>CM073582.1:81190794-81833294 GCA_037074715.1 Magnolia kwangsiensis
AAGCTCAAGTGGCCCAAAAATCGTTCAGAATGCAAGATCACAAGGTTCCTGCTCTCTGATTAACTTGAAACTTCATACACGTGATGGGGGCCATAAATTAACCGTACACGTCAAATTTCAGCCATTGGATCCATGTGAAAGTGGCCCAACAGAGAGATCAGAGGGTGTTAGCCATTAAAGCACATCTTGGCAATCCATAAGCGATCAAGGCTCAAAATTAGGTGTTAGAAAGAGCATGAAAAATAACAAGCCCTGGTGAAATTTTCTCTATTTTGAACGGTGCAATCAGGAGATACGGAGGACAGAAGTTATAACAAAAGAGAAGGAAAAATCTGTAAATATATATTCATGCATGGCATCCACGTGAAGCGGAATGTAATTTTAAGGGTGAATGTTGTCCACACATCGGTCGAGCGTGTGGCCCACCCTGAAGTTGGATCTACGTTAAACTGGAGGCCATGGGCCAACATTACGTACAGGAGCTGATGAAGGGAGTGAAATTCTAAGACAGGCATTGCAGTGGACCCCACCTATTTTTTTACTAACCATCCAAATATAACTTGCGAAACGTCCAGGGAAGGACTTGATACCCATTGGGTTTTGACAGTGGGCCCCACCCATTGTCCATATGTACAATTCAAACCGTCCATTCGCATTGCAAGGCCCCTCTGATCATGGACTAGGTGTTGAAATTTTGAGAGAGAACCACTGGAATGATCTCCAACCATCTGACAGAGAATAGACGGTTGAATGGAAAATCCTATGGGCCGCACCTAACTCAATCCAAAACCAGCCATCTCTACATGTTTTTTTCTTGTAATTTCGATGGACGGCATGGATTTCGTAAAGGACAGATGAAGTAGATTCCACTAAGAAATTTGCATAGCCTTGACCTGTCCTAACGCTGTCCGTCCGTTAGGAGTTGAGGTGGCCAACCACGATCACCAAATGGATGATCCGAGACGTCCATCATGCAAAGGGGATCGAAACAGTTAAACACACGTTGACTGTCGGTAACCATACATACGCATGTGTCCACTACAAAGGTCATAAGGAAATTATTTTAAGACGTTCAAAGCAAATACAGCTGATTTAATTCCATGGGCTGCGTCAAACTCAGATCAGGAACACGGTTTCTTGGGCCAAGATTCTAAGAGGAATCCAATGGATGGAGTGGATCTTCCCGGCTACACAGAATATGGGCCCCACCAAGCATCCAACACAGGATGGATTGTTTCTTACATAAACACACTCTACCACCGACCAGGCTTCCGTACCGACCTTCACAGGTATAAAAGGAGAGAGAGAGGGTGTGGAGAGGAGAGGCACAGCTGTATCGTCTGCACCAAGGCGAGCCTAGAGTGTTAGTTGTATTTTTCTATTTTTTTCTTTTCTCTTTTAGTTGTTGATATTTAGCCCATCCATGTCTGGCTAAACCTCTTAGCTAGGGCTAAGAGGTGAAGCTTGTAGCATGATGGGAAACATTTAGCTGATGCTCTTTATTTATTTTGAACTGATATGGATTTTAGTTTTATCAAGGGAGTGTTTTTAACTTTTAATGGTCTATTGTGACTAAAATTATAATGGGCCTGCGATGGCTTTAGCATGTTCCTTTCCTTTTCTTTGTGTTTATGACGTCAGGAAGCTCTGTTGTTCACCATAGTTTCTTGGGCATGGTCGGATGACGGTACCCTTCCTAACCTCCATATTTGTGATTGGTTGGTAATTAGTTTAATTTTGTTGTTTACTTTGTCTCCTGGGCATGGTTGGGTGATGGAATCCATTCTAATTTATATACCTTTCATCTCTTGAAAACTATATCAAACGCAGTTCAGTTGAGTTTTTGATGCAGGTATAAGATCTCCCTAATCTCTACAAGTGAATCCTCTGAATCCCTAGTTCCCTTTTCTCTAAATTTTCTTAAGTTTTAGATTAATTATTTCACCATTATTTCACAATTGTTATTTGATTTAGAATTCATCTTAGTCTAGTTCTAGTTCTAGTTAGCTTCAGACAATATACAGGTATCAGTCCCTTGGGATTCGACCTCGGTCTTACTGAGTTTATTACTACATCGCAACCTTGCACTTGGGGTGTAAACAGCTTTAACTTGAAGATCAAATAGCTTGCATGTAGTGCTCTTTTAAAGTGACTAAGGTGATGAGAGGTTAGTAGAATCTCTTACAATTAATGAAAAATTATAATTCCTAGGAGATTCATATAGATGAGTCTTCTAGAAGATTTAGATAATGGTATGACTATTGAAGTTAAGTCTAATCTCTAGAAAATAGAGGAATTCAAACATATCTTTAAGGCGGAGGTTGGAATCCTCATTAGAGTGTTAATCCCAAGGAAGATAACTTAGATCTCATTGGTTTAGAAGCTTGGGATAAGGGATATAATTATGAAATCACATAAGCTTCTATTGCACCAAAAACTCATCTAAATGCCAAAGAACCGATTGCCTTTTATAAGAAGTTCAAGTTCTAACAATTAAAAAACAAGCAGATAATAACTCTTACGATGGGATCGAGCAGGGCTTCGATGACATTGAAAAAAATTAAATTTCTAACTAAATTGTGGCTGGACAGTTTTCACACTGTTATCCAATGCCACGTAGTGGTCTTCGATGAAGGTTCCTCGATTCCATCAAGAAACTTAGATAACTTGCTAGACATATCTGAGTTACCTACTCGATTTCATCAAGTGGTCTTTGATGCCATGGAAGACCCCAAGAGGTCTGGTCGATGAGATCGAGCAGTAATCAAAGTCTACTGTTTTGGGTGTATGATTTCATAAAAGTTTCATACGATCTTCTAGCATTATTTATCATGTTTCAATTAGGTTTTTAAGGCTAAGGGATGATTAATCAAAGTTTACCTGTTAAGCCAAGATCATCCAGAGATTCAAAGGTTATTTTGGGTCAAGGGTTATGGTCACCAAGGCAACTTATTTACCTTTTCTTTTCTCCTTGATGCACTTGTTCTCTTGTGTCTTCAGTCTTCAACTTTCAAGAGCTCAACTGATTATATGACACAATGACTCACATGATTGACAAACAAGATGCACAAATCAGTATACTAACATGTCCTACATATGCAAGTTGATTTCATCTTTAAAGGGAATCAGCTGTGCATCCCTAACAGTTCTCTGAGAGAGCAGATTGTAAGACCTTGAACTTTTCAATACCCGAGTATTGAAAATTCTTGAGTACTACCATAAAATTTAATTTTGTATACCACTAATTTAACCTATCATAACCTTACATCTATTCTCTAACCTGAATTTGACCATTAGGAATAATCTTCATCCATAGATCAAGTTATCTGACCATTGATTTTAAGACAAGATCACCATATGTCCAAGTATTCCCACTTGTTTATCATAACCAACTGTTCAGCCAACTATCCACCACTAGGTAAAGATATCTGACCGTCCACTTTAAGTACTTTGGACCACATGATCATAGTAAACTGACTACTTGATATCTGCATACGGTCGTACACATATCAAATTGAGATTCTGATTTGTTCATCTTGTTCACCACCTATGAATATGCTTAACCCACCATCAAAAATACAATATGAGAAACTTACACATGTGAACAAGTCACTTGAATCTAATGATATACATGTTTTGCCTTGTGATCATCTGTTTACAAAACTAACCATACACCCACTTACATACATGATCAGAGCACTAACTATCAAGTTTTTCCATTTTTAATATGTCATCTAACCATCCATTATGTTGCTTGATATATATACATTCTCTTAATTAATTTGGTAAATAATTCTTTATTTATAATGATTTACATATAAGTTCTTTTGTAAGAATTACTTAAAAACGTGCCTATAACCATGTAGAACTATTAGATTTTCTAAAACTCTATATCAACAATAATTATGAAAATGTCATTAACTTAGATCTTTAAATTCTAGATCATAAAGTTCTCACAATCCGTTTGATATGAAATTTTATATCATGCCTATTTATTATAAATTAACCATACATATCAAATTTCAGCCTTTAGATCATTGTAAAAGTGACATAATTGACAAATCAGCCCCCTAATCATTGATTTTAGTATCTATTGAGTGAAAAAACTTCATGGGTAATCGCAATAAAATATTTCCCTTCATATGAAAGACTTGGATTGCCCATAATATGGACCAAACGTGAAATATGAAGACCTCACTTTAGTAGACTTTTTCTTATGCGCGAAGTTATCTTTTCAAGGCTTACCAACTCCTTATAAATCTGGATCTTGCAATTTAACCACTTTTCGTCATCCATTACAACTCAAATTTAGACCACAAATTGGTCTCATATGACTATGAGGTTATATAAAATTTAAACCCTGATTTATGATCTTACACCATTGAATGTTGAAACCAGTTCCTTCATTTTGTTACAAAAGGTCAAATTTTATATTTAGGTTTTTTCCACTATTGATCAACCACCAAATTTTGTCCAACCATTTATCTATCCTGACTATACATTTTTCTCAGAATTGGGCCCTAATTATTAAGTGTGGGTTGTTAATTGAGATCAAGTTCGTTTTGGCACCCGTTAGGAGAATTTTCAAGACAAGTCAATCTAAATTTTGGATCACTAAGAAAATCATATACCCTGACCCTATTCGACGACCCTGATACACTGGACAAATTAGATTTTAAAAAAAGATCGCTAAAAAATTTCAAAATGGAGAAACCCAATCCAAGCGAGATGTGAAACACACCCCCTCTTTATAGAAGGAGGAGTGTGTTCCCCTCTCCACTCACAAGCTCAATCTCCCAACACCTAAGGAAGAGAGAGAGAGAGAGAGAGAGAGAGAGAGAGAGAGAGAGAGAAACACACCCCCACTCACACGCTCATTTTTTTTATTATCATGAATCAAATTATTTTGAATTTATTAGGAATTAGTCCTCCTTTTATCCCTCATGGATTCGAGGAAGCTATTTGAGGAGTCTAAAGAGCTCCATGGATTCGGAGTAATTATTCCCTAAGGAAGAGGGTGATCGACCTCATCACGTCCCTCCCTGCACCACCTCCTAGTAGTACAATTAAACATTATCACTGAACATTTCTTATTGATGAAAATCTCATAACTTGGTTGACCAGTGTAGCCACATCATATACGACCATTCCCTCTTTCAATTTTATGAAAAGCAGTGTAGTATCTGGATGAAAACCCTATGCAATGGTCAAGATGAGAGTGGCATCAAGCGAATGTTCTCAAAGCTATTTAAATGTCCAATAAGTTTAGGATCATGCATCTTATTTTCACATACAACGTATATCCTAGAAATGACAATTGGCCTGACTTAATTGCCCATATGGTCAAGTTTCAGTATAAAGTTAGTCAACATCATCAATTGTCTCTCTTAAGAATGATCATGAATCAGTTAATGTCACTTTATTCAATAGCCAATCGAGAGTCATCCATTCCCTTTGATCATCTCATATGTATGTTAGCTCGAGAGTGTGGGTTTCAAATAATTACGGATATTCTATTGAAACCCAACACCTTCAATGTTACTTCCCTGAAGTGCATGAATCTACTGGATGAAGATGCCTAGGTAGATGAGCCTTGACAATCAACAGGGGAGCCTTGACAACCAGTAGAGGAGTCTTCATAGTCAGAAGCATCATCGAAGCATATCACAAAGCCTTCCGCTAAGGTTTCTCCATCAACGACTCCATCCTCTAGGGACACAGGGACATCACAATGTAATCCTCCTCTTCCTCTAGCTCCACCATCAGCTCGATGGTAGGACAACGTAGATCAGCTACTTGCGACACAGACTGATATTCGAGCAACTCAGGCTCAGATTGATGTAGAGAAGGCTCAATATGGAGAGTGCCTGACCAGGCTAGAGAAAATGAACCAGACTCTGCAACACACCGCTCAAGATATATTGGCATATCTGACTTGTCGTGGTGACGATGTATCAGGAGCAAGACCATCGAGCTAGGGTTAGAAGAGCTCTCAAAGATAGAGTTGTTAGTTTTTGGCATTGATGAGTCGCTAACCATATCAGTCATGTATTTCTTTATAATGACCTGAAGATGGGATTTAGCATATTGGTATACATGTATTTGTTGAGAATGTTTTGTGTTTTGGATGATATATAGCTTGGTTGTGTTTTAGACATATTATGCTTCATATATATATATATATATATATATATATATATATATATATATATATATATATATATATAGTGAGAGAGAGAGAGAGAGAGAGATTATGGTTACTACCTTTTATGTTTTATTGTTTAAGTTTTTCCTTATGCATTGGGACATATTTTCTACACTCGATTGGTATATAATGATATGTATATCTATGTGCTTTCATGATAAATTACTATGCTCTTAGGCTATTTGTTATATATATGAGATTATCAGATGATTCGGACGCTGCAAGATGAATGTTGTGAAATGTAGTTTTCTTTAATCATCATCGTTGTTACCTTGTCTCAACTTTTTGAAGTCAAGCTCGAAGGTGATATATATATATATATATATATATATATATATATATATATATATTAGAAATGGTTCTATGTGGTTGACCTCATGGGAACCTCCGCTGAGGTCGAGCTGTGTGGGCGCCACCGTGATGCGCATTGAACATCTACCCTATCAGTCAGAAGCATCTTCCATGGTGGGCCTCGGGCTTAAAATCAAGTCAATCCATGAGTTGTGTGGGCCACACCACATACAAAAGTTGAGAGGGGTTACCCTCCCACCAAAACATTCATAATCATTTGTTGGGCCCATCGAGATGTGGTTCACAAATCCAGTCCATCCATTATGTGTCCCACTTGGATGAGGGGTCAAACCAAGTTTTAGACACATCCAAATTTCAAGTGGGCTCCACCAAATGCTTTTATATGTTTTAGGCATGTCTTCACATGATTTTAGATTGTATGGCCCACCCGAGTTCTGTAAACGGTTGATTTTTTAGTATCCCATAATTTAAAGGGGACCCATCAAATGCATGGTGTTGATTTTCGACACACATCATGGTGGGCCCATGACATTGATCGCATAGAAGCATTTCCCAATGAAAAAAAATGTCCATTATTTTAACCAAAAGGGCGTATCATATTATATATCACAATGCCACTAAAATCAAAATTAAAAGAGGCCAATATAAGAGGGACTACTACAAATAAAGTACAAATAAAGTGCATGTTTTTCCTTACAATGGAGGCAATCACGATCTCAATAATCACTGAGGTAAATGGAGCTTCACCTAACAATTGGGTCATATTCTTCTCTGTCCGAGAGTCTCAGCCCCAACAAATACATCCCTAATCTCGTGCATTTCTGTAGCAACATTTCTCATTTCCATCCGTTCTCTTGGAAATTCTGTGGAACATTCAACTGCAATCCTGATCACCACAATCAAGCATTCTCACACTCTACCGCTTTGAGCTCTTATTATCTCAGTGTTTTGGACAGATCCATCTTCTTCTTCTGAGAGGAGTATTGGATCCACAATCTCCATTACTTTGTCTGGAAAAGCCTTCTTTGCAAATGTAGTAAGGCTTAGATTGTCCTTAAACATGTCATCAATGGGCCTCTTTCCTGTGAACATTTCCAACAAAAGGATGCCATAGCTATACACATCTTCATGTGTAGATGCCTCACCACCCATGCCATACTCTGCAGTTCACATTTTTTTTTTCTATTAATTCATTGTTACAACAACATGTAAATAAGAAGAATGCTAATCCTAAAAACGCATACCGTAAAATGAGTTGAGAAAACAGATGGACATTCCAAATTGAATGCCTATTATTGAAATATTCGTAGGGACATGGGATATTTGTGAGAGATCCACCATGTCCATCTATTTTTCCAAGTCATTTTATGTATTGGGCCCAAAAATGATGCCAATACCAAGCTCCAGTGAGCCAATTGACAAAAACAGTGAGAATGAGTGCCACTTATGAAAATTCCCGGCCATCGGGATTCACTTTGTGATTTGAATCTACTCTATTTTTAGTCCCAACCTAGAGTTGGGGTAGTTTTGTCAATATCAAAATACAATATACCATTCTATAGGTAACTAATAGCTACCAATTTAGCGACTAGTTTAATATCTAATATTGGAAACTATGGGCGGAAAATATAGTAATTTAGTAATATGGAAGAATCCCTAAATTTATAGCCTTGTGTGTTTGTGTGTGACTGAACAGCTTATGTGGCCCATCATGTTCATTTGTTCATTTTAGAGTGTGACTCTAAAAATAAGTCATATCCAAAGTTCAAGGGACCACATGACAAGTAATAGTGCCATTACAAGAAAAATAGGTATTACCAGCGGCCAAAATTGCCCCTAAAAGTCCAAAAAACCGCCGGTCTAAGAATTAGCGGCGGTCGGGCAGCTGCCGCAAAAGGGGGCGTCATTGTATCGTTTACCGGCATTTGTCCATTTTTACCGACGTTTTTGGTGGCCACCACTAAAATTTGGTCTTTACCGGTGCTTATTGTCATTTCCGGCGACTCTTCTGACTGTCGGTAAAAACTGTAAAAGCGCCGTTAAAAACTAAAAAAGCGCCGCTAAAAACTCAATGTAGCGCCTCAGTGCACGAAACGCCGCTAAAACTTTCAAAATGTCAGTCAGATATGAGAAACATAGTTGAAATTTGCAACAAATGCTGATAAAAGTAACAATAAACGCCGCTAAAAAGTTGTAAGAAATACTAATGAGATATTAAAAACACTAGTAAAATCTATTTAAAATGCTAGTAAATCATTTACAATGTAAAATAAAAAATAATAGAAACAATTAAAAATTCTACTAGGCTGAATCTTCTAAATCAAAAGACCTTTACAAGATTAAATTAGTATTCAAACACAACCTTTAAATCATTTACAACTAACCTCATTTACAGGGGGCCTGAGAATGAAAAATTACATAATGGACAAAAAATTTACAAATTGAGACAAAAGGAAAAGCAGAATGAAAATAAAAATAAAAAATCAACAAACTTCAACGACGCCCGAGGCTATACTTCTCAAATGCACCCCAAGAACCAGAACTCATGCCATATAGAGGACCTTTGTTAGCACCACTCTGTCATGCATAGAGGTCGGGTAATAAAATAGTATATACACTCACAATCTAAGTTACACTATCTAAAATTAAATTTTTAGTCATAAATATTTCCTGCAAAAATAACCATACCGAATGAAGTCCATATCCATCCCCATATGAAGCAGCAAAGCCCCTCTGTTACCAATGCTCCACCCTAAATGCTCCACCTTCAGTTACCAATGCAAAGACAAAGTTTACAAAACAAAATAAAATAACCAAAAAACAAATTTGATATAAAATAAAAAGAACCAATAAATACCTGTAACTAGCAGATGGAGGAGAATAGCTATGGAATTTTTTATATATAAATATGTGGACAGATTTTTCTTCCTTTTTTCTTCAAGGATAAAACTGCATCATAAGCATCATAGCATGTAACTCAATATGAGCCTTTTTACAGAAGCATTAACTAGCATGCAACTCAATATGGATGGACCTGAATTCAGCACAAGGAAAGCCATATAGTGGCTTGTACCTGATGAGCAGCTTTGATCATGCATCCATGTAAGCATTGTGGACCCCTGAGCCTACACTCTATATAGTTACTTCCACTTTGAATAAGCGTCTTACGACCAAAGATAAATACATAATACAATTCAAACATTATGAAAACCCTTCGTTATATTGAAGCAATGAAGATTGGTAAGAAAATATCACACTAAAAAAAATCAGCAATTGATATTTATACTCACCCTGTTTGGTAGACACAGCTTTTTTTTCTACTTTCGGAAATAGAATAGTACAACTCTATAGTCTTCCTTATAGCCCATAGTGCTAACTATGAATGCAAGTGGAGACACCAGCCTATCCAATAGATCACCACTAGAAGGATTATTTTACAGCCAAAGTGAACTTCATTTTCTAGAAAAATATAGCATGGAATCACATGGAAACGAACCTGCTATTTGGGAGATTCTTCAATGCATTAGGTACAAAACTCCTATACAACCCAATGAAACCGTCAAGTTCCACGATACCTGCATTCACATTGGGCAATCAGAAGATTGCTTTCCTTTGCAATAGGCAATTTCTGTTGGAAGCAAATTAGAGATCAACAGTTGCACAACAAAAGACTACACGAACTAAACTGAGAACTGCAGTATCATTGTACAATACAAGAATGTAGAATATTGGTTGGTTAAGTTATCATCTAGTGCATGAACAGATTTTTTTTTTTATGATCATTTTAGTGTATGTAACCTGGCTTCTTGTGTACAAAACAGATTTATTTTTACTTTTTTCCATTCAAATTAACTGCAGTGTACTGCACCGGTTGCATTCTTCAATTTTCTGATTCAGTTTTTAACACGTCAAAACTGAGAGAAAGATAGGCCCGATAGTTAAATGCCTCTTTCTTGTGGAACCGAATGCAGTATAGTACAAGAATATTCTGGAACTATCTTATAAAACCCATGTTAAGGAAGTATGTTTGACAGATGAAGCTACCAAGCAATAATTTCAAAAAGGGAGCAGCCACGATTTACACTCACCTTTGTCACTAGCTTACAGTCAATTTTTCCATTTGTAAAAATGGTGGGTGTGGACGATATCAACTCCCTTCTTAAAATACATCAAACTCCTTATTAAAATACATCATTTCTTAATCCGTGTTCATGCCCAGTCCTGTCCATACATAGGCCTTGCATGATAGCAAACATAGGTTGCAATCAAGAAATCCATGTCCAGGGCAAGTATTGCTTGTTGGGGTTTACTAATCAGACACACAAGTATAAGGCATGCCATCTACATACTCCCATTTGTGTCAATCAGACACAAGTGCAAGATCCAAGTTGTCCACCAATTGAGTACCAGCTTGCAAATGTCCTATCCCAACATTCATGCTGCTCCATTCTTGTTGACCATAACATTTGAAATAGGGAAAGTACATATGAAAGTACATAAATCAATTTCACTTACAACCAAACAGAGTGTGGGCCATGCCAACTATGTCAAGTGACCTGAAAATTAGTCAAGTGACTTGAAAATTAGTCGAGTGACCTGAAGATTAACGTTGTATGTAAAATAAAATGGAAGAAAATGACACAACTCACCTTGACACCCTTTTCCCTCCTCCTTTACCTGGGCTTGGGACCAGCAATGCAAGAAGTTGCATTGGGGAAGTTAAAAAAAGGCTTAAACTCCATTTGGTTTGAGAAAAAAATATATTCATAAAGATTGATGTGATGACCAAATGGAGCCTAAGACTTATATGCAAATTTACTAAAAGGTATGATAGGAACTCTTACGCAACAAACAAAAATTTAAATATTATAGAACCAAAAACTAATCTTTAAGAAGCAATATGAAAAAGTAAAGGGAGAGAGAGAAGAAAATGGATAAAGTACAAATTCAAGCCACAAATGCAGTGTACAAATATCTGATGAAGAAAACTAGAACTACGAGTGACTGCAATTCAAATTAGGCTTGTTGAGCGTCATAGTTGTAGTAAGCATCAGCCCAAGAATAGTCAAAGACAAATTCTTCATATGAGTGACTGCAATTCAAATTAGAATTAACTAAAATAGTTCAGCTGCTATCAAACAGAAGTTATATAGAAACCTAGCCAACAAAAAACACTAGCCGAAACTCAAAACATCAGAACATCCACTCCTGATACATAAACCAGTTTTGCAAGTGCAAGAATCAGAACCATCGAAGAGTCTATGAGTAGAAATTTATACAAGTCATGGATGGATGCTAGCAGAAAAGGTGCACACTCAACAACATGAATCTTGCAACATGGAATGAGGAAGATCCGTTTGGTTGCCAATGGAGTTTCTGGTAATCTCGGTTCGGCCAGCCATTTCAAAAGCAATTGTACTGCACATCGATTAAACAAGATCCTTTTGGATATAACAGAGATTATTGTAATAATAATAAAAACCAAATACATGAGATACGAAGAAAGTCTGCATGAATCAACAAGACCCATAATATATATTCGAGTCTATTTGGATGCTCAGCTGAATTGAATCGCGATTCACTCAATTCACCAAACAGGAAATGCCCAGAGTGGGGTGCGACAACCAAACCCCTACTTGTAATTCCAGATTTTGTATCAATGAGACTTCTTGCTAAGCATGTGAATGCGATCACTAGAAACTAGAATAATTGAAAGAGACTATAGAAAGTTTGAAAATGTCAATATCATAGCCCCTTGTCCAACAATGCAACCTGTAACATATAAAAGAAAAAAAAAGAGACCACCTGATTGCATAAGAATATGAAAATTGCAGGCAATGCTGACAAATGGTGATTGAGAAGCTTTTGACCAATCAGGTATTTGATTACTGATGAAACACAACAAAGTCTCATACACCAATCAGGTATGTGATTATTGATGAAACACAACTTTTCGCTAATCTTAAGCCATAAACCACAGGACTAATGGAATGCCTAAAGTTAGGCTCTTTAAACCATTAGGAACATAACAGTCCCACCAACATGTCCACATAACATCTACCCTCTCCATCAGTTTTCGCCAATGAAGGTTTCAACGGTGGGTGTTCAATCTCCATTGTTTAATTTGGCATGGCCTACTTGAGTTTTGGATCCAGTCATTTTTGGGCTCATATCCTAACATGAGGTGGTGAAACTGATGTGCAGGGTGGATGTCATGGAAGCAGATTGCCTGCAGCACCTGCCACAACGTGGCCCTAACACGAGGTGGTGAAACTGATGTACAGGGTGGATGTCATGGAAGCAGATTGCCTGCAGCATCCGCCACAACATGGCCCAAGCTCTGTGAGGCCTATCGTGATGTATGTGTTTTATCCATTTTATCCATGTTGTCTATTCGTTTTTCCAACTCATTCCAAGGCATGAGCTCAAAAATGATGCAAATCAAGCTCATAAGCTTTCTTTTTCTTTTCTAGATGAAAATACATAGTTAAGAAGTACCAAATATAGATTTTTTTGAGTTTGCATAAAATAATGTGGGCAAAATGTTCTCTTCATGAACCAGGGGATAAAAAATAATATATGTAATGCATATTATGCACTTGTTGGTTAACTGGGGGAGATATGTTTTTGGGAAAGGAACTCATCCTGTTTTTTGAAGCTTTAAGCAGGTATTGCAATTAGAATGGAATCCACAAGCTGAACAGCAAACCAAAAATTGAATGTAGTGAAATCAAAGGTAGGAAATTACCGGTAAAGGGGTTAGTTCAAATGATGAACAAGCACCATTCTCTCTTCTCTGAGCACAAACACAAGAAAGGCTTCTTCCGAGCCATGCTTGATCTTGCCACAACCTCAATTGTAGCAATACAAGGTTGGCATGAAAGAAATTTTGTTGAATAGTGGGTATTTTTAGAGATTCACCTAATATCCAAAAAATTAAGAAAGACATCAATTTTTTTTTATAAAAAAATCAGTCAAATGAAAACCAAACATACAGTTGTTAATTCAATGGTTGAGGCGGAAGTTTCAACTCACGTTGTCATCGTCATTTGGGCTGCTAACGAAAGGTTGCAAATCCAACTCAAAAGGGTAATCCACAAACTCCCAAATCTTCTGAATGTAATAATGTGAGATAAAAATGGCTCTTATTCACTTGCATTTTAAGGTGAAAAAGTGAGAAAATGGGAACTTGCCTAATATAATTGCTATTTACCAAGCCACCTAAATGCTTAGTGAACTAGTTCTGCCAAGAAAGAAAAATCAAATTCGTTGTAAGGAGCTAAGAAAACAGAGCCGTGTGTATTTAGAGTCATTTTAATCCATAAAAGACAAGGTTTTTCCATATATTTGATCTCTTAAGCATTGTTCAAAACCCAATTAACACACATATACATAACATCATCAACTTCAACTTATTTTGATGTGTAATATAGATGGCAGCAAAGAAAGCAGAAAATAAGCTATATTTTAGGTAGTACATGAAAATAGCAAATCCAGCCATCTGCACAATTGTGGGACTGTAGTACATTACAGTGTTGATTCTTGTGAGTTGCTGAAATGCCTGCAAACGAAAATAGCAACAATCCATTACAGAGTGCATAGAAATATAGATGCATGTGACGACTTAACACACACAAATAGATCCACCATCAAAACTTCCAACAACATTTTTAAAAGATGGCAAAGCAAAAATGCCTAAGATTTCCACATCCATGACAAAATAACAGAACCCAAAAGGCTAAAACAGCTCTATCCTTTTGAAAATTTAAAAAATTCAAAAAAAAAAAAAAAAAGAAGTAAAATAACTTACCAAAAGAAAAATATGAGATATACCAAAACATTGATGACAACATACAATAACCTGTATGAATCAAATTCAAACCAAAACGAGCCAAACCAAGACAAATTAAGACACACCCAAAACAACTCTACCTTTATACCTCCAATTTTTTTTTAAATAATAATAACAAGGAAAAGCAAAAATGCCCATTACTTGCACACCCATGACAAAATAACAGAAACCCAAAATAGCTCTATCCTTGTGAAAATGTTTTTAAAAAAATGCAAAAAAAAAAAAAAAAGAAGAAGGAAATACCTTGCCAAGAGAAAAATGAGAGATAACCGAAACATCAATGCACCCGGGGCGCATGTTAGTAGGAGGGGAAGGGAAGAGGGTGTTGAAGCTCACCATTGCTGCTGCTACCATTGTTGCTGTTGATGCATTTCGTTTGGGTTTTGTAGAGAGAGAGAAAGATGGGTTTGGAGAGTAGATGATGTCAGTTTTTGATTGGCCGATCACATCAAATTCTTCCTTCCAAGATAGAAAATGTTAACCCTCTCTCTACACACGCATTTGAGAAGTTATTTGATACTCATGGCATATTATAACACTAGACATGCAGACATTAATATGAAAATCACCAAACCAATCCAGAAAATAAATCTCAGCAAAACTAACCTCCAAAATGGGATCCGAGATCAAGAATCGAAACCCTATTTCATGAAAATGGAATTTGAGATCGAAGATTCATTGCCCCAAAAGCAGTCGAACGATAGAAAATCTGCTCGGAAACAAGTGGATGGGGCGAAGGTCGATCGATCTACAATCTTCTGCAGCTACAAAGATCGAGATGGACAAAGATCGAGAGAGAGAGAGAGAGAGAGAGAGTACCTTTGATTTTCTCTTCTTTCTTCAATTTTCTTCGATTGTTGGATAGAGATCAAAGAAGGAACAACACGTTGAAGAAAACGAGAGAGAGAGAGAGAGAGAGAGAGAGAGAGAGAGAGAGAGAGAGAGAGACTTGAGATGGGTTTCGGTAGAAATGGGAGAAGAAGAGGCGCGATGGATTTGGGATAGGCGCGCGTATAAGTGGTTTTTGAAAATTGGGGATAGGGCGCCACGCGGCTCTAATTTGGGGGGTTTTTTAAAATAAAAAAACAAAACAGCGGCGGTGGCCCATTTTGTACACAGGCGGCCACGTGAAAACGCCCCTCATTTCATTTATAGTGGCGGTTTGTTGTGGCCGCCTGTGCTAAAAACGCCCCTAATAGCCATATTTCTTGTAGTGTGGGGACGATGATTCCCACTATTAAAAGGACACATATTGCATCCTACCCGCTTCTCTAGCCCTAAACGGGGCAGTTCTATAAGTGGGCCCACCATGATGTATTTGTGCATCCAAGTTGTCCAATCTTTTTTTCATATTATTTTAAGGCATGAGAACAAAAATGAGGCTGGTCACATTCAAATGTACCACACACCAAAGATGAATCTTGCATTTAATGCAACCAAGCATGTTACTTGGTGTTATCCACTTAAGCATTGAAGTTGCCTCATTATTGTGCTCATGCCTTAAAATGACCTGAAAAAAGAATCGACAGCTTATATGTACAGATGAATCATGGTGGCCCTACCCACATAACTACCCGTTCGGCTAGAGACGGGCAGGGTAGGACGCAGTCCATGTCCCCATGAAAACATTCATATGCCCACCATAATCTTTATTTTCAATCTGTTCATAAGGTCAAGAGAAAAAAATAAAGATCTAATTGATCCAAAACATCTGAGACCTCAAAAAAGTTTCAATGGTAGACATTCAATCCTTCACTGTTTTCTGCAGTGTGGTCCACTTGATCTTTGGATCTTTCTTATTTTTGGACTCAAGCCTTAAAACAATCTCACCAAATGAATGGATGGTTGGATATAACACATACCTCATCGTGGGGCCCACAAAACTTCTGCTTCCTGTGAGGCCACTGTAGGACCCGTATCTTAGTCTGTACCGTTCCGTAGACCTCTGCGGTCTTACCGGTCGAATTCCGACAACCTTCGACCATTAACCGATAGTCACGCGCGACCCTGATTCATACGCCGTCAACCCGAGTCGACTCAACCCAAGACCCGTACCCTAGTGACCGCGCCGTCGCTGCGGTTCCGATGCCACGACTCGCGCGTCGAGGCGATGCCCTGGTCAAGAGTTGTAGGTCGACGTTCGGTGCGAGGAAACGTCGCGCGTTGCGAAACCCAAGAGAATCTCTATGAGGTGTCCCATCAATCCATCAATCAATCAATCCATCACATGTCAAATACAGTCAAGTACACATCACCTTTCACCCATTCCCAAGCAACCACAAAAGTCAAGAATCTCTTACAAAACCCGTACCTTTCTTACACCAAAAACCCTCAAAGTCAAAAAGTTCTTACACCTCCTATGCCTTTCTTACACAAAAGGCCACAAAAGTCAAGATTTTCTTACACACTCATCACTCACCACATCCATCCATCACCCATCCCTCTCTCCCTTTACAACTCTCTCTCTCTTTCTCATTTTCAAAATCCATTCCAAGCAACCAAAAACCCTCCATATGTATGAAATTCTCCAAGCTTTTCAAAGCTCCAAGTGTTGCCCACTTTCCTACCTCATCATCTCCCATCCTAGTCATCCATTTCTCATCACATCCATTGAAATCCAAGATAAGGTGCTAAGGAACCCCTTGGAGCAAGAAGATCGGACGGTGGGTGCTTAATACTATTAGATTTTTTATGTTTTTGAGATGGGCCAAGTGAGGCCAATCGATCAATGGTTTGGATCTCACTTGGGACCCTAAGATGTGGCCGATAGCCCACTAGGATCATCATGATCATTCCATGATGGGGCCATTCTCCATGGAACCCATCATGATGTTTATTGCATTAGGAAGGTCTTCTAGACCGTCCATTTTGGTGGAGAAAGGAACTCCACCGTTGATTTGTAGATTTTGGTGGTCCCACATGCTTTAGGGCCCACTTGATGTATGATTCATTGCAAGGGAAGGCCCATAATGTCGGGGTCTCTCCATCAAGCATGTCCCACCCTCTATCTCTCTCTCTCCCTCTCCCTCTTATCTTTTATTTTCTTATATGATTGATGAGGCCATGTGGCCCACTTGAATGAGCCCCACCATGAAATATGTATTCTATCCAAGCCCTCCATGAGTGGGGCCCACCTTAGATATATCATTCATCTTGTGTGGCCCACCTAAACACAAAAAAAAAAGAGAAAAGAAAAGAAAAGAAACGTCCAGACGTTGGACGCTCCTGTAAAAAAAAAAAAAAAAAGAAGCCTTTGGGTGGTCCACTTGCTTAGGCCCCACCGTGATGTATGTAATCAATCCACGCCGTCCATCCCATTCTCCACCTAATTTTATGCGTCGGGTCAAGATTTGGAGCTGATCCAATCACCTGGTGGGCCATAGCGTCGAAGATTGCATCATCACCATTCAAATATCATTTTCTTATTTTATTTTATTTTCTAAACATATAAAAACTCGAACTTTAGACTCATTAGGACGGCCTTGAGCCACTGAACGCAATGGTCGGGGTAGATTTTTATAAAGCGGGCCCCACGTGCGAAAAACCCCGAAAAAATGGGCTTTCCCCGATTTTTGAAAGAGGCAGAGCCTCTGCCTCTCTCTCTTTGTCAGCGGCAGCAGCTGCACGCTGCTGCGTGCAGCGTTAGGCGGGCGGGCGAACAGCCACCCACGGCCCTGCATGTGGGCCCCACGGTGATGTTTATTTGTAATCCAATCCGTTCATGAGGTGGGCCCCCTCCAAGTTTCAGCCATACCCAAGACTCATGTGGCCCACATCATTGGAAACAGTGTTGTTTGAACCTCTACCATTGAAATCTTTTTGGGGCCCACAGAAGTTTTGGATCAAGATGAAATTTATATTTTCCCTTCATCCAGGTCTGAGTGACCTTATGAACAGCTTGGATGGCATTGAAACATTGAGGTGGGCCCCACATGGGACCCACAGTGATGTGTGTTCTACCTCCACCGTCCAGGCGGACGGTGGTACCCACCGTGATATTTGTGATTTGTCTCCACCGTCCACTGGACGGTGGAGCCCACTAGCGTGCTAAGTAAACTCTGTGGGGTCCACCCGTCCCTCTTTATCCCAAAAAAATAAAAAAATAAAAAATAATAATAATAATAAAATAAAATAAAAATAAACATTGCAGCGGGCCTCTAGGCCCATGGGATTGAACCCACTTGATATGTTCCAAGGTGTCACGCCCCAAACTCAGAAACCGGGCTCATAAAATTCCCGATCGCCGAATCCGGCGCCGACAGCCTCCGTAGAACCCCATTCTCGGCTCCTAACTCCCATTCGCCAGGTTTCGATCCTGGGATGCTACGAGGAGAATTTTCAATATCAGTTTGATTCGTAATAAGCATAACCAAAGGCATACCCACAAACAACAACCAAGTACTCCATTATATTTCCACTATGATCAAAAACTTTACAAGTACAATGAGCATAAAGGGAAATACAGTGGTAAAGAACAAAAACTCCAAAATGATCAGCAACGTGCTCCTGCCTCAGCGCTGCTGCGATCCAACGGTCGTGCATAAGCTTACAAAAAGCTTAGAGGGTGGTGAAAGTGTGTGCGTAAGGTAATAATAAGAACATGCAATGTCAGAAAAATGCAGAATATGCAGATGGAACCATAATATCATGAGTCGTACCAAGGTTATACGATGTAAGACATGAATGGTATCGGCCACCCCAAGGCCATGTGATGTGCAATGCAACTCAAGTATACAGATCCTCATCTATATCCACACATCAATACAGCTCAAAATATGGAATATCACCGGGGTCTAGTACACTCTAAAACAGATTACCGCCACATCGCGTGCAATAAGGTGAGTGGAAGAGACCACACTATCCGTCTGCCAATATCGGGCGCGACTCGTCGATAGCGGACCCATTCCTCGAGCTGGTCAAACTCAGCCTAGCATTGCCCCCTACTATCGGGCGGGTAAGGCCGCACACCCTTCCAACCGACCACGACACAGTGGAGAGTGTAACCGTCTGGTAATCGGCACTCAACGCTCATCTACTCACTCGGTCTAGACGTTGGAGCAACCTCTTGGTACCATAAGGGTTTAGGGACTTTCACCTAGGGATATCAATAGCACCCCATGTAGAACAAGATTTTCGGTATCCAATCCTGCCAACCACGATGCGTCTGTGGATGCTACAGCCCTGATGTCGCTAGGGCGTACAATACTCATGTCACACAATGCGAAATGCATGATTCACGCTATCCAGTCATGCAACAAATCCTGCGCATATCGTTCGTTGATGTAGGGCAACACTGCCTAACCAGGAGCCCATAAACAACCTGCCTGAAGGCATATGCTATGATCAGTCAATCCTTATATCAAGCATGCATATGATGCGTATGATCATGAGTCATGAAACTACACTAAACATGTAAATAAGTGATGATCCATTCTTACAACGCAGATGGGCCTGGACAGCCTATACATGATAAGTACGGCCTAATAATGGGCCCTAAGAAGAGTCGTAATGTGAACATCCAACCAGCATTACACTCGCAATGTGGACGTCAAACCAACATTGCTTCCCAGGCACGATCTTCTTAGACACCGCTACATAATCGGTATCGGGACTACACATTGCAATGGACCTTAGGTTCACCCCATTGAGCTTTTCATATATATATCAAATGGCCATATCCTATGGGCCTTTTATTCATCAGATGGGCCACATAAATGGGCCACACCAATGGGTCTTATGTACATTGCAATGGGTCAAACCCGTGGGCCTAAACCCCTAGGCCTTACATATATCAAATGGCCTACCTCCATGGGCTTTAAATTTCAACAAAAGGGTCCAATTACATGTGCCTTGAAGTACATCAAATGGGCCTAGTCCCATGGACTTGCAACACATCAAATGGGCCTAAGTTCTTAGGCCTTAAATGAATCAAATGGGCCTAGCCCATAAGCATTTTATAAATCAAATGGGCCTAGCCCATACCCTTTTGAAATTCAAATGGGCCTAGCCCATAGGCCTTAAATATCAAGTGAGCCTAAGCCCATAGGCCTTACATATCAAGTGGGCCCAAATTCTTAGGCCTTAAATGAATCAAATGGGCCCAGCCCATAAGCATTTTATAAATCAAATGGGCCTAGCCCATAGGCCTTTTATACTTTAAATGGGCCTAGCACATAGGCCTGTTACAAATCAAATGGGCCCAACCTATATGTGAGTGGTCCACCCAACTAACAACCCATGCTTTAAAATGATCTCACTAGGTGGATGGACGGTCTGGATGCATCACATGCATCATGGTGGGTCTCCATTGTCCAGTGAACAGTGCGGATATAACACATACATTACACAGGGCCCCACCGTCCGCTGGACGGTGGAGGCCACACAAACATCAGGTAGGTGCCACCGTCCGCTGGACGGTGGACTTGGCACATACATCAATGTGGGTCCCATGTGGGGCCCACCCCGTAACATTTGTTTGGCATCCAAACTGTTCACAAGGTCACTCTAACCAGGATGAAGGGAAAATATAAATTTCAGCTTGATCCAATACTTTTGTGGGCCCCAAAAACTTTTCAATGGAAGACGTTCATTCACACTGTTTCACATGGTGTGGGCCACCAGAGTTTTGGATCTGTCCCATTTTTGGAGGGGGGCCCGCTACTGGGGCGGCCCACCTCATGAGCCAGTTGGATGGCAAACACACATTACTGTGGGGCCCACACGTAGGGCCGTGGGCCCCTGCTGGACGACCTCCGCCCGCACGGCTGCACGCAGCAGCGTGCAGCGCTGCTCGCCCGCTGACAGGGTGGTAGAAGTAGAGGCTTGCCTCTTTCAAAATTCAGAAAAAAACCCATTTTCCTGGGGTTTTTCACGTGTGGGGCCCGCAAAAATGAAATCCGCCCCAGCCATTACGTTCAGCGGCTCGAGGCCGTCCAAATGAGTCCAGAGTTTGAATTTTTTTGATGCTTGGAAGTGAAATAAAATAAGAAAATAGAGTTTGAATGGTGAGGGTGCGATCTTTGACGCTATGGCCCACCAGGTCTTCCAATCGGCCCCAAACTTCTACCCAACGGCTAAAATACCGTGGGTAAGAGGATGGACGGCTTGGATTGTCTAAGAACATCACGGTGGGGCCCAAGCAAGTGGACCACCAAAGCCCCTTTACTTCCTTCCTTTTTCTTCTTTCCTTTGAAACGTCCAGCGTCCCAGACGCTGGACGGTTTTTACTAATTTTTTTTTTTTTATAATGGTAGGCCCCGATGAAGTGAGCCACCACGGATATTTGACGTGGATACACATATAAGGTGGGCCCCACTTGAATAAAAATTTGAATAAAATAAATCTCAAGGTGGAATCCATTCAAGTGAGCCATACCATCCTATTGCAATAAAATAAAATAAAATAAAATAAATAAAAGAGAGAGAGAGAGATGGAGAGTGGGACACGCCTTGTGATGGAGGGACCCCGACATTATGGGCCCTCCCTTTCATGAAATCATACATCAAGTGGGTCATTTTGCACATGTGACCATCAAAACTGAAGATCAACGGTGGGGATCCTTTCCCCACCAATATGGATGGTCTAGATGACCTTTCAAAAGAAAATAAACATCATGATGGGGTCCATGGAGAATAGCCCCATCATGAAATGATCATGATGATCCAAGTGGTCCATCGACCACCTTTTAGGGTCCCAAGTGAGATCCACACCATGGATCGGTGGACCTCACTTGGCCCATCATAAAAACAGGTAAATCTACCCTATAGAGGCACCCACCGTCCGATCTTCTCACTCCTAGGGGTTCCTTGGCACCTTAGCTTCAACTTCAATAGTTGAGATGAAGAATGGAGGGTTGAGATGGGAGATTATGGGGTAGGAAGGTGGGCCACTTGGAGTTTAGGAGGCTTTACAAAACTCCATACGTATGGAGCTTGGAAGTTGCTTGGAGATTTGAAATGAGAAAGAGAGAAAGAGAGAGAGTGATGTAGAGAGAGATGGATGGATGGATGAATGATGGTTGTGTAAGAAAGTATTAACTTTTGTGACCTTTTGTGTAAGAGAGGTATGAGAGATGAAGACTTTTGTGGCCTTTTGTGTAAGAGAGGTATGGTTTTGGGAGACTTTTGTGATTACTTGGAAAAATGGAATAAAGTGATGTGTACTTGACATGTGATGGATTGATGGGTGATTGATTGATGGGATTGATGTGATTGATGTGACACATCGTAGAGATTCCCTTGGATTTCGTAACACGTGGCATTTTCTCACACCGAACGTTGGCCCATATCTCTTGACTAGGGTATCACCTCGGCGCGTGAGTCGCGGTATCGGAACCGCAACGACGGCGCGGTCGCTATGGCATTAGTCTCGGGTTGAGTCGACTCGGATTGTTGGCATATGAATCAGGGTCGCGCGTCGATATCGATTAAGGGTCGAAGGTTGTCGAAATTCGACCAGTAAGACCGCGGAAGTCTACAGAAAGGTACGAACCAAGATACGGGTCTTACACAAGGCCCATGGGACTAGGCCCATTTGATGTACTATAAGGCCTATGAGTTTAGGCCCATTTGATTCATATAGGGCCTATGGGTCGAGGCCCATTTGATGTACATGTGGGGCCCAATTGGTGTGGCCCATTTGTTACATATTAGACTCATGAGACTAGGCCCATTTGATGCAATTCAAGGCCCAACGGGTTATGACCCATTGCAATGCGCACAAGGCCCATTGGTGCAGCCCATTGATGTGGCCCACTTGACGAATGGAAGGCCCATATGATATGGCCCATTTGATATATTTAAGGCCCAATGGGATGTACCTAAGGTCCATTGCAATGTGTGACCCCGACACGGGTTATGTAACGATGTTTACGACAATCGTGCCTTGGAAGCAATGATGGTTTGACGTCCACATTGCGAGTATAATGCTGGTTGGATCTCCGCATTATGACTCTCCCTAGGACCTTTGATAGGCGGTACTTGTTGTGTATAGGCCGTCTAGGCCCATCTACGTTGTAAGAATGGTTCATCACTTATTTACATGTTTAGTATAGTTTCATGACTCATGATCATATGCATCATATGTATGCTTGATATGAGAATTGCCTGATCATAGCATATGCCTTCGGGCAGGTTGTTTATGGGCTCCTGGTTAGGCGGTGTTGCCCTACATGAGCGCACGATATGTGTAGGATTTGATGCATGACTGGATAGCGTGAATCATGCATATCGCATTTGTATGACATGGATATTGTACTCCCTATCGACATCGGGGTCGTAACTTCTACAGACGTATCGTGGTTGGCAGGATTGGATACCGGAAATCTTGTTCTACATGAGGTGCTATAGATATCTCTGGGTGAAAGTCCCTAAACTCTTATGTACCAAGAGGTTGCTCCAACGTCTAGACCGAGTGGGTAGATGAGTGTTGAGTGCCGATTACCAAACGGTTATGCTCTCCATTGTGTCGTGGTCGGTTAAAAGGGGGTGCGGCCTTACCCGTCCGAGAGTAGGGGGCAATGCTAGGCTGAGTTTGACCAGTTCGAGGAATGGGTCCGCTATCGATGAGTCGAGCCCGATATTAGCAGACAGATAGTGAGGTCTCTTCCACTTACCTTATTGCGCGCGATGTGGCGGCGATCTTGTTTAGAGTGTACTAGACCCTGGTGATATTCTAGAGTTGAGCTGTATTGACATGTGGACTTAGATGAGGATTGTATGCTCGACTTGCATCTTGCATCGCATAGCCTTAGTACGGCTCATGATATTTATGGATCCATATGCATATTCCGCATTACTCTGATACTGTATGATCATATTACTACCTTGCGCACACACTTTCACCACCCTCTAAGCTTTCTATGAGCTTATGCATGACCGTTGCGTGCAGGTGACGTTGGCTCGTAGCAGCGCTGAGGCAGGAGCATCTTGCAGATCACTTTGGAGTTTTTGGTCTATCATCATTGTATTTCCCTTTATGCTCATTGTACTTGTAAAGTTTTTTATCATAGTGGAAATATAATAGAGTTTTTGGTTGTTATTTGTGGGTTATGTCTTTGGTTATGCTTATTACGAATCAAACTGACGTTGAAAATCCTCCTGGTAGCATCCCAGGATCGGAACCTGGCGAATGGGAGCTGGGAACCGAGAATGGGGTTCTACGGAGGCTGTCGGCGCCAGATTCAGCGATCGAGAATTTTGTGAACCCGGTTTCCGAGTTTGGGGCGTGACAGCCACCAAGGCGTGTGTCTCTCATTAAATTTGATCATCATCAACCGTGTGACTTATCAAAATTAAGCGAATATATAGAAATCAGCCTAATTCAAAACTTAAGGTGGTCATTAGCTTCTCGCCTTATGGATGAACTAGATTTTACGTAGACACCATGCTGGATCCCACGGAGCTAGGGGTTTTATGCATTGTGCATGAGGGAAACGAATTGGCTACTCCCCCTACCACCAGCCAATGGCTAGTGGTCGGTGCTCTGTGGGCCCCACCATGATGTATGTATTTCATCCATGCCCTCTGTCTATTTTTCTAGATCATTTCATGGAATGAGAAAAAAAAATGAGTTATATCCCAATCTCAAGCGGACCTGACGCAGGGATGAACGCGATGAGGTCGATCACCGTCTTCCTCAAGGATAACTACTTCGAATCTATGGAGCTTCTTTAGACTCCTCATAGAGACTTTTCGAATCCACGAGGAAAGAAAGAAAGAGAATAGAAATAAATTCTAATAAAATTTGAAATTGATTAATGAATAAATAAAAATAAGTTCACAACCTTTTAAATAAGGGTACTAAGCAATAAGAAAGAAATCAAAATCAAACTACAACTAAAACTCCTAGAATCCGCGACTTATTATAAATAGTAAACTTACTATTTATAGATGGTCTTGATGTCTACTAGTGCACAAGGTTTTTAGCCAAAAATAGTAAGTGTCCTATTTGGCTTCACCAAACCGTTCTCCTGATTATCCTAAGCACTTTTGATGTTGGACACAACTCCTAAAGCCCAACGGATGAAGAGTTATACTCAAACTAAAACTTACTATTTATAGTAAAAACGAAAATAAAACAGGAAAACGACCGTCGATCCAGGGGTTTCTCACAAATTTGGGCTGCGCAACCCAGCATAGTTAGGTTGGTTGGCTAAAGTAGCTCATTCTACCCATAAATCATATATTTTGCGTCAGACAACTCATTCCGGATTGCAAGATACGCCCGATCTAAGGTCCAACGGTCCGGATCACTTCTGTTGTCGACCGGGCCTTTTCTTATCCATCTTGGCCATGAAGCTGTCCGTGACCTGCTCTACATCATTCCCCTCAACTTCAAAAGAACTCATCCTCAAGTTCACATCCTGCTCTGGTTCATGATATTTAGTTAGGTCTGCGACATTGGAAGTCCGTGAGATCGCCATGTCATCTGGAAGATCAACAACATAAGCATTTTCATTGATCTTTCGAATGATTGGGGCGAGTCCAATCTTCTTATTTTTCAACTTGTTGTTCGTCCCGGTTGGAAATCTCTCTTTACGCAGATGGACCATAACGCGGTCCCCCACCTCCAACACCTTTTGTCGCCGATACTTATCCGCTTGTTCCTTGTACTTCTCATTCGAGGCATGTACCTTAGCTTGCACTTCCACATGGATGCCCATGATCTTATCTGTCATATGTTCTGCTGCAATGCTTGTGCCTGGGTGTTTGCGCAAAGAAACTAAGTCAAGTGTGTGGCGAGACACTCGTCCTTAGATAATCTAGAACGGTGATTTTCCTATCGAGCGGTTCACTATGTTGTTGAATATAAACTCTACTTGAGAAAAGGCCAAGTCCCACTGCTTCAGTCTTTCTCCTGCAATACTGCGAAGGAGGTTTCCCAACGTGCGATTCACAACTTTGATCTACCCATCAGTCTATGGGTGGTAAGCACTGCTGAATTGAAGTCGTGTATCGAATTGAGTCCACAAAGTTTGCCAAAAGTGGCTAATGAATTTCGTGTCACGATCAGAAGTAATAGGCTTGGGGACCCCGTATAGCCATACGACCTCCCTGAAGAATAGATTCGTCACGTGTGTTGCGTCGAGGGTCTTCTTACATGGAATAAAGTGCACCATCTTGGAGAAACGATCGACCACCATGAACATCGAATCCATGCCGTGTTGTGTTCGTGGGAGACCAAGCACGAAGTCCATTGATAAATCCTCCCAAGGACCGTCAAACACGGTTAACGACGTATAGAGGCCCGCATTCTGAGATTGTCCCTTAGAGGTCTGACAAATATGACAACATTGTACGGCTCTTCCCACATCACGTACTAATTACGACCAGTAATACCGCTCTTCCACAAGAGCTCGCGTCTTATCTTGCCCAAAGTGTCCACCGAGGCCATCTCCTTGTAGCTCCTGAATAATCTGTTCTCTTAGAGAACTTTGGGGGATGCACAATCGATTTTCTTTCAAGAGAAAATCGTCCTGCATATGAAGGTCACTAGGGTGACCTTCTTGGCACTTCATCCAAGAATCTTTGAAGTCTTCATCCTCAGCATATAGTTCCTTGAGACAGTCAAAGTCGACCACCTCGTTGCTCATCGTAACAAGTAGTGATGCACGATGGCTAAGTGCATCAGTCACTTTATTCTGTTGTCCTGACTTGTGCTTCATAACGAACGTAAATTCCTATAAAAATGCAATCCATCTAGAATACACATGATTCATGTTAGTCTGCTATTAATAAACTTTAAAGCATAATGGTCAGTGTATAGAACAAACTCCCTTTGAATCAGATAATGTCGTCAATGTCGCAGCGCCTGAATAATTGCGTACAACTCAAGCTCATAACTCAACCACTTCTTTCGGGCTTCGCTGAGCTTCTCGCTGTAGAAGGCTACCGGCCTGCCTTCCTGCGATAATACTCCTCCAATTTTAACATATGAAGCGTCACACTCCACCTCAAACAATTTGTCAAAATTAGGAAGCACCAAGACCGGTGTTATAGACAAACGATGCTTGATCTCGTGAAAGCTCTTGTCAGCTTTATCGGTCCACTGGAACGGCCCTTTTTTATGCAATCTGTTATAGGGACGACTATGGTGCTAAAATCTCGCATAAATCGATGATAGAAAGTCGTCAACCCATGAAAACTCCTAACCTCATGAATGTTTATCAGGATCGACCATTCCCTAATAGCTCGCACCTTTTCATCGTCCACCCGAATGCCTGTAAATGTTATAACAAATCCTAGAAACAACAGGTTGTCAGTTAAAAAACTACACTTGTTTAAGTTGAGGTACAACTTGTTATCTTGTAGGAACTGCAACACCTGCCTGAGATGTTTCTTGTGCTCTGCCTCATCCTAGTTATATATCAATATGTCATTAAAAAATATTACTACAAATCGGCCAGTGAACGGTTTTAAAAATTGATTCATCAAACGCGTAAAAGTACTTGGTGCGTTTGATAGGCTAAATGGTATGACTAGCCACTCATACAATCATTCCTTTGTCTTGAATGTTGTTTTCCATTCATCACCGGGTCGGATACGAATTTGATGGTACCCGCTCCTTAGATCTAGTTTAGAGAACACCTTGGCCCCTCTTAGCATATCGAGCATGTCGTCGAACCGTGGTATTGGGAACTGATATTTGATGGTAATTTTATTGATTGTTTGGCTGTCAACACACATGCGTCAGCTTCCATCTTTTTTTATGTGTTAATAATCCCGGTACAGCACATGGGCTCATGCTCTCTCTTAATAGACCCTTACGGATTAATTTCTCCACTTACCCCTGAAGTATCTCACACTCTTTCGGACTCATCCGATAATGAGGGCAGTTGGGCAGGCTAGCCCTAGGGACGAGGTCTATGTGATGTTAGATGTCCCTCATGGGGGGCAATCCATCAGGTAAATCTTCAGGCCAGACTTCTTTGAATTCGTTTAGCAACAGTCTTAAACTTGGAGGGATGTTTAAGGGTTCCTTTTCCTCGCCTTTCACCATTACGAAGTATACCTTGCCAGTTTTCTTGGATTCCTCCATGAAATCCCGAATGGTCAAGAGGGAACTCCCCTCAACTTTAGAGGCTTCAGGGTGGTTCTCTGGTGCCATAGGGGTAAGGATTATTTTTCGACTATCCTTGATGAATATATAGATGTTGTCTCGTCCCCGATGGGTCGCATCACGGTCCGAGTGCCAGGGTCGACTGAGTAGCATATAACAAGCTTCCACATCAATCACATCACAAAGTATCTGATCCTTATAATGTTTACCAATTGAAAATGAGATAGTGTATTGTTCAGTTACCTTGGTCTCATTCACCTTTTTTATCCAGCTAATTGAGTACGGGGAAGGATGTCACGTCGTTGGTAGCTACAAATTGTCCATCATCACCCTTGAAACGATATTCTCGCTGCTACCACTATTTATGATCACATCACAGACCTTTTCGTTGACAGTGCACCGAGTACGAAATATATTGTGTCGCTGTGGGTGTAATTTCGTTCGTGGGGTATACAGTAGTCGCCTCATAACTAGAGATTCACCACGATCCTCGCTTGTTAATTCATCGTCACCTCCTATTTCTTCAGTGGTTTGTTCATATTCATCAAAGCCATGATCTTCTTCTTCAGCCTCATCTTCAGTGCCTCCTTCATTTATAGTCAAGTGTGTTGTGAGACGTTGAGGACAAGTATTTAATAAGTGGTCTGGTTGGCCACAGCAGTAACATTATTCGGCCTTAACCGAGCATAAGGATTTGAAATCCTACTCGGGCCCGATGTCATGGGTGCTGCCCGTTGAGGTCTGGATGATCCGCTCCCCGTATCACGGTTTGTGGGTAAAGGAGGTTGAGGACGTTCTCCTACCGAATCTTTTCCTCGAGCCAGCACTGGATCTTGTGTGGGACCTGTCATGGAGGGTCGATTTGAAGGATAGGGACGAGCAGGAGCTCTTGCAAGTTGTGTTTTTGCCCTCCCCGCCAATTGAACTGCTTCATCTACGATCCCGACTGGGTACATCTAAACTCGATCTTGAATTGTCGGTCGCAACCCTTCTATAAATCGTACCGCCTTCTGTGACTCAAATTCTGACAGGTCATTTCGTGTAGCCAACCGCTGGAATTCTTCAGTATAATCTGTAACAGTTCGATTTCCTTGTCGATAATTTTGGTACTACTGGAATAATATCTGCTCATAATCACTGGGAAGAAATCGTGATCGAAGAAGACGTCTCATCCGAGGCCATGATGCGATGAGCGCCTTGTTTTAGCGGGCTCGTGAGAGTTGTAATTATTCCCACCATGCAGAAGCATTATATTTTAATTTAAACGCTACTAATTTCACCCTTTTATGATCTGGCACGTCTATATAATCGAATTATCTCTCTACTTCGGATAGCCAATTGAAAAAATCTTCGATACGTAATAAACCGTTAAAACTAAGAAGTTTAGCCTTACCTCGATAGTCTCTTTCAGCATGATTTAGATGATC
This sequence comes from Magnolia kwangsiensis, assembly GCA_037074715.1. NCBI lineage: Eukaryota > Viridiplantae > Streptophyta > Magnoliopsida > Magnoliales > Magnoliaceae > Magnolia > Magnolia kwangsiensis. The sequence continues at coordinate 81,220,649 of CM073582.1, forward strand.
GCCTCCATGAATTGGTCGTCGGGCAAAACCCTCATTAATGTCCTCATCGCTGGAACTAAAATCATTTAGTGTAGCCCTACGGTTTGCTACTATTAGTGCTCTATGATAATCGGGGTCACATTGTACAGTAACCACAGGTGGTGGAGCCACCATGGGTGGTGGAGCAACCATAGGTGATGGAGCACCGCCTAGGGCTCGGGGCGGAAGTAGTGCAACCACAAGATGGTCAAGAGTTTCCTGCAGCCCTTGCATGGTTAACTGACTCTCCCGATAGAAAGCTTCCATTCTTTCTAAAAGATAACAAATCCCTGGATCACCGTACACAGGATTTTGTAAGTGCTATAGTGAATAGCCCTTGTGATTGTCAAATTTGTGGTGACAAAGATACTTCTTTGAAGCGTGTGTATGTGATGAACAAAAGATCTATTCAAGACACAAGATTGGCTTCAAGTAGACAAGCACAGTTTTTCAAGTCGAAGACCTTGAAGGTTTAGGTTAATATCAGAAGCTTTCAAGTTCTCAGAAGCTTTTCAAGCTGGAGATCTCAGAAGCCTTTAAAGTTCAAGTTCTCCTAAGCTTTTACTGAAAATCTCAAGTTCAAGAACTCAAAACTTCATTATACTCAAGGTCACTGGTTTTCAAGTTTCAATGTCCTTACTTCTCTTTTGAGATATGACTGACCTTAGGTGGACCTTTAGAGTAGGTCACTTTGGATACATAATCCATATATTTTTTATAAGTAATTTTGATCTGTTGTAAGACTAGTCTTAGACCTTGTTCGACTAGTCCTAGCACTGGTTCGACCAGTCCAAGAAATTCCTCGACCAGTCCTAAGTTATTGAGGATTTTCAGGATTTTCTGATTATTCTTCGACCAGTCCAGGAGACTGTTCGACCAGTCCTGTGAACAGTGTCGACTGGTTCTTAGATCGGTCGTGGAGCTTCGACTCAAAGTACAACGTTAAGATTGGGCATCTTCGACCAGTCGTATGAAACCTACGACCAGTCGAAGGAGACCTTCGACCAATCGTAGAGTACCCACAACTGGTCGAGCAACAGAAAATCTTATCGTGTCCGATTTATTTGAAATTATGTTGGTTCTTCGACCACTAGTAGATGTCTTAAGACCAGTCAAAGACGTGTTTTGCTCAGCTATAAATAGAGCACGAATCTCAGATTAATGACAAGAAATTCAAGCTAATTATTCTAGCATTCTAAGAGATTGGTCTGTGCTCCATTTTAAGCTAAGTGTGCTTATTTAATATTCTCTTTCTTTAGCTTTATTTAATTGATTTTATTTCTGGTATTCCAATCTAATCTGAAAAGAGGAATTGCTATTTTCCTTTCTTTGGAATCAAAATCAATTAAGACTAGCCCTATTTTGGTTTAATTTTAAAATTAATTAGAACTATAACCTTTGTAATTGAGTATTGGACATTGAACTTGGACATTCATTCATCTACTCTGACTTGGTTCTTCCGGGCTGCTACATCGAAGGAGAAAATTAGGTATTTTACTTTTAAGTATAAATTCCTTTCTGTTTTGGTTTCTTTTGGGATTTGCCAGAAAAATCTCATTGTTTTGGTTATCTGAGGAGAACCAGGAAAACTCAGAAGAGGGATTTTTTATAATTGTGTAAGCCCACAGACAAAGACACAATTGTAAAGATTTTTGGTGAACCTGTGAAAACCTACTTTGTTAGTGAATGCTAATATCCCCTGTGTGAGGATATTAGGAGTGGAGTAGCATTCTATGTGGTTGTTGTATAATAGTTGGTGAACACATATGTGAACCACTATAATCCCTTGAGTTGTGGTTGAATGGTTTTTATTTCATAACTTTATTTATTCATTTGAGGGATGTACATGTGGTTGTGAATGTTGTAATCTTTTATTTCAAGCATTGTGGGGAATATTGTAATAGTTTAGAATTTATTTCTTGCTATTCATTTATCATCTTGATATTGGATTGTTCCAGTAAGGTTGTCCTGCCATTTTTATGGTGCATGGTTGTCCCTAGGACAATACATATTTGTGATTACAAGTTATTCTTCAGTGCAGTTTGTATTTATTTTTTATTCCTCTTCGGTTTGAGACTTGATACAAAGACCTTTCTAGAAATCAGGTTGTCCTACCATAAACTCTGGTTTTTGGTGTAAGGTTGTCCTTAGAACAACATTTGTATCAACCTCTCAAGATCTGAATTTTGAGGTTGCCTTACTATCTTGCATTGTGGTTTATTTTGTTATCTTGTTGGCTATTATATTCCTTTAATTTTCGCTGTTATAAATTTTTATTTGGCATAGTCTTATTCACCCCCCCTTTAGGACATATAGTTAGGCCTTTTCAAGTGGTATCAGAGTCTAATAGCTCATTTTTTTCTTATTTTTTGAATTTAATTCCTGAGCTAACGATTTAAGCTATTTAAGATGTCAAATTTTGATAGCTAATCAGTCACTAGGCCTTCACCCTTTGATAGCTCCAATTATTCCTACTGGAAAGCCAGAATGAGGATCTTCCTCAAATCGATGGATGAGAGTGTGTGGCAAGCCACAGTGACTGAATGGAAACCTCCTACCACTAAAGTGATCGGAGTCGATGGTTCAAAATCAATGAGAGTAACTCCTTATTTCTCTTCGACCACCCTTCAGAAAAATGAGAGTAGTGCCAACGCAAAGGCACTAAATGCAATCACTTACGCACTATCACCGGATGAGTTTAAAAGAATCATATCATGTGATACTGCAAAGCAAGCCCGGGATATATTAGAAATGACACGAGGGTACTACAATTGTTAAAAAATCTAAAGTCCAACTCCTCACAACCAAATTTGAAGAAATTCATATGGAGGAAAATGAAACATTTATGAACTTTTATACAAGATTAAATGACATTGTAAACCCTATGTGGGGTCTTGGCGATACAATCCCAGAAAGTAAAGTGTGTGCAAGGATACTACGCTCTCTTCCTGAACGGTTCAACTCCAAAGTAACAGCGATCCAGGAACTTCGTGATACGGATAATATGAGGGTAGAAGAACTTGTTGGTTCTTTACAAACCTATGAGTTAAACTTTAAAGCTCCTAAAGGTAAATCTATCGCTCTAAAATCTTCTAAATGTAATTCTGAAGAAAATTCTGATTTTGAAAATGATATGGCTCTTTTAGCAAAAAAGTTTTATAAAATATTTAAAAGCAAGAAAAGGGTAGATTTTCAAAAATCAAATGAGAAGAAAAAATCTAATCTTAAATCTAAAACTAGAAAATCTTTGAAAGATAGTCAATGTTACAACTACCAAGAATATGGGCATTTAGCAAACAAATGTTCTCAAAAGGACAAACACAAGAAGATGGGTATGTTGGCTACATGGGAAGAATCATCTGATTCTAAAGCTTCTTCTAAATCAGAAGATTCTGAAACCGAGTCGGGTAATGAAACAAAAACCCTTATGACTCTAGCCAAGTTCACTTTTTCAGATCATGATGATTCATCTAGTGAGGAAAATCTAAACAGTGAATGTGAAAATGAAGATGATCTTCAAGATGCTTACAATGCTCTATACAAGGAGAGTTATAAAATTGTTGTCAAACTTAAACTTCAAAAAGAAAAGTTTTTTAAACTCAAAGAATGTTTTGAGTCACTTGTTTTAGAAAAATCCTAAATTTCAGATTGTTTTGAAAAATCAAAATGCAATTTGGAATTTAAAACGTCCCAGATTGAAAATTTGAAATCTGAAAATGAGAAACTTAAAAATGAAGTATCTTCTCTTCTGAGTTTAAAGGACACATGGAGATATGCCCAAGGAGATCCTAAGTTAGAGAAACTATTATCCGGATCAAGAAAATGTGGCGATAGATCTGGGTTGGGATATGATGAGAACATTCCTCTTAAACAGAAGAATACTCCTCCTAAGTTTGTGAAAGGAGAGTCCTCAAATTCAAAAGGAAAAAGTACTTATCAAGGTTTTTCTAAAAATTCAAAAACTTTTCAAAAACCAAAAGATAGTCATGTCAGCTTTAATCAGAAACGAAATCCTCTAGCTGAAAAGATAATTGATTTACTCAAGGAGCTCTTAAAATCTAACTCTATAGGTCTTTCTTACAATAATAGATATAAGAAGACCAACAATTCTCCTAAACCCAAAACAGTATTGAAATGGGTTCCTAAGGCTGCTTGCTTGGTTGTCCACACCGCTTTCAAAGCTTTAAGCCATTCAAAGTGGTACCTATATAGTGGATGCTCCAGGCACATGACAGGTAACAAAGCTCTATTCATCGATCTAAAAGATATGACTGATGGTTCAGTTACATTTGGTGATTGGAGTAACTGCAAGATTATGAACCAAGGTATGGTTCAACTCTATAACCTTCCATTATTTAAGAATGTCTTATATGTTGAAGGTCTAAAACATAACTTAGCATATCTCAAATATCCGATAATAACCATAGTGTACGGTTTTCTAATCAAAGCTGTGAGATTCTAAACAATAAGGGTTTTGTAATACTAACTGGAAGCAGAACGTCTGAAAACTGCTATATTGTTACCGAATCTAGCTCATCTAATCAAACATGTTACATGGTCTATACAGACGAGACTGATTTGTGGCACAAACGCCTTGGACATGTACATTACTGAAATTTATATAGATTGAGTAAACGGGAACTTATAAGAGGTCTACTCAAGCTTCAAAAATTAGATAAAATATGTGGTGAATGCCAGATAGGCAAACAAACAAAAACCTCACACAAAAAGGTGAATTCAAATACCACATCAAGACCACTCGAACTCGTCCATATGGATTTGATAGGACCTACTAGAACGGAGAGTCGAGGTGGCAAAAGGTATATCTTGGTAATAGTGGATGACTTTACCAGATATACATGGGTAGTCTTTTTAAGGGACAAATCAGAAACCCTTGAAGAAGTAAGAAAAGTTCTCAAAAGGATTCAAACAAAAAAAAGGTTCTCAAATCAGTAAGATTTGTAGTGATCATGGATCTGAATTTGAAAATAGCGGTTTTGAGAAGTTCTGTAGCAACCAAGGAATATTACATGAATTCTCAACGCCCAAAACTCCACAATAAAATGGTATAGTGGAAAGGAAGAATAGAGTGCTTCAAGAAATGGCTAATGTCATGTTAAATAGCATGAAGCTCTCTAAGAATCTTTGGGCTAAAGCAGTCAATACAGCTTGCTATATTATTAACTGAGTCTACACTAGCAAAGATAATAATAAAATGGCTTATGAAATGTGGTTCAATAAAAAGCCTACTGTTAAATACTTTCAAGTTTTTGGCAGCAAATACTATATTTTACGAGATCGTGAAAATTTGAAAAAGTTTGATACGAAGAGTGATGAAGGAATTTTCCTAGGATATTCCTTAAACAGTCGAGCTTATAGGGTTCTGAACAAAAGAACCGGTGTGATTCAAGAATCCATCAATGTTGTCATTGATGATCACTTAAACACACCAGTCTTAAGTTCGGATAATGATGAAGTTCTAGTAATTGATAAATCTGATACTTCATCTAATCAGAATGATTTTGAGATAAGGACTGTTAAAGATCATCCAACCACACAAATTCTTGAAAATCCTCTCACTGGTGTTCGCACCCAAAGACAACTTGAAGATATATGTAATTATGTGTGTTTTACATCCCAAATAGAACCATCTAACGTAAAAGAAGTTCTTGCTGATGAAAAATGGCTTGTTGTGATGCAAGAAGAACTTAACCAATTCGTAAGAAATGATGTTTGGTATCTCGTACCAAGACCTAAGGATAAACACATCATTAGAACTAAATGGATCTTCAAAAATAAGTCTGATGAGCTTGGAAATATAATTAGAAACAAGGCCAGACTAGTGGTACAAGGTTACACTCAAATTGAAGGCATTAATTTTAATGAAACCTTTGCACCAGTAGCACGTCTTGAATCAATCAGATTGTTTATATCCATTGCGTGTTTTAGAAAGATTAAGATTTATCAAATGGATATGAAAAGTGCATTTCTAAATGGTAATTTGCATGAGGAAGTTTATGTGGAACAACCAATGGATTTTGAAGATCCCAAAAATACTGATCATGTGTATAAGCTTAAAAAACACTCTAAGGATTAAAGCAAGCGCCTAGGGCGTGGTATGAGAAACTAACAAAATTTCTGTTAAGCCATAATTTTCAAATGGGGTCTGTTGACAAAACTCTGTTTATTAAAAAACATAATGATCATATTTTGATGGTACAGATTTATGTTGATGATATCATTTATAGATCTACTTGTACTGACATGACTACTGAGTTTGCAGATTTGATGAAATCACAGTTTGAAATGAGTATGGTTGGGGAATTGAATTATTTCCTAGGGTTGCAAGAAAAGAAACAACCTAATGGAATATTCATTTCTCAATCTAAATATGCCTTGAATTTAATTAAAAGATTTGGATTTGAGAATGGTAAGAACTTTGATACTCCTATGAGTACTACCCTGAAACTCTCAAAAGACTCTGAAGGTAAAAATGTTGATTCGAAACTTTATCGGAGTATGACTGGTAGTCTATTGTATTTAACTACTAGTAGACCTGATATCGCACTAAGTGTTTGTATTTGCGCTAGATATCAGTCTAGTCCTAAGGAATCGCACTTGATTGCTGTTAAGCGGAACATGCGATATGTCGCAAGCACTGTGAATCTCGGTCTTTAGTATCCTCATGAGACTAACGTTCAATTAGCTGGGTACTCGGATGCTGACTGGGCTGGTAATCTTGATGATAGAAAGTCAACCAGTGGAGGTTGCTTTTATATAGGAAACTGTTTAGTTTCTTGGTTAAGCAAGAAACAAAGTTTTATATCACTTTCAACTGCTGAAGCTGAATACATCGCAGTTGGTAATGCATGTACGCAGCTTGTTTGGATGAAGTGAATGTTAAGTGACTATGGAATTAAACAGGGTTCTATGGTGTTATATTGTGATAATTCTAGTGCCATTAATATTTCACAAAATCCTATTCAGCATTCTCGTACTAAGCACATCGACATTAGATTTCATTATATCCATGAATTAGTAGAAGAAAAGGTTATATCTCTGGAATATATACCTACCGATAATCAACGTGCTGATATTTTCACGAAACCGCTAGACAAAAGTCAGTTTAATCAAATGAAATTTGATCTTGGCATGTGCATTATAAGATGATATTTTATGCATTTTTGTATCATATTGTATATGTTTGATAGGTTAGATTTTAAATTTTTTTGCAAAATATTTTGAAAAACTTGAAATTTATTTATTTTTTGGCTGGTACTGGACCGGTCGTGGAAATACATGACCAGTCGTAGCTCGACCGGTCATGTACATCCACGACCAGTCGAGGAACTCGTGAAACCCTTTTAATTTGGGGAAATCTTTCATCTTCCTCATTTTTATTTATTCCTCCAACCGGCCGAACCTCGACTAATCGAAGCCAACACCCAAAATCTTTATTGTAAGTGCTCCATTTGCATTCTTCTTTTAGATTTGAATTTAGAATACTTCTCTTTTTCTCCTGAAGCTATTTATTTCAAGTCTCATTGTGATTTGGGGTTGTTATTCTAAAAATTCTGATCTTAGAAAAACCCATTTTCTTTTCTTTGCAACTCCTTTTATACTTGAACTCCTTGTTGCAAATGGCTTCTAGAGGAAAAAGAACAACTTCCCGTGGTCCTTCTTCTAGAACGGCCTCTCTCACTAAGCGTCATCTTAGGGCTCCCGAGGATGATTCATCCTTTGTTTGGGACATCCGATTGCGTAATGTTATTTTTGAACATCCTGTTGATGTTAATCATACTGCTCCTTTTGATATCTTTCTCATGCTGCAAGATGTAGGTTGGGTTAACTTAATGCATTGGGGTGGGCCTGTATACCGGTCCATTGCCCAATCCATGTTTGCATGTATATGTGATTATTCACTTGAAAATATGACATTTAAAATTGCCACAAGAGAAGGTACATTTGATGTTGATCGTCACTTGATTTCTGCTCTTATGAAAATTTCAGTTAATGATGGGGGAGTTCTCATTCATACACTATCTAAAAAATCCTCTCAAACTAAAAAACGCATGCTTTCTAAGGATTTATGCAATTTGGATGCTCCATGGACACCTAAAGGAAATGCGCTCCCCTTAAGGTATCTATTACCCAAATACAAAGTGTTGCACAAGATTTTTGTGTCTAATTTGTGTTCACTCCCCAAGTGCAGGGTTGTGATGTAGTAATAACTCGGTAAGACCGAGGTCGAATCCCAAGGGACTGAAACTTGTACGTTATCTAAAACTAACTAGAACTAGAACTAGGCTAAGATGAATTCTAAATCAATTAGCAATGGTTAAATATTTGTAGAATAATTAATCTAAAACTTGGAAAACAAATCAGAGATGGAAAACTAGGGATTCAGAGGATCCACTTGTAGAGATCAGGGAGAATTTATGCTTGCATCAAAAATTATGAAAATTACTGAACTGCCGTTGATCTAGTTTTCAAAGAGATGAAAGGTGTATGAATTAGAATGGATTCCATCACCAAACCATGCCCACAGACTATGGCAAACAACAGAATTAAACTAATTACCAACCAATCATATGTATGAAGGTTAAGAAGGGTACCGTCATCCAACCATGCCCAGGAGACTATGGTGAACAACGGGACGTCCTAACGTCATAAACATAAAAGGGATAAGAAAATATTCAAAGCATTGCAGACCCATTGTAATTTCAGTCACAACAGACCATTAAAGACCAAAAATATTTTCATTAAAATCAAACTAAAACCAACTTCAATTCAAAAATTAAATTAAAAGCATATAATCTCTCATCTCACTACAAGCTTCACCTCCTAGCCCTAGCTAAGTTCAGCCCGCCATGAATGGACTCAATCCAAATAAATAAAGAGAAAAAGAAAAGGAAAAGAAAAGGGAAAGAAAAAACCAAGCTCCTCTCTCTCTCCTCTGCCCACGTTGAAACCCAAGCTCGAGCCCTCTGTTCTTCCTCCCAAGACCTTGAATGAATGCTCCCCACGTCCAAAACCTCTTTATATAGCTGCTGGAGTGGTGAAAATCGGATTTGAATCGGATTTGGAAAGCTATACATGCCCATTGAAAGCTTTTTCGCAGCCAAGTTCGGTGCCTCGAAACACGCCACTTTCCTTGCTCAAATTTCAAAGAAACACCGTTTCTTAGGATTTCATTGGGTCCTCTACATGATAGATGGTTCAGATCTGCCATATGATCAAAGATGGTGGCCCAAAACCGCCTGGAAAAATCGATTTTCGCGGATGTGCGAAACCTTTCGCACCATTTCGCTGTTGTGTTCGGTGGGCCCCACAGAAACATTTTCTGGAAAATCCACCCCGTCCATTGGATTCAGAACGAAATTTCAGTCAAGAATGGGTAGTTTTGAACGTCCATTGACGTGGCCCAGAGAAGAAATCACAAAAGAATCAGTTTTGAACGCTACCGAGCAGCCCTTTTGTGGCCTCTGTATCTCACACGTGTGCACGCATGGGTAAAAAGTGATAACATGGTTTTGTAGTGCTCGAAGCCCTCTACACGGTGGATGGATCGGATTGAGTTTATGGGGCACGTGTGGGGCCCACAACTGATCGCAAAAACGGCCAGCGCCGTGCGTCCGCTGCACGTTTTTTTTTCTTTTTTTTTTTTTGAGTTGTAGACGGAAACGTCGGTCAGCGCAGCTGACCGACTTTTGGAAATTTTGGTGCACGGCGAGTGCACATGTGTACTGTACACACTCATTTCATATGGGGTCCATTGCAATGTTTTAGAGAAATCTGCACCGTCCATCTGTTTTGACTCCTTATTTAAGGCGTCAATAATAATTTTGAGACAGTTCCAGATATCAGGTGGGCCCAGAATCAACGGTTTATGGGCTGATCTGTCAGTTGGGGCACTTTCCGAGATCTTCAATGGCTGAAATTTTATATGTACGGTTAATTTATGGTCCTCAGGCGACGTATGAAGTTTCGAGCCGAACGGATGGTGGGAACCTCGTGATCTTGCATTATGGACGTCCTTCAGGCCACTTGAGCTTCAATTTCTAACTTTTCTCGGATTTCTGATCGTGTATATTTGTCAATCTTGATCCCCTGGAGTGTGTCCCTTGCCTTTGGCGTCATCAGATCGTTAAATCTCAACTTTTAACGTCTTTTTTCCATCCATGCTCATAAAATCACTTTGCCACACAAGAATGAGAAAACGAGCCATTAGACAGCATTATATTCGTAAATCCAGATAATATCTGGGGTCTAACATGCAATATTTGACCCTCAACACAACCCCCAACTAGCATTTTGCTAGTCCCGAGCAAAGTATGCGAAAAATAAGTTGAGAATTATAGGAGAACTTTCTATGAAATCAAGTGAGATTTTGAATAAAATACGAGAAATTTAATATTCATGAATGTTAGAAATTGTATTCTCCTGAGCTCAAGCGAACCGTAGACTTCATAATCAAGTGTAAAGCATTAATCCTTCAATTAGAAAAATTTTAAACATTGAGATCCATGGATGTATAGTGTAATCTCAGCTAATCATATTAAGATTGAATTTGTTATTTCAGGATCTCATTGGTAACCAGCAAGAGAATTCATGATAACCAAACTTGCCTCATAAATTTCATCTTTTGATCTTTTCAACTTTTTATTTTTCCATTAATAGTCATGCCAAAAAGAGGAATCAAATCCTTACCAATAGGGAGCAAACCTATGGCAAAAGACCAATTACCTAAAAAAATTTTATTTTATTTTTTTGAATGTTTAACCTTGGGGAATCAAACCTTCACCTGTAGGGAGCAAACCCATGGTGAAGATTAATTGCCCAACCTGTTCAATTTTTATACCCTGATGGCAAGATATTTCAGACTGGTTCCCTTCGTGCTTAGTGATTACCAAGTTAATCCTTCGATATGGAACTGAAATCTTAATGTGTAAGCAAGACGTGTCCTGAAATCATGATTCAATCAATGTTTACAACTTCTAATCATGGATTAATAATTCACTTAACTATGAAATCTAACAGATACGGAATCCAAGAGTCATAAATCCACCATTATGTACCTTGAAAATTTAAATTAGGGATATCTGTCAAAATCACTTCGAATTCATAAAAATTTTTAGAAAAATTCAAATTTTTTTTCACAATGTAAAAATTCAAATTCATAAAACCTCAAGACCAAGAAAATACTGATTAGGTTACCTAATTTCCCACCCCCAACCTAAAATCTACATTGTCCTCAATGTAAAAGATATGAGCATGCAATGCACATGGGACAATGAAAGTAAATGAGAAGTGATGGGAAGATAGTACCTGAATAACGAAGCAAGAGAGTTTCCAATAGATCACGGCATGGAAGCTTGTTAGCATGAGAGAGAAAGCAGAACAAAAATAACAAAAATAAAATCCTACCTATACCACTTTCGCAGGTGCTCTCGATTGCATTTAGCGTATGCAACAAGCCTTTAAACCCCTAGGTTACCCCTAGTGGACGAGTTGTAGTCTCGTAAGGGTTTGCAGTAATGTTACCCACAAACATTGAACTAACTAACCTATGAAAGCGACTATCCTAAACCTATGAAAGCGATAAACCTACCTATACCTCCATCAGACTAGGAGATCAGTCCTGGTAAACAGGAGCAATCAGAGGCATGGACATGTCCTCTGAATCAAATGTCTCAACAAATGGCTTTAATCGATGTCCATTTACTTTAAACTCCTTGCCATTATCGGGATCTCTTATCTCGACGGCCCCATGAGGATAAGCAGTAACAACAATGTAAGGGCCAGTCCAACGAGATCGAAGCTTACCCGGAAAGAGATGTAGTCGAGAGTCGTACAAGAGGACTTTCTGACCTGGCGTGAATGATTTTCGTAGAATATGTTGATCATGAAACGCCTTCATCCTGTCCTTGTAAATTCTCGAGTTTTCGTACGCATCGTTCCGGATTTCTTCAAGTTCATTTAACTGAAGTTTGCGTAGCGAGCCAGCGTTGTCCAGATTGAAATTCAGATTTTTGATCGCCCAGTATGCTTTATGTTCCAATTCCACAGGCAAGTGACATGCTTTCCCATAGACAAGTCTAAAGGGAGATGTTCCAATAGGAGTTTTGAAAGCAGTACGGTACGCCCATAAGGCATCGGTCAATCGGATTGACCAGTCCTTACGATCAGGGTTAACCGTTTTCTCTAGGATATGTTTGATCTCCCTATTGGAAATCTCAGCTTGTCCACTTGTCTGTGGATGGTATGGGGTGCTCACCTTATGAGAGATACCGTATTTCTTCATTAAGCTCTCAAATGGTCTATTGCAGAAGTGTGAGCCCCCGTCACTAATGATGGCTCGAGGTGTTCCGAACCGCGATAGGATATTTTCTTTCAAAAATTTAATGACCGTGCGATGGTCATTTTTGCGGCACGGAATTGCTTCGACCCATTTAGTGACATAGTCTACGGCGAGCAAAATATACAGATTTCCAAATGATTGGGGGAATGGTCCCATGAAATCAATGCCCCAACAATCAAATGCTTCTATAATAAGGATGGGATTCAAAGGCATCATATTTCGACGGGACAATGCTCCCAATTTCTGACAACGCTCACAAGTTTTGCAAAACTCATGAGTGTCCCTGAACATAGTGGGCCAGTAGAAGCCACACTGTAAAATCTTGGCCGTGGTCTTTTTAGCAGAAAAGTGACCACCACAGGCCTGTGAATGACAGAAGGAGATGACACTCTGATGCTCATCGTCTGGTACGCATCTCCTTAAGATTTGGTCTGGGCAATATTTAAACAAATATGGATCGTCCCAGAAAAAGTTACGCACCTTGGTAAAGAATTTCTTCTTATCTTGTGACGTCCAGTGTGTCGGTATGGCACCTGTAGCAAGATAATTAGCAATATCAGCGAACCAAGGTGAATGGGAGACTCTAAACAGTTGTTCATCAGGGAACATGTCATTGATATGGGTTGCCTCAAGGGAATCAGAGGTATTAAGGCGAGAAAGATGATCGGCCACTACGTTCTCTACTCCCTTTTTATCTTTAATTTCCAAATCAAATTCTTGGAGTAGAAGGATCCATCGTATCAGGCGGGGCTTAGAATCATTCTTAAAAAGAAGATACTTAAGTGCCGCGTGATCTGTGTAGATGATGATCTTGGATCCGATCAGGTAGGACCTAAATTTGTCCAAAGCGAACACTACGGCTAAGAGTTCCTTTTCCGTAGTCGAGTAGTTCACTTGGGCAGGATTTAGAGTCCTACTTGCGTAGTGAATAACGTAAGGCCGCTTATCTTTTCTCTGGCCTAGAACCGCTCCAAGAGCATAATCAGAGGCGTCGCACATAAGTTCAAAAGGAAGACTCCAGTCGGGTGGCTGCATGATAGGTGCAGTGGTTAACATGCCCTTAAGCTTAGTGAAAGCTTCTTGGCACTGCTCAGTCCACTCGTATGGTGTATCCTTTTGAAGAAGATTACATAAAGGACGAGAGAGGAGACTAAAGTCCTTTATGAATCGTCTGTAAAAGCCTGCGTGTCCTAAGAAGGATCGCACGTTCCTGATATTCTTGGGTGGAGGTAGGTTAGAGATAAGATCAATTTTTGCCTTATCTACCTCGATTCCTTTGGACGAGATGATATGCCCAAGGACAATTCCCTTTTGAACCATAAAATGGCACTTCTCCCAGTTAAGTACCAAATTTTTTTCTTCACATCTTTTCAGCACACATTTAAGACTTGCTAAGCATTCGCTGAAAGATGAACCAAAAACAGAGAAATCGTCCATGAAGACCTCTAGATATTTTTCCACCATGTCAGAAAAGATACTCGTCATGCATCGCTGAAAGGTGGCAGGGGCATTACATAGCCCGAATGGCATCCTTCTGTAAGCAAAGGTGCCATAGGGACATGTGAATGTGGTCTTTTCCTGATCCTCAGGGGCGATTTCAATCTGATTATAACCTGAATACCCGTCAAGGAAACAATAATAGGAATGACCAGCTAGCCTTTCCAGGATTTGATCAATGAAGGGCAAAGGAAAGTGGTCTTTCCTTGTGACGGTATTCAGCTTCCTGTAGTCAATGCACATTCTCCAACCAGTAGTAACTCTGGTTGGTACGAGTTCATTATTGGCATTGGCTACGATGGTTATCCCGGACTTCTTAGGAACCACCTGAGTTGGACTCACCCATTGACTATCGGATATGGGGTAAATGATCCCCACTTCCAATAGTTTGAGAACCTCAGCCTTAACCACTTCCTTCATGTTTGGATTTAGTCTACGTTGTAATTGCCGAACAGCCTTTGCATTGTCCTCAAGATATATGCGGTGAGTACAAATCGATGGGTTAATTCCTTTGAGGTCCGCTATCGTCCATCCAAGAGCTCCCTTATGCTCAATGAGAGTAGATATCAGCATACTCTCCTGTTCTTTTTTCAGGTGGGCAGAGATCACCACCGGGTATGTCTCATCTTGACCTAAATAGACATATTTTAAATCAGAGGGCAAAGGTTTTAGGTCAAGCTTCGGTGGCTTGAGGTTAGACGGTAGAGGCACTACATAAGTTTGGGGCAATTCTTCAATGTGTGGCCTCCACCGGTTAACTTCAAGTACCGGTGCAGTATCAAGCATGGCACACGTCTCCCTAATTATATCATTATCAAGATCATGGGAGTGGGCCAGGCACGTCTCTAGAGGGTCAGAGGATAAGGTGAGAGATGTTCTATCTTCCACAAAAGAATCAATCATGTTAACATCGTGGAAATCGTCTTCATCCTCTAAGTTGTTGCCGTTATTGAAAAAGATATTCGATTCCAATGTCAAATTTCCAAAGGACATAGTCATGACACCATTCCTGCAATTGATAATTGCATTTGAAGTGGACAGGAATGGGCGACCAAGAATGACGGGAATCTGAGTGCTCGTGTCATTGATGGGTTCGGTGTCCAAGATGATAAAATCAACAGGGTAGTAGAATCTATCCACCTGGACCAAAACATCCTCGATGATCCCTCTTGGTACACGAACAGAACGATCAGCAAGTTGTAGTGTGGTTCGAGTGGGTTTTAATTCACCCAACCCTAACTGTTGGTATACCGAATAGGGAATCAGATTGACGCTCGCTCCTAAGTCAAGAAGTGCGTGATCAATTCGATAGTTCCCGATTACGCATGATATGGTTGGGCAACCGGGATCTTTGAATTTTTGCGGCACATCTTGTTTTAGGATGGCACTCACTTTCTCAGTCAAGGAGATTTTCTTTTGAACACTTTTCCGTCGTTTGGTAGTACATAAGTCCTTTAGAAATTTAGCATATAAAGGTATCTGTTTTACAACATCAAGCAGAGGAATATTGACTTTTACTTGTTTCAACACCTCTAGGATATCCTGAGAGTTAGATAGACGTTTTGGTTCAACCAACCGTTGGGGAAACGGAGCAACTGGCTTCTCTAGAGGTTCCGGTTCAAATTTTTGTGGGGCGTCACCAGATCCATCATTGTTGTCCTCTTCTGGTTCTTGAGGCTTTTCGGGCCTAACCGGAAGGGTTTTATCAATAACCTCCCCACTCCTAAGAGTGGTGATGGATTTAGCGTGCCCCATTTGATTTGAAGAGCTGAGATCACTATCTCCATAATGCGGTTTAGGATTGGGAAGAGGTTGAGCTGGGAAGCTCCCCTTATTTCCAATCGTATTTTCAGCCTTAAGTTCAAGTATTGCTTTCGTAAGGTCTTGAAAGGCTTGCATCATACCCTGATTGAAAAGCTCTTGCTTTTGAAAATGTTTTAGAACCAAATCCTCTTGAGGTTTCTCTTGAGTTAGATTTTGGTTTAGGAAACCTTGAGGTGTAGCCGTTGGTCCATTCCTCCAACTGAAATTTGGATGATTTTTCCAACCAGGGTTGTACGTATTAGAGGGTGGTCCATTGAAAGGTCTTTGATAGTTATTTACGACATTAGATTGTTCATTCAATACTTCTCGAAAGGCAGGTATTGAAGGACAATTTTCAGTAGTATGAATGTTGCAATCACAGATGCCGCAAATACTTTCATTAACCTTTTCCTTCCTTCCTTCCATGGCCTCAAATTTTCTGGTGAGATTGGCCACCTTAGCATTTAGATCATTATCCTCTTTCAGGAGATATATTCCTCCTTTTTCCCTTGAATGAGTCGGCCTAGACGTAGTGTTCGTCCTTGGGTAATAGTCCCATGATTGTGTTTTTTCAGCGAGACTATCGAGGTAATCCCATACCTCGTCGACATTTTTATTTATGAATTCTCCGTTACACATTGTCTCGACCATTTGGCGCATGGAAGATGTTAGCCCATCATAGAAAAAATTTGTAATGCGCCATATTTCAAAGCCATGTTGTGGGCATGCATTAACTAGATCCTTGAACCTTTCCCAACATTGGAAGAATGTTTCATCTTCCTTTTGGGCAAAGTTCATGATTGCTCTCCTGAGGGTAATTGTCTTATGATGTGGGAAAAATTTCTTTATAAATTCCCTCTGCATATCATTCCATGTGCCAATGGATCTAGGACGCAGTGCATGTAACCACGTCTTGACTTTTTCTTTCAAGGAAAATGGAAAGAGTTTCAGCCTAATAGTATCCTCAGATACATTAGGAAAGTATAAGGTGCCTATGATTTCATCGAACTCTTTCAGATGCAAGTATGGTTCTTCAGACTCAAGCCCATGGAACTTAGGAAGGAGTTGGATAACCCCTGGCTTGATGTCCATATGTCCTGTATTCTCAGAAAAAATCATGCATGAGGGCGTACTCACCCCCGCCGGTTGTAAATAATCTCGTAAAGTACGAGGCGGGGGTGCCTGATGCACCTCATTCTCATCATGTACTTCCTCAACCCCTGGTTGGGGTAGTGCTTGAGGTTGATTTTCAGCCATAACGTCCTCTAACTCAGGAGAATTCAAGTGGTGTCTAGTCCTGCGATGGACAGTCAACCCCTCAACTAATCCTCCTTCAGTCCCGAGACGTCGAGTGTTGTCGCGTGCCCACTGGGGCATAAAACACACTCAGCCCTCAATTTCTAACTTAAACCTAAGAGAGGAAGAAGAAATCTAGAAAATAAAAGGGAAAGATGGAAAGAAGTTACCAAATTTGGAGTCCTAGGTTAAGAATCTGCAAAACAAAACAAAATAAGTTAGTTTCTAAGAATAGAAAGTCCTAATTAAGAGTAAACTAATTTCTAGAAAAAAAAGAAGAAATTCTAAAGAAAGAGAAATTAGAAAGAGCTTACTAAATTAGAAGTTTCCTACAAAACAGAAAAAAAATTAGGTTAGTTTTAAAAATCAGATAGAATGAAGAATAGTAAGTTTCTAACGTTAGGAAAAATTTCTAACAAGGAAAATAACTACTTCTAAACCTAGAATTAAAAATTCTAAAGAAAATCTAATCTTAAACTAATCCCAAAACTAATTAATTTCAGAAAAACGTAGCCGACAGTCCCCGGCAATGGCGCCAAAAACTTGTTCACTCCCCAAGTGCAGGGTTGTGATGTAGTAATAACTCGGTAAGACCGAGGTCGAATCCCAAGGGACTGAAACTTGTACGTTATCTAAAACTAACTAGAACTAGAACTAGGCTAAGATGAATTCTAAATCAATTAGCAATGGTTAAATACTTGTAGAATAATTAATCTAAAACTTGGGAAACAAATCAGAGATGGAAAACTAGGGATTCAGAGGATCCACTTGTAGAGATCAGGGAGAATTTATGCTTGCATCAAAAATTATGAAAATTACTGAACTGCCGTTGATCTAGTTTTCAAAGAGATGAAAGGTGTATGAATTAGAATGGATTCCATCACCAAACCATGCCCACAGACTATGGCAAACAACAGAATTAAACTAATTACCAACCAATCATATGTATGAAGGTTAAGAAGGGTACCGTCATCCAACCATGCCCAGGAGACTATGGTGAACAACGGGACGTCCTAACGTCATAAACATAAAAGGGATAAGAAAATATTCAAAGCATTGCAGACCCATTGTAATTTCAGTCACAACAGACCATTAAAGACCAAAAATATTTCCATTAAAATCAAACTAAAACCAACTTCAATTCAAAAATTAAATTAAAAGCATATAATCTCTCATCTCACTACAAGCTTCACCTCCTAGCCCTAGCTAAGAGGTTCAGCCCGCCATGAATGGACTCAATCCAAATAAATAAAGAGAAAAAGAAAAGGAAAAGAAAAGGGAAAGAAAAAACCAAGCTCCTCTCTCTCTCCTCTGCCCACGTTGAAACCCAAGCTCGAGCCCTCTGTTCTTCCTCCCAAGACCTTGAATGAATGCTCCCCACGTTCAAAACCTCTTTATATAGCTGCTGGAGTGGTGAAAATCGGATTTGAATCGGATTTGGAAAGTTATACATGCCCATTGAAAGCTTTTTCGCAGCCAAGTTCGGTGCCTCGAAACACGCCACTTTCCTTGCTCAAATTCCAAAGAAACATCGTTCCTTAGGATTTCATTGGGTCCTCTACATGATAGACGGTTCAGATCTGCCATATGATCAAAGATGGTGGCCCAAAACCGCTTGAAAAAATCGATTTTCGCGGATGTGCGAAACCTTTCGCATCATTTCGCTGTTGTGTTCGGTGGGCCCCACAGAAGCATTTTCTGGAAAATCCACCCCGTCCATTGGATTCAGAACGAAATTTCAGTCAAGAATGGGTAGTTTTGAACGTCCATTGACGTGGCCCAGAGAAGAAATCACAAAAGAATCAGTTTTGAACGCTACCGAGCAGCCCTTTTGTGACCTCTGTATCTCACACGTGTACACGCATGGGTAAAAAGTGATAACATGGTTTTGTAGTGCTCGAAGCCCTCTACACGGTGGATGGATCGGATTGAGTTTATGGGGCACGTGTGGGGCCCACAACTGATCGCAAAAACGGCCAGCGCCGTGCGTCCGCTGCACGTTTTTTTTTTTTTTTTTTTTTTTGAGTTGTAGACGGAAACGTCGGTCAGCGCAGCTGACCGACTTTTGGAAATTTTGGTGCACGGCGAGTGCACATGTGTACTGTACACACTCATTTCATATGGGGTCCATTGCAATGTTTTAGAGAAATCTGCACCGTCCATCTGTTTTGACTCCTTATTTAAGGCGTCAATAATAATTTTGAGACAGTTCCAGATATCAGGTGGGCCCAGAATCAACGGTTTATGGGCTGATCTGTCAGTTGGGGCACTTCCCGAGATCTTCAATGGCTGAAATTTTATATGTACGGTTAATTTATGGTCCTCAGGCGACGTATGAAGTTTCGAGCCGAACGGATGGTGGGAACCTCGTGATCTTGCATTCTGGACGTCCTTCAGGCCACTTGAGCTTCAATTTCTAACTTTTCTCGGATTTCTGACCGTGTATATTTGTCAATCTTGATCCCCTGGAGTGTGTCCCTTGCCTTTGGTATCATCAGATCGTTAAATCTCAACTTTTAACGTCTTTTTTCCATCCATGCTCATAAAATCACTTTGCCACACAAGAATGAGAAAACGAGCCATTAAACAGCATTATATTCGTAAATCCAGACAATATCTGGGGTCTAACATGCAATATTTGACCCTCAACAATTTGTATCCTCGGTCGGGCAATAAGACTGAGTTAACGTCTTTTATGGTTTGTATTCTTCATAATGTAGCCCGAGGTGCTCATCTCTGCCTACCTTCCTTGATTTGTCATTCTATCATTCAGTTTCGACTCCATCCTGGTCGTAGTGATATTCCCTTTGGATATTTGATGACTGTATTGGCTTCTCATATGTTAATTGATATGCCGGTCGGAGAAGCTCCTATCCATCACTTGATATTTAATAATTCTAATCTTAACAAGATAAAACTGGAATTTCTTCCTGGCCAAGTTGATGGTGGTGGTGCAGCTGAAACTGAACTTGAGGAAGATGCTGGTGATCTTCCTCCTAATGATATTAATATGGACGATATCTTTGAAGAGCTTGATTCTGACTCTGCGAATGATCCAGATTATCCGCTTTCTGCTTTCGATGCACGCTTGGTTGCATTGGAAACTAAGGTTAAATCTTTAAATGCTAGGATGGAAAACATGTTTGTTACCCATGATTTACAATTCAAGTATATGCGCAAATATCTTGGGCACTTAAACAAGGGCATGCACAAACTTGATCCTTCCATCCCTGCTCCTTCATCTTGGTCAGATTAGTTCGTTTTCTATTTTCTGGTCTGTAATAACTTTCTTTATATCATGTTCACTTGACTGGATTTGCTATTGTCACTATCACTGTTTATGGCTCAGTTTATCTATTATATGTGTTGCTTATGCTATGGTTTCCATTCTTATTTGGTTACCTCCTTGATTATTACTCCTTTCCAATCTGCTTTGTTCTTCATTTGTCATATTGTGACAAAAAGGGGGAGTAGATATACTTTTGCTAAAGTTGAATTTTTTTGCTAAAGTAGGATTGGTTAACTATGTTACTCAGGGGGAGTATGTACAGTGATGGACTATATGAGCATGAGTATATGAGTATGGACTGCTTGTTGGTTGACTATTGAGTTGCAGGTTCATGAATTGAGTTGCAGGTTTATGAATGTGTGTCGGTTTAACAGCTGGTGCATGATTCTTTAATCAAATAATCTGTGATATGTATCCTATCTCGGAAGTGTGTTTTGTCACAAATTTGACAAAGGGGGAGATTGTAAGTGCTATAGTGAATAGCCCTTGTGATTGTCAAATTCGTGATGACAAAGATACTTCTTTGAAGTGTGTGTATGTGATGAACAAAAGATCTATTCAAGACACAAGATTAGCTTCAAGTAGACAACACAGCTTTGCAAGTTGAAGACCTTGAAGGTTTAGGTTGATATCAGAAGCTTTCAAGTTCTCATAAGCTTTTCGAGCTGGAGATCTCAGAAGCCTTTAAAGTTCAAGTTCTCCTAAGTTTTTATTAAAAATCTGAAGTTCAAGAACTCAAGCTTCATTATACTCAAGGTCACTGGTGTTCAAGTTTCAATATCCTTACTTCTCTTTTAAGATATGCTGACCTTAGGTGGACCTTTAGAGTAGATCACTTTGGATACATAATCCATATATTTTTTATAAGTACTTTTGATCTATTCTAAGACTAGTCCTGGACCTTGTTCGACTAGTCCTAGCACTGGTTCAACCAGTCCAAGAAATTCCTCGACCAGTCCTAATTTGTTGAAGATTTTCAGAATTTTCTGGTTATTCTTCGACCAGTCCTGGAGACTATTCGACTAGTCCTGTGAACAGTGTCGACTGGTTCTTCGACTGGTCGTGGAGCTTCGACTTAAAGTACAACGTTAAGATTGGGCATCTTCGACCAGTCGTATGGAACCTACGACCAGTCGAAGGAGACCTTTGACCAGTCGTAGGGTACCCACGACCGATCGAGCAACAGAAAATCTTATCACGCCCGATTTATTTAAAATTTTGTTGGTTCTTCGACCAGTTGTAGATGTCGTAAGACCAGTCGAAGACGTGTTTTGCTTAGCTATAAATAGAGCACGAATCTCAGATTAATGACAAGAAATTCAAGCTAATTATTCTGGCATTCTAAGACATTGGTTTATGCTCCATTTTAAGCTAAGCGTGCTTATTTAATATTCTTTTTCTTTAACTTTATTTAATTAATTTTGTTTCTGGTATTCCAATCTAATCTGAAAAGAGGAATTGTTATTTCTCTTTCTTTGGAATCAAAATCAATTAAGGCTAGCCCTATTTTGGTTTAATTTTAAAATTAATTAGAACTATAACCTTTGTAATTGAGTTTTGGACATTGAACTTGGACATTCATTCATCTACTCTGACTTGGTTCTTCTAGGCTGCTACATCGAAGGAGAAAATCAAGTATTTTACTTTTAAGTATAAATTCCTTTCTATTTTGGTTTCTTTCAAGATTTGCCAGAAAAATCTTGTTGTTTTGGTTATCTGAGGAGAACCAGGAAAACTCAGAAGAGGATTTTTTTAAAATTATGTAAGCCCACAAACAAAGACATAATTGTAAAGGTTTTTGATGAACCTATGAAAACCTACTTTGTTAGTGAATGCTAATATCCCCTGTGTGAGGATATCAGGAGTGGAGTAGCATTCTGTGTGGTTGTTGTATAACAGTTAGTGAACACACAGGCGAACCACTATAATCCCTTGAGTTGTGGTTGAATGGTTTTTATTTTATATCTTTATTTATTCATTTGAGGGATGTACATGTGGTTGTGAATATTGTAATCTTTTGTTTCAAGCATTGTGGGGAATGTTGTAATACTTTATAATTTATTTCTTATTATTCATTTATCGGCTTGATATTGGATTGTTCCAGTAAGGTTGCCCTGCCATTTTTATGGTGCATGGTTGTCCCTAGAATAATACATATTTGTGATTACAAGTTATTCTTCAGTGCAGTTTTTATTTATTTTTTATTCCTCTTCGGTTTGAGACTTGATACAAAGACCTTTCTTGAAATCAGGTTGTACTACCATAAACTCTGGTTTTTGGTATAAGGTTGTCCTTAGAACAGCATTTGTATCAACCTCTCAAGATTTGAATTTTGAGGTTGCCTTACTATCTTGCATTGTGGTTTATTTTGTTATCTTGTTGGCTATCATATTCCTTTAATTCCCGTTGTTATAAATTTTTATTTGGCATAGTCCTATTCACCCCCCCCCCCTTTAGGACATATAGCTAGGCCTTTTCAGATTTTGATTCATACCTTCATTGTTTGTCATCGGCCTGAGTGGAAACCTCGCTTTGATACCAATTGACGTAGGGATGAACGTGATGAGGTCGATCACTGTCTTCCTCAAGGATAATTACTCCGAATCTACGGAGCTTCTCTGGACTCCTCACAGACACTTCTTGAATCCATGAGGAAAGAAAGCAAGAGAATAGAAATAAATTATAATAAAATTCAAAATTGATTAATGAATGAATAAAAACGAGTTCACAACCCTTTAAATAAGGGTACCAAGCAATAGGAAAGAAATCAAAATCAAAATACAACTAAAACTCTTAGAATCCGCGACTTACTATAAATAGTAAACTTACTATTTATAGACAGTCTTGATGTAACTAGTACGCAAGGTTTTCGGCCAAAAATAATAAGTGTCCTATTTGGCTTCACCAAACCGTTATCCTAATTATCCTAAGCACTTTTCATGTTGTACACAACTCCTAAAGCCCAATGAATGAAGAGTTATACTCAAATTAAAAGTTACTATTATAGTAAAAACGAAAATAAAACAGGAAAACGACTGTCGATCCAGGAGTTTCTCACAAATCCGAGTTGCACAACCTGGCCGGGTTGGTTGGCTAAGGTAGCTCGTTCTACCCCAAAATCATATATTTTGCGCAGATAACTCATTCTAAATTGAAAGATACACCCGATCTAAGGTCCAACGGTCCAGATCACTTCTATCGTTGACCGGACCTTTTCCGATCTATATTGGCCATGAAGCTGTCCGGGACCCGCTCTACATCAGGACCACCTTACAGGAAACAGTGTATGACCTAATCCAACAGATTGGATGTCAAATAAACAGTACAGTGGGCCTTAGGAGGATTTTAACGGTGGAAATCTAATCAGTATTGTTTTCATGTGGTGTGTTCCACTTGATATTTATATCCCTCTCATTTTTGGGATCAACCCCTAAAATGATCCGTAAAAATGGATGAAACACATACATCATGGTGGGGCCCACAGAACACCGACCATCAGCCACCGGGCTGCAGGTGGCAGGGGAGTAGCCAATACGTCTCCGTGCATGAGATAGTGCAGTTTCAAAATGCACGTGGCATTCCTAACCATCTAATCATCAGCTTTATTAGAAAACAGAAAATACAACGGTTGATATTCCGCCAACAAGACAGTTTGTGGTTAGGATCCTCTGATATTTTTAACTTCTGAAGAGTAGGCCATCCATGATAGGTCCACGAAATGGACAGTCCAAAAATGCGACTCCTTCATACAAAAAGCCTAGTCATTGGCGACTGCAAACTCGGCCAAGTGAAGTCATTTTGATGAGATTTGAAGCCAGGAAAGCTGGTTTACAACCATGACTCGGTCCCGACTTGATAAGGCTCATCGAGCGAGCTCATTGTGTTGGTCAGGTCGACGCTGCTAAAACTCATAATCTTAGCTAAGGCAAACGCCTGTTGCCAGCACAGGACATTCTGTATGCTAATGGTTTCGAAAGGCACTGAAAGTGTTCGATGAAACGCCTAAGAGATGAGGAAGATACCGTTAGGCTAAGAATAGTTGGTGACGACCACATTTTCAATAAAAGGGAGGTGAGGCGATACAACCTAGCTGGTATAAAATGCCATCTTTTGTTCGCATTAATGGGAGCGAGGTGGGATTTTTTCCATGGTTTTTATAGTTTCTGGCTTGCTATGGTTGGTGTATAAAGCCATCTAACGGTCGGATATTTGTGCAATGGTTTGACAGTGGTTTTTGACACATTGCTGTTGCGCCAATATATCATATGAAATTCCCAGATTTTCAGCTCAGGATTAAATGTTTGGAGAGTTTGGAGGCCATATCATATTTTGTGAATGGACAGTTTGTCCGATGGGTTTTTTTTTTTTTTGGAAGAAAAGCAAGATTTTATTAACAACCAAAGCTAAAATGATATTTTCTTTGGATGGTTAATCCAACAATCAATAATCAATCGCAATTCAAATCTGATCGATTTTTGGGCTGTGGCCTATGATGGTAAAGCCAACAGGATGAGAGTTTTCAATGCTCGAAAGGTAGGTCCTATTCTTGCAAGTTGTAGTATATGATTGGTAATGTATTGAAATTAAGTAAAATTAGCCTATAGAGATTAGACAAAAAAATGTTTAGTTTTCCGAATGTGTGGCTGTATGACTGGATGCTGTGAGGTACATTGTGCACAGCTTGCAGATGGGGCACATGATGCATGACATATGGAAAACATGTTATCTCTAATTTTAAAAAATCAAGTCTAAGAGAGAAAGGAAGAAGATGTTAAAGGAGTCATTACCTGGAGCAACATACCCAATTGTTCCCTTTATCACGGCCGAGCTGCTTTGATTCTGAGAATAATGATCGGATTCACATAGGAGTCTTGCTAGCCCGAAATCGCCGACATGGGCAATCATGTCAGCATCAAGAAGAACATTGCTTGGCTTTAGATCACAATGGATGACCGCCGTCTAGCAATCATGATGAAGATACGTGCAGAAGCCACATCGATGGCTATGTTTAGCCTCTAAATCGGGCTTAATTTCCTCAAATGGCTTGAGCCATCATCATCCTGCGGATGCAACCACTTCTCGAGGCTCCCATTAGGCATGAACTTGAGAACTAAAGCTTTGAAATGGTCCCCTTTAAAATCAATGCTCGAGCAAGAAGTTAAGACCTTGACGAGGTTGCGGTGCCGGATATTTCTCAAGGCTTCGCATTCAGTGATGAAGCTCTTGGTAGCCCCTCTTTGTTGAAGGTTGAGCACCTTCACTGCGACGATCATCTCATCGTGGTCTAGAACTCCTTTATATACCAAACTATAGCTTCCGAAACCAATCAAATTGGATGAAGAGAAGGCATTGGTGGCTTTGAGGAGCTCTGCATAAGAAACCTTGAAATGATGATTCTTCAAGGAAGATGTCGAAGAGAGTCTCTTTCTTGGCTTTTTTCTCCAATAACAAAAACCAAATAAACAGGATAATATGAGCAAACAAAGAATTGTGCCGAATACTGCAATCACCACTTTGATAATTAGAGATCTTCTTTGTTTTTTAAGAGGCTGTAATTGGACATGACGGCAGTTGCAATGCTGGAATGCCGCCACAGAGTTTCTTGTTTCCAAGGACTGAACTGGCACTCAAATTTCTGAAGACCCCTTCTTGTGGTACTTCGCCATCGAGATCATTGAAAGAGAGATTCAGATACTGCAAGAACCGAAACTCCTCGAGGTATTTTGGAATTTGCCCCCACAAATTATTATCCGAAAGATTTAAGATTTTAATGACTTTTAGAGTATTAATCAAAGATCTAGGGATGGTTCCATTGAAGAAGTTTCCCTCCAAGTTGAGGTTCTCCAATTTCAGACAATTGCTAAGCGCCTGAGGAATTTCGCCTGACATTCTATTCCCTGCAACGTGTATTTCTTCAAGTTACCAACATCCTCTGGTAGGAGGCCTGTGAGAAAATGCCCGTCCAAGCTGAGGGAAAGTGTTGAGGATACAAGGCTAAAAACTTGTTTGGGTATGTCACCATGGAGGCTGTTTTGAGAAAGGTTCAACACATATAGATTCCGACAGTTTCCGAGAGTCGGAGGGATGAATCCCTGTAGGTTGTTTTCTGCTAAGTACAGCTTGCCCAAGAGAGACATGTTCCCGACGGAGAATGGAATGCTGCCTGAAAATCTATTTATGGACAAGTCCAAGACTTGCAGGCTCTGAAGCTTCCCAATACTGACTGGAACAGAACCTGTCATACGGTTATGATCCATCGTCAATTGAGTCAAGCTGGCAAGATTTCCTATCCCATTAGGGATGCTTCCAAATATCTGGTTTTCACTCAGTGTTAGCACTTCAAGCTGGATCGAAAGATTTCTGACGGAGTCTGGCAACACTCCTTTGAGATTATTGTATTCTAGACCTAAAAGCGTTAGATCACTACAGTTAGTTAAAGATGCCAGAAATCTTAAGTCATCTCCTTCCCTAATTCCGAGCTGATTACCTGCCAAATTCAACCAAGCAAGATTTTGTAACCTCCCAAGATTCGTTGGCGAGGGTCTGTTAAAACCATTATCAGTCAATTCAAGTTCTTCAAGCATCAAAGCATTGCCCAACGATCTTGGAATAGGACCTGTTAAACGGTTTCCTCCCACTAAAAGAGCCTCAAGGTTTGGAAAAGTGAGGCCTATGTCAGACGGAATTCTTCCAGAAAACGAGTTATCGGTCACAGAAAAAGCAAGCAAGGATGATAGGTTGTAAAGCTGAGAAGGAATGATACCAGACAATCTATTTTCAGAGACTTCAAGAAATTCCAAGTTGGGTATTCGGCTCAGATCGACCGGAATGCTTTCACCCAAGTTATTATCTAATAACAAAAGCACTGTGAGAGATGAAATGTTACCAAAAGAAGGTGGGAAGCTTCCTACAAGCTTGTTAGACTGAAGATCTAGTATAGTGAGCTTTGGCAAAGTGCTAAGCTCGACTGGAATCTCCCCCACGATGTCGTTGTGGCCTAGATCGATGACTCTGAGGTTTGAACAGTTGGTTATATTGATGGGTATTTGCCCTTGGAAATTATTCTGGCTAAGATTGAGATAACGAAGATGGAACAGGCGACCTATGTCTTGAGGGATTGGGCCATGGAATTTATTCTCTTGGAGGTTGATACGCCGAAGGAATGTGAGGTTTGCAATATTGAGAGATAGGAGCCCTTTCAACTCCAATCGACGTAGGTTCAAGGCAGTTACTCTTTGACGCCGGCGACCGCATGTAACTCCATGCCACTTGCAGAAGTGGAGAGAATTGTTCCATGAACTCAAAGCTCGGAGTGGATCGTTTGCAATTTGGTCCTTGAAGGCTAGCAAAGCAAATCGATCAGTTTCATTGCTGAAGGTGGCCGCAACGACAGTGATTGAATGCAAGCTCACACCCAGGAAGTGGATTACATGGATGAAGATGATAAACGACCAAAATACACTCAAACCCATTTGCATAAGCTCTTCCTCTATTTATTTTTATGTGCAAGATGCATAGCCAACGATTATATTTATGGAAAGAGAGTCCGGATCCTCTGTTTGCCAAAACAACGACTTTCCTGCTTTTTTCCTCCTTTGCTGTATAGTGATTGGTCCATCTCAGTCAGCGATGCATTACACAATCAATGCATTACACAGTCACACGGTCAATGCATTACACAATCACACGGTCCAATTAGATTGCAACGACCTCAGTTTTGCTGCTTGACGCAAACAGAGGATCCGTGGCTGGTGGTCGGTGCTCTGTGGGCCTCACCATAATATATGTGCTTCATCCATGCCGTCCATCTGTGTTTCTAGATCATTTTATGGAATGAGACCAAAAATGAGACAAATTCCAATCTCAAGTGGACCACGTTACAGGAAACATTGTTGAATGAATGTTAACCATTAAAAACTTTTTAAGGGCCATAAAATTTTTGGATCAATCTGATCTTTGTTTTTTCCCTTCAACTAGGTCTATATGACCTAATCAACATATTGGATGTCAAATAAACAGTATATTGGACCTTAGGAGGATTTTAACGGTGGATGCCCAATCACTGTTGTTTTACTGTGGTGTGGTCCACTTGAGATTTCTATCACTCTCATTTTTAAAATCAGTTCCTAACATGATCTCTCATTTTTAAAATCAGTTCCTAACGTAATCTTTAAAAATGGATGAAACACGTACATCATGGTAGGGCCCACAGAGCACTGACCAAAGCCACTGGGCTGGTGGCAGCGAGAGTAGCCAATCCGTTCTCGCCCAATCAAATCCCACCGCGTGGATTCACCGTGTAATCTACCCCCAAAATCAAAATACATGCGTGGTCCACCCGATAAGTTTGTTGGAAATGACATTTAAATTAGTGCATTCATTGACGGGCTTATCAAATGAATATTCTCAATTTCGCACAAGTGTGTCACTGGCACGTGTGAGATGTTTATGTTGGACTCTTGACTTCATGGTCTTCGGTACTGTGTATAGGTGATACACGCCTGATGTATGTGTTATCCTTGGTATCTCTTCATTTTGCCTGATATGATCACATCAGGGCATGAGTCCAAAAATAAGACATGAGATTCAAAGTTCAGGTACTTTCATCCTTAGTTTATAGGAGTAGTTCAGTAACTTAGTTATATTTGTAATCCCCTTCCATATGAGCCTACATGTTGGACATGAAGAAAAAACTTAATTCTAGAAATCGTCCACTTACGCTTATATAATGGGTCAATAATAGCTTATAATCTTCATTGTCAATCAATCTTCGCTAATCAACACACTGCTCCACAAAGCACCTCGCTACTCTTAGAGCTTATTTGGATTACCGGTTGCGAGTGTATAGTATCGTATTACACACATTGATGTGACATGTCCTTTGTTTATTTTCGAACGGGCAGGCAACGCATTCCACGTGCGTGAATATTGCGCAGAACCAAATTTTTTTACTCGATTGTAAAGTACTGAAAAACAGCGTTACAACGTCTTGTCCTATCTCTTCGCTGTATTGTATTAAAGAGGGATAGACTTCGAAAACTTTTCATTTCAAGATAGATGTTGGGAGAACGAGCAATGCTATACTCCTTCTTCTCCGTAGATCATCTCTTTTAGCTTGCATGTCGGAGATGAACTGAGATTATTCCCTTTCTTAGACAGACTTCATCATAAAGTGGCTCGAGTACCTTGTTGTCACCTTCCTCTTTGCAAACCGACTGGCTGTGCTTCTCAATCCAACTGCGGAGAGCACTTGCTTCAGGTATGATCCTCCCTCTACAAATCGGTCTGGCTATATCCAACGACCTTTACCAAGATTGGATTCTATCTTTATACGGTCAAGCATATACACCCTGACCGTATACACCCTATATCCCATCTCTATGCGTATACGGGCGATGGTGGGGCAATCTTCTCTTGTCGAATCCAATATCAATTTTGATAAAAGATTTCGCTAAACAGTGAAAGTCTGGAAAGGATAGGTGCATAACACCCATCTGTTTGTGGAAGGCCATGTACTGGTGGTGTCTGTACCGAAGAATCTTTAAATCAGGTGGATATGCCCTGGATTACATAAAATCCTTCTCTGATATTTCAAAATCATTCCTTCATTTGTTATCTTCGAACCTTTCTGTTTTGAGGAGTAAACATTATCTCATAAGGAACTGCACAGTCTGGGTTGATCTCAAATAGAAGTATTACTCTTTTATATAATTCTCTATTAAAATCTGAAATACTTGATTAAGGAAGCAAGTGGTGATTGAGGTGTTTTTTTTTTTTTTTTTTTTTTTTTTTCCTTCAGGAAATGTTCTTAATATCATATGAAAATGTATGATATATGAAACTGTTCAATAGCACGTAAAAATTTGATGTTCTCAAAAAGCAACTGATTGAAGAAACAAGTGATTTCTCTGTTATTTTTAACTCTCTCTACATTTTCTAATTATGCTCTTTACATGTTTAATGTATCAATCTTAGCTTAAAGGTTAATAAAACTCTTCCCGTAATTCTGTTGTTACATCTGCTGCTACATCTTCTAAATATGATGTTTTAGGCTTCTTAAAAAATTCATGTTTAAAATCTTGAATAACATATTACGTAACCAACTATTTTATTACGTACTCTTTTTATATACTGTACATGTTTTTAATGTCGTGTGAACAGGTATGAAGTATCAATCTATTCAGCAACAAATAAGGGATACTAATTAACAAATTAACTCCCTATACACCTGTTGTTTCCTTCCTTTACATGTTTGATATATCAATCTAAGGTTGAGGGATTAAAAAATTCTACTGTTGATTCTGCTCTTAATTCTGTTGTACATGTTGCACTTCATTAGCTGATTGGAGAAGCAAGTGATTTATTTGTTCTTTGTAACTTTTTTTACATCTTCTGAATGTGATGTTAAGAGATTTGATTTATCAATCTGTTCAGCAGCAAGTAACAATTGTAATTCTTATATGAAAATAACTGATAAGCCTGAAACATGTGGTTTAGGTGTTACTATGAGATCTATGTACATCTTTTTTCCATGATGTTTACATGCTTCACTTATCATTCTGAGTTAGAACGATAAAAAAAAAATTCTGTTATATGATTGTTGTTAACTTTGCTATACATTTTATAATTCTACTGTTATCTGTTGTTAAAAAATTCTATTATAATATCTTCATTAACTGATTGAAGAACCAAGTGATTCATGTACTCTTTGTAACTTTGCATACATCTTGTCAAATTGATGTTATCTGATTTGATGTACCAATCTGTTTAGCAGCAAGTAAAAAAGTTGTCTCCTAAAAAAAATAACTGATATAAGAAAGAAGTGTTTAATTTGTTATTTTTAATTTTCTAAACATCTTCTAAATTTTTGCTATAGTATAATATGGGATATTGAAGGAATTAGTGTTTTCATATCTTTAATGCTTGTTAGAAGTAGAATATGTTTCCAAAATTATTGTCAGAAACTTGAACATTTTATTTGATACCCTAAGGCATGAAGATTATCAATCTCAATAACTGTAAGTGTTTGTTGTACTATGTATATACGTTTATATACAAGTTAAATTTTGCATTTTCTTCTAATTTTCATTCGGATCATTTTTTGAGTTCCCTTTAAATTGCAATGGCTTCTGAAAGTGTGGAAAATTTCAATGATAGATCATCTGGCAGTGATTGGAATGAAACTGAAATAGCCGCTGCCATAACAGCCATTGCAGCTTCGGTAAGTGTAATGGGAGCGGCTGAATATTATCGCCGTTACTATATAAAGCCTAAACCCAATGAAAGCCACATTGAGAGAGATAGATTCATAAGCCGAATTATACGTAAGAGCGATACTGAGTGTCTTGCGCAGTTGAGGATGGGTAAGGGCAATTTTTTTGAATTATGATCGCTGTTGAGGGATCGAAAATTACTCTCCGATAGCAGGAGATACAGCATAGAGGAGAAAATTGTAATGTTTCTTCATACTGTCAGCTATAATGTACGTAATCGTGTGATTGATTATCATTTTACATGATCTGGTGAGACTGTGAGCAAACACTTTAGTAGAGTGTTGGATGTTATAATCGGTTCATATCCTGAGTACGTGAGGTTTCCTAGATTACACACACCCAAAGAAATTTTCAATAACTCTTTGTGGAGTTCATATTTTCAGGTAAAGTTGAAGATATGTTGGACTAATTCCTAAATTATAAGTTGATAGTTAATGGATAATCTGATCATATGTCACCCTTCTGATTATAGGACTACATTGGGGCCCTAGATGGTACCCATATCCCGACTTATTTACCAATAGAAAGAAGTTCAACTTTCATAAATAGGAAAGGATTTCTATCACAAAATGTTTTGGCCGCATGTACTTTTAATATGAAAATTGTATATGTGTTTATTGGTTGGGATGGATCCACATCCAATGCTCATGTGCTACAAAATGCACTAACCCGTCGCTCTGACTGTTTTCTTATTCCACATGATAATTGTGTATAAAGGATGATTATTTTTTCATAGGTATTTATGTATAATAGATATTTGAAACATATATCTTCCAATTGTGTAGGAAAATATTATGTTGTTGATGTTGGCTATGCACATTCGCCTGGATTTATGGCACCCTATCGAGGTGTGCGATATCACTTGAACGAGTTTCATACTGGAAGGAAGCCTGCCAATAAAAAGAAACTTTTCAATTATCGTCACGTACAATTGCGAAATGTCATATAGTGTTCATTTGGCCTTTTAAAAAATCGCTTCCCTATACTACGCACTCCTCCTCAGTTCAAGTTTATAAAGCAAGTGAAAATTGTTATAACTTACTGTGTCCTTCATAATTTCATTCGTGTTAGTGGTGATGATGGATTGGCTGAAGTAATTGAAGACAGTGGGGACAGTACGAAGGATGTTGCGCCATCCCCTGTAGATGTAACCTCAGTAGATGAAGGACAAGCATTAGTTCGTTTGACGGATCACGCATGTGATGAGTGGACAAGGAAGAGAGATGAGATTGCTGATAGAATGTGGAATGACAATCTTCCACGCACAAGACAATGAACTTAGGTTTCCTGTTTTATGTAATGATCCGCTTACTTGAAAGTGGGAATATTTTCATATATTTTTACTTGGTGGATGGGATATTATGTTTTGTATTCGTGTTGAATGTCATTATGTTTGCCTATGACTTATTACTATACTGCATTACTTGGTTGTAGCTGTTATATCTCTATTTATATTTTTCTGCTTGTAGGTTTTATAAATTTTCTATGGAGCATCATCAAGGACCCAAGAAAGAAAGATGTGGAATCATCACTTTCAAAGAAGGTTGTTGCTTCAAGAGATTGCCCGAGTTTACTAACTAAATTAATTAGAACTCCTAAGAAAAAACATACGCCCTTCTGCAAAGGGCCATCCCCAGAATGTGTATCCCAGCCAAGAAGTAGTTTAAGCAGCTCACGTAAAGTTAGTAGAATTCAATGGACAGACAACATAGATAATGCATCGGTTGATGAGTTGTTGAAACAGGTGAACCTAGGACTTAAAAGTGATGTCGGGTTTAAACCCAAAGCGTACAAGGTCACGATTAAAGTAATCTACGATACTTGTGGCATTTTGCTAGAAAATCGTCATATTTCTAATCGCTTGTGGACCCTAAAGAGGCTGTACTGGGCAATAAAAGACATGCTCAATGCCTCGGGTTTTGGATGGGACAAACAAAATAAGATGGTTCTTGCTATAGAGGATGTATGGGATGGATACATCGCAGTATGATCTTCACATATAAATACTTTTAAAGTTTGTATAGTCTGATTTTACAAAATTGATGAAAATATTCTGTCTTTGTGTGTACAGACACACTCCTACTCTGAATGGGTGCGAGGCAAACATATTGAAAGATGAGACAACCTCGCATTTATGTTTGGAAATGATTGTTCCCACGGTGAATTTGCTAGTGCAGCTTATTCTTCTCCGATATCAGGAAAACGGTGCGGCCGTGACGAGTTCAACTTTGACGATGACTCGGATGAGGAGGCTTCCCAGACAGTACATTTTTTATCCTTTGACGAGGATGATCAGAGGCCTTCTCCCCGAGTTCGAGGTGGTGATGGATACTTATTAAATCAGGAAAAGCGTGCTAACAAAAGCCCAATGGAAGCCACTTTAGGTTCTTGTCATAGCCGCACAAAGGAGAGTGAGATAAGCTATGGGAGGAAGTGCAAGCCGAGTGAACATATCGGCGACAAGATGGGGGAAGTGGCCGAAACCGTTAACAACTTGACCATTACATTGGGTCAGGGAAAAAGCATGACATGCGTTCAGCAATTGCTGGGTATCCTGGAAGAGGTGGATGGTCTTTCCTATGAAGACCAACTCCGTGTTGCAAGGGTCTTACAGACTGATTTTGTCAGTGCATGGTATTTTATGAAGATGGGTCATGAACACAGGAAGGAGTGGATAGAAAAAGTTATCCTTCCTCGTTGTGGCCCGAAATGAAAATAGGAGGCGTTTTATTATATCTGTTGACTATTTTTACATTTGGAGAATGTGTTTTTTTGGATGGTTTGCTGTCGACACTATTTTTTTGGAGTCTGTGATGGCTCGGTTTGGATTTGTTAACTTTAATTTGCTATGGATGATACATTTGCTGCTGGAGCAGCACTGCTAATGTTGTACTTTTAGACTGTTCTATTTTGAAAATGCTAAGTTGTTACCATCATAGTGTTAATACTTCTTGCAGGTTGGAACTGTAGACTTATACAATATTTCTATATCAATCTGTCGATATAGTTTTGATAGTGGAGCTATATTTTAGTTTGTTACTTATGTCATTGGACTCAGACAATGACCACAACAATCATTGCTTTTATGTCTTACTGATTTTATGTCATTAACTTGATATATCAGTATGATGTTGTTTTAGCTTAATGAGATTATTACTGTTTGCATTCATTGTAAAGTTTGTACACTCTTTTATGTGTTATTTTCTGATATGCCCCTGACATTCATAATTTATTCAAGGATTGTATATTGGTTTTGCTGGTTATTTTTTGAAAGTTATACTAATATACATTTGTCATGTGTAACTGACGTGGATTACTATGACTTCACTTACAGTAAAATCGGATCGTTACTGGTAATGTTTCTACTTTTTACAAACTCTTTTATTTGATTTATTGAATTTTCTTGATACTCTTACTGATATTGAAAAAGTTCAAAATCCAGCTGAGGTATATTAGTCTGATTAGATACTATAATAATACATATCTACCTTAAAATAAACTAGACAGTTTTGGAATGAAGTACATCTGTCTTGAATTAAATCAATTAGATTTTCAAAAGGTGTTGTTCATGAATATATTGAGAATGTTTTGAAACGGGTTGCAATAAAATGGTCATCCCTTCAAGATACTGTACTGATTATCTTTTCTCTAGTAATTCTGCTCTGACAGATGTGTGGTGAAATATTGTATCAGGGAAATAAAAGTTCTCCGATACTATCGAATCTTTGGATATATAGATAGGAAATATGGATATTTATCAGGTTTGTTCTAGTAAATGAATATGAACCACATCTTGGTGGCATTGACCAGTTCCATTCCATATATTTAGGTTGATTGAGGTGATCAGTTGATAAATCTTCTAAGGTTCAAGAGTCATAACCTTTTACCGACATCAATGTTATTTAGGTATTATGGAGATTATAGAAAAAGAGACATCATCCTAAATTGCAAGTTGTTGTTTACATTGATAAGCCTGCCAATAACTTGTTGAGTATGTATTGCAGCGAAATGAAGCACAAGTATTATGTGGTCTTTGTGGGGAGGAATTCCAGAATATATATGACATGGGCGGATTGCAATGCTCAGGTTCACGGATACAGTGGTTGCAAGTACAAGTCCTTCACAACATTGGGAGATGCGATGAATGCGTGGAATCAGTTTAAGGTTGGTTATTTTTTATTAATAAAATTCATACGTACGTATAATAGATTTCATACTTCAGGGATTAAATTTTACAAGTTTCTTATTAGTGAGATGGACATAAATTATTTTTTTTGTACTTTATAATTTAGGCAATAGTCTCCGATTGCACAACGGGAATGCCAAATACAGATGACAGAGGCCCTACATCTCATCATACAAAGGACAATGGGATTTATGTAGGTGTTATTGTTGATCGAACCATAATCCAAAGTATGTCTGGCGGAGAAGATCGCAGCCCTGAGAGGCTGGCTGTTGCTGGGGATAGGAACGAACCGTCCATCCATCCGGTGCTTCGTTTGCTGTTTGGAATGCTGATTTTTTATGCAGCATTGAAGTTGATGTTTCGGTTCTAATTTTATGTGAGAGTGGTTGTAGTTCTATGTGAGAGACGTAGGGATGCACTTATATTTTTTTTCTTTTATATATACATATATCGTTCGTATAGATCGAGATTAACAGATCTGCATTTTATTTTTTTTAGACTTTCATATCAGGATGATAATCAGATGACATATTCTACTAATGCTATATGTCTATATTATATTGTGAGCATTTCAGATCAGATGGATAATCTAATGCCCTTTGTGGACCCACATCTGCGTTACAATTTCTAAGAAATTTAAAATGGCTGGTGCATCAGCTGGGGCCCACGGTTTAATTTTTTGCAAACATTATCATACAAAGTATTCAGGTTGAGGGACAAAGTATTCTGCTATTTACATGAGGTGCTACATTATTGAATGGTTTACAAGTTTCTGATGACATCAACACCGTTAATGACGTCATCAATCCATGTTTTACATTGGATTAACAGTCATGATTATTCCATCATCACATGATGCACAACTAGTATTAATCACGAAAGCCTCATTGGGCCACCTGGGATAGAATGTATGAGACTTTACAAATTATGATATACTACACAGACTACCAATATTTACATGTGTATACAATGTATGGCCCTTATACGTCCTTTCCAAACATTGTTTTGGACAAGTCTCTGTATACATGCTACGACAATACCTTTTATCCAAACATTGTGCTGAGGCATGTTTGTGATGGATGTATTTTGGAAATCACCCAACGTATACATGAATAGTACCTGAATACAATACTGTACAATGCAAACGTGAATCCAAACATGCCCTTAGCCAGTTCAACAATTTCAATTTTAGTGGTAATTTCTCTCATTCTTGCATCTATTTCCAAATTATTTCTAGTTGGTGCACCTTTGAAAATCCTTATTGTTTCAAGGCAAAAAATGATTCATTGGAGGAGTATCTCCAACCTTCGCAAATTGCATGACATTGCACTTGATAGTTGGCTCAATAGACAGAAGGTCGTGCTCCTGACCATGTGACGCCAGGGTCAATGGTTTTAGTTTGAATCGGACCTAATCAATTCTAGCATGTCCACATCCTTAGACGTGTATCAAGTGGGCGAATTCCAGACTAACTTATATTTGATTTTTTGCTTTACATAACATGCAAATCTAGGAACATGCTTTTCTCTCAGCTTCCTCTTTTCACTACAAGAAAATTGGCCCTTCCTGACGGTCAAAACCACTAGTAAAGCCCCAGAAAATTGCTGGTAAAGGTTTTACTAGCAGTCAAGCAACTGTCAGTGAAGGCTCGGTCCATAAAGGTTTTACCGGCGGTTTTATGGACGCCCCTAAATCGCCACTTTTGCAGTGCGCTGGCAGAAAGTGGAAAAAGCTACGGATAAAATCCGTAGCTAAATAGGTATAGCTCTGTGCACCTCCGTGGCCATTAGAGAGAGAAAAAAGAAAAAGAACAGCAAGATAGATGGGATGGGGGCTGTGAAGGTGTTCTCTACGATTTTCCTCTTCTTTATTTCGATTTTCCATAAATTAATTAAAAAATTCAGATATTACCCCAAAATGGTCGGTTTGATAATAATCCAGAACCCAAATAGGAAGGAGCACTGTTTTTTTTTTTTTTTTGAAACGTTTGCAGGAAGCAGCACTTGTAGCTTCTGCGTGACCACAAAGCAATGGTAGAGATGTGATTGGGACCAGATCCATTGCATTCGAATCGACATTTCACTTAAAAATACTATACAACATCTGCACAGACCAATTTCCACTTCCCTTGCAATGTGCTGCAGGTGCTCCCAATTCAAGCCAAGCTGTCTGATCAACCCTCACAATGGAGATCCTTCTACATAGTAAATCTCCATTTTCATCTGTTGACTTAGAGCTCAGACCCTATATTTGCATTCAGACATCACCCATTTATCTTTCCTGAAGCTGGGCTTTGTAGAAGGAAATAACAAGGTTGCAGTTACTTCTTAGGCTTTTGCTTGTCTTGCTGTATCTTAGAAGATTGCTGCTGGTTTTGGTCAGAATATCTTGTCACATGAGCTGCATTCTTCAATATCGCCACAGGACTGATGCCTTTGAGAAACCATAACCAAGGAAGATTGCTATATCCAAACATACAGAAACTGTTAGCTTGAGAGACTAGTTTACTGAATTACATGTTTTTCTGTTTTAGGAACATACAATGAAAATTTTTGAGCAGGATGGAATTCAAACAGTCTTAAGACACTAAACACATGTAATTCAACCTCTCTTCTGTAAGGCAGGGACCTAAACACCAAGAGCTACTCGACTAGCAACAGAAAAGGCCCCCACAAAGCCTGCACACATGGTGACAAACACATCATCAGAGAGAGAGACACTAAACACAACAATTGAGAAGCTCACATACCATGATCCCACCAAGCATAAACCAGATCTTCCAAGAAACAGAGATCCAACATAATCTTTTGTAGAACCAACAACTGACATGTGACAATCCCTACAAGGAAACCACAAGATCCAACATAATGGCTTCTGTTATAACTACAGCAGCAACTGCTTGACCTTCAAATCTTTCAAGGAAGATTCTGAGTGACATCAGAGAAGGGTGTAAAATGTCTCTTTTTCTTAGAAAGTTGCAACAAACAAACTTGAACATCCATAAATTTCATTTTAAAAACAAAAGCACTTGGAGTGTCATACAGCACTTCCTATCTATGAGTGTTCTTCCTCACTGGATTCCTTTCTATCTTCTCTCCTTTGGAGGGAAGAAAACTATCACATACAACAATTCCTATAGTAATAGAAAGATGTTGATTGTAAACATGGACAACAAAAAAGGATTCTGATGGTAATACATGAAACCAAAGGAAATATGCATGCAAACAGAAAGTTGGGTTGGAGTTGGAATGGATATCCTCAGAGACCCCTTTATAATAACACACGGTTAGTGTCATACGGCACTTCCTATCTTTGGGTAGTTCTTCCTCATTGGATTCCCCATTCATTCCCTCATCCTTGAGTCCCAACTTTTTTAGACCTGTTTGGATTATGGAAATTGAAATTCACATGGATAGCAATTGGAGATCTCATGCTCTTCTCAAAATAGTCATTTCAAATGCAAAAGTTAGGATTTCAAATCTCCCTGCTTCCAATGAATATAAGTTAGGATTTTCAATCAGATGAAATCTTTAAAATGCAGAGAAAACAAAGAAGATGAATTCCAAAACCATTTCCTCTGTTTGTCTGTGAGTGAGATTATCAATGAAATGATTTTAGATGGGAAAACAAGAAGGTTGTGGAGTATGGAAATCATTCCCAAATTGTATGTGGGGCCCACCACAATGTCCATGTGAAATCCATTCCATCTACCAGCATAGTGATAACCCAAAAATGAAGAAGATACAAAACCCAAGTGGGCCACAATAGAAAATGGAAATCAGCTACAACTACAAT
Source organism: Magnolia kwangsiensis (assembly GCA_037074715.1). Lineage (NCBI taxonomy): Eukaryota > Viridiplantae > Streptophyta > Magnoliopsida > Magnoliales > Magnoliaceae > Magnolia > Magnolia kwangsiensis. Next base: position 81,260,167 of record CM073582.1, read on the forward strand.
TGGTTGTAGGTGAAATTCACAGACCTCCTTTTCTCCTCTAGCTTAAAAGTTAAAAGAATGCTTAGACTCAAGCTGACTGAGTCAACTCAGTCAGATTTCATCAAGACCTACAACATTAGGGAAGACTCCTATGTGAGTTTTACACCATTTTTTTATAATGGTCAACCATCCATCTCAAGTGTAGCACTGATATAGATTCTTTGAGTGACATCAGAGAAGGGTGTAAAATGTCACTTTTTCTCAGAAAGTTGCAACAAACAAACTTGAACATCCATAAATTTCATACCTCCTGAAATTGAAGATGTTGCTTGGACAGATACAGCCGACAAAATTCTGACCATTGGAAAATCACTTTATATGAAGGTGTATGAGCTTCAGGCACTCATGAACTCTTTTGGAAAAACAATGAACCAGCTCAATTTATCTTTCAAAATAAAAATAAAAATGAACCAGCTACATTTGGCTCCCACTTCTTCACGTGCGTGATGCCTCAAAGGCTCAAACACCAACTTTCTCATTGCGACAGTTTCATTTAGTGTTGACTAGGATCATCAACCACTTTTCTATGTTCATTATGAACGAACTAAAAAGAGAGAACCTCTACTAGAGCAAAGAGGTAGACAGAGCACAGAAAATACATTGATCTACCAGCAAAGAGGTAGACAGAGCACAGTAAGTGATTAGCAAAGCTTAAGTTGAAATCTGATGATACCCGAAATAAAGGAAGCTTAAGTTGAAGACTCAAGCATGTTGCATATATTCTTGGGTATGTGACCTGCTGTGGATGGACCACGCTTCCCAACCCTCCCAGAATGAAAGCCGAATGTGGACTGTTGCCACATTTCACTTCTAAACTGTCACTTTGCAGCCAAATTATTGAAAGCTTAGGATGGTCCTATCAAGGAGAATTTTTCAGTTCGCCTACTTTTCAATTCTAGCATAAGGAAATGAGGAAACCCAACAACAACAACAACAACACACCCCCAAATACCTGAAACATGGAATTGGGCTCTGTAGAAGCATTCATTAGAATGTCTAGAACTGATGTTGAGACCTGCAAAATAAAAATAAAAAATGGAAGGATATATATAGAGAAATGGTGTATAAATTGATGAAGGGGCGAGAGAGAGAAGATGAATGAAATGCCTGAGGAGAGCCTATGAAAACGAGTTGCTTCTTCTTCCTTGTTGGGTCGAGAGCAGAAGCTCCATTGGTGCTGCTGCTGCAGCAGTAGAAGCGTCGAAGGAGCAGAGCAGAAGATCCATTACAATACATACTGAGTATACACTTCAAGCCTAGATTCAAGACAAGTAAGATAGATGTGACTTGCAAGCAACTGAAATAAGAAAAGTCATCATACCTTGGTGAATTCAGGAGATACTGACTCTCAAACAATTCAGGGTGCTTGATTGGAAGCTCAATAACCTGAAAACAATGAGATGCTTAACTGGATCCATCAATACAAATTAATTACCTAAAAGACATGGATCTTGAACTCAGTGCTTTGTGAAGAATTACCGAATCAAAGAAGAAAAACAGATATATATATATATATATATATATATATATATATATATCACTGGGATATGCTCTCCAACTGCAAAAATAAACTAAGGGCCTGTTTGTTTTTCCAATTACCCCAGTAATGTGAATTTGAATCTGAAAAAAAGGTCCTTTTCTGCCCCAAGTAAAACTTGAATGCACTCCCATTTTGATCAGAAAGCATCAGTTTCAACAGGTAAACCTCCTAATGCACCCTATGCTTTTCTACAACAATAAGTAAATAAAGAAGGCAAGTCCTACTAACCTCTTTTATCTCTTTGATTTGCTGGTCAAGACCACCAATCATGTCTTATGTTGAATCAGGAACCTTTTCAACCTTCATGAGATTCACCAGGGGATCTACTTTGCTGGGCAAGCTCAAGTGAAGCACATAGCTATCATTTCAAGGGTTCAAGGGTGGTTTACACACCCTAAACACTTACAATTCAATTAACCTTGCAGTGGTTTACACACCCTATTGCATAGAATTTACTGGAAAGAGATCACCTGAAGAGCTTTTCATGTTAATACAGAATTTTTCATGCAAAACCGTTTTAAAGTATAACATAGTTAAAATCATAAAATGACAAAAATCACAGTGAACAATGCATCCCACTTGTACAAAAGATGATACTGTTTGGATGATCAAAACCCTAAGCATGGCCAATGGAGTTACAACACTCAACTCTTGCAATAGCATACATGTTGAAATCTGTATGCCTCTGGGCCTAGACAGTCATTTCCTTAGTCTTTTTTCGCTGTGGAAGCCCAGCATCTCTACCTTCAGTTCAACTGCCTGTAACAGAAGGGAATGTTAGTTTACAGAAAAAGAAGAAGAACAAAAAATAAAAATAAAAATTGGCCTATTAGTTGACGATTCTAATTCCTACTTTAGGGTTGACTATTGCACAGACAACTGTTCACTCCCCAAGTGCAGGGTTGTGATGTAGTAATAATTCGGTAAGACCGAGGTCGAATCCCAAGGGACTGAAACTTGTACGTTATCTAAAATTATCTAGAACTAGAACTAGGCTAAGATGAAATCTAATCTGATTGAATTTGAAGGAATACTGGTGAAATAATTATCTAAGCTTGAGAGAAATCAGGAGAAGGGAACTAGGGATTCAGAGGATCCACTTGTAGAGATCAGGGAGATCTTATGCATGTTTCATGAAAATTAACTGAACTGTCATTGATCTAGTTTTCAAGAGATGAAAGGTATATGAATTAGAATGGATTCCATCACCAAACCATGCCCAAAAGACTATGGCAAACAATAGAATTAAACTAATTACCACCCAATCACATGTATGAAAGTTAGGAAGGGTACTGTCATCCAACCATGCCCAGGAGGCTATGGTGAACTACAGGACGTCCTGACGTCATAAACATAAAAGTAGAAGGACATGATCAAAGCCATTGTAGACCCATTGTAATTTTAGTCACAACAGACCATTAAAGACCAAAACATGCCATTAATTAAACTACCATCAACATTAATTCAATTCATAAATTAAATAAAAAATTTATAAATTAAACTCTCCCATCTCACTACAAGCTTCACCTCCTAGCCCTAGCTAGGAGGTTTAGCCCAACATGAATAGGCTAGATATCTCAAAATAAAATAAAAATAAAAGAAATAAACAAACTCAACTCTCTCTCTTGCAGACGTCCGACCTGAGCCTTCCTTCCCATCTCTGAATCTTCCTCCCAAGACCTGAATCCCCTCTCCCCACGTCCAAAACCTCCTTATATAACTGCTGGAGTGGTGAAAATCGGATTTGGAAAGCTATGCATGCCCATTGAAAGCTTTTTCGCAGCTAAGTTCGGTGCCTCGAACCACGCCACTTTCCTCGCTTAAATTTCAAAGAAACACCGTCCCTTAGGACTTTCTTGGGTCCTCTACATGATAGATGGTTCAGATCTGCCATATGATCAAAGATGGTGGGCCAAAACCGCTTGGAAAAGTCGAATTTCGCGGATGTGCGAAACCTTTGGCACCATTTCGCTGTTGTGATCGGTGGGCCCCACAGAAGCATTTTCTGGAAAATCCACCCCGTCCATTGGATTCAGGACGAAATTTCAGTCAAGAATGGGTAGTTTTGAACGTCCATTGACGAAGCCCAGAGAAGAAATCACTAAAAGATCAATTTTGAACATCCCAAGGTAGCCCTTTTGTGGCCTCTGTAACGCACACGTGTACACGCATGGGTGAAAAGTGACAACATGGTTTTGAAGTATTCAATGCCGTCTACACGGTGGACGGTTCGGATTGAACTTACAGGGCACGTGTGGGGCCAACTAGCTTCCGCAAAACGGCCAGCGGCCGTGCATTACGCGGACGCTAAAACGAAAACTTCTTCCGCTGTGGCACTTGTGGGGCCCATTTCATTAGACACTTGAGAAATCCAATCCGTCCACCGAATTCCTCTCGGAATTTCAGTAAGAAATGACTGGTTTCAGATTGATTTTGGCTTGGCCCACGGAATATTCTGCTTCGCCGTCCATCTGACGTTTAACGATGGAAATCAAGTGATCGTACGCATGGGACCAAAAGGAAAGCTTGGCGAGGGTTACATCCGCCCTATGAATGCACTGAACGGTCCAGATTCATGATCTGGGTGAGGAGCAGGCCCCACTGATCCAAACCAGCGGGCGTTCCTGCGTCCGCTGGAGCTTTTCATAGAGAAGACGGGTCAGCGCCGCTGACCAGTTTTTTTGATTTTAGGTGTATGGCCAGTGCTGCGTACATGGTGTACATTCACTGGCCAAGTGGGGTCCATCGTGATGTATGTCCGCAATCCACACCGTCCATCTGCTTTTTCATATCATTTGAACCGTCAAGACCAAATTTAAAGCATATCCAGATAACAGGTGGGCCCCAAATTAAAGATTGATGGGCTGATCTGCCCGTTAGGCCACTTCCGCAATGATCCAATGGATGATTTTTGACGTGTACGGTTAATTTATGGTCCTCAGGCCATGTATGAAGTTTCGAGCCGAACCGATATTGGGAACCCCGTGATCTTGCATTCTAGATGCGTTTCAAGCCACTTGAGCTTCAGTTTCTTAGTTTTCTCGAATTTCTGACCGTGTAAATCTGTCAATCTTGGTCCCCTGGAGTGTGTCCCATGCTTTGGTGAATTTGGAGCGTTAAATCCATGCATTTAGTATCCTATTTCGATCCAAGCTTGTAAAATCAACCTGCGACATAAACACGATTAAATCAGCCGTTAAACACTATTATACTCGTAAATCCGGACAATATTTGAGGTCTAATATGCACTATTTGACCCTCAACACAACCCCCAACCAGCATTTTGCTAGTCCCGAGCAAAATATGTGAAAAATAAGTTGAGAATTACAGGATAATTTCTATGAACTCGAGTGATTTATGAACGACGATTCAGATACGAGAAATCTAAGATTCATGAGTGTTGGACATTATTCTCTCATAGACTCAATCACACGGTAAACCTCATAATTGAGTCAAAGTATTAATCCATCAATTAGAGAATCTTCTAAACATTAAGTTCCATGAGTGTATAGTGTCATCCCGGCTTATTACATTCTGATTTGCTTCTTTCTTTCATGATATCATTGGTAATCAATAAGGTCATTCATGACAACCAAAACCTAACCCAAGTCTTGCCTCATGAGTCATTCTTCTATTCTTCCAGTCTCTCTCTTTTCTTTTTTTTTTTCATTAAAAGAATATCAAGTGGGGAATCAAATTTTCACCTATAGGGAGCAAACCTAAGGTGAAACTAGTCGCCCAACTCTTTTCCAACTGTAAACCGTGGGGAATCGAATCCACACCTATAGGGAGAAAACCCATGGTGAAGATTAATTGCCCAACCTTTTCAATTTTTATACCCTGATGGCAAGATATTTCAGGCTGGTTCCTTTCATGCTCAGTGATTACCAAGTTAATCCTTTAATATCAGACTGAAACCTTAATGTGAAAGTGAGATGTGAGATGTGAAATCATGACTCAATCAATGTTTATAACTTCTAATCATGGATTAATAATTTGATCTTAATTGTGAAATCTAACAGATAACTGAATTCAAGAGTCATACATTACCAACATCATGTTTCTTGAAAATCTAAATCACTTCGAATTCACAGGAATTTTCAGAAAAAATTTTAAAAAATTTCACAATTTTTGCTCTCAAGACTTAAAAAATACTGATTAGGTACCTAATCCCCCACCCCCAACCAAAAATCTACATTGTCCTCAATGTTAAAGATATGAGCATGCAATGCACATGGAACAACGAAAGTAAAGTGATGGGAAGATAGTACCTGGATAACGAATCAAGAGAGAGACTTTTCAAGGGATCGCAGCATGAAAGCTGGTCAGCCAAGAGAGAAAACAAAACAAAAATAACAACGAATAAAATCCTACCTATACCACTTTCGCAGGTGCTCTCGATTGCATTTAGCAAATGCAACAAGCCTTTAAACCCCTAGGTTACCCCTTGTGGACGAGTTGTAGTCTCGTGAGGGTTTGCAGTAATGTTACCCACAAACATTGAACTAACCTATGAAAGCGACTATCCTAAACCTATGAAAGCGATAAACCTACCTATACCTCCATCAGACTAGGAAATCAGTCCTGGTAAACAGGAGCAATCAGAGGCATGGACATGTCCTCTGAATCAAATGTCTCAACAAATGGCTTTAATCGATATCCATTTACTTTAAACTCCTTGTCATTGTCGGGATCTCTTATCTCGACGGCCCCATGAGGATAAGCAGTGACAACAATGTAAGGGCCGGTCCAACGAGATCGAAGCTTACCCGGAAAGAGATGTAGTCGAGAATCGTATAAAAGGACTTTCTGACCTGGCGTGAATGATTTCCGTAGAATATGTTGATCATGAAACGCCTTCATCCTGTCCTTGTAAATTCTCGAGTTTTCATATGCATCGTTCCGGATTTCTTCAAGTTCATTCAATTGAAGTTTGCGTAGCGAGCCAGCGTTGTCCAGATTGAAATTCAGATTTTTGATCGCCCAGTATGCTTTATGTTCCAATTCCAGAGGCAAGTGACAAGCTTTCCCATATACAAGTCTAAAGGGAGATGTTCCAATAGGAGTTTTAAAAGCAATACGGTACGCCCATAAGACATCGGTCAATCGGATTGACCAGTCCTTACGATCAGGGTTAACCGTTTTTTTTAGGATATGTTTGATCTCTCTATTGAAAATCTCAGCTTGTCCACTTGTCTGTGGATGGTATGGGGTGCTCACCTTATGAGAGATACCGTATTTCTTCATTAAACTCTCAAATGGTCTATTACAAAAGTTTGAGCCCCCGTCACTAATGATGGCTCGAGGCGTTCCGAACCGCAACAGGATATTTTCTTTCAAAAATTTAATGACCGTGCGATGGTCATTTTTGCGGCACGGAATTGCTTCCACCCATTTAGTGACATAGTCTACGGCGAGTAAAATATACAGATTTCCAAATGATTGGGGGAATGGTCCCATGAAATCAATGCCCCAGCAATCAAATGCTTTAATAATAAGGATGGGATTCAAAGGCATCATATTTCGATGGGACAATGCTCCCAATTTTTGACAACGCTCACAAGCTTTGCAAAACTCATGAGTGTCCCTGAACATAGTGGGCCAGTAAAAGCCACACTGTAGAATCTTGGCCGTGGTCTTTTTAGCAGAAAAGTGACCACCACAGGCCTGTGAGTGACATAAGGAGATGACACTCTGATGCTCATCCTCTGGCACGCATCTCCTTAAGATTTGGTCTGGACAATATTTAAACAAATATGGATCGTCCTAGAAAAAGTTACGCACCTTGGTAAAGAATTATTTTTTATCTTATGACGTCCAATGTGTCGGTATGGCACCTGTAGCAAGATAATTAGCAATATCAGCGAACCAAGGTGAATGGGAGACTCTAAACAGTTGTTCATCAGGGAACATGTCATTGATATGGGTCGCCTCAAGGGAATCAGAGGTATTAAGGCGAGAAAGATGATCGGCCACTACGTTCTCTACTCCCTTTTTGTCTTTAATTTTCAAATCGAATTCTTGGAGTAGAAGGATCCATCGTATCAGGCGGGGCTTAGAATCATTCTTAGAAAGAAGAGACTTAAGTGCCGCGTGATCTGTGTAGATGATGATCTTGGATCCGATCAGGTAAGATCTAAATTTGTCCAAAACGAACATTACGGCTAAGAGTTCCTTTTCCGTAGTCGAATAGTTCACTTGGGCAGGATTTAGAGTCCTACTTGCGTAGTGAATAACGTAAGGCCGCTTATCTTTTCTCTGGCCTAGAACCGCCCCAAGAGCATAATCAAAGGCGTAGCACATAAGTTCAAAAGGAAGACTCCAGTCGGGTGGCTGCATGATAGGTGCAGTGGTTAACATGCCCTTAAGCTTAGTGAAAGCTTCTTGGCATTGCTCAGTCCACTCGTATGGTGCATCCTTTTGAAGAAGATTACATAAAGGACGAGAGAGGAGACTAAAGTCCTTTATGAATCGTCTGTAAAATCCTGCGTGTCCTAAGAAGGATCGCACATCTCTGATGTTCTTGGGTGGAGGTAGGTTAGAGATAAGATCGATTTTTGCCTTATCTACCTCGATTCCTTTGGACGAGATGATATGCCCAAGGACAATTCCCTTTTGAACCATAAAATGACACTTCTCCCAGTTAAGTACCAAATTTTTTTCTTCACATCTTTTCAGCACACATTTAAGACTTGCTAAGCACTCGCTAAAAGATAAACCGAAAACAGAGAAATCGTCCATGAAGACTTCTAAATATTTCCCCACCATGTCAGAAAAGATACTCATCATACATCGCTGAAAGGTGGCAGGGGCATTAAATAACCCGAATGGCATCCTTCTGTAAGCAAAGGTGCCATAGGGACATGTAAATGTGGTCTTTTCCTGATCCTCAGGGGCGATTTCAATCTGATTATAACCTGAATACCCGTCAAGGAAACAGTAATAGGAATGACCAGCTAGCCTTTCCAAGATTTGATCAATGAAGGGCAAAGGAAAGTGGTCTTTCCTTGTGACGGTATTCAGTTTTCTGTAGTCAATGCACATTCTCCAACCAGTAGTAACTCTAGTCGGCACGAGTTCATTATTGGCATTGGCTACGATGGTGATCCCGGACTTCTTAGGAACCACCTGAGTTGGACTCACCCATTGACTATCGGATATGGGGTATATGATCCCCACTTCCAATAGTTTGAGAACCTCGGCCTTAACCACTTCCTTCGTGTTTGGATTTAGTCTACGTTGTGATTGTCGAACAGTCTTTGCATTGTCCTCAAGATATATACGGTGAGTACAAATCGATGGGTTAATTCCCTTAAGGTCCGCTATCGTCCATCCAAGAGCTCCCTTATGCTCAATGAGAGTAAATATGAGCATACTCTCTTATTCTTTCTCCAGGTGGGCAGAGATCACCACCGGGTATGTCTCATCTTGACCTAAATAAACATATTTTAAATCAGAGGGCAAAGGTTTTAGGTCAAGCTTCGGTGGCTTGAGGTTAGACGGTAGAGGCACTACATCAGTTTGGGGCAATTCTTCAATTTGTGGCCTCCACCGGTTAACTTCAAGTACCGGTGCAGTATCCAGCATGGCACACGTCTCCTTAATTATATCATCATCAAGATCATGGGAGTGGGCCAGGCACGTCTCTAGAGGATCAGAGGATAAGGTGAGAGGTGTTCTATCTTCCACAAAAGAATCAATCATGTTAACATCGTGGAAATCGTCATCATCCTCTGAGTTGCTGCCGTTATTGAAAAAGATATTCGATTCCAATGTCAAATTTTCAAAGGACATAGTCATGACACCATTCCTGCAATTGATAATTACATTTGAAGTGGACAGGAATGGGCGACCAAGAATGAAGGGAATCTGAGTGCTCGTGTCATTGATGGGTTCGGTGTCCAAGATGATAAAATCAACAGGGTAGTAGAATCTATCCACCTGGACCAACACATCCTCGATGATCCCTCTTAGTATACAAACAGAACGATCAGCAAGTTGTAGTGTGGTTCGAGTGGGTTTTAATTCCCCCAAACCTAACTGTTGGTATACCGAGTAGGGAATCAGATTGACGCTTGCTCCTAAGTCAAGAAGTGCGTGATCAATTCGATAGTTCCCGATTACACATGATATGGTTGGGCAACCGGGATCCTTGAATTTTTGCGACACATCTTGTTTCAGGATGGTACTCACTTTCTCAGTTAAGAAAATTTTCTTTTGAACACTTTTTCGTCGTTTGGTCGTGCATAAGTCTTTTAGGAATTTAGCATATAAAGGTATCTGTTTTACAACATCAAGCAGAGGAATGTTGACTTTTACTTGTTTCAACACCTCTAGGATATCCTGAGAGTTAGAGAGACGTTTTGGTTCAACCAACCGTTGGGGGAACGGAGCAACTGGCTTTTCTAGAGGTTCCGGTTCAAATTTTTGTGGGGTGTCACTAGATCCATCATTGTTGTCCTCTTCTGGTTCTTGAGGCTTTTCGGGCCTAACCAGAAGGGTTTTATCAATAACCTTCCCACTCCTAAGAGTGGTGATGGATTTAGCGTGCCCCATTTGATTTGAAGAGCTGAGATCACCTGTCTCGTATTGCGGTTTAGGATTAGGGAGTGATTGTGCAGGGAGCATCCCTTTTTTCCATAGCCGTCATACGTGAATCTATTTTTTGCATAAAATCTGAAATTCCTTGCATTGTCCGAGCCAACTCTTGTATGGAAATTTGAACCGATTCTTCTTGAGGTTTCCCCTGATTTGGATTTTGATTGAAGAAACCTTGAGGGGTAGCAGTTTGTCCATTCCTCCAACTAAAATTAAGATGATTTTTCCAGCCAGGATTGTACGTATTAGAGGGTGGTCCATTGAAAGGTCTTTGATAGTTATTTACGGCATTGGATTGTTCATTCAATACTTCTCGAAAGGCAGGTATTGTAGGACAATTTTTAGTATTATGAATGTTGCAATCACAGATGCCACAAACACTTTCATTAACCTTTTCCTTCTTTCCTTCCATGGCCTCAAATTTTCTGGTGAGATTAGCCACCTTAGTGTTAAGATCATCATCCTCTTTTAGGAGATATATTCCGCCCTTTTCCTTTGAATGAGTAGGCCTAGACGTAGTGTTCGGATTTGGGTAATAGTCCCATGATTGTGTTTTTTTAGCAAGACTATCGAGATAATCTCATACCTCGTCAACATTTTTATTAATGAATTCTCCATTACACATTGTCTCGACCATTTGGCGCATGGAAGATGTCAGTCCATCGTAGAAAAAATTTGTAATGCGCCACGTTTCAAAGCCGTGTTATGGGCATGAACTGACCAAATCCTTGAACCTTTCCCAACATTGGAAGAATGTTTCATCTTCCTTTTGGGCAAAGTTCATGATTGCCTTTCTGAGGGTAATTGTTTTACTATGTGGAAAAAATTTCTTCATAAATTCCCTCTGCATATCATTCCATGTGCCAATGGATCTAGGACGCAGTGAGTGAAACCACGTCTTGGCCTTCTCTTTCAAGGAAAATGGAAAGAGTTTCAGCCTAATAGTATCCTCAGATACATTAGGAAAGTATAAGGTGGTTATAATCTCGTCGAACTCTTTCAGATGTAGATACGGTTCTTCAGACTCGAGGCCATGGAACTTAGGAAGGAGTTGGATAACCCCTGGCTTGATGTCCATCTGTCCTGTATTCTCAGGAAAAATCATACATAAGGGCGTACTCACTCCCGCCGGTTGTAAATAATCTCGTAAAGTATGAGGCGGGGGTGCTTGATGCACCTCATTTTCAACTTGTACTTCCTCAACCCTGGGTTGTGGAAGTGCTTGAGGTTGATTTTCAGCCATAACCTCAATTTCAATTCTAAACTTAGACCTAAAAAAGAAATAAAAATTTAGAAAGAAAGAGAGGATTTGGAAAGAAGTTATCAGATCGGAGTTCCTAAGTTAAAAACCTGCGAAATTACCAAAACAAGTTAGTTTCTAAGAATAGAAAGTCTAAAATTATAAAATTCCTAATTAAAAGTGAACTAATTTCTAAAAAAAAGAAGAAATTCCAAAGAAAGAGGAAATTAGAAAGAGCATACTAAATTAGAAGTTTCCTACAAAACAAATAAGTTAGTTCTTAAACAAGAACTTATAGAAAAATTCTAAAACAAGAAACAAGGTCAGGAATCTTAAAAGAATTAGAGTTAGAAACTTACTAAAAAGAAGAAATAAATCCTAATCTAGAATAGAGATGAAAAATTTAAGACAGATTTTACCAATTTAGAAACTATCTTAGAAGCCTACAAAACAAGAAAGACAAGTTAGCTTCTAAAAATCAAGAAAGTCTAAACCTAATCTTAAACTAATCCTAAATCTAATTAATTTCAGAAAAACGTAGCCGACAGTCCCCGGCAACGGCGCCAAAAACTTGTTCACTCCCCAAGTGCAGGGTTGTGATGTAGTAATAACTCGGTAAGATCGAGGTCGAATCCCAAGGGACTGAAACTTGTACGTTATCTAAAATTATCTAGAACTAGAACTATGCTAAGATGAAATCTAATCTGATTGAATTTGAAGGAATACTGGTGAAATAATTATCTAAGCTTGAGAGAAATCAGGAGAAGGGAACTAGGGATTCAGAGGATCCACTTGTAGAGATCAGGGAGATCTTATGCATGTTTCATGAAAATTAACTGAACTGTCATAGATCTAGTTTTCAAGAGATGAAAGGTATATGAATTAGAATGGATTCCATCACCAAACCATGCCCAAAAGACTATGGCAAACAACAGAATTAAACTAATTACCACCCAATCACATGTATGAAAGTTAGGAAGGGTACCGTCATCCAACCATGCCCAAGAGGCTATGGTGAACAACAGGACGTCCTGACGTCATAAACATAAAAGTAGAAGGACATGATCAAAGCCATTGCAGACCCATTGTAATTTTAGTCACAACAGACCATTAAAGACTAAAACATGCCATTAATTAAACTACCATCAACATTAATTCAATTCATAAATTAAATAAAAAATTCATAAATTAAACTCTCCCATCTCACTACAAGCTTCACCTCCTAGCCCTAGCTAAGAGGTTTAGCCCAACATGAATAGGCTAGATATCTCAAAATAAAATAAAAATAAAAGAAATAAACAAACTCAACTCTCTCTCTCTTGCAGACGTCCGACCTGAGCCTTCCTTCCCATCTCTGAATCTTCCTCCCAAGACCTGAATCCCCTCTCCCCACGTCTAAAACCTCCTTATAAAGCTGCTGGAGTGGTGAAAATCGGATTTGGAAAGCTATGCATGCCCATTGAAAGCTTTTTCGCAGCCAAGTTCGGTGTCTCGAACTACGCCACTTTCCTCGCTTAAATTTCAAAGAAACACCGTCCCTTAGGACTTTCTTGGGTCCTCTACATGATAGACGGTTCAGACTGCCATATGATCAAAGATGGTGGGCCAAAACCGCCTGAAAAAGTCAAATTTTGCGGATGTGCGAAACCTTTCGCACCATTTCGCTGTTGTGATCGGTGGGCCCCACAGAAGCATTTTCTGAAAAATCCACCCTGTCCATTGGATTCAGGACGAAATTTCAGTAAAGAATGGGTAGTTTTGAACGTCCATTGACGAAGCCCAGAGAAGAAATCACTAAAAGATCAATTTTGAACGTCCCAGGGTAGCACTTTTGTGGCCTCTGTAACGCACACGTGTGCACGCATGGGTGAAAAGTGACAACATGGTTTTGAAGTATTCAATGCCGTCTACACGGTGGACGGTTCGGATTGAGCTTACAGGGCACGTGTGGGGCCAACTAGCTTCCGCAAAACAGCCAGCGGCCGTGCATTACGCGGACGCTAAAACGAAAACTTCTTCCGCTGTGGCACTTGTGGGGCCCATTTCGTTAGACACTTGAGAAATACAATCCGTCCACCGAATTTCTCTCGGAATTTCAGTAAGAAATGACTGGTTTCAGATTGATTTTGGCTTGGCCCACGGAATATTCTGCTTCGCCGTCCATCTGACGTTTAACGATGGAAATCAAGTGATCGTACGCATGGGACCAAAAGGAAAACTTGGCGAGGGTTACATCCGCCCTATGAATGCACTGAATGGTCCAGATTCATGATCTGGGTGAGGAGCGGGCCCCACTGATCCAAACCGGCGGGCGTTCGTGTGTCCGTTGGAGCTTTTCATAGGCGCTGACCCGTTTTTTTTATTTTAGGTGTATGGCCAGTGCTGTGTACATGGTGTACATTCACTAGCCAAGTGGGGTCCATCGTGATGTATGTCCGCAATCCACACCGTCCATCTGCTTTTTCATATCATTTGAACCGTCAAGACCAAATTTAAAGCATATCCAGATAACAGGTGGGCCCCAAATTAAAGATTGATGGGCTGATCTGCCCATTAGGCCACTTCCGCAATGATCCAATGGATGATTATTGACGTGTACGGTTAATTTATGGTCCTCAGGCCACGTATGAAGTTTCGAGCCGAACCGATATTGGGAACCCCGTGATCTTGCGTTCTGGATGCGTTTCAAGCCACTTGAGCTTCAGTTTCTTAGTTTTCTCGAATTTCTGATCGTGTATATCTGTCAATCTTGGTCCCCTGGAGTGTGTCCCATGCTTTGGTGAATTTGGAGCGTTAAATCCATGTATTTAGTATCCTATTTCGATCCAAGCTTGTAAAATCAACCTGCAACATAAACACGATTAAATCAGCCGTTAAACACTATTATGCTCATAAATCCGAACAATATTTGGGGTCTAATATGCACTATTTGACCCTCAACAACAACTCACTTAAGGATGATAAGAATGTTGTCTTGGATTCAAATCCAGGACATGGACATCGATGAATTGTGTTTTATACACGGACAGCGCAATGTCCATTTGACGTCCATGTATTGTGTTTTGCGAACAGACAGATCACTGCATTGTACAACTTTGGTGAAAGTGGACTGCAAGACCATATAATAAAAAGAGCTAAGCTGTGACACATGTACCAATACCAATATGGCACGCATGGACAGGATCCGAACACCATCTTAAATCAGTTATGAATGTGAACACATTCATTTTTGAAATGCAGCCCACATAATATTTCCCCGTGTTGGATCAAATGGAGTAGAGCTGAAATTAGAGGCCATTTTCTTCCGTCCTAGCACTAATGGTATCCTGTTCTTGTGGACTTAAATAGTCAGGATCCATGTCCACACTTTGGGTCACCTACATTAAGTGTGCATCAAGAGCATCAGTATTGAGCAGCCAAAACACTGGAGTTATGACAACTATGAAAAGAAAGCCATTACATGGTCGTCCATTTGGGAAGAAACTAAAAACTTGTTGATCATGCGTTGATGCTGCAAGACAAAGACAAAGACAATCCTTAGTTCTAGAAATTTCAAATATTCTTCCTAGGTTAAACATGCTATGTGTTCTGAAGAAGGCTAATGGTAAGATGCTAGGCATTATAGGACAACTATGGCACAGGGCACCTTCCTATACACATGGCATGTAACATAAACCCAAACCACCCAAATGGTAGGACACATTGTATATTGCTCAGATACCCAAAATCATATTGATTAGATAATGCTGATGCCGGATAAAAGGACGTTTGTTTGTTGAATTTGGACCATTTACTAATATTAGCTTTCACTGCCAATTAGATGTCTACCAGTCAGCCGGTTAGGAGAATGCTGGCTTCATTTGTAACTTCTACATTGGGGTTCACTCTACTTGCCTTCAAACAGGCTATAAGAGATTCTCCATCTCTTTCCAATCTTTTCCTTCCTACCAACTTCACATTATTGCCTAAAGCGCAATCAACATTTAGCTTAATATAACCAACAGGAGGATAACCCATCTTGTAATTTTAACTTTTCAAGATTTATCAGCATCATATTAGCACCCAGAACTTTTATTGACAGCTTGTTTGAGAAGCTACATTCCTACCTTCCAATTCTTGTCCTATGCTAGAACCCCCTGCATCAGCTTGCATTAGTTTTTCCCATCATTCTCGAAACTGCCTACTTTGCCATATTGAGCACGCCTATCCCTACACTGAACAATAAATAAAAGAATTAGAGGATGCAAAGCAAGGTCACAGTCAAAATGTCCAATACTACCAAAAAAGAAGAACATGCCAATTGTTCTTTCTTTGGTATGGAGTTGGAATCACATGGGACACAAAACAACAAGAAAGAAAACTAAGTTTCTGTTGGTTATCATATCAAACATTTGGTATGCATCATCTCCCTTTGGCATTTCATCGAACATCCGGTATGCATCACAATTCAAAAGCCTCAAATCCCATTTTGCCCATGCACAGAATCCCGCACAAGTGAACTATAACAGGGACATCAAAAACTTTTTAACTTTTTTTCATTTTCTTTCTTGAAATTACAAGATCCCCAACCCAAGGATTTTGGCCAGGATGCCCCTCTACGTCAGGTTGTTAGCTTGTACAAGTGGGACCCATGATTCAGTTATACAGACTATCCGTATCTATCCACTTATATTCAGCAATTTTTTCAACTGAATGTGAAATTGCAGACATCATAGCATCTCTACTAGTTGTCCACTTGTAAGCCACAAACTGAAAAGATGAGATTGTCCCAAAGAAAAAATAAAAATAAAAAATGACCCATACTTACCCAACAGGGGAATGCTTTGGGAACGCCCCTGGAATGTCACCCAAACCGTTTGCAGTGCATGGAATGTCAGCAACAGAGAGAGAGAGAGAGAGAGAGAGAGAGAGAGAGAGAGAGAGAGAGAGAGAGAGAGAGAGAGAGAGAGAGAGAGCTTTTAAGGTTTCGGAAGAGGAAATGAGAAAAGATAAATGACATTTGCGTTTTTTGGGGAGAGGAAATGAGAAAGGATAAATGAAGAATCCTTGAAATCCAAGATAGGAGGCTCAAATTTCAATCTGAGAAATCGAGGATTATCAAGAGGAGGATGAAAGGATGGAGAGGAGAGGAAGTACCCTGGATCTGAGCATATTATCAATGGAATTACAATCCATGGCTGCCAGAAGCGAAAGCCCCTCCACAGCTAAGGTTAGAAGAAGCGGGAAGGAATTGCGACCGAAGGGATTGTTTTCAAGATTGTCACCTTCATCTACCGCCATTATTCGTGGCGATTTCACTGCAGGAGCAGAGATTTGCTCTTGTGATGAAGACATAAGGCCTGTTTGGATGCCCGTAACTTTATTAAAATGTAACAGCTGGTGTTTGTGTGGAGGAAAGTCTAAGGTGACTTCCTTACAGGAGAAAGATGCGAAAATCTTACAGGCACTTGAGTCATTTTTCAAATTATCTATATTTTTTAAAAATTTTAAATTAAAAATTGTTAAGAAAAATCACACTTGCATTGAAGAAGCGTACTTACCTTCTCAAACAAGTAAAGGCCTCCATTTCCCTCTCTCAGTCTCATTCTCCTTCTCCCACTCCGACCTAGCTTCAGCAGAGTTAGAAAACCAACCCCCCCCCCCCCCCCCCCACCTCCTTTTTTTTTTCCCTACCATTTTTATTTATTTTATTTTATTTTTATTTTATTTTATTATTAGGGTTGACGGAGGCAATTTGGTTAGAGGCGTGGGTAATGTCCGATGGTTTGTGGGGTCCACCAACCTGTATTTGTTTTATCCATGCCATCCATTCATTATTTTAGGGCTTGATTCCAAAAATGAGGCATATCTAAATCCCAGGTGGACCACACCACACAAAATAGTAATGATTAGAAGTCCACCGTTAAAACTCCTTGGGCCACTGTAATGTTTATTTCACATCTAACCTATTGATTAGGTTAGAAAGACCTGGATGAAGGGAAAATATCAGTTTGATCCAAAACATTAGTGGCCTATCAAAAGTATTTAATGGTGGACATTCAATCAACCTTGTTTCTAGTGATTTGGTCCACTTGAGCTTTTGATGTACCTTATTTTTGAGTTGATTTCTTAAAATGATCTAGAATAATTGATAGATGGTGTGGATAAAACAAATACATCATAGTGGGGCCTACATTCCATTATTCATTTCGTATAAGTGGGGCTGGTCATTATAACTTGTCCCCATGTAGGTCCCAAATCTGTTTTAACATACAGTCTTTTAAACACTCGCAATTTCTATTTGCATTAAGATTCCTCACGTCCTCAGGTGTTTTGAAATTGAGTGTTGCATTGTTAACATATTCATTTTCAAACAGTCTAAGTTCCATTTGCATCTGAATTTTTACCTATTGTCAAATGATGAGAAATCGAGGGTACATCGAAGTGTTAAGATATCTAGTTTTAAACAGTCCCTTGATATTGGTCCATTTTAATAATGTCCCACTTTGAGATTTTAATTGCTAATGTAGAATTGGTGAAAGCAGCTCCTTATGCTTGTGATTTCTCTTTAACTGATCCTTGCCAACAAGAGTCAGTCTTGTGGGAAATTTTTGCTTGGATATCTTATCTCAAGTTTTTTTTTTTTTTTTTTTTTTTCTTTTCTATATTACAAGCATTTTGAAAACGTGAGTCCACTTTTATGGCTCACCTGTTAATTTGTTTAGCATAAGAATTAACCAAACTATTCATTTACATGGGCTTGATAAAATGGAATAATTTTATCCAATCTTTTTTACATGTAAATATGATTTTTCAACGATTCTCTATTTCAAGCTCTACTTAGTATGAATATGCAACTTATAACTTATAATAAAGTTACAAGTTATTCAAACACAAAAAGAAAGTTACTGGTGAGTAAGTTACAACTTATATTCTAACAGTATTACCTTTAACTTACTTGCATGTATAAGTAAGTTACATATAACTTTCTTACAACTTAAAAAAGCTACGGACATCTAAACAGGTTCTTAGGTGGAGAGAGAGAGAGAGGAGTTCCAGTGATCAAACTATAGCAGAGAGGCAGTCTCGTGATCAAACCTGAGAGAGAAAGTTTTGGTGATCAAACCCTAGGAGAGAGGTGCTTTCGTGATCAAACCCGAGAAAGAGAGATAGAGAGCCTCGTCCTGGGAAAAAGGGTTTTAAGTACTCATCATCGTCACCAGCCGAGATAAAAAAGGTGACACGTACGGCAGTCACATGAAACGCCGGTAACGTGTTGGCCACTGTAAAAATAAATGCGCCCTAGCAATTCTCCCTTTTCCTGTAGTGTCTGTTTAAGAAATCCATTGCAAAATTGTAATTAAGCCTGCGCAACTTCAGGAACTGCCCATGAATTTTGAAATGGGAAGCGATGCCAAGATATGGTCCCATGTGTCAACAGTACTGGGAAGGGCCAAATCATCTTCACAGGGTAACGAAACACTCCTGAAATAAAACTGTTCCCCATTATCCGAAAGGCAGTTGAAAGGTGTGGGTATCGCCTTTAGCATTCTAACAAGGCGGTCAAGAGCCTCATGCTGGATTGACCCAATCAGGTCTCGAACAGGCAGCCAAACAGTGTCCGATCCAACACCTGCCTAAAAATAGGCTGACTGCTCAAGTGCCATTTAGTCCATTGCAAGAAAATTCCTGAGTAGTCCGTGAATGTGGGACCCGCTTACCTGATGAAGAAAAATGTAGATGGAGTAGTCCTCAATCGATCCTCTTGTAGCAAGGCCCACATTCGGCCACATTATGATTGGGCTTAACCAAGCTTCAGAAGGCAAGTATGGCCTATGTTCGGCAACATCATTCAAAAGCACCCAGCTGAATCCTGAGTTGAAGTAGAAAATGGACCCCACATGGCCGCACTTTTCAATTGCATTTCAAGGGCCCAAACCCCCAAATATTTAGATAGGCTTGATGCGGCCAGGTGGGTCCCAAACGTGGCAATTCTTCCAATGGATCTCAATGGCCCAAGTGGCTCATTTGGCCCATAGCTTGCGACATGATTCAGAAAAAATGAGTTAAAACTGTTATTGGCACAAGCAGCCCACCAAACCATGAGCCCCAGGTTGGGCCCAAATGGCTCATGTCATCCATATTTGGCCACATGAACTCAAGAAAAGGGGGTTCAGCTTTTTCTTGGGCACGTGTGGCGATGGGGTTCAATTGTTCAAGATTGGACCCAAATGTTTCGTGTGGGCCATGCTTGGACCACATGAATTCAAGAGAAATTAGTTCTACTACACCTCTAGCACGCATAGCCCATTGGGTTCAAATGATTAAGATTCAACCAAAGGGTTCATGTGGCCCATGCCCTGCCCCATGAATTCAAGAAATATCAGTTTTATTCCTTTGGCACGTGTGGTCCATAAGATGAATATGTTCAAAGATCCGGCCCAAAAGGTTCATGTGCCCCATGATTTCATAAGAAGTTTGTTTGACTTTTTTCTTTAGCACATGTAGCCCATGAGATTTCAATGTTTAAGACCAAATGGGCCCAAATAGTTCGTTTGGCACCCATGCTTTGCAACACAATTAAATTTGAAGAAAGGTTGGTTTAATCACATTCGAAATCCCAAATGCGCCCAAGTGGTTCATGTCACCCATGCTTGGCCACACAAACACAAGTATACTCACATATCCACACACAAGCGTTGGGTTCAAAATGCCACATGTGAGCCCACAAAAGGTCCATATGTGAGTACTTGTGGTCAAGTATTGCTAAAAGGTTTTATAGATTATTGGCTTACATTGCTAAAAGGATCAAAGAAAAAATTTAGACTTTCAGCCTCAGTTGGTGAGAAACCTGGTCTATCCAGTTTAGTCTCTTGTGCCTATTCTAAATTTTTTCATTAATACTTGACCATAAATAAATAATCCTTTTAGCAATGCAAGCAAATAGTCTCTAAAACCTTCAGTGCTTAAGAATGGATACTGAGAAAGTATATTCCTTCCACACTATAACATACAATGGCCATCTCGTTCGGTACCACGAATAGTTCTTTGCTTTTCTTAGCTATGTTTTAGAGTTAAAAGAATCATTACTTAGAAAATAATTCAAGGAATTGTTTCAAACAAAACAATGAAAAAGTAAAAAGTCAAAAGAGATACCTAATTTTTGGATGCCATTTTTCAGTGTATGATAATTCAAAACTGAACTTTGCCTTATAACCATGGTAGGAGTAATCTGTGTCCACCAAATCCTTTCACGTACGAAAAACTCGGTCAGAAAACAGTCTTTCACATTTTCAAAGAGAAACATTGAGAAGAAGTGATTTATAAACATTGTGTATTGTTATGTACATGGTTCCAAATCAGCATTACATAAGGTCAAACTTTGAAAAGTTTGGTGCAAATTCATAACACTCCGTATGAATCCAAACTTTACGTGAATTACAACATACCTATATATTTTCAGTGAACGAGACCAAGTAACAACGTCATGAATAATCCTATTTTATTATGTGAAAAGGAAATAATCAAAATCCTTATGTAGAGATCATAAAGTCTTACCCAACTACCACCATCATAATGATGCCAAATTTTCTTGCATATGCCACAATATTGCTTTGCTTTAAATGACTGCCATGAAAATGCAATAAGAAATCATGAACAATAGACATTATCAAGAATACAATTCAAAATAGCAATAAAAATCAAAGTGTTGTATTCAAAAGTTCTATTTGAAGTACTCTATATAAGGAATGAAATACAAACCTTGGTACAATGTTTACACAGTAACTGGCCTTCAGGCACAGAACCCTTTTTTTTCTTTATATTTTTAGTTTGAAGCCTTAAACCACAACCTTCACAACATTGATCCAATTTGTTTTGCTAAAGTACAGCCTGCACAGAAAAACTAAAATAAATTAGCTCCCCATCGAATACTACTCACAATTGAATGGGCAGACCTGAGTATAAACCAGAAAGATAACCACCATGACATATGCCCAATCTCCAGGAATCTACAAGTCTTAAAAGTAAATCTAAGCCAACCAACAGAGGACCAAAAATTAAGAACTTTGTGAAGTGTGAAAATAGAGAGAAATGATCTAGCATGCTAGTCTACAAATGGTATGTAGCCATGCAGTTATGGTCAACCGTCAGTATAAAATGCATCAGGGGCATTCGAGCAATTGAGGATGGTGAGCTTATCCCATTC
This sequence comes from Magnolia kwangsiensis, assembly GCA_037074715.1. Lineage (NCBI taxonomy): Eukaryota > Viridiplantae > Streptophyta > Magnoliopsida > Magnoliales > Magnoliaceae > Magnolia > Magnolia kwangsiensis. The sequence goes on from CM073582.1 coordinate 81,281,770, forward strand.
TAGTTTTTTTAATGATAAAAGAAATGTTATTTTATTAGAAAAGCCCGATGCCAAAACAAGAAACAAAGAACCCAAAAAAAGAAGAAAAAATCTCCTCAAGGCCTTTCTTCTTCTTCTTCTTTTGAGAGAACTAGAAATACAATTTTTCAATGTCAACTCAACCTCTCCATATGATTAAGCCAAATTTAGTTTTGGAAAATGGATATTGTAACAAGAAAATATGATTTAAGTAAACCTAGAAAAAAAATATTCCTTCAAGATGCATTCATAAATAGGGAAAGCAGGAAAGAATCATGATCTACTAGAGGTTCATGCACCCCACATGGAAGATTACACACAACTCATGCCAATTAATTGAATCATTTGTAATCTATGATCTTTGACCATTTAGCTTTTATGATCTAATTGAATTAAAATTAGTAAATATTTGAAATTGGTCATATTCACTCCTCGTTATGACTTGTCTATAATTCTAAGCTCTGCAAGCTTCCTCGTATTGTGGTATCATGTTAGATAATCCATGCAATTTTAATTGGTATCAAAGAGGGTTACTTTTCAAGGACTTAACCGTCTAGAGTAAGATCCGTAGAAACTTTAGAATGATTCTACCCATGAGGGGAGTATTGTCTCACGACTACCTTATTTTGATAGGCCTAACTATGATTATTGGAAGGATATGATGGGATTATTTTTTAGATCAGTTAGCCCTATAGTTTGGGATAGCATATGTTTGTAGGACAAGTTATGATAAATAGTGTGACCATCTTGTAACGCCCTGTACTTTCAGTACTCAGGTGTCACCATAGAAATTCGATTTAACTACTCACACGTGGAAGCACACGTAACTTTCCTTACACATTAACATTCAGTGATCCTCAAATCATGCCATCATCATCAAGATCAATCATTTGGTTTATATTATACATTTATTCAATCGCAAGATCGACAATCCATTCATCCATTGTAGACCATGGAATATTATGATCGTTAATCATGTGATCGTTAGTAAATGTACACTAACATTTTAGCATGTTTGAAGGCTAATCCGGATCACCTAGTCCACTATCTAGTCTGGTCAGGTGAAGTCCCCACTCAAATGTGTTGGATTGGCTATTCAATTCAAGATTTTGTATTGAACTTTTAGGACCTGATATAATCAAGTAATTAACTGCATGAACTGATCCAAGGCCTCTTGATTACTAAACTTTCCAACGATTTTCACCTAAACTAGGCCGAGAATCCTAAGCATCATCACCGATCATATTTTGTAATGATCTGGCCATCAAATCTTTATAGATCGTAAAGTAACCTATGTACTTAGAAAGCAAGGTTCATTTATAAATTTAAAATAATTTAATCCTTCTTATCAAGCCCTACAGTAAATAAATGGCATTGATCAAGATACAAACCATGATAATAATAATAATAATAATAATAATAATAACAATAATAATAACAAATGATATTATTAGACATATTGTAACAAGATGATGGATCATATGGTCCATAAGCTAGCCATTGAGACTCCTTGGACCTCATTAATTGTTGGCGTTCAGCTTTGGAATCATCCAACTGTTAGATTGATAGGAAACCACCATTAGGACTACAGAGCAATCCGTAGGCCCTTCTTGAACCTTAGATCTACCTGATTTTTGATTATAAGATTTGATTAGAATCTCCAGGGAGAGTGAACGGAGTGGATTTCTCACAAACATCATGTTTGACCCCACAGGGAGGTGTGTGTGCAACTCAGCCAATGTGTTGTATGCGCACCGGACTCGCAAGCCTGGTAAAAGCGAGCTGACCCACATTTTTTCAAAAAGAGAAAATGTCACTCACTCGTTCCCGCCCAGGGTGTATTTTGAAATGGGTAGACAAGCATGGAAGAGTGGCCCACTATTTTTGATCAGGAGATCGATCCGTATCATCCATCGCGTTGGTGGGACAAATCTGACCGGACCTTGACCCTTTCCTCGACCTTCATGCACGTTTGCAAGAACGACCCTTTATGCGATGGGCTAGCGTGCGTGGCAAGTCTTTTGGAAACAACAAAATAACGGGCACCGCACCTTGCCACGTTGGCAATCCAGGGCAATGGCCCGCCCTTCATCTCGGCGGTCTGCTGGGAGCACATCTCGGTGCTTCTCTCATTGCCAAAAACGGGCAGACAGCCTGTATGCGGGGCGAAAAGGACGGTAAGGCGTTCCCTTTCAGGAAACCCATCTGGCATGATCTGAGCCTCACAGCAGGTCCCGTGCATGGATCTCATCCGTCCTCTCTAGGGCAACAAAGGCTTAATCGTTTGGAGTTTTTCATCTTGTGAGAAATCCTTGAGCGGCGGGATGTCTCATGAGTTGTCGCACCTCAGACTAAATGTGGTGAGGATAGTGGGCCCCACAATGATCATTGGCCCCATCTGACCCGTCCAAATGGAGCAGATCACTATGATAGGCCCAAGGAGGAAAAACACCATTACAGGTGGTGTCATCTTCCTCGTTAAACGGGAAAACCCACTGCGATAAGGTGGGCCCCGTTTCCTGATCAAGCAGGCTCATTTGATGGGCCGGGATGGTGGGAAATCATCCCGCATGGTGGATCATTCCTATACACGTGAGAAATGACAGTTACAGTCACCCATCCATGAAGGCATGCAACAGGGAATTGTGGTCGTTGGATGTAGGGCTTGAGCGCACTTCGTGCCTATAAAACTGGCTCCATTCTCGGGATTCTCACCACCATTTCAGGAACGAGAGGAGAAAGAAAGGGAGAGAAAATATGAGAGAGGGAGATGAAATCGGGCAGCTATGCCGCACCATCTAACCGTCCGAGTTAGACTCGAACTCGGGACGGATTGGGGTGACTAGAAGCCCTGTTCTGAGATAGGAAGAAGGGATAGAAAAGGGAGGTTAGAAGGAGAGGAAAATAGAGAAGAGGCAATGAAGGAGAGATAGCTCGAATGAGGGCAGATCGTTGTGCTGCACTGGCCACCTGAACTGAGTCCCTAACCCGATCGAACTTGCTGATGGGTTTGGGCAAGGTTGTCTGGGTGTTGTTGCCAGCAGATGGGAACCATGAGGAAGAAAGGAAAGTAGAAGGAAAGAAAAGAAAGAAGCAGAGGGAGAGAGAGAGAGCGTCCGCCATTAGCGGCAGCTACACAAACCTGGCCGAGTCAGCCGGGTCGGGTGCTGAGTATCGACCCTAGCTAAGTCCGATCTTTGCTGGAGTTTCTTAGCTAAATCAGAAAGACAAGTAGGGGGGAGAAGGAAGAAATAGGAAGAAGAAAGAAAAAGAGATGGAGAGAGAGAGAGAGAGAAGGAAGAAGTAGGGGAGTTGAGTCGGGTTGGTTGTTGCCGAGTCAACTCGACTTGAACTGAGTCAACCAGGTGAGAATTGTCGTTCCTCTTCATCGATCAGATTCATCATTAGTTGTTTTTGTTATCAATAATATTGTTATTATCTTCTATTTTTTATAGCAATTAACATTATTTTAAGGCTATTTAACTAGAAATTATAATTAACATTTTAATGTAAAGGTTGGTGTTGTTGCTAGTTAGCCATTATTAGGTTATCATTATTTGTAACATCATTAAATATTGTTGTTTTTACTATTGTTAGGAATTATTATTAGATACCATTAATTGAACTACTTGATTGTCGGTATTAGATATTAACACCTATCATTATCAATGTTATTCTTATTTTGTCATTTATAAATTATTGATTATAAGATTAGTATTTTTAAAGAATAATTGACGGTTGTTGGTGTATTTTTATGAGTGGATCCTTTTCTCGGCCTATCCTTTGCTTGCACAATAACAAATAGAAACGGGACCCTGGTTAGAGTCGAGGAACCTCTGATGCTTAAGTTAGTCTCTGGAACAATGACAAAGGATTTTGAGTTTTTCTGTTGCACACCTTCTACCGTAAAGGAGATGTTCATTTATAAGCTTGGGAGAATCCCATCGTATGAGGATTCTTTTCCCTTATCTTCGGAGATTTGATCTTTTTGACAAATTTCACCCGATCCCGAGATCCTTAGGATCGGACACCTGTACTTCTGGATTTTCGGGACGGTATTTATATTCACACTATCTTTCCTTGGCTCGGCTCGGCCATTACCGACTCTGGAAGAGTCTCGGCTGGCTTAAGAGAATAAGTTTTTTGCCTTCTAATAGGTTCCTTACTCCGTGGTCGATGCAACCAACTTATCAAGTCGGTTTCTCATTGTTGGTCAAGTGGCTTATAACTTCTTTGGCCTTAGTAGGCTTATACTGACGTACGTTGCTAACTCGTCAACCGAGTCAACTTAGGTCGCCTTTGCCTCCTGACTTCGTATACTAGTATCTCGGACCTAGCTGCCTTCTCCGAAGACTAGGTAAGTAGAGGTAAAGTTGGTTCACTCCAAATCCGAGTCTTCGGACTTGGCATATTTTTTTCCCCAACAGTAAGCCCCCTTACTCCTTGTGTCTCTTGTAGCACTAAGGAGTAATGAGTTTTTAGGTCACTTTGAGATCGAAGCTGAGGTTATGATGAGGCAATTAATGCTCTTTGGATCGTCCTTAGCTTGCGTCGGTTCGTTTCCCAAGGTCGCACGAGCGGTCAACCACCAAGTCGTTATTCCCGCAAATGGACGTCGGACGTGTGTCGAGCGAGGGAGTCGAGGTAGGAGTCGTTTCGTCTGCCCATTAAATGCTCTTGCCAGGTGGCAAGGCTATAAAAGAGGGCGGGAGAAGCGTGTAAATTTTATTTTCGCCATTCGATCTCCCGTTCCTCTGCTCTTTTCCTGTTTTCCCCTTTTCTTCTTCTCTTCCTCCGCGATCTATTGCTAGGCCTTCATTTGTGCCGTCCTCTTCCCCGTCATCTTCTTTTGCGTCCATTGCTGCCTTCTTCGGTGAGTTTTTTTCCTCCCTCTCTATTGATATTAATGGCTACGCATGGCTCTCAGAGCCCCCGGGAGGAAACTTCCGGTGATGAAGATGAGTTGCAACATTTTTAAAATGTTGCGGAGCCACCCTCTTTGCTGGCGGAGATCGCCGTAGATGCGGATGCTGCTTTTCGACTTGTCAGGAGGGCCGCTAATCGCCAGCAGAGCGTCCTGTTCTAGCCGATCCTTCTAGTGGCGGATCATCTCTGGTAACCCTCCCAGGGAGACCCAATCCCACGTTGGATTTGCTGGAGGAGGAAGAGGGAGAAGATGAAACAAGGATCGCTGAGGGAGCCGTTGTATCGGCTCCCGTGACTCGGTCAACGCAGGCTTCTGGGTCGTCTTCTAAAGGAGAGGGGGCCAAGGATGATCTGAGTGGTCCCGTTGCATCAATTTTAACTGAGTCTGATCTGAACCAAATCCGAGTCGGGTACCATATCCCAGACTCAGTTATAATTCGGCTTCCTCGTCCGGATGAGTTGCCTCATCATCCCCCTGCTGGGATGGTTACAATTTTTCAGGTCTCGATGTAATGTGGCTTACGTCTGCCTCTCCAGCCCATTGCCCAGGATTTTTTGTCTAGTGTCAAGCTTAATCCTGGCAAAATAGTCCTGAATGGGTGGAGGAATTTGTTCGGGTGCGCAGTGCTATGGGCTGAGCTTAAGCAGCCCCCACTGACAGTCAATGAATTCCTCTACTTGTACCAAGTAAGATCGAATCCAAATTTTTTCAGCTTTTACTTTCTGAGCACATGGAGAGGTAAGGGTGACTCTCTTATAACCGACCCACCAACTTTCAACAAACACTGGAAGGAAAGATGTTCTAGGTGTGTGGACATTGGGAGACGACTGATCCTTAGCCCTTCGAGTCTCGAGTGTCCTGATCATTTCGCAAAGCAGGTGACTCGGCTTAATACCTTTTGTTTCTCCACGTTGTAATGCTTCGAATCTGACCTTATGGTGCCCTGTAGATATCTCGAAGAAAAGGGGGAAGCTCGGATCCAGTGACCTAGCTCGGATCAGGGATCTTAAAAAGCTAAGTGCGGAGGATCGGTCTTGGAAGTTGCTGCTGCAACCAGAGCGTCTTCACCTTACTGGTTTAGACTCGTTTGTATCAGGTAACTCCTAATACGTTGCCATGTTCTTTCGACACTTTGTCTAACTCGCCTTTGTTCTTCTTTTCATATCTTCCCAAGGCTCGACCCTTTTTTAAGCTGGCCTTCACGGACATGGCTGAGTCTCGACCTTCCTTCAAGCCGATCTTTAAGGTGAAGGCTCCTCCAAGGTCAGCCCTCTTATCGGGGACTCGGCCTTCGAAACAACCAAAGATAGCTCCAAAGGCAAAGGAGCCAGCTGTCTCATTTACCTCTGTTCCGGTCGCTCCACCCGTGGTTGTGCTCTCCGACCCTGATGAAAGGGTGAAAGAGGTGGATGCAGAGCCTCCTGTGTCCCAGTTGGCTCCTGAGCCAAGGCTCGTTGCTGACGAGGTTCCGAGGCAGAGAGAGGGGCCGAGTGGAGAATCTTCAATAGGGGAGATGATTCAACGGGAGTCATTGCCCTTCCATAAGATTATATCGGGGATGATCCCTTGGGCCACAGCTCACGGGAGTAAGAAAGACTTCGTCAGCTTCTACAATGCCCCCACACTGTAGACCCTTAGTCATATGATGAGGTTACTCTTCGAGGTAATATTTTTTCTTTTTTATTTCTCTGTAACTTCTGATTTTGAAATCTTGTTTCAACTCGTTGTTTCCCGTTTGCAGTTGGCCCCCTGCATGGTCAAAGCTTCCTCGGAGTTGTCTGCAGCTCAGAAGCTTGCGGCTGAGGCAGAGACAGCTAAGAACTTGCGGTCGAGGCAGAGGGATGTCGAGAGATCGCCGAAGGTCGGATCGACATTATGACTGGTGACCTGTCACTCGTCAGGAAGGCTGCCGAGGATGCGAAGACCTCTCTTGAAGGCGCTAAGGTTGAGAACGCTCGTCTAGCGTCGCTTCTGGCGAAGGCCGAGGAAGAGAATCGGCATCTTCGTCATGTCCATGGTGCTTGCGAAATCACTCTAAATCGGGCTAAAGTCGACGCCATGGTACTTATCCAACAGCCTCGAGAGGAGGCCAGTCGAGCCAAAGAGGCTCAGGACCAGGCCATAGATGCCTTTCTCTTGTCTTCAGAATTCGAAGAAGAGAGAGATCGCCTTTATCAAGGTGGTTACAAGGTCTGCGTTTTGGAAATGAGGGCCACCTTCCCCAACCTTGACCTCTCTTCATTCGAGGCCGACAATCCGGAGGCCGAGGCTACTGTTGATGATCGCGCTGATGCCCCTACTGATGAAGAAGCCCCCACTGCTACTGCTGCTGGCCACGAGGTCGATCCCTCTAGGACTGCTTAGGGAGTAGTCCAATCTGGGACTGCTTGTGAGTACCCCCGTCTGAGGGGTAGTAGTCGTGCCTCATTTTTGGCACTCACACCAGCATAGTGTCGGTCGAGTCTGAGCTTCTTCAGTACCATCATGAACTCCTCAAGCTAACTTTTATCCAGGGCTGATTCAAGAGCATCTATAACCGAGAGAGATCACTCCCTTTGTCGGAATTAAGTACGTACTTCTTCAATGTAATTGAAGTAGAGTCTGATGTAACTCGATGTAAAACACTTAGAAGTAATGAATGAAAATTCTCAGTTTTATTGAATCGACTCCGTTTACATTTCTCTCCCTTTTTTTATATGGTCATCTTAAGGATAATAGATTTTGAGATACTCGACGTTCCAGGGGTGAGGCAATGTTATATGGTCATCTTAGGGTAATAGATTTTGAGATGCTCCATGTTCTAGGGGTGAGGCAATAGTTGCCCATTTAGGTTTTCTAACCGATACCCTTCAGGTCGGATGGTACTCGAGACGACATAGGGTCCCTCCCAATTGGGTCTCAGTGTGCTCGCACCAACTTCTTTTGTATTTGGGAACAATTTTCGAAGGATCATATCCTCGGTATGGAATCGTCTAACTTTGATTCGAGTGTTGTAGAACTGAGCTACTTGTCTCTGCCGAGCCATTACTCGTAACCGAGCTGCTTCTCTTTTCTCTTATACTAAGTCAAGCCCGAGCGATAGGAGTTCTTCATTTTCTTGTTCGCTGAATGAATTAACTCGGGACGAATATATACCGATCTCGACCGGTGCAACTGCCTCCAAGCCATAACAGAGGAAGAAGAGAGTTTCTCCCGTAGTAGTCCGAGCTGTGGTTCGGTAGGCCCACAATATATTCGGGAGTTCTTCAGTCCATGCTCCTTTGGCTCCATCGAGCCTCGTCCGGAGATGCTGTTTGATAATCTTATTAACGGCTTCGACCTAACCATTTGTCTGAGGATGATGAGGCGAAGCATACACGTTTCGGATCCTGAGATTATTGCACATCTCGCGGAACTGTCTATTGTTGAACTGCCTTTCGTTATCAGTGATAATAGTCCTCGGTATCCTGAACTGACATACGATGTTCTTCCAAACAAAGCTTGTAACCTTCTGTTCAGTTATCTTTGCTAATGGCCCGGCTTCGGCTCATTTCGTGAAATAGTCCACCGCTACCACGAAAAACTTGGCCTGACCCTTCCCCAATGGGAATGGTCCGATGATGTCGATCCCCTACTATGCAAAGGGCCAAGGACCAGTCATCGGGGTCAAGTCCTCGGGGGGCTGCCTCAAGACAGCTACGAATCGCTGACACTTGTCGCACCTTTGGACGAACTTCTTAGCGTCTTATTGTATGGTCGGCCAGTAATATCCCTGCTGTCACGCCCCAAACTCGGAAACTGGTCTCACAAAATTCTCGATCGTAAAATCTGGTGCCGACAGCCTCCGTAGAACCCCATTCTCGGCTCTCGGCTCCCAGCTCTCATTCGCTAGGTTCTGATCCTGGGATGCTACGAGGAGGATTTTTAACATCAGTTTGATTCGTGATAAGCATAACCAAAGGCATAACCCACAAACAACAACCAAAAACTTCATTACATTTCCACTATGATAAAAAACTTTACAAGTACAATGAGCATAAAGGGAAATACAATTATGATGAATAAAATCTCCAAAGTGATCTGCAAAGCGCTCTTGCCTCAGCGCTGCTGTGCCCCGACGTCACCTGCACGCAACGGTCGTGCATAAGCTTATAGAAAGCTTAGAGGGTGGTGAAAGTGTGTGCGCAAGGTAGTAATATAATCATGCAATATCAGAGTAATGCGAAATATGCTGATTGATCCATGAATACTGTTGGCCATACCAAGGCCATGCGGTGCAAAGTATGAATGATGTCGGCCATACCAAGGCCATGCGATACGAAATGCAACTCAAACATACAGTCCTTGTCACGTCCCAAACCGGAAACCGGGCTCATAAAATTTTCGATCGTCGCATTGATGGGCGAACTCTGTTCATTGATACTACTCAGAAGAGGCATTGAATCGTCAAAACTCAACAGTTCAGATGGTGGCCTCAACTGGGTGGTTTCAAATTCCAAAGTTGTAGCGGGCAACTCCTCCTTCTCCCGAATCATATCATCATTCAATTCAGGAGAGTGGTCCAAATGTGTTTCACAAGAGTTAGAAGGGTTGTCATGAGGGGCTCATCCTCCACCTTTAAATCAGACATGTCAAGTGATGGGAGTGGCTCATTATGACCGACCACTTCATGTACGTCTTGATCATTGATCTGGACCAAACTTGAGAGGGATTCCAGGGAGACCGTGGCTGCACATTCAGGATCGCAATCATGTTCTAGTCTAGTGCAGTGCACATTTGGGATGAAATCACTTTTCTCACATTCTACACCTAGCATGGGTTGAGGTTCGTATAAACTAACCTCTTCCTCATCATTGAAATCTTGTGTGTCATGTAAGGAAGATGTGTCATCATTAATGTATTTAAAAGACACCAATGTATCTTCACCATTCTTTCGAACAGCCATCGAGATCGACTCCTCAAGAAATTGAACCACATGCTCATTAAGGGAATCTCACTCCTCATTCCAAATTCCAGAGTTTTTCAAAAGAGAGTGAGGATCACTTTCCTTGCATTGTATTTCTGGATTGGGTTGAGGCTGAGACGACCTATCCTCCATTAGCCTATCAAGGCGTGATTCAAGCGCTTCTACTAATTTCCTCATGCCAGCAATATAGTCTGTATAACTCGGAGATAACTCCTCCTGGATCGTTTCTGGTAGATATTCATAAGTGGTTGATCCACAGGAGTTATTACCGTGATGTTTTACTGGCTCATCTTCGAAATATTTCTGTTTCCACTGATCAGAATCATACGGGTCATCTGTCGGGGGTTGATAAGCGTCATCATTCCAATAATTACATAATGTTCTCTTAACTCGTGGAATGTAATTATTCTCCCGCAGATATTCACCGAAAGTCTTCTTAATCGGTGGAACATCATATTCCGATTGGTTCTTGAAGATATTTTTAGAAAAATTTTGAGGCATAGGTTGTTTTCCATAAGCTATCTCAACATACGGAGATGCCCACTCATTCATATACATGATGAAACCCTTATTCTGAATCTAATCCTAAAGAATAGAAGAAAAGATCCTACAACAATATGTAAAGCAGGTAGAGGAGAAGTTTGAGAGAAGTTACCAGATTAGAGTACTATGTTAAGAACCTGAAAAACAAAACAAAACAAGTTAGTTTCTAGAACTAGAAAATCTAAGAATAGAAAATTCCTAATTAGAAGTAAACTAATTTATAGATAAAAAGAAGAAATTCCTAAAAAAGAAAGTAGAAAACAAATTAGGAACGTCTTAAACTAGAAAATAGAAATTAGAAAGAGCTTACTGAATTAGAAGTTTCTATCTTAAAATCCTACAAAACAAATAGGTTAGTTTCTAAAAATCAGAAAAAATTAGAACCTAATCTTAAACTAATCCCAAAACTAATCAATTCAGAAAATCGTAGCCGTTAGTCCCCGGCAACGGCGCCAAAAACTTGTTCACTCCCCAAGTGCAGGGTTGTGATGTAGTAATAACTCGGTAAGACCGAGGTCGAATCCCAAGGGACTGAAACTCTACGTAATCTAAAATTAAGTAGGATTTGAACTAGAATAAGATGAATTCTAAATCAAGTAGCAATTGTGAAATAATTATAGGTTAATTAATCTAAAACTAAGGATATATCAGAGAATGGTAACTAGGGATTCAGATGATCCACTTGTAGAAATCAAGGAGATCTTATGCCTGCTTCAAGAATTATGGAATTTACTGAACTGCTGTTGATCTAGTTTTCAAAGAGTTGAAAGGTATATGAATTAGAATGGATTCCATCACCAAACCATGCCCAAGAGACTATGACAAACAACAGAATTAAACTAATTACCAACCAATCACATGTATGGAGGTTAGGAAGAGTACCGTCATCCGACCATGCCCAGGAGACTATGGTGAACAACAGGACTCTCTAACGTCATAAACATAAAAGAGAAGAGACATGCTCAAAGCCATTGTAGACCCATTGTAATTTCAGTCACAACAGACCATTAAGAACTAAAAACATTCCCATAATAATTAACTAAAATCAAGTCAATTCATGAATTAAAATTAAATTGAAAACATACGTAAAAATCTCCCATCTCACTACAAGCTTCACCTCTTAGCCCTAGCTAAGAGGTTTAGCCAGACATGATGTGGGCTAGATCCAAATAAATAAAGAGAAAAAGAAAAGGAAAAGAAAATGGAAAGAAAAAAACCAATGCTCTTCTCTCTCTCTCTCTTTCTCCTGACGTTCCAACCCAGCCAAGATCTGGATCTTCCTCCCAAGGTCTGAATAATTGCTCCCCACGTCCAAAACCTCCTTATATAGCTACTGGAGTGGTGAAAATCGGACTTGAATCGGATTTGGAAAGCTATCGCATGCGCAGCGAAAGCCTTTTCGCAGCCAAGTTCAGTGCCTCAAAAATCGCCACTTTTCTCGCTCAAATTAAAAAGAAATACCATCCCTTAGGACTTTTTTGGGTTCTCTACATGATAGACGGTTCAGATCTGTCATATGATCAAAGATGGTGGGCCACAACTGCTTGGAAAAGTCAATTTTCACGGATGTGTGAAACCTTTCGCACCATTTCGCTGTCGTGATCGGTGGGCCCCACAGAAGCATTTTCTGGGAAATTCACCCCGTCCATTGCATTCAGAATGAAATTTTGGTCAAGAATAGGTGGTTTTGAATGTCTATTGACGCGGTCCAGAGAATAAATTACAACAAAATCAGATTTAAACGCTGCAGGGCGGTCCACTTGTGGCCCCTGTATCATACACGTGTGCATGCATGGATGTAAAATATCAGCATATTTTTGTAGTATTTGATGCCCTCTACAAGATGAACGGGTCAGATTTTTCGTACGAGTGACGTGTGGGTCCCACAGAGGTCCGCAAAAAGGGCCAGCGGCCGCTCGTTGCGCAGCTGAAAACGGCAAGTGTCGTTTCATGCACGGGCAGGCTCTGTTTAATTTGGAAGGCGGTCTTGGTGCTCGAGGTACATACAATGTATATGATGTACATGCACCATGTGCAGGACCTACTATGATGCTTATCAGAAATCTGCACCGTCCATCCTTTTTCTCATATTCTTTAAGCCATCAAGGATAATTTGGAAGCATATCCAGATAGCATGTGGGCCCCACTTAATGAATTAAGGGGCTGATTTGTCCGTTGGCCCACTTTTTGAGATCTTCAATGGCTTAAATTTAATATGTACGGTTAATTTATGGCCCCCATCACATGTATGAAGTTTCGAGTTAATCGGATGGCGGGAACCATGTGATCTTGCATTCTGGATGTGTTTCAAGCCACTTGAGCTTCAACTTCTTCGTTTTCTTGGATTTCTAACCGTGTAAATCCGTCAATCTTAGTTCCCTGGAGTCCATCCCTTGCCTTTGGTGTCATCAGAGCGTTAAATCCATGCTTTAAGCTCCCTTTTTCAGTTTATGCTCGTAAAGTCACCTTGCAACACAAACACGATTAAAACGGGTCATTAAACAATATCATGCTCTGTTCACTCCCCAAGTGCAGGGTTGTGATGTAGTAATAACTCGGTAAGACCGAGGTCGAATCCCAAGGGACTGATACCTGTACGTAATCTAAAATTAACTAGAACTAGAACTAGAATAAGATGCACTCTAAATCAAATAGACTTTTAAGAAATATTGATGGAATATTTATCTAAAATTTAGGAGAAATCAGAGAAAAGGAAACTAGGGATTCAGAGGATCCACTTGTAGAGATCAGGGAGATCTTATACTTGCATCAGAAATCATGGAAATTACTGAACTACCATTGATCTAGTTTTCAAAGAGATGAAATGTATATGAATCAGAATGGATTCCATCACCAAACCATGCCCAAGAGACTATGGAAAACAACAGAATTAAATTAATTACCAACCAATCACATGCTATGAAAGTTAGGAAGGGTACTGTCATCCGACCATGCCCAGGAGACTATGGTGAACAACAGGGTTTCCTGACGTCATAAACATAAAGAAGAAGAAGGAATACTCAAAGCCATTGCAGACCCACTGTAATTTCAGTCACAACAGACCATTAAAGACTAAAAATATTCCCATAATAATCAACTAAATCAACGTTAATTCATGAATTGAAATTAAATTAAAATCATAAAATCTCCCATCTCACTACAAGCTTCACCTCTTAGCCCTAACTAAGAGGTTTAGCCAGCCATGAATGGGCTGGATCTCTTCAAAAATCAAAGGAAAAGAAGAAAGAAAACAAAGAAAAAGAAAAGAAAAACAAAGAAACCACTCTCCTCTTTCTCTCTCTCTCTCCTGCTCGTGGCTGCCTTCAACGTCCCAAGCTCCAGCTCTCCATGATTTTTTTTTTCACATCTCTCTCCCTCTCTGTTTTATAGGTGTGTTAGTCGGCTAGAACAACTGGAGTCGGTGGAGAGCTTCACGTGCACAGCGACAGAAAACGCAACTCCACTTGTGTTTGGAAAGAGTTTCCCGTCGAAAGCTGTCCAAGAGACCAATTTGGACTCCATGGTTATGGTTGTGGGCCACAGTAGAAGAGATTGAACGGTCTGGATCATCCATCCGACCATGATCATGATCACGGAATGCCCCACGTAGGTCGGCAGCGTCCGCACGCTGTCTTGCGCATGAACTTGCGCTGACTTGTTCGGTGGGCCCACTGCACTTGTCTTTCGAGAAATATAAGCCGTCCATTAGCTTCAGGGCGAAAAACCGTTCGGGAAGGCCAACACTGGGTTGATTTAGGTGTGGTCCACCAGAGATCTCACCCAACCGTTCATCTAGTGTTTGAACGGTTAGAATCTCTCTCATGCTTCTTCTTGGAGATTTTTCACCTAGTTATAGGTCACGGCTCCCCTCCAGATATGATGAACGGTGCAGATTGACTATTTGCACAACGATGGTGGGCCACTAATGGATCAGCGGTCGCCGTGAAAACAGAGACTCCGTTCTCTGTTTGGAAACCGAGCGGGCGCGGTCAACACGCAGTCAATCTGACTGCTTAGGCTCTGTGTTATATGAGTGCACATGAGTGTGTACTCTCTCACCCACAAATGGGTCCCACTTTGATGCATGTAAGACATCCAATCCGTCCATCCTGTTTCTTGTATTTTTTAAACCGTCGGGACCAAAACTGAGGTATATCCGGATATCCAGTGGGCCCCAATTCACTGTTTTATGGGCTGATTCGATAGTTGGACCACTTGCACAGCGATCCAATGGTTGATTTTTGACGTGTACGGTTAATTAACGACATTCAGACCATGTATGAAGTTTAGAGCTGAACGGATGGTGGGAACCGTGTAATTTTACATTCTGGACGCGTTTCAAGCCACTTGAGCTTCAGTTTCTTAGTTTTCTCGGATTTATGACCGTATATATCCATCAATCTTGGTCCTCTGAAGTCCGTCCCTTGCCTTGGTGATCATCAGAACGTTAAATCCAAGCTTTTGGCATCCTTTTTCAGTCAACTCTCCTAATCACACCCTGCAACAAAACACGATTAAAACCGAGCGTTAAACAGTATTATGCTCGTAAATTCAGACAATAACTGGGGTCTAATATGCAATATTTGACCCTCAACATGCTCGTAAATCCAGGTAATAAATGGGGTCTGATATGCAATATTTGACCCTCAACATTGGATATGGCCCATTGCAATGTACATAAGGCCCATTAGTACGGACCATTGGTGCGGACCACTTGCCCAAACATAAGGCCCATGTGATGCGGCCTATTTAATATATCTAAGACCCATGGGTCGAGGCCCCATGAGATGTCCTTAAAGTCCATTGCAATGTGTGATTCTACTGTGGTTTATGAAAGATGTTTATGGCGGGCCGTGCCTTGGGAGCAATGTTGATTTGATGTCTACATTGTAAGAATAATGTTAATTAAATGTCCACATTATAACTCTCATTAGGGTCCATTGATAGGCCCATACTTGTTGTGTATAGGCCATCAAGGCCTGTCTTTGTTGTGAGGATATAAAATGCTTAGTATAACTCCATGATTCATGCCCATATGCATCATATGTATGCCTGATATGAGAAATGTTTGACCATAGCATACGCCATTAGATAGACCATTTATGAGACTCCTTATGAGATGGAGTGCTCCACATTTCGTGCAATACGCACAAGATTGTTGCATGACTGGTTAGTGTGACTCATGCATCTCGCATATCTGTGACTTGATCATTGTACGCCCTAATGACATCAGGGTCGTGGCCTCCACAGGCACATCGTGGATGGCTAGATGGGACACTGAAAATACTTGGTTCTAGCACTATGGGCACGTAGGATGTCCTTGGGTAAAAATCTTAGAACCTCCTTGATACCAGGAGATGCTCCAACGTCTAGACTGAGTGGAACATGAGCGTTGGTGCCTATACCATGAGGTTGTATCTCTCACTGTGTCGTGGTCGGTTGGAAGGGGGTGTGACCTTATCCGCCCGAGTGAGGGGGCTATAAGTTAGGCTGAGTATGACCAGCTCATAAATGGGTCCGCTATCGACATACCAGATAGGTATTGGCAGACTATTGGCCAGGTGGATAGTGAGGTCTCTTACGCTCACTGGGCTGTGCAGCTAGGGAGGAGGCAGTCGGAGTGGAGTGTAATAGACCCCGGTGATTTCTCAGAGATGAACCGTACTAATATGTGGATTTAATATGAGGACTGACATGATATTATGACACCCCGTCACTGTTGTACATGTGGGCGGGCGGGCGTGCGTGCGTGGGCGGACGCTGATGTGGGCGGGTGTGATGTGGGTGGGGCTGAAGCCTGAGCGAGCTACCACACTAAATGAGCTACCGGCGGTTGGCAGGCTACTGTGCTAACAGGCTACTGAGTAGGAGTTGCATACTCATTTATTCATCCATTCACTATCCACTCGGGCTGGCGATGCGCAACTATTTGTTACGTGTACCTTCGTAATGGCCAGGATTTCAGTTGGGGCCCGCGACTAACCTGAGATCAGGAGTTTACCACATTGTGTTTGACTATCCAAATTTAGGTATGGGACTGGTTTGGATAGAATTCCCTTGTGATGGACCCCGTAGCCTGAGTTACTACGTACTATCATCTAGACTTCACTTCAGCTTGGTCATTTCATTCGCATCGCATGTAAGACCCGTATCATAATCTGTACTATTCCGTCGCTTCCCGCGATCCTTCTCGTCAAATTCCGGCAATCCGCGACCTGTAGTTGACGTTGCGCACGACCGTAAGTCGTATCCTATTCATTTGAGCCGGCTTAATCCGAGACTTGTATCATTGCGATCGCACCGTCGCCGCGGTTCCAACGCCGCAACTCACGCACCGATCCGATACCCAGACGATGAGATGTGGACCCGCGTTCAATTCGAGGAAAAACACCGCGCGTTGCAAATTCCAAGAGAATCTCTAAAAAGTGTCAAATCAATCACATCAATCAATTCCATCAATCACCTCTCATGTCAAGTACAAAGCAACCATGCTTTCTTTTCCCACAAGCCAAGCAACCCCAAAGTCAACTAACACATCACCTCACCCATCACTCACATCCATCAACCATCACCCCTTCACATCACCCCATCTCTCATTACATCACACCTCTCTCTCTCTTTTCTCACACCAAACCCAAGCAACCAAGAGAGCCTCCCACGTCCAAGCCTTCCCATGGAGAGAAAATGTGCATTTTGGTGGCCCACTTCCCATCTCCAAATCCCATCATCCTAGCCATCTATTTCCCATCTCCACCATCAAAGTGAAGCTCTAGGAGACCGGCTATCCAATGGACCAAGAAGATCAAGTGGTGGGTGTTTCTTTAGACTACTTTTTATATATATATTTTTTAGATGGGCCAAGTGAGGCCAACCGATCAATGGTTTGGACTCACTTGGGACCCTAAGATGTGGCCAATGGCTCATCTTGATCATCAAGATCATTCCATGATGGGGCCATTTTCTATGGACCCCATCATGATGTTTACTTTCCTTGTATTGAGGAGGTCATCTAGACCGTCCATTTCTAGTGGAGTGGGATCTCCACCGTTGATCTTTTGTTGATGGTCCATATGCAATGGGCCCTTTGATGTATGATTGGATGATTGAAACGGAGGGCCCATAGTGCCGGGGTCCCTCCATCATGCGTGTCTCACTCTATTTCTCTCTCCTTCTCTTTCCATTTACTTCCTTGTATGTGATGAAATGGTCGTATGACCTACTTGGATGGACCCCACCTTGAAGTAAGTATTTTATCCAAGTCATCCATGAGTGGGCCCACCTTATATGCATCGTACCCACACCACCTATTATGTGGTGGCCCACCTAGGCAAGGCCCACTTAAAATTTATTTTAGCCCCAAAAGAGTCCAGTGACGTCTGGACGTCACTGGAATGAAAACACCAATATTGGCTTGTTTAAAGCCTTTGGAAGGGACCACTGGTATAGGCCTCACCTTGATGTATGTTTTTAATCCATATCGTTCATCCTCTTTTCTGACTCATTTTAGGTGTTGAGCCAAAAAATGGTGTCAATCTGATATTCAGGCGGGCCATAGCTTAGCAAACATCGTCCTTATCGTTAAAAGTTGGCTAGGGCCCACCTTGAGTCAAAAAAATACTGTATATTAGAGTCATTTGGTTTGTATTAAGCCATGCAATCCAATGGCTGGAGTGGATCCATCACACGTGGGCCCCACACCTGAAAAACTACAAAAAAACTATGATTTCAAAAAATAAAATAAAATATACTTTTGAGGCAGCAGAGGCTGCTGCCTCTGCTCTTGTCAGACGCCCCAGCGGGCGGGCGGACAGCGGACTCCAAGGGGTCCCACGGCCAATGGAGTGGGCCCCACCTTGATGTTTATTCACCATCTGACCTGTTCCCAAGGTGGCCCACTTTATGAGGCGGGCCCTCTCCAAAAATGAGATACATCGAAAGCTCAAGTGGCCCACACCGTAAGAAACAGTGCGAATTGAATCCTACCATTGAAAGCCATTTTTTGGCCCACAGAAGTTTTGGATCAAGCTGAGATTGGTTTTCCATCCTCACCCAGGTCTCTGTGACCTGATGAACGGGTTGGATGGATTACAAACATTATGGTGGGCCCCACATGGGACCCACAGTGATGTATGTGGCTAGTCCACCGTCCGCACGGACGGTGGAGCCCACTGTTACTATGTGTGTGCGTGTGTGAGTGCGTTTGTGTGTATGCATGTGTGAGTGCGTGTGTGTGTATGCATGTGTGAGTGCACATGTGTGTGTGCGTGTGTGTAAATATATATATATATATATATATATATATATAAATATGTATATATAATATTATACTAAATATAATATTGTATATATATATATATACATACTGTATATAAATTATATGGTATATTAAACATAATATGATTATGATGGTGGGCCTTCCTGTGACCCCCGCCATGATGCATGTGTTGCATCTAAACCGTCCATTTATTTGTTTTTTTGTAAAATTATTTTATGGCTTGAGCCAAAATGAGCCAGATCTATGGTTCAAATGGGCCACCATGGTATGTGTATAGGGCCCTTTATTGATTTAACTTTGGCCATTCATTGAGGCCTACCTTGGTATATATCTGAGGCCCAAATGATCAGGCTCATTTGATACATATAAGGGCTATGGGATTAAGCTCATCTGGCATGTATAATGCCCATGGGTTTGGGCCCATTTGACATATGCAATGCCCATGGGATCCGGCCCACTTATTCTATATAAGGCCCACGGGATTCAAGCCCATTTGATACATATTAGAGCCCATGGGAACAAGCCCATTTGATGTGCATGGGGCACAAATGGAGTGGCCTAGTTGATATATTTATGTGTATGAGCCCATCTAACATATTTAAAGGCCCAAGTTGTGAAGCCACTTTGATGTGTTTCAAGGTCCATGGATCATGGACCATTGCAATGTACATAAGGCTCATTGGTGAGGCCCATTAATGCAACCCATTTGGTGAATGTGAGACCCATGTAATACGACCCATTTTGATATATCCAAGGCCCAGGGATCAAGGCCCAACGGATGTCCTTAGAGTCCATTGCAGTGTACGTTTCTCATGGTTCGTGAAAAGATATTTATGGCAAGCCGTGCCTAGGAAACAATGTTGGTTTGACGTCCACATTGTGTGTACAATGTTGGTTAAATGTCCGCATTATAACTTTCTTTAGGGCCTATTGATAGGTCCATATCCGTTGCTATTCATTGCCTTATAACATGCTTAGTATAATCTCATGACTCATGTCCATACGCATCATATGTATGCTTGATATGAGTAATGACTGATTATAGCATACGCCATTGGGCAGACCATTTATGGGACTCGTTATATGACTGAGTGCCCCACATGATCGCGCTGTACGCGCTGGATTGCTGCATGTTTTGACAGCGTGATTCATGCATCTCGCATACGTGTGACTTGATCACTGCACGCCCTAGCGACATCAGGGCCGTGGCTCCACGGTACATTGTGGATGGCCGTATTGGATACCGAAAATACTTATTCTAGCACTGTGGGCACTTAGGATGTCCTTGGGTGAAATTTCCAGAACCTTTTTGGTACCAGGAGATGCTCCAACGTCTAGACCGAGTGGATACACGAGCGCCCGAGTGCCGAATACCAGTAGGCCGCGTCTCCCACTGTGTCGTGGTCTGTTGGAAGGGGGTGTGGCCTTATCCGCCTGAGTGAGGGGGCTATAAGCTAGGCTGAGTCTGACCAGCTCGTAAATGAGTCCGCTATCGACGAGCCGGGTAGGTATTGGCAGACTACTGGCCAGGCGGATAGTGAGGTCTATTCCGCTTACTTGACTGTGCAGCTAGGGAGGTGGCAGTCACTGCAAGGTGTATTAGATCCCGGTGATATCCAGAGAGGAACTGTACTGATATATGTACTTGATGAGTACCAACTTGCTTGGATTGCATTTCGCATATGACATTCGGCTATGTAGGCCTTGCATTGCATCGGTGTGGCCGATAGCATTCATATCTCGCATCATGCCTTACATTACATAGCCTTGGTATATTCATGGACTTACCACATACTTCCGCATTACCTGATCTTGTACACTCGGCGTTTGCCCTCCGCACACACTTACACCACCCTCTAAGCTTTTGTAAGCTTATGCACGATAGTTGCGTGCAGGTAGCGTTGGACAGCAGCAGCGCTGAGACATGAGTGCATATCAGGACCTTTTGGAGCTTTTTGATCACCTTGTATTTCCCTTTCTGTATTGTACTTAAAATTTTTGTTATAGTGGATATGTGGTGATGTTGTTTTGTGACTTGGTTATGTCTGTGGTTATGCTCCATTATAAAAAAAATTTATTCTAAAAATCCTCCTTGTAGGATCCCAAGATCAGAATCTGGCATTCGATTATCAGAAGCCGAGAATGGGGCACTACGGAGGCTGTCGACACCGGATTCGGAAATCGAGATTCATGTGAATCCGATTTTCGGGTTTGGGGTGTGACATCGCATATTGCATTTCATCCACGGCATATAACATTTTGGATTACTATGTTTCTGCACTTATATGGCTTAGAAGGACTTGACAGGATCTGCATATTGCATCGCATCTGTAGTATATAATATTTGACTCATTATGATCTGCATTGCGTACTCTGATATTATGTGACTTATGGACTTACTAGTATATTTCTGCTTACTCTAATATCGTGTTTTTTTATGATCTTGTTAGTATTTCTGCTTATCCCGATGATGTATGATTTATGGGCTTTATTGTATACTTGACACTTACTTTACACACACTTTCACCACCCTTTAAGCTTTCTATAAGCTTAAGCACCATAGATGCGTGCAGGTGGCATTAGGTTACAGTAGCGTTGAGCTTGGAGCGTGCAGCCGTCTTCTAGAGTTTTGATTTCGATATATGTATTTCCCTTTCAGCATTGTATTCAAATGATTATATTAGTGGATATGTTGCCTTTGCGAATTGGGTATACTTGTGGTTATGCTTCTTATGAGACAAATGTATGTTGAAAAATCCTCCTTGTAGGATCCCAGGATCGGAATCTAGCATATGATTGCCAGGAACTGAGAATGGAGCACTACGGAGGCTGTCGGCACCGGATTCGATGATTGGGATTTCTGTGAATCCGATTTTCGAGTTTGGGGCGTAACATTATAGGTTGCCTACAAATATTTAAACTACATGTCAGAGAAACAACCTCTAAGTAGAAATACACTATCCTAAAGACTTCACACAAACATTAAAAAAATTGAATCTAAAGAGGATAGTAATGAAGATAATGAAGATGAGGAAGAAGTGATAAAAATCACTAAAGACTTCATAAAATTCTTTAAAAAGAATAGAGGGATGATTATGAAAAGGGAAAAAAAAAAAACTCTTAAACCTAAGCGTATAGGTAAATCTTTCAAGAAATCAAGAGAAATCCGATGTCACTAATGTGGGAGTTATAAACAAGTTACCTCCAAATGCACTAGTAAAGTAAGATCAAAAGACAATGCTATGGTATCAATATGGGATGATATTGAAGAATTCAATTTAAATTGTGATGACTCCCACAACGATGAAGACCTTGGATCTCTAAGAGTTCTAATGACCTCCATCATAGCTAAAGACTTGGATGGAGAATCTAACCATAACACTTCGAAAGAGGAAGAAGAAACATCCTCCTCTGAAGAAGAAGATAAAGAAGATATTCAATTGGAAGAGGCCCATAACTTATTTTTTACTAAAAATTTAAAAATTATATATATATATATATATATATATATATATATATATATATATATATATATATATATATATATATATATATATATATATATATAAAGTTGGGTTTTGTAAAAGCCGAAATAAATTAATTGGCTAACGATCTAGAAAAAATAAAATCTAAGAATTTCTCTCTAATATAAGGAAATGAAAATCTCAAGTTTTATCTGAATGAGACTTTGGGAAAATGTGATTGTGATTACTTTGTTTGATTCCTCTCTGTGTCCTTCTGCAAGTCCCAACAATGAACACTTAATTTAAAAAGGTACTCGAATGTAATTACCATAATAATGAGGTACTATTTTGTTAAAATCCATTATTATTATTATTATTATTATTATTATATTTTAAATATTAGATATAACAAAATTTTGGTGTCAAAGAATTGAAAAGCTTGACGAAGCAACTCTCCTCTAACTAGGGTATTACAGTTGGTCATGGACACCTACTCTTTGAGTTCGGAGGCTCCAAAAGTTCTTGATGAGAATAGGCCTCTTTTGGGAGTCTCCACAAGTTTTTAATGAGGATAGGTGGTTGGGAACCTAAATAATTTAAAAGAAGAAAAGTTTGGGTTTGTTGATGTCCCCAATTCCATGGGAAAGTTAGCATTGTCCTAAGACTTTTGAATGACGTGGAGGGGACATCTTGTCATCAACTGGTAGTATCATAAGAAACAAGTTATGGTGCTACGATTAGACCGGATGGTCCTAATCCTTTAAATAGATTTTTTTTAAAAAATATATATATATACAACCATATGTTGTTTATGACCAATGGATCACATATTTAGAATTATCGAATAAAGGTGTTACTTTGGAATCATAAGAAATACAAAATGAGATCTATTGAATAGATGTTTCAAGATGGTGAGTCGACCTATTTTTTTTTCAACTTATGGTGCCGATTAGAAGCAATATCAAGTGGATCTATCCAATTGATGTTTCATGGATTTAAGATTTGGTGTCTATGATTGACTCATTAGGTCTTGAATGAGGTTGAGATTCAACTGACTTTGCCATGATATTGTGCAATCTGACTAGCTTGTGGTGCCAATTACCAAATTGGATTGGACTTCATAAGATTAAAGTTAGGGCTATTCACGAGTCGAGCTAGCTCGAAAAACTCGCTCGACTCGACTCGAGTCAACTTAGATTGACTTGGCTTGAATGACCGATTTGGGCCGAGTCAAGCTAATTATTTAAAGCTTGAGTTGAGTTCAAGCCGAGTTCGACCAGGGGGCATTTCAACTCGACTCGGCTCGATTAATAAATATATTAAAGTTGTGGGGAATGCCGAGAAAGTTGAAGTGGGATCTCTTTGCTTTCACCCCAGCGGCGAAGAGTTCGATGTTGGCGTTGACGATCTCTTGAATCTAAAATGGTATATTGTATGAAGCACTCACATGAATAGACATATCCTTTCGAAATATGTTGTGACCTACAAGACCTCAGATCATCTACAAGGTAATGGAAACTACGCTTTTGTCTGAGCGGCAACAATACAGGTGGGTCCCACTTTTTTGTGGTCCTAGGTCTGTTCAAAATCCTATCCATTGGAAAGTATGGCCTTGATGATGGGTAATACAAAACATACAATTGAGGGTGCTTTTGGCCCATAGTTCTTCTATCATAGGGCCCACATAGATGGATTTTTTGGACTACACCCTGTTTCGGTTGCTGGGCCAAACCAAAAATGAATTTCACTTGGTGAAGCATCATGTAAAATGTCTCTTTAAATTTTTTTTTATTTAGCTTCTCTTCTAAATCAATAGAGGAGGATCAAGAACAAAATCCATTACTCTCTCACCCAACAAGCTCGAGCTTGACTCGAGGTAAACTCGACTCGACTTGAACCACTAGCTCGACTCGAACTTGACTTGATAACTTTGACAAACAAGCTAAGCTTCAATGTTGAGCTCGAGGCCGAGCTCGAGCTCGAGCTCGAACTCGAGTATTGGATGGACAAGCCGAGCTAAGCTTGGCCCACCTCGACTCGACTTGGCTCGATGCCCACCCCTAATCAAAGTTGACTTAGACAAGTCGCATCTCACTTAGAGGGATGGAGGGAGCGTGGGACACCTATTGAATAAAATTATTGTGAACGCTCTCCGAGGCGTGGTGCGTCCACCACCCTTTCTATTGCTCTTTGCACTTCAATTTTCTTGATTTGTAAAGAAGAAATGAAATTGACTTAAGAATGTGGTGCTTTTAATTTAAATCACCACTAGTTGATGACACTCAGAATCCATCATTAAATAGACACCATGAAATCACTGTTACTTGGGGAATAAAAGACTCCCCAATTACAATGACTCTCATGGTTGGTATGGGACTAGAATTTCGAGTAAGGGATCTCGGTGATGGAGAAGTAAGGGGTTAGATACATTTCTTTTCCCACACTAAATATTCTTATTTTCTAATCAGTTTTGGAAAAGATTTAGAGACTGTTAAGGGACTAAATTCTCAACACTGCCACCACCTAAGAGAGCACAATGAATTAACTAGGGAAGTGATTCGAGTAGATAGTAGATATTACAAAAGAGGAAAGAAAATGTTAGTAAAGCTCAACTTGGTTATAACCCTGGAGATGACTTGCTTGCATCAATCATAAGAATACTTTGATTATTAAAGTAAAAGGCAAAAGTTTAGACAATCCTAGATTTTTTATGGAGATCATTCGAAAAGCTCAGTAAGGCTCAGAGCATATGCTCAAAAGTTTTGTAAAGAGAAGAAGGGGGTGAATGAGAAGGAAAATATTGCAAAACAAAGTATATATATAAAAAAAAGTAAATAAATAGAGCCGCATGTGGGAGACTTGACACTCTTCATAGAAGAGATGATTGGATAATTAAACTCGATCCTACTTTGTAGGATCCACATCGTTGTTAGGATGGGATGGATGGGTTGGGTAAAATTGGAGATCCTCCCCTAGGTAATAAAAGATGTTGTGAAATGAGGGGTGTGAGGTATTTATAAATGGCATTGATGTAATTATGGAAGATTGGGAATGACATGTGACAAGCTTTGGTTGACTAATGGCATCCCTAAGGACACATGGTACTTCCTCATCAGTTGTTAGAGTAATAAATTATGTAATTTAGAGAAACTTTAAGGGTAATCAATTTCTATCAGTGACTCAACCACTTCAAACCGGCTCACATTATCACTTGCACATAAAAAATAGACTAAGTTGACTTTCACATAAAAAACAGATTAAGTTGACTTTCAGGGGTGGCAAAAATAGGATTCCCACCACCTCTTGATTCTTAGTTTTTGAGGTGAGATCGAATGGGAAACCCCCCGGGTGTCGTCAATCCATAGTGGGCTGGCAGAAATCCACTAGACTATAAGGTTCATTTTTGTTAGACTATAGGGGTGATTTTGGCCTTATTTTAGCGTGTTGATAGCTCTGGTAAAGCCTTTGGCCAGTTTAAGTTGGGCCACGAGAGTTTATAGTAAGCTTTAGGAGCTAGTATGGATCTGGATAGGGTTTTATGGGGTTTATAGTTTTCTAGGTCTAAGTGTTATGGTTATGCTCTGAAAAACCAAAGTTATTACACCTCAATTTATTACCATGATGCATTTATCTTTTGGTTAATTCTTATAGAACATGTTTACGATGGGTTTGAAAAGTATATTATTTGATCTTGTTGGGCTTTGAGATTGGAAAGAATTGGTTGGTAGCTAAGGGAGAGTTATATTTCATAAATTTCATTGTCCTACCCATGACCATACAAGTTCATAAGCATGCCTACGATGTGATTTAATGATTATCTAATATGAGGGGATTATATTAGTGTTAGGATGGACAATCTTAGCCCATCGGGTCCAACTTGGCATCGTTTCACCTCATTCTCTGCCTCATGTGATTGTGTAAGCATATCATTAATGGTTTCTTAGATTGGGCTTTTGTTCTCCTACATTGGCATGGATCACTTACAAGTATTAAGACTATGAGACACATCATGCTTAAACTTGAATAGCTAATGGTTGCAGTAACTTTGTTAAAATCCCCACGACTGGAGAATGTGCAGATAAAATGGTTTTAATTGATCATGCTTTGGCTATTCTTACGCGTCTTTTATATAGCCATTAAAAGTGGGTGTAGTTGATCATTCAGGTCTTTGAAGTACACAAGATCCAACATAGGATTCACTTGGTCATTTAACAATATAAATAGAATATATAAATAGGTGTTTATATTAAGGTTTAGACGGTTCATCAAGTTTTGGAAGGCTGGATGATACCTCTGAAGTTTTCCATTAGTTAACCCAAGTTTTTCAACTGGTTAATTCAAGTTTTTCAACTCTTAATTTTTATCTTTAACTATTATTTTGTTTTGAATAATATTTTATAGACATTTAATAGCTTAGATCTTACATGATCTATACCTTGAGTAGAATGCGAATTGCATAGGGATGGTAACTACTAGTAGTAAAAGAATTTGTACAGCTGTGGTGCACGAATTAAGTAAATAGCCGGACATTCTTGATAGTAATGTGCACAAATGTGCAGTAGCATGGTGGAACACCGTATGAGGTGTATTCTCTTGTAACCCAAACTCCTTTTAAATACTTATCCAAGGGGGTAGGGGTGAGAGAGCCTTGCACATTCAAACCTCCCACATACCTATGGACGTCCCTACCAAAACAAAATGAAAGGGTGAGAGAGAAGTGTGAAGAAGTGGAAAGAGAAAGCGAGCCACGCCAAAAAATAAAGAGCCAAGCCCAAGCCCTCTCAGCTCGATCTTGCCAACATGGGTATGGTGTGTGGGGCTGCTTTTAGGATGGCTTTAAGGTCAAGACCACACTGCATACATAGGCTAGTCATAAGATTATCAAGACATCCAAATCACTGACCCAATTGTGAATAGAACGGCTCATAAAACCAGTAATTAGTAGATATAGTATCCACCAACTTTACCCATGCAATTTGAACCTCACTATTTTATGTTTAACCATTTACTAGGTAATCATGATTGTATGGCTAGCATTACATCATCCATGTGATTTTTGAGATACGTTTCATCATATGCCCCCACAATTTGGATGGTCGAGAGACTCATACAAACACTCTTCATAAGAGTAGGATAGGTCACAGCTACCATGGCTCATCTACAGTTGCTCCCACAAGTTGTATGCTTTCAATCATCCAACCATCCATCCCACTGATACCATTGAAAGCGACCTATCTCTGGTTGAATACAATTGTTGGTTGACAGTCTTAATCGACTGGACCACCTACGAGGCTTTAGTCCGTGGTATGATGGAAACAAATTAAGCTATGATTTGGGATTTTGTGTTCCACGTGACTCTGAAGCCTTGATTTCGATTTTCTTTTTTGGGATTTTTAGGGAAAAATTCCTCACCGTTATTAACTTTACCAAACAGTCTCCACCTTTCTAGGGATTTTAGTTAGTAAAATGACTAAAATGCCCATATTATTATTTTTTAAGAAGTGTTATACGTTGTGACGCGGATTGCATGGGGAACAAACACTCCCAAAGAAGCCTGGTGTAAGGACTAATGGGAGTTCACTGTGATGTATGTGTTTTATCCATGCCGTTCATCCATTTTTCAGCTCATTTTAGGGCATGATCTCAAAAATTGATAGATATAGAGGGATCGAATGAGCCATGCCAAAGAAAACAGTAGGGATTGAATGCCTACAGTTGAAAAAGTTATCGGGCCCACAGAAGTTTTGAATCAAGCTGATGTTTGTGTTTTCCATTAATCCAAGTCTTTGTGTCCTTATGATCAGGTTGAATGACAAATAAAAATCACTGTAGAATTTAGGTAGGTTTCAATGGTGGACATCGTTTCTCCACTGCTTACTGTGGTGTGGTCCACTTAAGCTTTGAATATGCTTCATTTTTGCATTCATGCACTAAAATGAGCTGTAAAAAATGATGGACGGCATGGATTAGCACATACATACTGCTTCCTGTGGGGTGGTCCCCTTGAGCATTGAATATGCACGCTTCAGTTTTACATTCATGCACTAAAATGAGCGGCAAAAAAGGATGGACAGCATGGATTAACACATACACCACGGTGGCCCCCCTGGTGAGATGGTCCCCAGGCAATCCGCTTCCCAAACGCGCAGGCCCAGTAGCAGTTTTTCTTCATCCAAGTGTACGGTCAAAATAAGATGAGTGGAGATAGCCAAAGCCAAATTCCTGGCTATAGAATGCTTTTTCTTTAGCTTAGGTCTTTTCGTTTTCCTTTTTTATTCTTGTCACGTGTTATCCCCTGCTCTTTGTTTTTTCCTTTTACTCTTTTTCTTTACATCGAGTCTTCAACTACCTCTTCTTTTATCTTCCGCTTTTCCTCTTTTTATTTTATATCAAGCGTTCTACTACCATTTGCTTTATAATTTTCTCCTTTTCTTTAATCCCGTGTCTTCCACTTCCATTTACTTTTTTGTCTTCCCACAGCCTTTCCGGCATCAAAGCAAGCTACGTTGATATATGGATCAGCTCCGTACGTCTATGTTGTTTTAGACCCTACAAATGTTTGGGGCTGTTGTCGATGGCCCATGAATTAAAATTCAGTGAAAAAATGCAGAAGGAGTTGGTTATACTCTGAGTCAGTCCCAGACACATCTGAGTCTTAAAACCATGTGTGGGACCCATCATGATATGTACGTCGCATCCAACCCATCCATCATTTTTGCCGTATCATATTAAAATGTTAGGGCATAATTTGCGAGGATCCAAGACTCAAGTGGGCCACACCACAGGAATAATGTGAATGGGATGCTATGGTAATTTGGATGAATCGCTCTTCAGGAGTGATCTCCGCACGGACCATTAACCTATCCCCGTTTGTTAAAGGCCAGAAATAAGTAAAATAAATCGAATCAGTACGTCCCCACGCACATTCCAAACACAAAATACCCAATGCAGTCAAGTAATTTAAAGATTTATGCAAATGAAATACATGCAGCTTGTAAGGGTGTCCACAGATCAGGTTCGGATCAAGTCCTATAATACTTGTACCAGAGTTAATATTCACTTGAAATAGCTGTAAATAAAGAATGTTCTGATTGCAAACATACCTTTTGTTACGTGAGAATATGCAAATGCCCTGTTATTGAAGTGCGGCTATGCAATAACCCCTTTTTGTTCTTGTGATGATGATCCACTAAGAAACATATTTAAAGTGCCAAGATCTGAATGATTTGTGGAATTTTATGGAAGTATAGTTCTGGTACATTGTCTAGTAATAAGAGAGTAAAATTCTTGCAAGTTAATTATGCAGAAAATTTCCATTGTCACCAACAAGGCTTCGTGGTAGGATCATCTCGAGAATGCCTCTAATTTGCCCCAATATGTCTAACTGATGTAGAGCAGGTCGTGAAAACTTTGATGGAAAAGATCGACTAAAGTAGGTGTATCTCGTAAATCAGAATGAATTATTCGACATATAATATATGATTTCGGCGTAGGAAAAGTTACTTTAACCAACTAACCCCACTACACCGGGTTACCCATGCCGGATTTACAGATTCCATCATATCAATGGTCAAAAGTTTATTTTGTTTTCATTTTTACTATTTATAATAAGTTTTAATTTAATCATAACTCTTAATCTTTTGAGTTTTAGGAATTGTGTCCAAAATGAAAAGGACTTGGAAAAATTAAGAGAATAACGTGGTTGGGCCAAATTGGACATGTAATAACCCTAATTTTTGGTGCATTAAAAAAATTTAAATAAATATTTAAAAATTTTATTTTAAAATAAAAAAATAAATAAATTCAATAGTTGAGTTAGTAAAGACATTCTTAATTGAGAGAGAGGTTTAGGGATCGATTCTTGAAGTAGTAATAATAAATTTTTTATCAAATGTCATAAAAAAAAAAAAAATCAAATTCAGGATAAGGGAGGATGGAGAGAATTTTCTTTAAAAAGGATACGTATTAAAAAAAAAAAAGGAGATAGGAAGCCCTAAAGTAATAGGAAGAGAAAATTCTAAGAAGACTCGATCAGGTAAGTTTTAATCGTTTGATCTTTTTATGATTTAGATCTGGTTAGTAATACTTTAAGATATATTGAATGAATGAAATTTGGTTGTGCTAAGATAGATCTGTACGGATCATATGATCCCTAAGACCAAAATATACAAGGGCCATAATTTTCATATTAATCTGACCATCAGATAAGCCACATTAGTCAGATCTAAAAGCGTTTAATAAAGGAATCTTAAATTTTTGCTCAAGTATTGATGTCATTTGGCATAGAAGGTCAAGATGGGCCATCGGTGTATATGTGGTTAGATCCATACCATCCATCTAATGTGTAGAGGCAAAACATGATAATATCTCAAGAATCTGAATGATCTGATTATCCGATGGGCCACCCCGATCAAATAATTTTCAATCAATTTTATAATCTTAAAAAGAAAATAAAAGATAGAAATATAAAATAAATTTTTTAATTATTTTAGATCTGGCCACCTAGCATGTATATCAAGGTGGGCCCCACCATATAAAATAACTAGATGAATAATAATTAATGTTGGTGATATAACTGATAGGATCTCTGAATTCAAGCCAACCTAATTACCTTGTGGATTCTACATGGATTTGGAATCCTGTGAATTCGGAACCCAAGATTGGAAAATCCCCTGGATTGACAATCCTCCCGGTGTATTTGGCACCCTGAAGTGTGAATAACTTTAATTCAAAAATACCTATGCATGGTATATTTACAGGGGTTTGAATTTAATTACTAACTCAACTTTAATATCCCTAAATAGTGAGATATATAATTTTTGACACTATGGTTGTGATAAGCCCGC
This sequence comes from Magnolia kwangsiensis, assembly GCA_037074715.1. Lineage (NCBI taxonomy): Eukaryota > Viridiplantae > Streptophyta > Magnoliopsida > Magnoliales > Magnoliaceae > Magnolia > Magnolia kwangsiensis. Next base: position 81,312,788 of record CM073582.1, read on the forward strand.
TAAAATATTAGAAAATGATTAAATTCCAAGTCTTGGATGGACCGCAAGCATAAGCTCATGTTTGAGTGACCAACTAACGATTTTTAATTGTTGATTAATATGGACAATGTTTGGACGGTGATGATTTACATGGACAATGTTTGAACAGTGCTGATCATCATTAGTGGGTCATATGCCCAATAGAATGATTGTGTACAGTGACACACATGCTACACCTGCAACTATTGAAATGATTTTAGGTGTAATCCAAGCTCTCACCATGGATTGAAAACCCGAGGGATTAGAAACTCCTTGATTTGAAACCCTTAGTTACTTTATGCTGCCAAACAGCAAGGGGACTGCCAATCCCCTCCAATCCCTTGCAATCCACGTTGCCAAATGAGCAACAAGGAATTGACGGAAAAGATGAAGAAGTAGATACGGGTTATGCGATAAGAATGCTGCCCAGCCCAATTCTATCTAAGAAGATAAGACCGCAAATCCTAGTAGAGAGGGCGTCTACATCCTAGAAGACGTGGTCCTCCCACTCGGCGCTCCCCAAACGCGCCAGCTTATCGGCTAGGGAGTTGGCTTCTCTGGGGTAGTGCGAGAAGTGGACCTCGAATGAGCGGGTGAGGGCCTCGATCCTGGTGCGCCAATACCACTTGGTCAAGGATAAGGATCTGCCTAAGACGATGGCAGAGATAACTGATAGAGAATCACTGGTGACCTCCACTTTGGTGAAGCCGCGGTTTGTGCACAGGCTGATCCCATTCAGGATCACTCAGATTTCAGCTTGAGTATTGGATTTGAATCCATATGAGTGGGAGAACGCGAAGAGGGTGTTCCCTACCACATATCTAGCAAGCCCCCATCCCCGAGGAGCCCGAGTTACCCAGCGCTGATCTGTCGACGTTTGGCTTGATCCAGGCAGCCTGCGGCCTAGTCCATTTGACAATGCGAGCAGAGGGGGGCTACAAGGGCAGCGAGGGCCACTGATGTGAGGCGATTAGCAGGGTTTTGAGCAGGGAGAAGTGGGCCCAGTTGGTTGATCCAGCGTTGAATATTGGATAGAATGATGGGGATAGGGATATCATTTCCGTCAAAACGAGCCGTGTTCCAGGCCCTCCAGAGCTCCCAAAAGATGAAGGTTGGAATAAGGCCCACAATGGGCTATTTCTTAGGGGAGGAGGTGGCTGCGGTCCACCAGAATGTTGCCATACCAATGGCCGAGGCAGGGGACGGGCTGCCCATGCCCAGGGCCCTGGTGTAGTGGGCCCATACCACTTTGGCTTTGGTCCCTAATAGAAACAAGTGGTCAATAGATTCTGTCTGAGGGGCGATGGAGTGGGGCAGCAGTTGCACTTGGATGTGAACGAGATGCCCTTGCTTTGGATTATGTCTTCTACCGGGATATCCTTGCGGATAAGCTTCCAGGGAGAAGTAGGGCCTGTTGGTTTATTAAATGGGCCTAATTCTCATGTTATGCTCTTTCTCGTGAGGACCTATCTCATATTTGGTTTTGACCTTTCATAGCTAGCATTCTAATACATGCAAAAGGCAGGAAATTACCACCTCCCCAAATGGTTATTTTATTAATTAGAAAACAGGGGAGGTAGTTACTATGGCACATGACCTATCTGGGCAAAAATTAAACCACTCCATGTTTTGGGTGGCACCTAAATATGCCTTTTTAAAAGATAGTGCCCTTGTAACAACCATCTAACACTACAAGATGGATGTTGTGAAATGGAGTTTTCTTTAACCACCATTGTTAGAACCTGATCTCAACTATTTGAAGTCAGGTTTATGAATAATCTCATGATTGTTTGGCAGAAGTTTGATGATTGGCTCCTCAACTGACATTAACCCGCCATCCATGCTAGTTACTAGCTATAAGGTGTAGTTCCTTATTGAGATTTCTTTAATAATTTTAAATTTTATTTATATTTCCAATGAAAAAATGTCCATTATTTTGCCAAAAAGGCTGGATCATATTCTATATTATGATTCCACTAAAATCGAAATAAAGTGGCCAGTACAAGGAGGCCTATTACACATCAAGTACAAATAAAGCACGTGGTCTTCTTTTCCTAGCCAGGAAATAATATCTCAATAATTACTGTGGTAAGATGGACCTTCACCTAACAATTGGGTCATATTTCTTCTCTGTCTGTCGTTACCAGCCCCAACAAATACATCCCTAATCTTATGCATTTCTGTAGTAACATTTCTCATTTCCATCCGTTCTCTTGGAAATTCTGTAGAACATTCAAGTGCAACTCTGATCACCGCAATCAAGCATTCTCGCATTCTACCTCTTTGAGCTCTTATTATCTCGGTGTTTAGGAAAGATCCATCTTCTTCTTCTGAGAGGAGTATTGGATCCACAATCTCCATTATTTTATCTGGAAAAACCTTCTTTGCAAATGTAGGAAGGTTTATGTTGTCCTCAAACATGTCATCAGTGGGCCTCTTCCCAGTGAACATTTCCAACAAAAGGATACCATAGCTATAAACATCCCCATGTGTAGATGCCTGGCTTCCCATGCCGTACTCTGCAATTCATTAGTTGTTGCATTGTTATGACAAAAACAAAAAAATAAAATAAAAAATAAAACATACAAAGATGACAAGAAAAGAAGAGGTAGGCTAATCCAAGATAGATCTTGAAATGTTAAACACAACTCCACCACCATGGTTCAGCTTACGTGCATGAGATCCTTATCGGTGAACAAAGATACAAGAAATACTGTAAATCATGCCCTTGTATGGTTGTGTTTTGTTCAAGGATTAAGTGAATGTCAAAGTATGTATTTTTAAATTTTTTTTCCTGGTGATTTTTCTTTGGTACACTAAATAATGATTTATTGTATTGGTGATGACCAACACACGATACTTATTGTTGATGCCAAAATCCGGTCGGCCCTCCCTCCACGTCGACCACCATGTATAATCCCTGGAACCTGCACCAGGAAAGCAGGTAAAGGTGACCCTGGCTAAGCCGGGGGACCCTCCGATGCCTAAGTTAGGACAAGGGAATCAGGGTCTGAGTAGAGAGTAGAGGAGAGCTCGATTTTACGTACCTGTAGATATGGCGATGCGTACTATTTATACCTGCCTATGAGGCGGTCTGAGTCCGATAATCTCGGCAAGATCAGAGGGGTTCTAGGATCATGGAGATATTGCCCGCAATCTACTGATCAGGATCGTGCGCTCCTGCGAGCGAAGTTACCGGCCACGTCTCGATATGGCAGTTTCCATATTGAACGAGTGAGATATGCACGTCGGAGAGTCTGCTCGGCTCGGCTTATCTAAGGATACCACCAGTCCGATCAATCTAAGGATACCACCAGTCCGATCCTCCTAGTCGGCTCAGTTGGTTCCACCATGGCTGGCAGGGCTGACTTCAATAAGCGGTGTGGTTAAGGCGTCGGAGGTCATCCGATCGGAGTATGATTCTGAGTCACGCACCAACCGTGTCGTCTGCTCGGATGGATCACGTCCCGAAGCAGGTCAGATGGATCATGCCTAGGCTCGGACGGGCGCTTGGGGCAGTGTTGTACCGTGAGCTCGGATTTCCCATAACAGAAGCTCCCTACTCTTCGAGCTTGCTCACGGGCTCGGAGAGTACTTAGGCGAGAAATCTCCCGCCCTCATCGTAATGATGGCAGATATCAAATCACGCGCGTGCTCGTCCCTTCGGTTAACGCATGGCGACGATTACGATCCTGCATCCCTTCTCAGCCTGTGAGAAGCCGCCACGTAGACCTGAGAAGGCGTGCCCATAATGCTCCGACTGCTATGGCGCTGCTTCGCGTATCAAGGCGCACTGCCCGATGTCAGGCTCCGTACCGACGGTTCAGTACGCGTCCAATGCAGCGTTGCCATGTGTGCTCGGAGATAGGCTCGTGCCGATTCGGCTGCTGCCATTAAGGTTTGCCATCAATGAAGAAATCGTTCGCAGCCTCTATAAGGGAACCCCAGACCTTCGCATAGCATTTTACATTCCGTTTCATAAGAGCATACCGGAGAGGCAATTTTCGACGAGAGGCGATTCCGGCCGACTTCGAAGTTTTCGTCAGTAGGCGATTTCCGGCAACCACCCGGTGAGTCTCGTTGACCTTCGCTCTTTTTTCTGCCATGTCTTTCAATCTGAAAATGGTCCGTGGATACTGTGATGATTCCGAGCCGGGGACTACTAAAAGTGAGAGTGGGTCATCCAAAGGCCCTTTCGAGACTACTTTACCATATCCCCCGCCTCGGAAGTAAAAAATATTGGCTTCTAAGATCAAGCAGCCCAGTAAGAAGACAACCTCCCGACCCCGCCGAGTAGAGACCGCTACCGCCACTAAGATGCCTACGAATCTTCGTACCGCAGAGGTAGTCCCCGGGGGTTCTGTCATGTCAGAATCCCAAATGGAGTGGATCCGCTCGGAGATTCAGATTTCAGACTCCGTTCAGATAAGGGCTCCCGGTCCCTTGGACGTTGCCGGCGCCCCAGCTAAGGGAGAGGTGGCCATCTTCCTATGCGCGCTGCAGTATGGGGTCTGACTACCACTACATTCCTTCATCCGGAAGGTAGCGACCTAACTCGGGTTGGCCCCCGAACAGTTCGCTCCAAATGCATGGAGGGTGATGATCTCAGCCTACATAATTTGAAAGCAAGTTGGGAACCCCAAGCTGACCCCAGAGGAGTTGCTGAGCCAGTACATAGTCAAGCATGATAGCAACGACCCATGGTACTATTTCGCGACTCGGGGGAGCAAAGGGTCGGGATTGGTAATGCGCCTGCCGTCTTCCAACAAAGACTAGAAGAACAGGTGGTTGTGGGCAGCGAGTGATTGGGAGGCATCGGCGGCTGAGTTCAGGACCCCAACTGCCCGGGTTTCGACCCATTTTACCAAGCCAGGTTGGACTTCATTTTGCATCCGAGTTATTGCTTTGATTTTTACTTCAGTCGAAGTAACATTTCCTCCTTTTACAGTTTTTCAAAAGGGGCTGCCGCTCCTCGACTCGGACCAGAAAAATCAGGTTGTAAAGGCCAGGGTACGGTCGGAGTCGCGTCGCTCCTGGGCCGATCTAATCACTGCAGCCAACCTCCACTGGTCCGGGCTCTGCAAATCCCAACCTCTGCTTTCATCCCTTAGTAAGTTGCCTTGATCTTTTCGATGAGCTTTCTTTTGGTTAGAATTTTTTTTTTGCAGGTATGGCCGAGGCGTCCGGGGCTCGGAAGAGGAAAGTAGCTCCTACGGCAGCGGAGTTGATCAAAGAAGCCCCCCGAGTGAAGATCACTCGGAAGAAGCCGGCCCTCCCCCACGTCGGGGAATCTTCTGCTGCACCAACTCCATCAGCCCCAACACTGAAGCCAGTTGGCTCGTCCTCCGTACCACCGACTCCGGCTCGCCCCGGCACCGTCGCAGTTCCCCCGGTAGTCTTGCGCCCTGTGGTACGTCTTCCGCCCGGGCTCGTCCAGATGACTATGGTCGGCACCCCTGTCATGCCGAGCACCGTTGCTCCTCGATCTCCCGCCGCCGTCGTTCCCCCCACAATGGAGGTGACTGTCGCGGTCCCTGAGGCCCCTATCTCTGTGCCTTCCTCCTTCGAATGGGAGGAGGCCAATAAAATAGCTAATAATACACTTTCCCCCCTGAGGTTGGGGGAAGGTTCACGCTGAGGGTCAAAACTCGGCCGGCAGTAGGGTAGGGGTCGAGGGGGCTGAGGCTTCGGCCCAGGCGGGCACAAGCGGTGGGAGGTTTGAGCCTGGTTATCATATGGCTTGCTTGGCTCCGTGGGCTGCCAAGCATGAAGGATATTCCTCAGACTCTTGAGCGGTCAGAGGGCGGCTTCTTAAACGACTTCGCCTCCGTGTGCTACATGGTATGTCTCCGAGAAGACACTCTTTTTTTTTTCCTTTTGTTATTATACACTGTAGATTCTGATCTTTATTTTCTGTTTAGGCCATCCAGATGCTGCTCTCCATTCGTCAGAGAGTGCGGGAGCACAAGGAGACATAGGCAGAGTTGGAGACCCTACAGGCCGAGGCAGTGGCCATGAAGGCTGAGCAAACCAACCTGCGCCAACAGCTCGCAGGCGAGAGGGCTAAGGTTAGGCGGCTGCAAGGTGTTATCATTGGCTTGGAGGTCAAGGAGCTGCAGCTGCAGGACAAGCCAGATGACTTCAAGAAGACTGGCGATGCGACGACCGCTGAGCTGACCCGTGCTAGGGCCCACGCGGACTCCTTGGCCATAGAGACCGCTCGGCTCGGAGAAGCTCTGAACCGCACCAAGGTCGAGGCGACTAAAGAACAGACACGAGCCGTGAATCAGGCCGTGGAAGCCCAGCGAGCGAAGGATGAGGCTTCTTTGGCCGCAGCGGATGCTGCTGCTGTCGAAAGCTTCAAGACTTCCAAGGAGAGGGACGCTGAAGCTGCAATGTTATACAATCGCGGCTTCAACGCTTGCCTCGAGGCAGTCTTGGGTTTATACCCAGACCTTGACCTTGATTCCCTCCTGCCTGACGACTCTGAAGATGCCCCGGTCGAAGTCGTCCGTTCGGATCCAGCTCCTGACGCACAGGCTCCTGATGCCCAAGCTCCTCCTCCGGCCTGAAGATTATCATTTTACTTGTTTTTTTTTTGAAACTATCAATGTACTTTCAACCATGTACTTTTGTCCCTTCGAGGGGATTCAATGAAGAACATTCTTTTTACATTGTCCATTTGTATGTTGATCTGGTTTCTTTATGGGTTTAGTTAGCTGCCGTTTAGTTAGTTTTTAGGGTCGGTTGTCCGAGCCTTCTCGGCCCAAGTTTTATTTGGGTCTGATCTCTTTGGATGCCCGGCTCGTCGCCTTTGTTTTGTTGTATGCCGAGCCAAACACTTAATCGGAGGGTTGAGTTATTATTAGGCTTTTTCCCTTGGAGGGGTGCCTTGTCGATCTTTCGTTAGGTTGGGTTCTGATTCCTTAAGGGATCGGACTATTTATTAGGCTTTTTTCCCTTAGAGGGATGCCTTGTCGATCTTTCGTTAGGTTGGGTTCCGATTCCTTAAGAGATCGGACCATTTATTAGGCTTTTTTCCCTTGGAGGGATGTCTTGTCGATCTTTCGCAAGGTTGGGTTCCGATTCCTTAAAGGATCGGATCATTTAACTCGTGCTTGTGTGGATAGGGCAATCGGACAAGCATTCAAAGGTACAATCGATCTTTTATTAAGAGCCTTAAAGGCCAGTCGCTCGGAGGCATAAATTTTATTATAAGCCTTAAAGGCTATTTCCTCACGTGTAGTAGATCTTCAAGTGCTCGACGTTCTAAGGATGAGAGAGATGACGGCCTTCGAGGTCTTCTAGGTGATACGAGCCCAGTTTGTCAGATCTGACCACACGATATGGACCTTCCCAATTGGGTCCAAGCGCTCCTGCCCCTGGCTCGGCCGTGTTCTGAAAAATCCACAGGAGGACTAAGTCCCCTGGTCGGAAGCGCCTGACTCTGACTTTAGAATTGTAGAAGCCCACAACCTGCTGGTGCCGAGCCTCTGTTCGGAGCTTGAAAATTTCTCTGAGTTCTTCGAGCAAATCCAGATTAGTCGTCATCTGCTCGGAGTTCTGACTTTCTTCGAAACCCCTAACCCGCACCGTAGGGAGTCTGATTTCCATCGGCACCATTGCCTCCAAGCCGTATGATAACGAAAATGGAGTTTCGCCCGTCGAAGTCTGGGCTGTAGTCCTGTAGGCCCAGAGGACGAAGGGGAGCTCTTCGGCCCAATTTCCTTTTACTTTTTCCAATCTCGTCTTGAAATAGTGTTTGATAATCTGGTTGACCGCCTCTACCTATCCGTTCGACTGTGGGTGCCGAGGTGATGAGTAAGCGTTCATAATGTCAAACCCTTGACACATACTGCAAAAATTATCATTGTCGAATTGGCGGCCGTTATCAGAAACGATGGTTTTCGGAATCCCAAACCGGTAGATGATATTTTTCCATAAAAAATCGATTACTTTCTGCTCGGTGATCTTTGCGACTGACTTGGCCTCGGCCCACTTGGTGAAGTAGTCGACCGCGACTATAGCGAACTTGACCTGTCCCTTCCCAGTGGGCAAGGGACCGATGATATCTATCCCCCATTGAGCGAATGACGATGGCCCACTCATGGGGGTTATTTCTTCTGCCGGTTGCCTCGGCACAGCAGCAAAACGTTGACACTTGTCGCACTTTCGAACAAAATCCTTGGAGTCTTGCTTAAGGGTTGGCCAGAAATACCCTTGACGAAGTATCTTTATGGCCAAGGCGCGACTGCCAGAATGGTTTCCGCAGATTTCCTCGTGAATCTCCCGAATCAAGTAGTCGGCTTCATCCGGTCGGAGACATCTAAGGTAAGGCTAAGAATGCCCCTTCTTATACAGCACTCCATCCAATATGGCGTACCGAGCCGCTCGGACCCTAAGTCGCCTTGCCTTTAATTTATCTGAGGGGGCCTCACCGGTTGATAGGTAATTGAAAATCGGGTCCATCCAACTAGGAATGGACTGGACAGGGTTAACTTTCTCTGACTGGCTAATGCTTGGGTGTTCAATGAACTCGACCGGAACAAAGCGTGGGACCTTCCCCTCGGAGGCTGAGGCTAGCCTCGCTAGGGCATCGGCCCATGAGTTCTCGGCTCTGGGGATCTGCCGGATGGTGCAACTCCAAAACCTCCCAATCAATTTTCTCGCTTCCTCAAGGTAGGCGATCATTCTGGCTTCCTTAGCTTCATAGTCCGAGGAGATGTGGTTCACTACCAGCTGTGAGTCACAGCGGACTTGCAAAGTTTGAACGCCTAGGCTCGCTGACAACCTGAGCCCGGCTAGCAGTGCCTCGTACTCGGCCTCGTTATTTGAAGCTTTGAACCCGAGCCTGATGGCGTATTGGATTGTTGTTGAATCAGGTGCAACCAGGACGACACCGGCTCCAGGTCCTTTATGTTGAACCCCGGATCCTACGCTGCTTCTTGATTATTCAGTGGGACAGACGGTGTCATTTCAACTTCCTTTCTGACTTGCTCTTCATCCAGAGTTGTGAATTCGGCGATAAAGTCGGCTACGGCTTGACCCTTGAGTGCTGTCCTGGGTCGGAATTGGATATCAAACTCTCCGAGTTCTACAGCCCATTTGGTCATCCGACCTGATATTTTGGGTCTCTGGAGGATCTGCCTCAGAGGAGAGTGTTATCACAACTATAGAGTGGGCTTGGAAATATGGCCGCAGTCTTCTAGCTGAGACGACGAGGCACAGCGCCAATTTTTCCAAAGACTAGTACCTTATTTCGGCTGGTACCATGGCTTTGCTTACATAATAGACGGGGTACTGCTTGCCTCCGACTTCTCTGATCAGAGCCGAACTGACAGCTGAGGCCGAGACGGCGAGGTAGAGGAACAAAGGTTCCCCTTCTTCAGGCTTGGTCAGTAGGGGTGGTGAACCCAAGTACTGTTTTAATTACTGGAAGGCTTGCTCGCATTCCTGCATCCACTCCACCCTCTTATGACCCTTCAGCTGCTGGAAAGCATTTATCCGTAGCCCTAGATATGAAGCGTACGAGGGATGCGACTCTTCCCGTGAGACACTGTATTTCCTTGAGAGTCCGAGGTGAGTTCATGTCCAGGAGGGCTTTGATCTTATCTGGGTTCGCCTCGATACCCCGCTGGTTGACTTGGAAGCCCAGGAATTTCCCTAACTCAACCCCGAACACGCACTTGGCGGGGTTAAGCTTCATCTGGTATTCACGGAGGACGTTGAATGTTTCTTCGAGATCAACAAGGTGGTCGGAGGCTTTGATACTCTTCACCAGCATGTCGTCCACATACACCTCCATGGTGTGTCCAATCTGTTTAGTGAACATCTGATTTACCAGTCTCTGATACGTTGCCCCAGCATTTTTCAGGCCAAATGGCATGACCCGGTAACAGTAGAGTCCCCTGTCCATGACAAAGGCGGTCTTCTGCCTATCCGGGGGATGTATGGCGATCTGGTTGTGCCCGGAGTAAGCATCCAGAAATGAGAGTAACTCGTGTCCGGCTGTGCTGTCCACCAGTTGGTCGATCCGAGATAACGAGAAGCTATCTTTGGGACATGCCTTATTCAAATCGGAGTAGTCTACACAGACCCGCCACTTCCCGTTTGACTTTCTGATGAGCGCAACATTTGCTATCCAGTCAGGGTAGTACACTTCTTCTATGAAGCCCGCATCGAGCAGGACAGAGACCTCCTCGGCAATGGCTTCATATCGTTTGGCATCGAAAGACCTTCTTTTTTGCTTAACTAGCCGGTGGTCTGGGTCCACGTTTAGCCTATGGACTTACACATCGGGTGAGATCCCCGGCATATCTGCATGTGACCATGCGAAGACGTCTCGATGTTATCTCAAGAAGGCCAATAACTCGTTCCTCCGCTTGGGATTCAGTGATGATCCGAGCTGAACAGTTTTGATCGGATCTGATTCATCGAGCGGCATTCTTATCAGATCTTCGACTGAGAAACTTTCTTCTGTCGATCCCCGAGGGTCCAAGGCGTCCACTACGAGCGTTTGTTTGGCGGCCCCTTTCCTTACGGCTATCGCATACCACCTCCGGGCCTAGCGTTGGTCGCCTCGGAGATAACCGATCCCACCTTCGGCTGGGAACTTCATCATCAGATGATAAGTTGAGATGACCGCCCTCATCGCATTGAGGGAGGGTCGGCCCAGAATCACGTTGTGGACTGATGGAATATTGACAACTAAAAAGTCAACCAAAAGGGTGACTTGATGTTGCCCTTCTTCGGCTGTTACTGGGAGGGAGAGCTGTAAGACCCGTATCTTAGTCCGTACCGTTCCGTAGACCTCCGCGGTCTTACTGGTCGAACTCCGACAACCTTCGACCCTTAACTGATAGTCACGCGCGACCCTGATTCATACGCCGTCAACTCGAGTTGACTCAACCCAAGACCCGTACCTTATCGACCACACCGTCGCTGCGGTTCCAATGCTGCAACTCGCGCGCCGAGGCGATACCCTTGTCAAGAGTTGTAGGCCGACGTTCGGTGTGAGGAAACGCCGCACGTTGTGAAACCCAAGGGTATCTCTACGATGTGTCACATCAATCCCATCAATCCATCAATCAATCAACCCATCACATGTCAAGTACACATCACCTTTCACCCATTCCCAAGCAACTACAAAAGTCAAGAATTTCTTACAATACCCATATCTCTCTTACACAAAAAGCCTCTAAAGTCAAAAAGTTCTTACACCTCTCATGCCTTTCTTACACAAAAGGCCACAAAAGTCAAGGTTTTCTTACACAACCATCATTCACCACATCCATCCATCACCCATCTCTCTCTACAACACTCTCTCTCTTTCTCATTTTCTCATCTCATTCTCCAAGCTCCTTACGTATGAGCTCTCCCTCCCTTTCAAAAAAACTCCAAGGTGGCCCACTTTCCTACCCCATCATCTCTCATCTCAACCCTCCATTTCTCATCTCCTCCATTGGAATCAAAGCTAAGGTACTAAGGAACCCCTTAGAGCAAGAAGATCGAACGGTGGGTGCTAGATGGTAGTAGTTTTGCATGTTTTAAAGATGGGCCAAGTGAGACCAACCAATCAATGGTTTGGATCTCACTTGGGACCCTAAGATGTGGCCGATGGCCCACTAGGATCATCATAATCATTCCATGATGGGGCCATTCTCCATGAACCTCATCATGATGTTTATTTCTTTAGAAAGGTCATCTAGACCGTCCATATTGGTGGGGAAAGGATCCCCACCGTTGATTTTAAATTTTGATGGCCCATATGCAATGGGACCCATTGATGTATGATTGGATGGTTGAACGGAGGGCCCATAGTATCGGGGTCCCTCCATCACACGCGTCCCACTCTATTTCTCTCTCTCTCTCTCTCTCTCTCTCTCTCTCTCTCTCTCTCTCTCTTTCTCTCTCTCTTTTTGATAATATAGTTGTGTGGCCACTTGGATGGACCCCACCTTGTATATGTGTAATATCTATATCATCCACCCTTTGGTGGCCCACCTAAGTAAAGCCCACCTCAATGCATTGCCGTGACCAAACCGTCCAGCGTCTGGGACGCTGGACGTGAGATAAACACAAAAATAAGCTTGGTTCAAGCTTTGGGGGTGGGCCCTTGTGTAGGCCCCACCTTGATGTAAATATTCAATCCACGCCGTCCATCCCATTCTCCACCTAATTTTAGGCGTTGAGTCAAGATTTGGAGCCGATCCAATCACCTGGTGGGCCATAGCGTTGGGTATTGCATCATCATCATTAAAATCTATTTAGATTTCTTCTACACGTCGAAGGTGGGCCGTTAGCGGACTCATTGGATTCATTGTAAGCCATAGAATCCCGTGGCTGGGATGGATTTTCTACATGTGGGCCCCACCTCTGAAAAACCACCAAATTTAGGTTTTTTTTTAAAAAAAAAAAGAAAGGGAAGGAAGTGCTGTAGCTGCGCTGACAGCGTCAGTGCAGGCGCTGCTGCCAGTGCCGTGGGCGGTCGACCCAGGGACCACGGCTGCTGCCGTGGGCCCCACCATGATGTATATTCTGTATCCACTCCATTCAAGAGGTGGACCACCCCCTGAGGTGGGTCCCCTCCAAAAATCAAGGCGATCCAAAACTCAGGTGGCCCACACCGCACAAAACAGTGAGATTGATCCTCTATCATTGAAACCCAATTTTGGGCCCACCTGAGCTTTGAATCAATCTGAGATTTGTGTTTTCCCTTCATCCAGGTCGGAGTGGCCTTATGAACGGTGTGGATGGCATTTAAACATTTTGGTGGGCCCCACGTGGGACCCACAGTGATGTGGGTTTTAGTCCCACCGTCAGCATGACGGTGGGGCCCCTAGCAGGCTTGGGTTGTGTGTGCAAGGTGTGTGTGCGCAACATATGTGTGGTGTGTGTGCATGCAGCATGTGTGTGCGCGGTGCGTGTGCGTGCAGCGTGTGTGAACATATATATATTATATTGTATTTTATTTATAATATTGTATATTATATATATATATATATATATATATATATATATATATATATATATATATATATATATATATATATATATATATATATATATTATGTAGTTGATATATTATATAATATATAGTATTTTTGATGGCGGGCCTTCATGTGGGCCCCCACCATTGATGCAGGTGCTGCATCTAATCTGTCCATCCATTTTAAAAGGTCATTTTAAGGCATGAGTTGAAGAATGAGCTCATCTGTGATTAAGTGGGCCACCTATGTTTTTGTGTGGCCCATTTGATTTGTAAAAGGCCTAAGGGTTAGGCCCATTTGATTTGTAAAAGGCCTATGGGTTAGGCCCACTTTGGTATATATAAGGCCTATGGGTTTAGGCCCATTTAAGACACATAAAGCCCATAGGTTTAGGTCCATTTAAGACGCATAAGGCCCATGTGATTTGACCCATTATGAGGTAGTCTAAGACCCACAGGGTATGACCCATTGCAATGCACATAAGGCCCATTGGTGTGGTCCATTTATGTGGCTCAATTGATGAATAAAAGGCCCATATGACGTGTCCCATTTGATGTATTTAACACCCAATGGGAAGTACCTAAGGTCCATTGCAATGTGTGACCCCAACACCGATTATGAAATAATGTTTATGACAATCGTGCCTTGGGAGCAATGTTGGTTTGACGTCCACATTGTGAGTGTAATGCTGGTTGGATGTCCATATTACGACTCTCCTTAGGGCCCATTATTAGGCCCGTACTTATTGTGTATAAGCCGTTCAGGCCCATCTGCATTGTGAGGATAGTTCATCTCATTATAATATGTTTAGTATAGTTTCATGACTCATGATCATACGCATCATATGTATGCTTGACGTGAAAATTGACTGACCATAGCATATGCCTTCGGGCAGGTTATTTATGGGCTCCCAGTTAGGCGGTGTTGCCCTATATGAGCGCACGATATGCACAAGATTTGTTGCATGACTGGATAGTGTGATTCATGCATTTCGTATTTGTGTGATAAGGTTATTGTACGCCCTAGCGACATCGGGGCCGTAGCCTCCACAGGCGTATCGTGGTTGACAGGATTGGATACCGAAAATCTTTTTCTATATGGAGTACTATAGATATCCCTGGGTGAAAGTCTCTAAACCCTTATGGTACAAAGAGGTTGCTCCAACGTCTATACCGAGTGGGTAGACGAGCGCTGAGTGCCGATTACCAAATGGCTACGCTCTCCACTGTGTCGTGCTCGGTTGGAAGGGGGTGTGGCCTTACCCGCTGGAGTGTAGGGGGCAAAGCTAGGCTGAGTTTGACCAGCTCGAGAAATGGGTCCGCTATCAATGAGTCGAGCCCAATATTGGCAGACGGATAGTGAGGTCTCTTCCACTTACCTTATTGCACGCGATGAGGCGGCGATCTGGTTTAGAGTGTACTAGACCCCGGTGATATCCCAGAGTTGAGCTGTATTGACATGTGGACTTAGACGAGGATTGCATGTTTGACTTGCATCTTGGATCACATAGCCTTTGTACGGCTCATGATATTATGGATCCATTTCATATTCCGCATTACTCTGATATTGCATAATCATATTACTACCTTGCGCACACACTTTCACCACCCTCTAAGCTTTCTATAAGCTTATGCACGACCGTTGCGTGCAGGTGACGTTGGGGCGCAGCAGCGCTGAGGCAGGAGCGCTTTGCAGATCATTTGGAGCTTTTGGTTCTTCATCATTGTATTTCCCTTTATGCTCATTGTACTTGTAAAGTTTTGATCATAGTGAAAATGTAATGAAGTTTTTGGTTGTTGTTTGTGGGTTATGCCTTTGGTTATGCTTATTACAAATCAAACTGACATTAAAAATCCTCCTCATAGCATCCCAGGATCGGAACCTGGCGAATGGGAGCTAGGAGTCGAGAATGGGGTTCTACGGAGGCTGTCGGCGCCGGATTCGGCGATCGAGAATTTTGTGAGCCCGATTTTCAGATTTGGGGCATGACAGAAGTTGGTATCAGAGCATAACTTGGAAATAACCGAGAACAACATTACATATTTGCTATGAGTGTAGAATGGCTAAGTCCCGAAGTTCGGATGGCTTAGCGATCTCCCATTACAGACCCTTAACGTGCGTGCCTTCGAGAGTTTTGAAGTTGATAGGCACCTTCGCTCTTTCCTGTAGGACATGGCGCCCAGGAGAGTTACCCGATCGACTCCCGCACCACCACCTGAGGATCCTGCTCCACCACCTGCGACTCTCGCACTACCACCTACGATGCCCGTTCCACCACCAGAGATTCCTACTGCCCATCCTGAGTATGTTGCTCATCTACCAGAGACCGGTGCGGAGCCGACCGTATCCGTGAGTGCCTCACAGTTGCAGCAGATGTTATAGGCTGTGACGGCTTCACTTCAGGGGCAGGGCAGACAACCAGTTGTTTCACCGGCACAGGCAGAGCAGGATCGTGTTAATGCCCTCCTTCGTGAGTTTCGACGGCTCGATCCCTCCGCATTTTCAGGGTGAGCCGGACCCGACAGTAGCTGAGAGATGACGTGCTGATGTGGAGAAGGTATTTGAGACGATGGGATGTACGACTGAGCGGCGAGTTCGACTGGCCGTATTCCTTCTCCATGGTGAGGCTGAGCACTGGTGGGCATCAGTTTCCCGAGCAGCAGGCGCCGATTTTGTGTGGACCTGGGAGGATTTCGTGGATCGGTTTGACCTACAGTACTTCCCTGATCATATCTAACGACAGCGAGCATTGGAGTTTGAGGCCCTAGTGCAGGGCGATATGACAGTGGCCTAGTATGCAGCTCGCTTTGTTGCACTGTCTAGATTTGCACCCTATCTAGTTGATGACGAGGAGCGGAGAGCCCGTCGCTTCGAGGACAGCCTACGTTACGGTCTTCGCAGCCGTGTGATTGGCCATGAGCTTCCGACTTTTTAGGAAGTAGTGCGGAAGGCCCAGATTTTCGAGACTGAGTGGGCCGGTTCTCAGTCTGATCGAGGTCAGAGGAGAGACCGGAAGAGGCAGGCTTCTTCCAGTGATTCCCAGCAGCGTCGACCATAGCAGCAGAGGCGTACAGGTCGCTCAGCCTTTCGAGCACCAGCAGCAGCAGCAGCATCACCACCACCACCTCCGAGACAGTTCACCGGCACTTGTTTTAGGTGTTGTGCGACGGGACACCGTTCATGGGAGTATCCCAGCCCCCAGCAGCAGCAGAGAGGTCCACAGCAGCAGAGGGCTCCACAGCAGCCTCCACCGCAACAACAGAGACCCCCACAGCAGCAGCGACAGCAGCCCCCACCACCGAGGCCACCTCAGCAGCAGCATCAGCCTCAGAGGCCACAGTAGCAGAGACAACAGTTTCGACCGCTTCAGCGACCCCAGCAGCAGCAGCAGCACATTTAGAGGGGACAGACACCTCCCCAACCAACTCAGGTTAGATTCTATGCGGCTCAATAGGATCCACAGTCATCTGGGGGAGTCGTTGAGGGTATACTTCCAGTCTCTGCATGCATTGCACGTGTATTATTAGATTCGGGTGCATCGCATTCTTTCGTGGCCGAGAGCTTCTGACGATTGACTAGATTGCCGTTGGAGTCTTCTGGTGAGAGCCTATCAGTATCGACTCCCTTGGGGAGGACTGCAGTGTTGGGCCGATTTTGCTCATCTGACCTCGTTCTAGTTGGGGATATCTTTTTGCCTGCCGATCTGTTTGCATTGCCAATGTCTGAGTTCGACGTCATCCTGGGCATGGATTGGCTCACTGAGTACTATGCTATATTGGACTGCGCCGCAAGGATAGTCACATTTTGTATACCTGGCGTGCCACAGTTTCAGTTCGTTGCAGAGGCCAGAGGAGAGCGGTTGTCTTGTTTGATGTCCTGCGTCATAGAGGAGCCTGTTGCCGCTTGTATCGATCATTTGCCCGTGTTTTACGATTTTCCCGATGTGTTTCAGGAGATTCCAGGATTACCGCCTCGTCGACTCACCGAGTTTCAGATTGATCTCGTGCCCGGTACCACGCCTATTTCGAAGGCCCCGTATCGTATGGCACCGTTGGAGTTACGGGAACTGCAAAAGCAGTTAGACGAGTTGCGAGAGTTGGACTTTATCCGTCCGAGCAGTTCGCCGTGGGGAGCGCTGATACTCTTCGTGAAAAAGAAGGATGGCTCGTTGAGGCTCTGCGTTGACTACCGCGAGCTCAACAAAGTCACGATCAAGAACAGATACCCGCTCCCTAGGATTGATGATTTTTTTGATCAACTGCAGGGTGCACAGTTCTTTTCGAAAATTGACCTGCGTTCCGGTTATCATCAGATTCGGGTCCGAGATGAGGACATTCCGAAGACAGCATTCAGGACGCGTTACGGTCATTTTGAGTTTCAGGTCATGTCCTTCGGACTGACCAATGCACCTGCGGTCTTCATGCAGCTGATGAACAAGGCTTCCGCCCTTATCTCGATCAGTTTGTTGTAGTCTTCATCGACGACATCCTGATCTATTCAAGGACCCGTGAGGAGCATGAGCAGCATTTAGAGATCACGTTCCAGACCTTCTACGCACACCAGTTGTATGCGAAGCTGGAGAAGTGCGAGTTCTGGCAGGAGGAGGTGAGGTTCCTCGGTCACATGGTGACGAGGGAGGGTGTCGCAGTGGACCCCTCGAAGGTCGAGGCAGTGCGTCAGTGGGGCCAGCCCATGACTACGACAGAGATCCGTAGTTTCCTTGGCTTGACAGACTATTATCGACGTTTCATTGAGGGCTTCTCTCGTATTGCAGCCCCGCTGACCAGGTTGACTCGGAAGGGTGCAGAGTTTATTTAGAGTGACGCTTGAGAGTGAGCATTTACGGAGTTGAAGGACCGTCTGACGTCCGCTCCTGTCCTCACTCTTCCCTCTAGGAGTGACGGTTTTATTGTATTTACTGATGCCTCGCATATCGGTTTGGGTGTTGTCCTGATGCAGCACCGGAGACCAGTGGCCTTTGCGTCTCTTCAGCTAAAGGTCCATGAGCTGAACTATCCTACGCATGATTTAGAGCTGGCTGCAGTTGTCTTCACACTGAAGGTGTGGAGGCACTATCTTTATGGGGTCAGGTTCGAGCTCTTCTCTGATCACAAGAGTTTGTAGTACCTCTTCTCGCAGTCTGAGTTGAATATGAGACAGAGGTGCTGGATGGAGCTTCTGAAGGACTATGATTTTGATCTCCAGTACCACCCGGGTAAGGCGAACGTGGTGGCAGATGCCCTCAGCCGTCAGCCACAAGACCTAGTAGCACATATGATGATTCAGGAGTGGCGGATGCTTGAGGTTATTGCAGCGTATGACTTTGAGTTCGGCCTGCAGTCTTCTATCGTGCAGTTATCGAGCCTGTCAATTCAACCCTCTCTTGTTGCAAGGGTGATCAAGGCTCAGCAAGCTGATGCCTCGTTGCAGAGTTATATGGCTGAGGCGGCATCTGAGAGTCAGGCTGATTGGTAGATTGGTACAGACGGTGGACTTCGCTTCAGAGGCCGATTATGTGTCCCGGATATTCCAGAGTTTCGCAGGGATCTTATGACCGAGGCACATCGATCACGATTTTCTATCCACCCGGGCTTGACAAAGATGTACCGTGATATGAGGCGACAGTATTTTTGGGCAGGGATGAAGTGCCAGATCGCCAGTTTTGTGGCCGAGTGTGACACGTGCCAGCGTGTCAAGGCTGATCATCAGAGACCTCCTGGTCTATTACAGCCGTTGAGTGTCCCGATGTGAAAGTGGGAGCACGTGTCGACTGATTTCATTATGGGTTTGTCGAGGACTCAGCGCGGTCACGACGCCATTTGGGTTATTGTGGATCATCTGACGAAGTCGGCACATTTTCTTGCAATGCGTGCGACTTGGCCTTTGAACCGGCTTGCGAGATTATTCATAGAGGAGATTGTGAGACTGCATGGCATTCCAGTCTCGATCGTTTCTGACCGAGACTCGAGATTCACGTCTCAGTTTTGGGAGAGCTTTTAGCGAGCGATGGGGACTGATTTGCAACTCAGCACCGCGTACCATCCGCAGACCGATGGCTAGACTGAGAGGGTCAACCAGATACTAGAGGATATGCTTCGGGCCTGCGCGATTGATTTCGGGGGTAGCTGGGATGAGCATCTGCGATTAGCTGAGTTCGCGTACAATAACAGCTATCAAGCGACCATTGACATGGCTCCTTTTGAGGCACTATATAGCAGACCATGCAGATCACCGAGCTGTTGGACCGAGGTTGGAGAGCGTCGTCTCCTAGGTCCCGAGCTTGTGCAGGAGACGTCAGAGGCTATTGATATCATCAGGCAGAGGATGCGCATAGCTCAGAGCCGACAGAAGAGTTTTGCTGATCGTCGGCGTCGTCCCTTGGAGTTTAATGTAGGGGACCATGTGTATCTCAAGGTCTTGCCCATGAAGGGCGTAGTTTGATTTGGAGAGAAGGGCAAGCTTGCCCCGAGATTTATAGGACCTTTTAAGATCACTGGGCGCGTTGGCGCCGTGGCCTATCAGCTTGCCTTGCCATCACAGTTGTCTGGCGTCCACAACATTTTTCATGTCTCTATGTTGAGGAAGTGTAGATTAGACATAGTTTCCGTTATTGATTGGCAGTCATTGGAGGTTCGTGAGGACGCTTCTTACATTGAGCAGTCAGTCCGTATCCTTGATCGGAAGGAGCAGGTCCTCAGAACCAAGGTCATTATTCCGTTGGTGAAGATTCAGTGGGGTCATCATTCGGTAAAGGAGGCTTCTTGGGAGTGTGAGGCCGAGATTCGAGAGCGTTATCCTCATCTTTTTGATGATTGATCATGTGATGTATTTTGTGTCTTATCTCTGAATTTAAATAGTGATGTTATGTCTCCTCTTCTTCATGAGTTATGCCTATTTGCAATGATTATGAAAATTTTGAGGATGAAATTTTTATAAGGAGAGGAGAGCTGTAAGACCCGTATCTTAGTCCGTACCGTTTCGTAGACCTCTGCGGTCTTACCGGTCGAACTCCGACAACCTTCAACCCTTAACCGATAGTCACGCGCGACCCTGATTCATACGCTGTCAACCCGAGTCGACTCAACCCAAGACCCGTACCCAATCGACCGCGCCGTCGCTGCGGTTCCAATGTCGTGACTCGCGCGCTGAGGCGATACCTTGGTCAAGAGTTGTAGGCCGACGTTCGGTGTGAGGAAACGCGGCGCGTTGCGAAACTCAAGGGAATCTCTACGATGTGTCACATCAATCCCATCAATCCATCAATCAATCAACCCATCACATGTCAAGTACACATCACCTTTCACCCATTCCCAAGCAACTACAAAAGTCAAGAATTTCTTACAAGACATATACCTCTCTTACACAAAAAGCCTCTAAAGTCAAAAAGTTCTTACACCTCCCATACCTTTCTTACACAAAAGGCCACAAAAGTCAGGGTTTTCTTACACAACCATCATTCACCACATCCATCCATCACCCATCTCTCTCTACAACACTCTCTCTCTTTCTCATTTTCTCATCTCATTCTCTAAGCTCCTTACGTATGAGCTCTCCCTCCCTTTTAAAAAAACTCCAAGGTGGCCCACTTTCCTACCCCATCATCTCTCATCTCAACCCTCCATTTCTCATCTTCTCCATTGGAATCAAAGCTAAGGTGCTAAGGAATCCCTTGGAGCAAGAAGATCGAACGGTGGGTGCTAGATGGTAGTAGTTTTGCATGTTTTAAAGATGGGCCAAGTGAGACCAACCAATCAATGGTTTGGATCTCACTTGGGACCCTAAGATGTGGCCGATGGCCCACTAGGATCATCATAATCATTCCATGATGGGGTCATTCTCCATGGACCCCATCATGATGTTTATTTCTTTAGAAAGGTCATCTAGACCGTCCATATTGGCGGGGAAAGGATCCCCACCTTTGATTTTAAATTTTGATGGCCCATATGCAATGGGACCCATTGATGTATGATTGGATGGTTGAACGGAGGGCCCATAGTATCGGGGTCCCTCCATCACACGCGTCCCACTCTATTTGTCTCTCTCTCTCTCTCTTTCTCTCTCTCTCTCTCTCTCTCTCTCTCTCTCTCTCTTTTTGATAATATGGTTGTGTGGCCACTTGGATGGACCCCACCTTATATATGTGTTATATCTATACCATCCACCCTTTGGTGGCCCACCTAAGTAAAGCCCACCTCAATGCATTGCCGTGACCAAACCGTCCAGCGTCTGGGACGCTGGACGTGAGATAAACACAAAAATAAGCTTGGTTCAAGCTTTGGGGGTGGGCCCTTGTGTAGGCCCCACCTTGATGTAAATATTCAATCCACGCTGTCCATCCCATTTTCCACCTAATTTTAGGCGTTGAGTCAAGATTTGGAGCCGATCTAATCACCTGGTGGGCCATATCGTTGGGTATTGCATCATCATCATTAAAATCTATTTAGATTTCTTCTACACGTCGAAAGTGGGCCGTTAGCGGACTCATTGGATTCATTGTAAGCCATAGAATCCCGTGGCTGGGATGGATTTTCTACATGTGGGCCCCACCTCTGAAAAACCACAATAATCAGGTTTTTTAAAAAAAAAAAAAAAAGAAGAAAGGGAAGGAAGTGTTGCAGCTGCGCTGACAGCGTCAGTGCAGGTGCTGCTGCCAGCGCCGTGGGCGGTCGAGCCAGGGACCACGACTGCTGTCGTGGGCCCCACCATGATGTATATTTTGTATCCACTCCATTCGAGAGGTGGACCACCCCGTGAGGTGGGTCCCCTCCAAAAATCAAGGCGATCCAAAACTCAGGTGGCCCACACCACACAAAATAGTGAGATTGATCCTCTATCATTGAAACCTAATTTTGGGCCCACCTGAGCTTTGAACCAATCTGAGATTTGTGTTTTCCCTTCATCCAGGTCAGAGTGACCTTATGAACGGTGTGGATGGCATTTAAACATTTTGGTGGGCCCCACGTGGGACCCACAGTGATGTGGGTTTTAGTCCCACCGTCTGCGTGATGGTGAGGTCCCCAGCAAGCTTGGGTTGTGTGTGCGGGGTGTGTTTGTGCAACATGTGTGTGGTGTGTGTGCATGCAGCGTGTGTGTGCATGGTGCGTGTGCGTGCAGCGTGTGTGAACATATATATATTATATTGTATTTTATTTATAATATTGTATATTATATATATATATATATATATATATATATATATATATATATATATATATATATATATATTATGTAGTTGATATATTATATAATATATATCCTTGAATACATTGTAGAAAAATTGAGGTTGTTTCTAAGATCTGTTCTCTAGGGCTTGTACTCATTGATGATCAACTGGTTCATTTGATCATGAACAATCAACCTCCCCAATTCGGTACGTTCCTGGTAAACTATAACACTCTGAAGGATATGTGGACATTGGATGAACTTATCAATCAGTGCGTCCAATAAGAAGACAGGATCAGGCAGATGGTCAAAGTTCAAAATGTTAATGTGGTGACTTTAGGTCAAGGTCATGGGCAAAGGAACAAAGGTAAAAGGAAAAGGAAACAAGGTTCTAATAATGAATTTTCTAGTCCTCCATCTGGAAACCATAAGAATCAATCTAAAAATGGATCAAAACGCAAAAAGGTTAAAGGTAAACCGTGCTTCTTTTGTAAAAAGGTGGGTCATCTAAAGAAAGACTGTGAAGGGTTTAAGAATTGGCTCATAAAGAAATGTAATCATTCTGTTCTTTTTTGTTTTGAATCTAATCTGACCGATGTGTCAGTGGATTCCTGGTGGATATATTTAGGAACTAATATTCACATATACACTTCTATGCAGGAATTACTACAGGTCAAGCCACCAACTAATACAAAGCGCTCAGTATACGTAGGCAATGGTGTTAAGATTGACGTGGAGGCAATAGGAGTGTATAGGCTTAAGTTGAAGTCTGGTTATTTTTTAGATTTAGTAGATACATTTTGTGTGTCGTTTATAAGATGCAATTTAGTTTCAATTTCCTATTTGGATAAGTTGGGATATTCATTCCACTTTGGGAATAAAAACTTTAGTATTTACTTTAATTCGATTAAAGTTGGAACATGCTCTATAGTAAATAACTTATACCATTCAGACTTGATTGCCTCTCACGTCTATACTATTATTACCTTGCATGGAAATAAAGTGGGATCCAAGCGAATGCTAGACTATAAGAATTCCTCCATGTTGTGGCACAGACGGCTATGGCATATATCTCGTGAGAGATTAGACTGGCTTGTGCGAGAAGGAATTTTACATTCTCTAGACTTCGCTGACTATAAAGTGTGCATTGATTACATAAAAGGAAAACAGACCAGAACTAGAAAAAAGGTGCAACCAGGAGTGTAAGTCTCGTAGAGGTGATACATACGGATATTTGTGGACCATTCCCTACAGCTTCATGGAGTAGACATAAATATTTTATCACCTTTATAGATGACTACTCTCGTTTCGGATACCTTTACCTTATCAATGAGAAATCGGATGCCCTAGATGCTTTTAAGATCTATAAGGCCGAAGTTAAAAATCAACTCAATAAAGGGATCAAAGTTGTCAGATCTAACCATGGCAGTGACTACTATAGCAGATATGACAAATCAGGATGTAATCCAGGTCCATTCGCTAGATACTTGCAGGATTGTGGCATTGTCGCCTAGTACACTATGCCTGGTACTCCAGAGCAGAATGGTATGTCTGAGAGGCATAATCGCACCCTCATGGATATGGTGCGAAGCATGATTAGTAATTCGACATTGGTAGAATTATTGTATGGTGATGCAATCAAAACCACAGTTCATATACTAAATAGGGTCCCTAGTAAAGCAGTAAGAAAAACTCCTTTTCAGTTGTGGAATGGGAAAAAATCATGTCTCTGATATCTACATGTTTGGGGTTGTCCTGCTGAGGCCAAAATTTATAACCCGCATGAAAAGAAGCTTGATCCTAGAATCATGAGTTGTTTCTTCATTGGATATCTAAAAGATCAAAAGGTTATTGATTCTACTGTCCTTCCAACTCTATCAGGATTGTTGAGACCGGAAATGTCAAATTCATTAAGGACACTGAAAATCATGGGAGTACGAACATAAAAATTTTTATATTTGAGGAACAAAGGACTGTGACTCCAACCATAGTCAATCCAGATCATATGGATATTAATAATGTAGTCGATTCTGCAGTCACTACAGAACACCACGTAGAACCTCATATACAAACCACTAATGAGGAAAATCAAGATCAGACCCAATAAGCTGAACTATTGAGAATATCTAAAAGAGAGAGAAGGCATGTAAATCAAGACGATTACATCGTATACTTACAGGAACATGACTTTTACATAGGGGTAGAAAAGGATCCTGAATCCTTACACAAGTCAAATAAAGTGTTGATCCTTCTCGTTAGTTTGATGCTATGAAAAATGAGTTGAAATCTATGAGGGACAATAAAGTATAGGTTTTTATAGAGTTACCCACTGAAATAAGGCTGATTGGTTATAAATGGATATTTAAAACCAAAAGGGACTCCAAAGGTAATGTCGAAAAATATAAAGTCAAACTCATTACCAAGGGTTTTAACCAACATGAGGGCATTGACTTTAAGGAGACTTTCTCACCAGTATCTAAGAAAGACTCATTCATGATCATAATGACTCTTGTATCTCATATGGATTTAGAGTTACATCAGATGAATGTAAAGACTACATTTCTCATAGAGATCTGAATGAGAATGTTTACATGTTGCAGCTTGAAGGTTTTGTAGCTAATGGTTCAAAATATTTGGTTTACAAACTAAAGAAATCCATTTATGGGTTGAAACAGACATCGCGACAGTAGTATCTAAGGTTTCATGAAGTAATTACCTCATACGGCTTTATAGAAAAACTGTAGATGAATGTATCTACAGTAAAATTAGTGAGAGTAAGTTCATTATAATGATTTTGTATGTTAATGACATTCTATTGGCTAACAATGATACCAGGATGTTGAGCGACACCAAGAAATTCTTATCTCAAAGATTTGAAATGAAAGATCTTAGTTAAGCTTCTTATATCATTGGCATTGAGATTCGCCATACAGATCAATTGGACTGCTCAGCCTGTCATAGAGGGACTATATTACTAGGGTACTTGAAAGGTATGGCATGCAAAATTGTGCTTTCGAAAAATTGTCCATTGTAAAGGGCGACAAATTTGGCCTATTTCAGTGTCCAAAGAATGATTTGGAAAATAATCGAATGAAAGAATTTTCGTACGCATCAGTAGTAGGGAGCATCATATATGCTCAAGTCTGTATGCGACCGGACATTGCCTTTGTCACTGGAATGTTGGAAAGATACCTATATAATTCAGGAATGTAACATTGAATAGCTGCAAAGAAAGTATTATGGTATTTACAGAGAACGAAAGACTCCGGACTCACATACAGAAGATCTGATTATTTGGAGTTGATCGGATATTCAAATGTAGACTTCGCAGGCTGCGTTGACACTAAGAAGTCTACCTCAGGATACATCTTCATGATTGTTGGAGGAGCTGTATTATGAAAAAACGTGAAATAGTCTACCATAGCCTTATCCACCATGGAAGCTAAATTTATCACCTGCCACGAGGAATCTAATCAGGCACTATGGTTACAGAGTTTTTTCTCGGGTTTGCGAGTACTGGAGTATATCCCGAAACCCTTGAAAATATTTTGTGATAATTCAGCTGTTATTTCCTTCTCTAGTAACAACAAGCATTCATCGAGGTCTAGGCATATCGACATCAAATATCCTGTTGTAAAGGAAAAAGTTCAAAATTATCAAGTGTCCGTAGAATTCATCGGCACTAAGCAGATGATTGCAGATCAGCTCACTAAAGGGCTCCCTATCATACCATTTCAGGAGCATGTGACATCTATTGGAATCATTGATCCCACAGATGTTTTCAGTTAGTGGGAGTTGAGCGTACTTTGATCTTCACAGACATTTAGAGATCTCGTTTTATACAATTTATTTTTTTAGATGATTTTGATATAAAGATTTATTTCTGCTTCTTTATATATGTGTGTGTAAATTTTGAGTAAGTAGAACTATAGTCGTATCTCGTTGGAGATATGTAAAAGCTTTAGGACCTCTTAAGGATAGACACATATCATCACATTAAAGTGTGTAATCCTTATACCACATTTCCTAGTTCTTGATCTATGTCGTTAAGATTATAGGTACTTGTGATCACATTTAGCCTCGCTTCGCCTAAATTAAATGTTATGACGACCACCACGTTTCGATACTGACAATTTTGATGGACCAGATTGAATAGCATTACTTATATTGTCCAACTATTTCATTGGTTAACCATTTGGATGTTTTCTTAAAATTAAAACTTATTTTTTCCAACATTATTTTATATGACAATCATTGACATTACTCAAAGAGGCCCAAGTGGGAGAATATAAGAACTCTATGTGGTGGGCCTTACCGATCAACGGTTTGGATTGTCCTATCAGTTAGACTATAGGATTGAGTAAACCAGTGGGCCCCACTTCAGGTGATACGCTGCGCAGGTAGGCTGTGTAGTAGTGCATATTAGGGTGGAATGCTATTGTTGTTTACGCAGACAATAGTTTGAATTAAACTAGGATGCAGCGATGTGGAGCAGGGGAGAGAGAGTTATGATGGGATTCAAACTCTTATCTCCCAGCTTCTATATAAGAGAAGAGCTAGGTCCCCAATTCTACACAACGACAGAACCTGAGTCTCATATACTATTTTGTGTATTGGTGTGAATGAGAGGAAGACTACAGCTTTGGTATTCTATTATTCTCAGCAATGGCGTCCCACTTAGGTAAGCCATCCGAACCCTGGATCTTCATGACTTGGGCATAGCTGATCTCTGGGATTTCCGCATCCAGATTAAATAACATGATGTACCTCACTGCATAGATGCCTTGGCTGGAAAAAAGAAGAAGAAGAAGAAGAGGAAGAAGAAGAAGAAGGAGAAGATCACACGGGTTAGTCAACTTATCAGGCGGGACACCGTCCATGAATCAGATGTATGACATAAGATCATTTTTGTGCTTGCATGCATGCATTTGTTCAGTGCACTTTCTTTCAGCACTCAATGCACTCACAAAAGAAGTTACAAGTGTGAGATCGGAACCACTCACTAGGCAATCCTCATGGTGAAGATGCCTTGACGCAAAGAGCTGAGCCCACATATGTAAACTGAATGTGGTGACTATAATTCACTTTATCAATCATTCACATCTTGATACATGTCTGGCCCTGATCTGTGAGATTGGGGCAAAGATAAAGTGGTGACCACCTGATGAGTGGCTGTTGTCATCTTTGTTAGGCTGATCAAAGCCAATTACCATACAATCATGATAGTGTAGATGCCTTGCCTAAAAGGATCTGGTCCGTCTAAATATCAGAATGTGGGATGCAGATTGCCTAGGACAACCTGTCATAGGAAGTTCCTATGCTCAGAAGCTGGGTGGGGCCAATGTGATATTTGTGAAAAATCCATCTAATCAATCTATTTTGCCTAAAAGGATGAGAACCGTCTAAATATCTGAATCCAGTACGTGGATTGCTTGGGCAACCTGTGGCTGGAAGTTCCTATACTCAGAAGCTAAGTGGGGCCAAACTGTGATGTTAGTGAGAAATCCACCCCATCCCTCTGTTTTTCCAGACTTTGTTAGTGTATGAGCCCAAAAATGAGGCAATTCTAAAACTTTAAGTAGCAACACAACAAGAAAAAGCCGCCTAGAAGTTCCGGTACTCAGAAGCTAGGTGGGGCCGGCTATGATGTTTGTGAGAAATCTACCTTGTCCATCTATTTTTCCAGACTCTATTATATATAATCTGAGCCAAGAAATGAAGTAGATCCAAAACTCAAGTGAGCCATATAACAGGATAAAGTGGGTGGGAAAATGGCTACCGTTGACACCTATTAGTTCTATCGTTTTTATATGTCATTATTATATTGTTCATAAAGTTATTCTTATTTAAGAGTAACTAAAAATGTAAAAGTATCATCCTGATATAAAACTTCTATGGCTCCACAAATGTTTCAACGGTTGATGTTTGTGCGAAATCCAACCTGTCAATCCATTTTTCTAGACTTTGTTATGACGTTAACCAAAATATGAAGTAGATCCAAAACTCAAGTGGACCATACGGTAAGAAAAATAGGGTAGGAAAATGCCTACCGTTGACACCTCCCTAGTTCTATCATGTTTATATATCATCTATACTGTTCATAAAGTCACTTTTACTGGGAGGAACTGAAAATACAAAAGTATTAGCCTAATCTAAAACTTCTACCCCACGATCATTTCAACCGTTGATGTTTAATTCTCACTATTTCTGTCATGCAGCTTATTTAAATTCTATCAAAGGAATTTTACAAAATGGTACCTTATTAAGGTGACATTTATATCCAGATACCTTTATAACTTAAATTTTTGTTAAGGTACTTCCTCAATAAAGTTATGGTAGGGCTATATATCGAGTCGAGTCGAGTCGAGGTGGGCCAAGCTTGGCTTGACTCGTCTGTGCTCTCGTCAAGCTCGAGCTCAGCCTCAAGCTTACCAATGGAGCTTGGATTATTTGCTAAACCTTTCAAGTCGAGCTCGATACAAGCTAGTGGAATATTGAGTCGAGGTGAGCTTACATTGAGTTGAGTCGAGCCTAATTCCAACCCAATACCCAACCTGCACCCGACTCAACCTAGCAACCCAACCCAATTGACACCTGATTCAACCTAGCCACCCGACCTAACTAACCCAACACACACTCGACCCAACTCATAAATCAAATATTCAATTAATAATATATATATATATATATATATATATATATATATATATAGAGAGAGAGAGAGAGAGAGAGAGAGAGAGAGAGAGAGAGAGAGAGAGAGAGAGAGAGAGAGAGAGGTGGTCTCCTGCGGACCGTCCCGCAGGAGACTTTCGTACGCACCAAGGTAAGCTTTCTTAGACCGGTGGACTGGGGTGGTACCATTGTGATGTATTCGTGAAATCCACCCCGACCATTAGGTCTGTGAGAGAAATTAAGCTGTGAGACTCCAACATCAAGTTGATACTTGATTCATGTGGGCTACTCGAAGAGAAACAGTGGGAGAGGGGGACGGCTACTGTTGACATTGTATAGGGTCCACCGTGATGTTTATCTGAAATTCACTCCAAACATTATCTACCTTATGAAAATTCATGTGTGGGGACCAAATTTTATGCCCATAAGTGATTTATGTGAACTACACCAAGTTAAACAGTTTGGATGGTGGGCATCCCTTGCATTGTTTGTGCATATGTGGTCCAGCATAAATTATGAATGTCTTATGTTTGATCCCTATGGTTATGTTTTCCTCATGCACCATATGATTGGAGTTGATTTCACTTACATATCACGATTGGGCCATCTCCGGGCCTCCCACCTTAGTTTTCCTGCCCGTCTCATGCATGTTAACGTGATTCTTGCAAGTGGCAACCTCTACTAGACGGTGTTGAAACTGCAATGTGGGCCCACCATGATACATGCATGATCCAGATTGTCTATCCATTTTTCCATATCATTTAAGGGTATCAAACTAAACTTGAGTAAGATCCGATTCTCAGGTAGGCCTTGTAAAAATCCAATGATATGCATCCTCTCTCACTTTTCCTTGGTGTGGCCCACTTAAATCATGAACCTGCATAGTTTATCAACTTTTTTGGCTAAATTTTACACATCACAATGGGACCTAACCCCAACCCAGCGTGTAAGCAAGCTTGCCTTGGTGCGTACAAAAGTCTCCTACAGGACGGTGCGCAGGAGACCACCACACACACACACACACACACACAATATTAGATAAATCTATAGAGGTACCTTATTGTTGGTGCTAAGAGAGAGAGAGAGAGAGAGAGAGAGAGAGGGGCTGAGTGCAAGCGAGATGGCTGAGAGGAGCTTAGGGGAGTAGCGAGAGAGAGAGAGACAGACAGACAGAGTGGCTGAGTGCAAGCGGATGGCTGAGAGGAGCTTGGGGGGGTAGAGAGAGAGAGAGAGAGAGAGAGAGAGAGAGAGAGAGAGAGAGAGAGAGAGAGAGAGAGTGGCTGAGTGCAGGCGGATGGCTGAGAGGAGCTTGGGGGAGTAGAGAGAGAGAGAGAGAGAGAGAGAGAGAGAGAGAGAGAGAGAGAGAGAGAGAGAGAGAGAGAGTGGCTGAGTGCAGGCGGATGGCTGAGAGGAGCTTGGGGGAGTAGAGAGAGAGAGAGAGAGAGAGATGGGGGAACTGTGGAGCTTGAGTACAAGAGAGGGAGAGAGCAGAGCTCAGGTGCGCACAAGTTAGGTAAGGAAGGGAAATGGTAAGAAAGGGACAGACGAATAGGATAGGATTTAAGTTTTATTTTTTTATTTTTAAATATAATATATATTATATATATAATATATATTCAAGTTGACCTGGAGCTCAAGCTTCAAGCTGAGCCGAGTTCGAGTCGAGTCAAGTCAAGATCCACCATGATCAAACTTGGGTCGTTTTTAAAACGAGCTGGGTCATATGAAGCTTGGCTCGCCTTGAGTCGTCCTTTGAGCTAAGTCAAGCTGAGGTAGATCGAGTCGAGCTGAGCAACCTTTTCAAGCTAGCTTGGCTTGTACAGCCCTAAGTCACTATCAAGTTACCTTCTGTTAGTTTTCTCCTACTTCCCTTATGATTTTTTCTAAAATAATTAAAATATCCACCAATTAATAAAGTTGCTTAAAAAGAATTAAATAGATATCTAAAAGTAAAATTAGTAATTAATATTATTATAAAAAATTTAAAAAAAAAAAAACAAATTTCTTTGGAGGGGGATTGCCTAGTTAGGATGAGGTTTCTGGATTGGGTGCATTCATGACCATTGGTCCACCTTGATGTATGTATTGTATATCCATGCCATCCATCCATTTTCCAGCTTCTTCTAGGTCATGAACCCAAAAATTAAGAGGATTCAAATCTCAGGTGGACCATACCATAAGAAAGGATGCTAATTGAATGCCCACCATAATGCTCATCATGATGTTCATTTGTCATCCACTGTTGATAAGAACACAGTCCTGGATGAATAATAAAAACTGAAACCATCTTGATCCAAAAAATTTATAACCCATAAGAAGTTTTTAATGGTGGACGTTTAATCACCACTGTTTCCTCAAGAATGGTCTACTTGAGAATTGAATCTCCTTCATTTCTGGGCTCACGCCCTAAAATTATCTTAGTAAAATGGATGGACAGTGTGGATTAAATAAGTACATCATGATAGGCCCTTGTATAGCAGCGATCAGTAGCCACTCGCTAGTGACATGGTACGCAGGCAATCCGCCTACGATCTCTTTTTTCGGTTGTAATACATCAGTGGTATTGTATGAGCCCTGCCATGATGTATATAATGTATATCAACATCTTCCGTCAGTTTTCTCAGATCATTTTAGACCATGAGCCAAAAAAATGAAGCAGATCCAAATCTCCGGTGAGCCATATAGGAGGAACAGTAGTTGTTGAATCTCAACTGCTACACAAAATTTTTGTGGGCTACAAAGGTTTTTGATGCAGCTGATATTTGTTTTTCCCTTCATCCAGGCCGTTGTGTCCTGATCAAGAGGTTTGATAGCAAATAAACTCACCGTGTGATGGGAATTCGATCAGCAATATGGTCCATTTGAGATTTGGACGTGCTCTTTTTTTCTTTTTTCTTTTTCTTGGTTGTTAATGCCCCTCAAAAGGACCAGAAATATGGATGGATAGCTTGGATATACAATACATGCATCAACGTGGGCTCCACAGCAGGACCACACTGCGTTGGGTCACCTAATCCGGAAATGTTTTAACCAACCACAAAGTATGGTGGGCAGTAAATCACCCTTGTTTCCTATAGTATGGTCCACCTAAGTGTATAAAAAATATACATTACGGTGGGCTTATATAACATAGACCACTAACCAGTACCATCAATGCAATCCAAATCTACCTTGATGTTTATATGACATTCAAACCGTTTATAAGGTACCACTGTGATGAAGTGAAAATACTAAAAAAATTATGAAACTTTTTAGCCACATGAATGTTTCAAACTGTTGTCACTGAATTCCTACTGTTTCCTCCTGTGCAGTACACTTTAGTTTAGGATTCACCTCACTTTTAGTCCCATGTCCTAAAATGATCTCTCAGAAATGTACAAACCATGTGAATTTCTCATAAACATCTTAATGCCCCACTTAGCATCCCAGTGAAGGAACTTCCTGCTAGGCATGGGCAGGAAATCCGCGTCCCACTTGCGTTTGCAGAGCTCGAGAGTTGTATCAACAGTTCAAATGAGATCAAAGTTACGTGGGCCTCGCAACGATGTATTTATTATATCCACACCGTTCACCTATTCGGAGAGATCATTTTAATGAATGAGTAAACAAAGCCCAAAAATAAGTCATATCCAAAGCTCAAGTGGATCACACCACAAATAGCAATGGAATAAAATATTCATATGCCCCCAACGTTTATTTTTAATCCAATCTGTTCATAAGGTCACACACACACAAGTATCCAAAACTTGTGTGATGCAGTGTGGTCCACTTAATCCGGACGAACGGTTTGGATATAACACATATCTCTTGGGACCACGTAACTTGGTGACGTCACCATACCAGTCAGGTCGGTGCTGTGTGTTACACCAGCCAATCCGCTGTGTATGTAAATAGTAAATACCCACAACGCTTTGGACGAGGATTTCCTGCGAAAGAAGTTCCTGCGCTGGGATGCATGGGGTGGCCACCGTGATGTTCTTGAGAAATTTAACTCGTCCATCTTTTTTTAGCCCATTTTATTATGTACAACTAAAATTTAGGACGATATAAGACCAAGTAGGCATACGAGATGAAACAGTGGGAGAGGAATGCCCACTGTTGAAACCTTTAAAGGCTCTACCTTGATGTTTATATTTCATCTGAGCCGTTTACAAGGTCATTTTCACTGAGATGAAGCGAAAACACTAAAAATTAGACCCAGACAAAACCTTTGTGGCTATATAAATGTTTCAACGGTGGCCACTAAATCTCCATTGTTTCCTCTCATGTGTTTGATTCGAGTTTTAAATATATTTTATTTTTAGCTGCATATCCTAAAATGATCTCTAAAAATAGATAGACGGTATGGCTTTCTCACAAACATCACAGTGGGCCCACCCAGATTCCTTGCGCAGGAACTTCCAGGCTTTCGCAGGAAATCCGCGTCCCAACGCTTTCTCTTCCTCTGATGACTAGCTACTCTTATGAGCGGCTCTTGTGTGAAATTCTCGCGTATGAGTCTTAACAGTTGTAAAAACTTTTCACTTTCTGTCTATAAATAAAGCTGACGCTTTGTATTCCGACACACCCACACCCATCCATTATCAGGTAATGGCTCTCATCTTTTCTTCTAAAACCCCATTTCTCGTTCTCTTCTTTTTATCATCCCTTCTCTTTCTCAATACCCAACAATGCAACCATCACGACTTCTATGCTTTGCTCGACTAAAAGAATGGCTTTGACTTCCCTGCTTTTTACATCCTCTCTACTCTCCCCTCTTGGAATTCAAACAATACCGATTGCTGCTCTAGGGAAGGCATCACGTGCGATGGACCCACTGGTCACGTGATCAGCCTCGACACCTCGGTGAGCTCTCTATCTTTGGTCGGATTGATTTTGAAAGCCTCTTTCGTCTTCGGAGCCTGCAGAAGCTCAACCTCGCTGACAATTACTTCGATCCCTCTCCATTCCCATCTGGGTTTGACCAGCTCACCAGTTTGACCCATCTCAACCTCTCTCACTTATCCTTTTGTGGCCAAATCCTACTGGAAATCTCCCGCTTGACCACTTTGGTTTCTCTCGATCTTTCTTTCAATGAATATTACAATGGTTCTGTGTATGAATACCTGAAACTCGAAGACCCAAGCCTTGGAGCACTCGTCCAAAACCTGTCCAATCTGAGTGAACTCTATCTGGACTGGGTACACATCTTACTGCAGGGCCAGACCTTAGATTTGCCACTCCCTAATCTCTGCAAGTTGAGCTTACGACTTTGTCTTCTTTCAGGCTCCATCTTTTCTTCCCTTTCACACCTCCATTTCTTATCTGAACTCGACCTCAGCGGAAACAATCTCTCCTCTGCAGTGCCCAGCTTCCCAGGGAGTCTCCGCGAGTTGAACTTACTACGATGTGGTCTTTCAAGCTCCATCTATTCTTCCCTTTCACACCTCCATTTCTTATCTGAACTCGATCTCAGTTGAAACAATCTCTTCTCTGCAGTGACCAGCTTCCCAGTGAATCTCCGCAAGTTGATTTTATATAATTGTAGTCTTTCAAGCTCCATCTATTCTTCCCTTTCACAGCTCCATTTCTTATCTGAACTCGACCTCAGCCATAACGATCTCTCCTCTGTAATAGATTATCTCAGCAATCTCAAATTCTTGACTCTTTTAGGACTCAGCAATTGCAACTTATCAGGATCATTACCATCCTCACTTTTGAACCTTACCAAACTGCAATATCTAGATCTTTCATCCAATAAATTGAGCGGCCCAATTCCTTCTTCATATGGAAACGAGCTTCTGAATCTCAAAGTGATCAGCTTATGGAATAATTTGCTTAATGGGACCATTCCATCATCATTGCTTTCACTACTCCCATCATTACAATGGTTGAATCTCGGAGGTAACCAACTTAGTGGTCAACTTGGGGAGTTTCACAATGCCTCTTCTTCACAGCTGGAGTACATCCATTTGGGTAAAAAATAAATTGCAGGGGAAGATAACGAGATTTATCTTTCAACTTACCAAGCTTCAAAAACTTTACCTTTCTTCCAATAATTTCAGTGGTGTTGTGGAGCTAGGCTTATCTCAAAACCTCAAAAAACTTTACTATCTGGATCTTTCAGATAACAACTTGTCAGTCTAATATGGCAGTGGTAATTCCACATTTGTTTCCATCCCCCAGTTTGAATCTTTGTTGTTACGTTCTTGCAACATCAGCACATTTCCAAATTTCTTGAGAAATCAAGAGCAGTTGGGGCAATTGGACCTTTCCAACAATAAAATTAGTGGTGAAATACCCAAATGGATATGGGAGGTTGGCAATTGGTCTTTAAATTCTTTAAATCTTTCTCGCAATGTTCTGCAGGGAATAGAACCGTCTCGCCATCTTTTGTTGAGTGACAACAGTGTTATGGACATTAGCTCCAACAAGCTAGAAGGCTCACTTCCTATCCTACCATCCTGTTGGGTGTACAACCCAACAACTTGCTGATGTGTGGCTACAGCCACCGTAGAACAGAAACTCTTGGAAGAAGAAAAAAGATCTATTGCTGCTGTATTGGAATTGAATGAAAACGAATGAATACAAGGTGTCTTTATAGGCATTTCTTATTATGTAAAATTACTAATCTGTCCCTGTCTAGATACATCCCATGGGCAGCTAAAGAAAGAAAAATATCTAGAAAAATATCTACTGTATATCTTCACCAGCTAGCAAACAAATTTTAGAAGAAATCTCACAGCTAGCATGCACAGCTAGTTCAAAAGATACGTATACGGTTTTGGATTTGTAAAAAATCCTCCACCGTATCCAACACTCCCCTTCAAACTAAAACTGGCTTCATTTCAAGCATTGATCTAAGTCGTTTGAATGCATCTGTTGGCAATGCCTTTGTGAAAATATCCGCTACCTGTTTCGTAGTATGACAATATTCTAATTTCATCGTCTTCTGCTTCACATGATCTCTCAGAAAATGGTATCGGGTATCAATGTGTTTTCTTCTTCCATGCTGCACCGGATTTTTGGCTAGCTCGATTGCCGACTTATTATCCACATATATGATTGTGGATTCTTCCTGCGGATGCTTCAGCTCCTTTAGCAGGTTTCTCAACCAAATTCTCTCATAGACGGTGGACGATGCTGCCATGTACTCTGCTTCACATGTGGACAGGGCGACCACACTCTGCTTCTTCGAATTCCATGTGAATGCTGTCAACCCAAGATAGAAAGCATAGCCTGTGGTACTTTTTCTTTCATCTTGGTCACCACCCCAATCACTATTAGAGTATCCATACAGCAACGCTTCATCATTGTACGGATAAAAGAGACCAAACTCAATGGTCCCTTTGATATACCTCAATACTCGTTTTGCAGCTAGCCAGTGTGACTCTTTTGGGGCTTCCATATACCGGCTTAGAAGCCCAATACTGTAGACGATATCTGGCCTAGTAATTGTGAGGTACCTTAAGCTTCCAATTAGGCTCTTAAATAGGGTTGAGTCGACGTTCCTTCATTCTCCATCTTTCGTGAGCTTCAGACCTGTTGTAACAGGTGTATTTACGGCTTTACAGTCGACCATCTGAAACTTCTCAAGAAGTTCCTTTGTGTACTTATTCTGGGATATGTGAATGCCGCCGACTTGTTGCTTCACCTCAATGCCCAAGAAGAAGGAAATCAATCCACCATCAGTCATCTGCCTGCTTGAATTCTTCAAACATCTCCTGGCTATTCCCAGTGAACAGCAGATCATCAACATATAAACAAGCGATAAGCATATAAGTACGGGCATTCTTCTTTGTGTAGACAACATGCTCATACAGACATTTGACGAAACCATTCTCTTGAAGATAATCATCGATCCGTGCATTCCAAGCACGAGGAGCTTTCTTCAACCCATACAGGGCTTTCTTTAGCCGATACACCTTGTGTTCCTCCCCTTGCATGACAAAGCCTTCAGGCTGATCAACGTATACTTCTTCTAGTATCCCATTTAGGAATACGGATTTCACATCCAATTGGTAGATCATCCAACTGTGATGAGCTGCAAGAGAGATAATCATTCGTACAGTGTTAAGGTGAGCAACTGGGGCGAAAACTTCTTCATAGTCAACCTCATATTTCTGTTTGTAATTGTCACGCCCTAAATCCGAAAATCGGATTCACAGGAATCCCGATCGCCGAATCCGGTGCCGACAGCCTCCGTAGTACCCCATTCTCAGCTCCTAGCATTCATATGTCAGATTTCTGATCCTGGGATCCTAAAAGGAGGATTATTTTTTTTGTACATTTAACTAGTAATAAGCATAACCACAAGTTTACCCAAATCATAAAGGCAACATCATCATCACATATCCACTAATATAATCATTTGAATACAATGCTGAAAGGGAAATATATATGTCAAAATCAAAGCTCCAGAAAACAGCTGCACGCTCCAAGCTCAATGCCGCTGCAACCTAACATCACCTGCACGCATTTATCGTGCATAAGCTTATAGAAAGCTTAGAGGGTGGTGTAAGTATGTGCACGAGATAAGTGCTAAGTATTCAATACAATATCATAATCATACAATACCGAAAAGCTATTAATCCATAAACCATACAATAACTGAATAAGCAGAAACACTGATAAGAGCAGAAATTATCAGCGTAAATAGAAATACTGACAAGATTATAATCATGCGATAACAGAATAAGCGGAAGTATGAACAAGTCCATAAGTTAATCAATATCAGAATACGCAATATAGGACAACTATGCAAATGATGAGTCATAGATAATCAAATGTCGAATGACAAGGATATAATGTAATACACAATTCGAAAGAACTAACAAATATCATCACTCTCATCTAACTCACAGGAATACAGAAACATAACAACTCACAATGCTACACGACAAAGATGTAATGGAATATGCAGTATATGGTGCTAATGGAATGACCATGCTGGAGTGTGATGTCGGGATGATAGTACGTAGTATCGCAGGCTACGGGGTCCACCACAAGGAACCTCTATCCAAACCAGTCCCATACCTAAATTTGGATAGTCTGACTCAACGTGGTAAACTCCTGATCTCAGGTTAGTCGCGCGCCCAATCTTTGCCATAACGAAGATACATAACAATTAGTTGCGCACCACCAGCCCGAGTGGATAGTGAATGGATGAATGAATGAGTATGCAACTCCTACTCAGTAGCCTGTCAGCACAGTAGACTGCCAACCGCTAGTAGCTCGCCCAGTGTGGTAGCTCACCCAGGCCTCAGCCCCGCCCACATCAGTGTCCGCCCACGTGCGCCCGCCCACATGTACAATAGTGACGGGGTGTCATAATATCATGTCAGTCCTCATATCAGTATAGTTCCTCTCTGGAGAAATCACCGGGGTCTATTACACTTCACACCACCTGCCGCCCCAATCAAGTGCACAACTGGGTAAGTGAAAAAGACCTCACTATCCGCCTATCAATAGTCTGCCAATACCTACCCGGCTCGCCGATAACGGACCCATTCCTCGAGCTGGTCAAACTCAGCCTAGCCATGCCTACTCCCTCAGGCGGGTAAGGTCGCACCCCCTTCCAACCGACCATGACACAGTGGAGAGCGCAACCATCTGGTAATCGACACTCAACGCTCATCTACCCACTCGGTCTAGACATTGGAGCATCCTCTGAAACCAAGAGGGTGTTTAGGAATTTTCACCCAGGGCCATCTATGGCGGCCCGATGCTTGAACAGATTTTCGGTGTCCCATCTGGCCATCCACGATATGCCTGTGGAGGCTATGGCCCTGATGTCACTAAGGCGTATAGTAATCACAACACAATGCAAGATGCATGAGTCATACAATCTAATCATGCATCAATCCTGCGCATGTCATGCACTCATGTGAGATAATCTCCACCTATCAGGGAGTCTCACATCATCCTGCTCAATGACATATGCAATGGTCAATCATATCTCTTAACAAACATGCAGATGATGTGAATGGGCATGTATCATGATGTTATGATGTCACATACTCATAAACGGTATCAATAATCGGCGTCGACAATGTGGACTTTTAACCAACATTGCCCCCAAGGAATGGCCCACATAGAATCAAATATATAATGGGCACATGGCCTCACACAAGGGTCAAATATACGAAACAGGTGGGCCCTGGTCATGGGCCTAACACATATCACAATGGGCCTTGCCCATAGGCCTCAAATACATCTGGATGGGTCGCACCCATGGGCCTCAGATATATCACAATGGGCCTCAAATATACTTCACAGGTGAGTCACATACCTGGGTCTAATACACATCAGTATGGGCTACATCACATAGGCCTAATATACATCACTATGGCCACAACCCATGGGCTTTAAATACACAATAGGTGGGCCCTACACATGGGCCTCAAATATATACCACGGGTGAGCCTCAATGGATGGGTCACCAATATAACAGGATGAGCCTAATGACATGGACTCCATAATTATATCGAATAGGCCGCACCAATTGGGCCTTACATACATTGCAATGGGCCATGACCCATGGGCCTTGCAACATGGGCCTCATATATATTTAAGGTGGGCCTCAACAACGGGCCTCATACACATCAAAGTGGGCCTCAACAACGGGCCTCATACACATCAAGGTGGGCCTCAAAAATGGGCCTCATACACATCAAGGTGGGCCTCAACAACAGGCCTCATACACATCAAGGTGGGCCTCAACAACGGGCCTCATACACATTAAGGTGGGCCTCAACAACAGGCCTCATACACCTCAAGGTGGGCCTCAACAACGAGCCTCATACACATCAAGGTGGGCCTCAACAACAGGCCTCATACATATCAAGGTGGGCCTCAACAACGGGCCTCATATATGGCCTTAGCAACAGGCTACAAATATATCAAGATGGACCTAATCAATCATATGGGATAAATCAATTAAATGGCTGATACGAGCAGGCCGATCAAATGGACCGATACAAATGGGCTGTGCGTCATGGAGTTATACTAAGCATGTTATAAAGTAATGCCCTATCCTTATAACGCAACTGGCCTAGATGGCTTGCATACAAGTACGGGCCTACCAATGGGCCCTAGGGAGAGTCGCAATGTGGACATTTAACCAACATTATACTCGCAATGTCGACGTCAAACCAACATTGCTCCCAAGGTGTAGCCCGTAGTGAATAACATTACGTAAATCAGGTTGGGATCACACATTACAATGGACCTTAGGTACACCCCATTGGGCCTTAAATACATCAAATGGACCATGTCATATGGGCCTTTTACTCATCAAATGGGCCACATCAATGGGCCGCACCAATGAGCCTTATGTGCATTGCAATGGGTCATAACCCGTGGGCCTTAGATTGCATCAAATGGTTCTCAACCCATGGGCCTTATTCATATCAAATGGGCTTAATCCCATGGGCTTTAAAATACATCAAATGGGTCTAATCCCATGGACCTTGAAACACATTAAATGGGTCCACTCTATGGGCTTTAAATTACATCAAATGAGCCTAATCCCATGGGCCTTGGAACACATCAAATGGGTCCACTCTATGGGCCTTAAATAGTTCAACAACTAGCTATATTCATGGACCCAATTAAATTCAACTGTGGTGGGACTCAAAAGTGCATTCATTAAGCCCAGCATTTAAGGAACTAAAGGTATAAATCATTTCCTCTAAGATCTTTATAATATGGTGGGCCCCACTCCTCAAAATTTCAGCCCAAGGCCAGCATAATTATAACATGTTGTTGTCCTAAATTTGGGCACTTCATTGGAGTGGGTCCAAGGCCTCTAAAACTCTGAAAATTGAGGGCCAAGGTCTCTCATCATGCATGTAATGAGAGGAATCCCAAAAAGGTGGCCCACCATCAGAAGAAATATTTTTGAATTATGATTTTTTATCAAGGTATATTGCTGGACTGCACAACAGAAAAAATCTGAGAGTCCAACCATCTTGGCCCATTCTTTTGGATACCCAAACGGGTTCACTTGAGGCTGAAATTTCACAGAGTGATACTTACATAGGTGAACCACACCCCCACAAAATTTCATAATTTTTAGATATCTCTAAGTATTTTAATTAATTTAAACAAAACAAACTGTCCAGAAAAAATCGGACAGACCTGGACGTCCCAAAGTGGTGGGCCAGTCCGGCCCTCACCACGGTGTGTACAGGGGTCCATTGGCCCTGAAATTTGGTAGGTGGGTTCTAACATAAGTGAACCACATTCCTAAAAAATTTCAGAATTTTTGGACATCTGTAAATATTTTAATTCATTTACATAAATCAATCTGTCCTGAAAATCGGACTGATCTGGATACCATATTATAATGGGTTGGTCCCGCCATCACCATGGTGTGTACAGGCGTCCATTGGCCTTAAAATTTTGTAGGTGGGTCCTACCATAAGTAGGTCACCCCCATGAAAATTTTTATAATTTTTAAACACCCATAGGTATTTTAATAAATTTTAAAAAATCCAACTGTCCATGGTGGAATGTTGCTGGAACAATGCATAAAATTTAGACTGTCCACCTCACTTGGACCACACCTTTGGGACCCCAATGAAGGTCAGTTGGAGCTGAAATTTTGGAGACATCAAGATGAGATCCTCACCTTTCAAAAAAGTATATTTAATAGATATGAATAATCCCCCAAACAGTCCCAAAATCTGGTCCAAAAATAACCAGAAACTGTCCAGAAATTTCTGGACAGCAACATGTACTTAGATAAAATTTATTATATAAGTTAAATAAAAAGAAAAATACATTAATGAGCCACACACATCAGGAAATAAAATGAGGGAAAAGAGAGATAGAAGGACAATCCGGCCATAGGGAAAGGGGCTCTTCCACTATTAAGCCCTCCCAAGATCAATCACAACCGCACATCATACCTAGATCTACATTTACAACATGGATCTTGCACATGCATGGCCTATAATTAAAATGCATGGTGAGGATGTCATCCCCACCATGGTTATAAGGTCTAGATGACCCAAACATAATATGATATGAAATAAAACTACCATGATGGGGCCCATAGAGAAAGGCCTCATGCATGGATCATGCATGCATAAGGTAGGCCATTAGGCCACAACCATGGGATTGTGT
Source organism: Magnolia kwangsiensis (assembly GCA_037074715.1). NCBI lineage: Eukaryota > Viridiplantae > Streptophyta > Magnoliopsida > Magnoliales > Magnoliaceae > Magnolia > Magnolia kwangsiensis. Next base: position 81,354,739 of record CM073582.1, read on the forward strand.
GGGATCTCCACCATTGATTGGTGGGTCCTACACTTCCCTCATGAAAGAAAGAAAACATCTAGGTTATAGAAATCAGATTTTTTACATCTAGAGGAGCACCCACCGTTCGATCTTCTTACTCCTATGAGTTCCTTAGCACCTTAGCTTTGATTCCAATGGAGGAGATGGGGAATGGATGGTTAGGATGGGAGATTATGGGATAGGAAAGTGGGTCACACTTGAAGTTTTGAAAGAGAGGGAGAGGCTTGGAGAATTCTCATACGTATGGAATTTCTCTCCTTAGATTTTTTGAGTTTGAAAATGAGAAAGAGAGAGAGAGTTGTAAAGGGAGAGAGAGATGGGTGATGGATGTGGTGAGTGATGGGTGTAAGAAAATCTTGACTTTTGTAGCCATTTGTGTAAGAAAAGCATGGGTGGTGTAAGAACTTTTTAACTTTGAGGGCTTTTGGTGTAAGAGAGGTATGGGCTTGTAAGAGATTCTTGACTTTTGTAGTTGCTTGGAAATGGGTGAAAGGTGATGTGTACTTGACATGTACTTGACATGTGATGGATTGATGGATTGATGGGATTGATGTGACACCTCGTAGAGATTCTCTTGGGTTTCGCAACTCGCGACATTTTCTTCGCACCGAATGTTGGCCCACATCTCTTGACGAGGGTATCTCCTCGGCGCGCAAGTCGCGGCATCGGAACCGCAGCAATGACGCGGTCGCTATGGTTAAAGGTCTTGGGTTGAGTCGATACGGGTTAACGGCATACGAATCAGGGTCGCATGCAAATATTGGTTAAGGGCCGAAGGTTGCCTGAATTCGACCGGTAAGACCGCGGAAGTCTATGGAACGGTACGGTCTAGGATACGGGACTTACAGTAACCTTTTGCTACGAGCCTTTATATCGTTCGATCTTACCATCAGCATTCCGCTTGATTTTGTGCACCCATTTGAGACCAATCGTCTTCTGGCTTTTGAGGAGTGAGATCAACTCCCATGTTCAATTTTTTTCAATGGAATAAATCTCTTCTTCCATTGCCTTCTCCAACATTCTTCATTCACAGCTTCCTCGAATGTGAGAGGCTCGTGGTCCGCATACAGGCAGAGTAAGTTCACTTCTTCAGTTTCTGCATAGATGTCGTTGAGGCTTCTCATTTTAACAGGAGCCGCGGGTGAAGGAGAATCAAATGAAGATGTGCTGGATGAATTCTGATTTGATAAAGTACTTCCAGGAGATATGGAGCGTACTCCTAGACTTCTGCGATCCGAAGGGGGTGATGTGGGTGTCTGATCTGGCTTCTCATGTCTTTCTTCTTCATATTCTTCGACCTCGACCTGATTTTCTTTAGCTGAGTTTCCCTCGTTTCATTTTCATGCTTCTTCTTCACAAAATACCACATCTCTACTCACCACTAGCTTATTGGTTAGTGGATTGTAGAGCTTGTATGCCTTTAACTCTTCACTGTAGCCGATGAAGATGCACTTCTCGCCACGATCATCAAGCTTCTTTCTTCTCGCTTCTGGAACTTGAGCGTAGGCGACACACCCAAAGATCTTAAGGTGCGCCACTCTCGGCTTGTATCCACTCCATACTTCTTGCGGTGTCTAGAATCTGACACTCTTAGTCGGACACTTATTGAGCAGATAGGCAGTACATGCAACTGCCTCTGCCCAAAAATTCTTTAACAGATTTTTCTCCTTCAGCATGGTCCTCGTCAAGTCGAGGATGGTGCGGTTCTTCCGTTCCGTAATTTCATTTTGTTGTGGCGTGTACGCTGCAGTGTGTTGTTGCCTAATGCCATATTCCTTGTAATATTCTCAAAAAATATTTGAGGTGTACTCCTCACCTCTGTCAGATCGGAGGGTTTTGATTTTAAGACAACTTTCTTTTTCAACAAGGGTCTTAAAATTTTTAAAAATAGTAAAAGTAGCAGACTTCTCTTTGATTACATACACCTATAATTTTCTACTGAAATCGTCAATGAAGATAATAAAGTATTTATTACCTCCAAGAGAGATTGGCTCTAATGGTCCACAGATGTCAGTGTGGACTAACTGCAACGGTCCTCTTGCTCTTCGGAATACTCCACTCGAAAAGGAGTTCCTTTGTTGTTTCCCAAGTGTGCACGCCTCACACACATGTTCTGGAGCTTCTATAGTAAGTAAGCCATGCACCATGCTTGATGAGGACAGAAGTTTCAGGCCACTGAAATTTAGATGGCCAAAGCGAAGATGCCACATCCAGGAATCATTCTTTGCTTTTTCATAAAAACACTTCTCAAGTATTATGTTTATATGGAGAGGAAACATACGATTCTTCACCATCTGGACTTTTACAATCGAACATCCATACATCTCTTATGGAAAGAGAAGAGTTCTCCATGTGTATGACATAACCTTTTTCGAGGAGTTGTCCGAGACTCAGTATGTTACTTTTCATATTGGGCACGTAGTACACATTGGAGATATAATTTGGAACACCATTCTTCTGAAAGATTTTGATTTTACCTTTACCTTTCACTGGCGTTTTTGATGAGTCTATAAACGTTACATCGCCATGAACTCCTTCTGTGAGTTCCACAAAGAGTTTCTTGTCGCTGCACATGTGATTACTTACACCTGTTTCAAGATACCATATATCCTGCTGATCACTACCTTTCTCTTGTGCAAGGAGAAGTGTGGAGCTTTCTTGTTCATGGCCTGATGCTTCGGCATAGTTGGATAGCTCATCTTGAGTCACCAGCTTGCTCCAGCAATCGGATGCATAGTGGCCAAGCTTATTGCAATTGTAGCATTGGACATTCTTTGTACTTCCTCGTCCACGCATAGATCTACCTCTACCATTTTCTCTTCCACAAAAATTGGTATTTTTCTTCTAGTTTTAGCTTTAGCCATGGCTTTGTTGGTATCTGCGCCCTCTGCCTCTTGCGCGATTGTTAGCAAAACGTCCACCACGTTGTGAACTTCCACATCCACCATTGTTATCATTCAAAGTCAATCTTGACTCCAAAGCTTGTTCCATCGGCATGGAATTGGCATTCTTCTGCATTCATTGCTCATGAACTTACAACGATCTCATCAACTCCTCAATGGAGAGTTTCTCAATATCTTTTGATTCTTCGATCGCCACAATCACATGCTCAAACTTGATTGTGAGGGATCGAAGTATCTTTTCAATAACTCGGACATCTTCAATCTTTTCACCATTCCTTTTCAAATTATTGACAGTTACAAGCAAACGCGAAAAGTAATCAGTAATATTCTCACCTTCCTTCATGTAAGTTGCTTCGAACTTGGCTCTTAATGTTTGAAGGTGTTGAGGGTCAAATATTGCATATTAGACCCCAGTTACTACCTAGATTTATGAACATGATACTGCTTAACGGTCCACTTTAATCGTGTTTTTGTTACAAGGTGTAATTAGGAGCGTTGGCTGAAAAAGAGTATTAAAAGTGTTGATTTGACGCTCCGAAGTCACCAAAGCAAAGAACGGACTCTAGAGGACTAAGATCAACGGATTTATACACTAGGGATCCGAGAAAATCAAACCGTTTATGTTAAAGAGGCCTGAAATTGGTCTAGATTGCAAGATCATAGGGTTCCCACCATCCGTTTGGCTCGAAACTTCATATATGGGCTGAGAATTACAAATTAGCCGTACACGTCAAAATTCATCTCTTGGATCAATGTATAAGTGACCCGATGGGCAAGATCAGATAATAACCATTAAGAAAGCATCTTACACATCCTTGAGAGATCGGGACCAAAACTGAACCAATGAAAAGAGCATGAAAAATGGTAAATATTCGTCAAATTTCACTTCTTTTGGATGGTGCAGTTAGAAGATACGGACAATAGAAGTTATAACAAAAGACAATGACAAATCTGTAAATATGGATATAACCATGCATGCCTCTGTCACCTAATAGATTCAACAGTGAGTGGCAATTTTTAGTTGCTAAGATGGTGTGGGCCACCTGATCTACGAAACTTCCTTATCTTTTACCCCGCATCATAACATGGCGGGACAAAGACGGTGAACGAAGTGGATTACTTGCTAAACATCATAGTGGGCCCCACCTGATTTTTTTTTGCAATGTTACTTAACTCGACAGGTGGCTGTTACGTGGGATTTTCAATTGTGTTGTGGCCCACTATGGACATCCAAATGGTTGATCTTAACCGTCCAACCTGACTAGACGAGGGTTTTAACCAAACCCTAGTTAATTTCATACATACACTCATGTATCTATGGTCACAGAAACAATGGAAATTCCTTTACGTCGGTTGATGGTGTGGCTAACCCAAGATTCGAATCCAATTCAGATTTTGGCTCATGGCATAAATCGACCTCACTAATCCGGTGGATGGCATGGATTTCTAAAAATTCAGTCAAAGTGGGCCCAACCTAATTTTTTGAACAAAACCTCCCAATAGAGACCTTCTGTCGTGCGAAACCTACAGTGACGGATGCTGATTTTACTAGTGGGCCCCACTCATTGCTCGATTCGATGGTCTGAACCGTTCACTCGTCCCATAAGATGGCCAAGACCTTAACCTAGATGCCTGTATATTTCCATGCAAGCAAATGTGCAAAGCTCTCAGCCGAATGGAAAACGGACGGTGACTTTAAAGAGTACATGGGCTACACCAAAGGATGGCCAAAAATCCCCTTTCCTAACTGGGTTTTCGACGGGAATTCAATGAACGGAACTGATTCTTCAAAAGACTAAGGCAGGTGGATCCCACAGCTAACGCAGAATCGGTTTTGGAATTCTTTACGCAGGCTCTGTTAGCGTCCGGATGCTGTCCATTTTGCGGAAGCTAGTGGGCCACCATCATGGCCCATACATCTGATCCAACCCGTCCATCATGTAGAGGGCCCCGAATTCATCAAAACCATGCTGACTATTTTCAGTCATACATGCACACGTGCTGGTTTCTGCGGTTACAAACGGACAGCCTTGCACAGATTGTAGCTTAATTACTACTGTTGGCCACGTCAATAACATTTCAAATCCACCCATATCCTGCTCAAATTTCGTGTACAATCCAATGAATGGATTGGATCTTGTGAGCAGTACCACGAAATGGGTCCCACCTACGTCCAGCGTCAGTCAGGAGGCCCTGTTATGCACGTTGCAATGTCCAGAGTCGGTCCGACTCTAAACCAACTCCAGCAAGTCGGTTCTCCACTCCACCGTCTGCATTGCCTATAAAAAGAGGATCAAGAGCTGAGTATAAGGGAGGGAGGAGGAGGCCAGGGAGCATCAGTTGGGGCTTCACGTGGAGCAGACGTCGAGGAAGAGAGAGAAAGAAGTTTGGATTCTATTTCTTTTCTTATTTCTTTTAAGTTTTTCTTATGAATTATAAGGAGATTAGTCCAGCCATGGCAGGCTAATCCTCTTAGCTAGGGCTAAGAGGTGAAGCTTGTAGCGTGATGGGAGGATCTGTTGCTTGTGCAATTTATTTAGACTAATTGATGTTGATCTTAGTTTGATTTTAATGGAAATATTTTTAATTTTATTAATGGTCTGTTGTGACTAAAATTACAATGGGTCTGCAATGGCTTTGAGTATGTTCTTCTCTTTTATGTTTATGACGTTAGAGATCCCTGTTGTTCACCATAGTCTCCTGGGCATGGTTGGCTGATGGTACCCTTCCTAACCTTCATACATGTGATTGGTTGGTAATTAGTTTAATTCTGTTGTTCGCCATAGTCTCCTGGGCATGATTTGGTGATGGAATCCATTCTAATTCATATTCCTTTCATCTCTTGAAAACTAGATCAATGACAGTTCAGTTAATTTCTATGATTCATGAAACAGGCATAAGATCTCCCTGATCTCTATAAGTGGATCCTCTGAATCCCTAGTTTCCTTATCTCTAATTTCTTAAGTTTTAGATAATAATTTTACAATTATTCCTCAAATCACAAATAGTTTAGATTTCACCTTATTCTAATTCTAGTTCTAGTTAGTTTTAGATAACGTACAAGTATTAGTCCCTTGGGATTCGACCTCGGTCTTACCGAGTTATTACTACATCACAATCCTGCACTTGCGGAGTGAACAGAAGGTGAACCCGCTTCACTCGATCTACACCCTTGAAGATGGTGCCAAGGGTATCCCATGCTTACTTGCTTAATATTGTTTCGGCAATCTTTTCGAAGGTGGATTCATCCAAACCTTGAGAGAGGAGAAACAAAGTTTTATTGTCTCTCTTCCTTTGATTTTTTAGAGCAATCTTTTCTTCATTGGTGAAGGCGGCTTCTTTTTCCATAGTGCGTTCTTCATACCCATCGGTGACGATTTTCCATAGTTCTTGCGACCCGATCAATGCCTTCATTTGGATGCACCATTTTTCATAGTTATCCTTTGACGACTTAGGAACCTGCGTCTGGATTGTGCTGACCATCTTTTCCTATTTATAAAAATGACTGATTTTATTTATTTTTTTTGCTGAAACGGTGGAATCGTGGACAGATTCTTGGCCTTTTGCAATCTGATTTTTAAAAAAAAAAAAAAATAGATTTTTTTTCACTACAATCTGATTTTTTAAAAAATACCAATCTGATTTTTGAAAACAGATTTTTGCTGAAATGGTGGATCTGGACGTTTCGAACTGATTGAAAACTGCTGAAAAACAGATTTTTCTATTGTGACTGAAAACAGATTTTGAACACAGATTTTGAAAACAGATTTTTGAAAAACAGATTTTTCTGTTTTGGCTGAAAACTGTTGGAACCTTCTCACTGCTGATATGGCCCAAGGATCAGTCGCTCTGATACCACTTTGTTGGGTGTACAACCCAACAACTTGCTGATGTGTGGCTACAGCCACCGTAGAACAGAAATTCTTGGAAGAAGAAAAAAGAACTATTGCTGTTGTATTGGAATTGAATGAAAACGAATGAATACACGGTGCCTTTTATAGGCATTTCTTATTATGTAAAATTACTAATCTGTCCCTGTCTAGATACATCCCAGGGGTAGCTAAAGAAAGAAAAATATCTAGAAAAATATCTACTGTTTATCTTCACCAGCTAGCAAACTAATTTTAGAAGAAATCTCACAGCTAGCTCAAAAGATACGTATACGGTTTTGGATTTGCAAAAAATCCTCCACCGTATCCAACACATCCTCCATCTTTTTCTTTTCAGTTTCAAACAATAGCCTTGGTGGTGAAATCCCTCGATCAGATTGCAATGCAACATACCTAAAAGTCCTTGATTTATCTCACAATCACTTCATTGGTCAGATTCCACCATGTTTGGATGAGATTGGTGATGCCCTTGTTGAATCTTGAAGGAAATGCTTTCAATGGCACCTTACTTCAGACATTTAAAGCGGGATGCTCCATACAAACGCTTGATCTCAGTGGGAATCAATTAGAGGGCCAAGTGCCAAGGTCTTTGGCTAATTGCAAAATGTTGGAGGTATTAAACCTTGGAAACAATCAGATGCATGACACCTTCCCTTTATGGTTGGGAGCTTTGTCCCAGTTGCGTGTTCTCGTCTTGAGATCCAACCAATTTCATGGCACCATTGCGCATCCTCTAACAAATCACCCTTTCCCACTGTTACAAAATTTCGACCTCTCTTTCAATAGCTTTGAGGGTAATTTGCCATCAAATATGTTCAAGAGCTGGAAGGCAATGATGGAAGAGGACAAATCCCAATCTTTGGTCCTTGGAAAAATGATTTATGGCAACGGAAGTTCCATACACTATCAAAACAAAGTGTCTTTAGTCAGCAAAGGGCTACGGATGGAACTAGTAAAGATCCTTACAGCCTTTACTGTAGTTGATCTCTCGGAGAACAAATTTCATGGGGATATCCCAAAATCAATTGGGGATCTAAAGTCACTCCGTGTGCTCAATATGTCCACCAATGATTTAACCGGTGGAATTCCAACATCATTTCAGAATCTAAGGGATCTAGAGTCATTAGATCTCTCACATAATAAATTGTCTGGAAAGATCCTTTGGCAGCTCACAGATCTAACATTCCTTGCAATGTTGAATCTCTCACAGAACTTCCTCGTGAGAAAAATACCACAAAGCCGACAGTTTCGTACATTTAATAGCAAATCATTCAAAGAGAACTCAGGATTGTGTGGACCTCCACTATCAAAGAAATGCGAAGATGCGGAGAGTGCACCACCGTCCCCTTTGTCAACATTGCAATCTGAAAGGAAATATGATTGGGAATTAATGTGGATAGGATTTGGAGTTGGACACGGAGTAGGTGTAGGGATGCTTTTCTGGACCCTAGCACTTTGGAGGAAGGGAAGGAGAGAATTCTATATATTTATTGATAGAATGCTTTCCTCAATTTTTCCTTCCATGGTGTTTCCTAAATAGCAATGATGGTGAGATGATTGGAGCTAGGGTAAGTATGTTTGTATGCTTCATGTACAAAAAAACAAAAGAAGCTTTAGTTGTTTTCTCCTTTTCGTTATTTTGTGTATTTTGCTTGGTCTATATGATATGTGTGGCAATTGTTTCTTGTATTTGCACCTACCTGAATGGCTGTACACAACCATTTTCAAATCAATAAAATTACAGGTGGTGTGCTCCCACCTTTCTGCAAAAAAATAAAAAATAATAAAAAATGTCTAAGCTATCTCTTTATATTCAAATTTTGGCCCACCTCAGCGACAAGATAACTTAATCTATAAGCTAGATGATCTAACCAATGTAGCCTACCTAGCCAGTGGTCTTTATTTTATTTTTTTGCCCAATGGTCAAGACAAATGTGGGCTAAGTAAATTAACATTCAACAAAGAATAGTACAAATGTGGGCTAAGCAAACATTTAGACGAAGAAGAGTACTGGTGTTTCATGTATATTTTATATTTTGTATTTTTCGATCATCACAGACGGTTCTTTCACCTTCCCACATCCATGTACGTAGGGTGTAACCGTATAAGAGTAATCACTTGTTACTATGTGGTGATTTTCGAGTTGGACTTTTGTGATGCCAAAAAGAAGTGTGGAAATCATCACCACATGCAGTTTTCTACTTCCAAGGGGACACTTGGCCAGTCTAACCAAGCAATATGGGCTGTGCATTACGTCCAGGACATATTTCTTAGGCCACCATGTAAAATTCCGACCAAATAAGATGATTCGAACAATAACTATTTAGTGGGCAATCAACATAATTTATGGGAAAGTCAACATAATTTTTGGGAAAGTAGGCCTATTCAGCAGTGAGCCATCCATCTGTTAGGCCCATCGTCTATTGCTTACTGTTCTAAAGAATCAATTTTATCAAAAAATCATAACCATCCCAACCATGGTTTGGCAATAAATAATGAAGTCCCACATATGGATGGATTAGATCATTCAACTGATGTGATTTTCATTTTGTAGCCCATGAAATGTTTGCTACAACTAGTAAACATCTTGTCCAATCGACTGGACCGTGCGAGTGTCCTACTACAAGGAGTCATTGATGAGAACAGAAAACTTGTCTTTGATTGAAAATTGTGATTGTTGAATGTATCAAATGAGAATTGTAAATGTAGATTGAAAGAAAAAAAAAATTTGTACACGTGGAAAGTATGTAATTAGATACCAGATGAAACCTTGCAAAAAATTGTACACGTGGAAAGTATGTAATTAGATACTGGATGAAACCTTGTTTAATAGCCTATTTGGTTTGGCTCATTTAGTCTCACGGGCCATGCGACCACTTAGAACTCGAAGGGGTTGTATGGCTGCAAGCAAAGTTGTACCCAACATGGGTCCTTACTCTTGGTCCGGTGGTAGACTCCCAGGAGTTTCAACACTTGGTCAAGGGTTCGAGTACCCATGGGTGGTGAAATCCCACCATGGTGTGAGCGTGTTAAAAAATAATAATTTGTGCCCAGCATGCACACTTCAGAGCAGACATCTTCTCTATGGTTTAAAACCTATTTATGCATAAGAATATATAAAACAATAATAATAACAATAATAATAATAATAATAAGGACATCACACCCTTGAAAGGCAGAATATAGCTAGGATAGATTTGTACCAAAAAGAAAGGAGAGATTCCTGTGAAGTGGTGGAATAAACATGAGCAAGCTCATCCCAAGTTCAGTGCATCAATCTCAATTACATGCATGTGTGCCAGCATCAATCTCGATTACATGTGTCTGATTTGTCAATGTGTAAATTCAAGGTACTTTACAAACAGCTTTGCTTGCATCCAAATAGCCCTTTATATATATATATATAAATATATATATATATATATATATATATATATATATATATATATATATATATATATATATATATATATATATATATATATATATATATATATATATATATATATATATTTTGGTGTGTTGCTTTGAGTAAGAATATATAAAATAGGGAAGTTTCCTTCTTTCTTCCTCTCTTCTCTTTTTCACTTTCTAATTACAATAATAAAGATAAGACTTCATGGTCTTTAAACAACCAATCATCAAAACCTTATCACTCCTTTGACATATAGCAATCATCTTGCAAGCCACACCACCCTCAAAGAATATCCTTTCTTCTTTTCTTCCTAAATTTTTGCTATAAAAGAATAAAAGATAGATCTACAATTTACATGTTCTTCTATTTCTCCAACTTTCTCAGATCTTTTACTTTCAATATCTTTAACTCTTTTTTTAAAGTCCATATTTTGAATTTCAAGATCATCTATTTCTTCAAAACCTAAGATTCTCTTTACTTTTCTTTTATCTTCACATTTTTCTTTACCTTCCCTTTCCTTTTTCTATTTAGAAAAAAGCCCATAAATTTTGATTCCATCACTCTCTCCAAATTAATCCCCAACTTCACCTCACTCTCCAAAATCATCTAGAATGTCTGGTTCTCTTTTTTAAAACCATCTCCAAAGACCATCTCATTCACCAAAACTTATTCAAAATCATTCCATTGACTTCTATAATTCCTTCTCTCTTCATAGGTTCTCCTTCTTCCTCAATGCATCCCTTCCTTCCCAATATGTCTTTAAGCATGCTTCTCTAATTGAAGCAAACTAAATTAAAAAATGATACCTTTCTTATTTGAAAAGGCCATACCGACAAGGCCGTTAGAGGCAGGGAATGATGGGCCATATGGATATAACATCCATTGCTGCCTATGACTACTAAGCATTCTTCAAATTATAGAGAAATGGAAATCTCCAATCCCAAATATTCCAAATAGTTGAAAAATGATTACATGGCCTTTGCTCGTTGTCACAGGCCGTATTGTCAGATATGCCGACCCACAAATCACAACAATGCTAATTTCCTTCACTTTACAACTCTTTTTATTTGGATAAATGTTCCACGAGGCCTTCACAACAATAACCACCTAGTAAATATGCCCTTATGCATTCCTTCAAACAAATTTCTCCAAATCATTACAGCTCCCAAATTATTATTGGTAACCCATCATATGCCTACTTTTTTTCCTTATGCTCCACCCGTCTCCTATCAAACTTCTAATTCCTCTTCATCTTTCAACCCCTCTGTGCCAAACTACTTCTAGTTCCTCTTCATCTTTCAACCCGTCTGTGCCAAACTTCAACAAACCCAAACCTCAATTTGAACCTAGATGGATAGTACAACCCATGCCTAAGGATTGGTGATGGCATTACATTACCTATTACTGGCATGGTCGTCGTCACCTCGACATATATTCAAAAGAAAATTTATTCAAGCTTGACAATTTTCCAATACTTTCAAATAGTCTTTTTTTTTTTTCTTTTTCTTTTTTTTTTCCTACACTCATTGTAAAAGGCCCAAAAGGACATGCATGAAGGCGTTACGAAAATATGGATGACTTATGATCTTACTAAAGGTATAGCCCTTGATGGAGTCAAATAGGGCAACCAGAGTCATATAGCCAACCCCATGTAGTTGGAATAAAGCTTAGATAATGATAATGATGCTGACACTCCTCGCTTGTGAAGGATCTTTACACTAAAAAAAACCTCGCTAAAGGAGTGATGAGTGGGAACCTATATTTTCTAAGCAATGAAGTATGCCACATTGTCACAAGTAAAATCTCTGTTCTTTTCTTCTTCTTTTCTTCTTTTGTGTAGTAAATTAGGCCATATTAGTTATAGCACTTTGATGCAATCATCCAACAAGCAGCTCATCTCTTGTAACAATGTTCCCCGAGAATGGCATGTCCTAATTTCCAAGTTAGGAAAGTGCATATGGCTTCCCATTCCTTTGTCAAATAAATGCACTTCTTATTTTCTGAAATTTATGGACCAGCTACCTTCTATTTCTAATAGTCCAAGTTGTTGATGATGTGGGACACATAAGGGATGGGTCATCACCCTGAAGCCTCCCAAGTTCAAAGATGTTAATCCATCAAACATAGAAATCATGCCACCAATCGTAGGCTTTGAACTCTCCAAAAGTGAGAAGTTACTAGTGCACCACACATTTATAGTGGGAGCTTAATATCAAAGGCTGGAGATCATACATACACCCAGATCCATAGCTCAACTGGCAGACTGAGTGGAGATACCTCGTTTCAACACTTGAGGTCTTGGTATTGATCCCTAGCGGGGGTGGCTAACAAGGAGTGTGTGTACTGACATGGGTGTGTACTAACAAACTAACCCCAAAAAAAAAAAAAAAAAGGCTGGAGATCATACACATTATTTGATGCACAGGATGCTACATAATTCATCATTTGTACTAATGACAGGTCGCAACAAATTTTAGGCCGAAGTTGTACTGTGACGCCAAAAGGTGGAGATGATCCTTTCACACCAGGCTCACTTCAGAAAGCGACAATTGTCACACATCTCAAATAAAGGTGTCCTCCCGAATATAAGAAAAATGCAACTGATAATGAATGAACTATACCTGGAAATTCAATACTCACTAGTCTAGCCAATGCACCTGATTCAGACCATCCAATTAATTAACCGCTTCTTGGATGGACCATAACCGAAACCCAAATTGATTAAATGATGTTAACAGTTGGATCAATGGACCTACTACTGACAGACAAAGTCAAAAAATCCAGGGGAAGCAACATCCAAGGGGTTAGCATACCAATTGAACAGTCGGAAGTCGCACACAAGATGATTCCTTTCAACGGTCCATTTGAAGGAACAAATCAGATGGTTAGGATTGTTGGATGTGTAATTTTTTGGCTATGACCTATCCAAGATGAGTGGTCGAACTACTCTACATAAGATGGCTACAAACACACGCTACATACAATAACCGTGGAAATTACATATACATGGCCCTTATCGTGGCATTTGTGTTACTATAGTTTATTAGCAGCATCTATTTTATGTACCAAAACGTCCGTCTTTGTTCAGCAACTCAGATCAACAGACCATGGTTGGGACAATGGCAACAAAGCCGTATCCAACATTTGAGTTTTCAAAGAGAAGGCCAGTCTCCAAGCTCTAGGCTACTTTTGCTCCTCGTACCTTCCACATGCTCTGCATTGGAAGAAACATAACAAAATGAGGGAGAATAACTAGTAATATGCTAAGCAATCTAGTCCAAAGATAAGAAGGCAAAGAGAAATTACAAGGGGTTCATCATCCGAATCTCCTACAACTCCTCTGTCAGAAGAATCCATTTTCTCTCCTCTGTCTGATTCTTCTAGGTCTGCTGGGGCCTCTCGTTCCTCCTCCTTTGCGGCTGCTGAAGGAGATGCTTGTTCGTTTGCAAAATCATCTAATAAGAAAAAAGCTGGACATGAGAAACTAAAAGAATAGAGAAGATCTCTACCATGGTTAAAAGACTCGTTGATTCAGATCAACTTATTCAGTCCTCAGTCAAAGTCATGAATCACTCAAGGATGAATGGGGGGGATCACTCGAGGTGTCAAACTGGGTTGGATCTCACCTAGTTCGAGTTGACTCATCCAAGGTACACGTACACCCATGACCTGACTAGTACGTATCTTAAGACCATAATTAAATCCTTCCACAAAATGATGTGTTAAGTGCCACTCATTAATTTTTTAAAAGGTAGCGAAATCAATGTTTTAAGAAAATTTATCAGCTACACTGATTACAGCAGAGTACTAGTCTCATTTCTCTGTGAGGGTGTGAAGAGCATGTAACAAACATCATAGCCACAACACAGAGCAGATGGCACTCAGTGAGGTTGCAAGGATAAGGGCAGCAGTGCATGTATTGAATTTGGCAGTGACTACAGGTAACAGTAAGCCAATGGATAAAACTATCATCTTGTGGGCATTTTGCATTTCCTTAGGTGAACAAGAGACAAACCATTGATTTTGAAAGTGGCAGTAGCTTTACCTGAATTAACTTCATTGACTTCAAGACTAGTGTCGGGGTGAGAATCTGATAATTCAGGGGTAGCTCTTCCTTCAACGTAATCACTAGTATCAGCACCAATGTCGCTTTCTGACATTCCACTATGGCTATTCTTTACATTTTTCTTTATAGTGGTTTTCCTCCTGAATCTAGAAGGCGAAAACATTTCAAAAATTTTCAGAATTCACTAAGCAAGAAAGATAGGTAAATACCGACAACATATGAATTCCATACTACTTATAAGGATTCTTATTTCGTCTTGAGGCACCAGGTGTCCTACTTTTTTCCTCCTTGGCTGACCTGTAGCAACAACAATGTACAAGATGTATAATGGAAATTGCATTCTCAAAACCAAGTACCCTGCCTGGTATGGCTACTTGTGAGACTGGATTTTTTATTCATAGTCCCCAACATATGCCAATTTGCCACCTGTACATCAGGCCATTCATCAGGTGGACCCCCACCTTGTAACTGGTGTGAACAGATAAAATGGCTCACCTGGCCATTAGGTGTGCCACACATATGCCAGATAATGATCGTAAGTGTCAATTATTTAATCCATTGGCCTACCAGATGAGCACTCTGACCTAGCCATTGGGCCATGACACATACATGGGGACCATGGGTCCCAGCAGATGAACAACCCGGAATAAGCACACACCAGTCAATTGGCATCTGCGAGGAGTGTAAGATTCATAATCCTACCATCACCAGTAGTCATCTCATTGCTCAAAAACCAAACTATTCACATAGGTCAGTCGGGTTATGAAATCACACCATTCTGCCCACTACAATGACAATGGACTTGGCACCAGTTAGTTGCATAAAGCGGAAGAGAAAGCAGTGGTGGATTTGGGTGCAGGAGCAGTGAAGCAGCATTTCCAAAATGTTGCAAGTATGAACTCCTAGGAAGTAAAGAGCAGGCAAATTAGTTTGAACCAGAAGAAAAGGTAGAAGAATTTCGGACGAGTTTAAAATCGGCAAAGCATCCCACACAGCAGATCCATTCGGGACCCTCATATCAGTTTCTATAATCTTGTGGTTCAAAACTCCTAATCTGTGCATAATATCAACCATATACTGCCCAAACTGTATTTTAATTAACTAAAATGACACAAAACTGAATCATGGAAAGAAAAGCTTTGACAATGATACTTGCATTCCTTTGGGTGGGGAAACATTCAATGATTTAAGTCGCTGGAAAAAGGTTGAACATATTATATTCCGTGCTAAAAAATTGCAATTTAGCCAAAGAAGAAAAGATTGCTCGATAATAGATAGATCAATACCTTGCTAGGCTCAGAACCTTCACTAATAACCTCCAACTGCTCCTTATCTAACTGGAGAACTTCCACATCCCCATCTTCATATAGTATCTTTGAAGCAAATATCATTCAGCAAGTAAGTCTTCAAGAAAGGGGACAGTTTGGACAGGGATAATTAAGAGAAGTGCACAAGTCTCATAGTTTACCGCATGTTTCTTCTTTCCTGGGTTATAAGATGCACAACACCTTCATAAAACCTGCAGATAAGAATGGTAGAGTTTACAATAAATATGGTGTTAAACAAGTCCATCCTAACAACTCAGCTTCTTGTTATCTCAAAATTTTTTACTTTCATGCTAAGAAGCCATGAAGTTGAGTTATCCCAACACACACACACACACACACACACAAAACAACAACAACAACAAAAATAAATAAATAAATAAATAAAATAAAAAATAAATCGAGTCATCCCAACTAAAAGAACCAGGAGTTCAAGATTATAATGATTCAAAGCATGTTCAAGTGTGCCCCCAAGTTGTGCTTTACAAGGCTACCCAAGCATATTTAATGCCCTCAGTTTAGGCAACAAGGAAGATGGCCCCACACTGAGCAATCTTATGCTTTATAGCCTTTTCCGGCCCAACATGATTGAAGCAGTAACAAGGTCCTACTATTATTTCAACCATGATTTGGCAGGACAAAGCAAAAGTTAGAATCAAGAGCGAGCAAGGAAGGCAAAAAGACTTTGAATCTACTCGAGCTTACCTGGGAGGGCAAAATTAGTGGGCACTCGGACCCAGAGGCGCCCCAGCTCAGATGTCAGAGCCTCCCATTCTCCCGAGGCCGAAAACCATTTCCCCTTCCAATCTTTATTGGAAGTGGGAAGTTTGGCAACGAGGCCGGGGGTATAGCCAGTCCGAGCCGAAAAGTAATACCAGTACGGCTCGGCCTTATTATGTTTGGCCATGTACATGGCCAAAAACTCTTCCAGTGTCAGCTCTGGGTTCTTCACTTGCCGCCAGAGGATGAAGGATGACACCAATATATGAGCTAGGCATTTGTGACGAGCTAACCTGGGGCTAGCTTCTGCCGTGCCAGCAATATACATAGGAAAGGGTGAAGCGAAAACTGCAGTCCGCACTGAAGAGAATAGACAAAGATAGCCACTTCTCCGTCCGCAGGGGTGCCAGGCCCGTCGGTGTCAGCAGGGGCTCAGATGTACACCGAGTTTGGAATTTGGTAGTCGGCCCGGAGCTTATCCATCTGGGACTCGATCAAGACTGAGCCCCCAGGAACTCTGGCTTCGACTCGACCTCTTGAGGGCCCAGCCAACGATCTCCCGGCAAGGTCCCGAGGTATCCTTTTGGCCTTGGCTTGGCCCTAAGACTTTGTTCTAATGCTTCTCTTGGGCGAGGGATACAAAGGAACTGCTTCTAAGGGGGCCTCCGAGCTTCGCTCCGAGTCTGTGTTCTCAGACTCGGATCCGTTTCCGACCTTGCAGACTTCACCAGAGTCACTCGACATAATGAAAGAAAAGTGAAGTGGCAGAAGACTCACAGGAGCTCTGGACGATTTCCTTTGGCGAAAGATTTCCCTTTCCGGCGTACTTCACCGAGCAGAAAACCCTTTGCGGCAAGTGGAAACCCCTTTTCCGGCAGTAGTAAGATGACTCAGGAGGGAAGGCATAGATGAGGATCGCTTCGAGAGATAAAAATGCAAAGTGTTTCCGAATGAGAACCCTAGGGCTCTTATAGCCAGAGCCAGCCACCCGTAATCATGACGAGTAACTGCATTCGATGCCAAAACGGCTCGGATCCGAGTAGCATGGAATACGTGGCAACTCGCTATACGCCCAGCGCAACGTCCCCTGATCCCTGCGCAGCCGGTATTTAATGAGTTGACGTCTCTGTGCAGTCATCATTCAATGTGTCGAAGTCTATTCATCTTTCGACATCCACGTGGCACCATCTAAGTTGTTCAGCCGAAGCGTCTTGACAACTGGTGCCACGTTTACGATGACCAGTGGCCAATGCAGAGGAAGCGGTTGCCACCGTACAACGTGTGAACCCCAAGGGACATCATTGCGATGCTTCGCCCGAGTTCATCATTGCAGAGGGAGCGGCAGTTTGCTTCCCTAAACCTCGATTTGATTCCCCGAGTATGTTACTCTCTGAGTCCAAGCCCGGACTTAGAGAGTAGGGGGCTTCTATTATGGGTAAAACCGAACCAAGCCATCCTAGGGTTAACTTTGGCATCAATAGGTAAGGCTTCAGATTGGTAGGCGGGCGAGCCGAAGCATGTGCCCTGTCCGAGCCTCAGAAAAGTTCGTCACATGCCGAGTCAGATCTGGGAGTAATGGTAGTACACCGAACTGACAGGCATCCGAGCCGAAGTATTAAGTTTGTACTCATCTACAGTACCTCCGAGTCAAGCCATGTACTCGCCAATGGTATCTCTGGGTCGAAAGAACCGAGTCCCTCTTGCTCAGTACGCCAACAGTCATCATTTATAGGCTCGGATCATCTAGCAATGTCCGAGCCCTATGGTCGGCTCAGGTAGGATCACAGATAACGGCATTGGTGGAAAAGATCCAGTATCGCACGGTTGGCGTGATACCCGACACGCGATCCATCATTGATACACTTGTCATACACGTCTAACGAGAAAGATCGTGATTGCGGGGATCATGTCGAGATCTTCAGACATGTTTGAGGCGACCTACAGGTATAAATATGGGTCATCTCTACAAGAATAGGTACGCAACATCTCACACCCTCACCCTACTCTACTCGACTTAGACCCCATTTCCCTAGCCTGACTTAGGCATCGAAGGGTCCCCTACTTGAGCCAGAGTCTCCTTTGTCCATTCGTTTGTGCAAGACCAGGGTTCGTTCCAAGCACCCAGGGCTCGGTGGAGGGCTGTCCAGATTCTTGCATCAACAAGTTCCGACTATTATTTCAACCATGATTTGGCAGTAGCGCAGTTTTTGTCTTGGGAATTGGGAGCAGTAATCTTTAACTAGTAATAGAATTTTGTCCAAGAATAAAAGGTGGAAAAGAAAGACATCTCCAACCAACACATAAAATGTGATTAATTAAATGTTGTTACCTAAGGTTCTCTAATACTAACAACTATTGTACGTAACAGCCAATGCGCACTACATGTCTTTTTTTTTTTTCTTTCAGGAAATGCTTATATGTTGTAAGTTCCACAAAATCATAATGTCAAACAAAACAGTTACTGTTTATCTAGGAAAATATCTGGCCAGTCAATATTGTTTGAATGCAACCTTCAACTGATGAGTAAGAAAACTTAAACAGGAAGTTAAGAATATAGTAACATGAAATGGCACATAATGTAGTACATAAAACCAAAACCTTGCATCAGATAAATAACTTATGACAAGAACATGTGAATTTGCATACCCAACCAAACATACCATTAGTACCTTTCCCATTATATTTTGGAAGATAGTATTGTAGAAAGACTTTCCTTTTCCCTTTTTGGGAAACTCCTGATTGCCCACCTTCACATCTGTGCATCAGCACAAAAAGAAAAAAAAAAATGCAATTGCCTTAAAAAATATAAAGCTTACATTGGAACAGAGGTGGCTAGGTTGTCCCAAGGACACAAGTTAACCTTGCATTTTCAGGCAGAGTAAGGGAAGTCTACTCATGCATTTGCATTTCAAAATCAACGTGACCTTAGGTGCATATATTTTTTCTAGTGTCATGTATCAATGCAGCAAAATTCATGGGGGACAGAAGGCCAAATGACTAAGACGCATATAATTGTAAGTATTCACAATACCAAATGCAAGTAGCTTGAATCTAATTGCAATTTTTGAATGAATAAAACCAATTATTAAAGTTTGTGATCCAAAACTTATACATAATATGTATTCCTTGAAGATATTTAACGCATCAAATCCGAGAAAATAGAAGCCAAAGACTATCTCAATAATATGACATACCTTAAAATTGTTTACAAGCTATTATGTATAATTATAATAATAATTGAGGCAGTACCCTTGCATATAATTTATGGCCAATTTATGTATATGCAAGCTACTTATATTTTATTAACACAAATCATGCGGGACACAAGGCAGCATTCCCAAAATGCATATATTTGTAAGTACTTCTCGTATCAAATGTACGTAGCTTGCATCTAATTGCTAATGTTTCTATGACAATGCCACTAATGAACATAATCTTACACCATGTACACTTTTAAGATATCCTTCCAAATCCTAGAAAACAAAAGCCAACAACAACCCGAACAATATAACAGACAATAGCACACTTAAGCTACCATGAAGTCGGATGCTCCAATTCCTATTGCTTTGCTCTGATCATGCAACTGCAGTGTAGGGTCTATTTTGAGAGATAGCAGAGGATGTTGGATAACGCAGAGGATGTTGAATTGAGTTCTATACAATGTGGATGCTACTGTTCCAGTGCAGTTGAGCACAGGTGGTTTGCTGTGGACAACAATGATTTGTTCTTGCCTTTTTTTTAGTGGTTTTAGATTGTTTTATGTTTTGTCTTCTCTATAATGTTTTACTTCTGCTGTGGAGTTATATGATAGATGAAGGACAAAAAAACTTCGTGGCACCCACCCAAAATTGTGTATAGCATTGTTCTCAATCAACTACAACGACAAGTTACAATGCACCTCACGTATAATGTATGACCTATTTATGTGTATGAGCATTAGTGTTAAGTAATTCTAGAATATTATATGGAAAAAAAAAAAAAAAATGTCTTTTATACCAAAAGCACATCTATATTGGCAAATCCATAACTTTATGTTCATTTATTTTTTATGGGTAAAAAGTTTTGCTAAAAGAGCTAAGGAGCATTACAGATGTGGAAATCATTCCAACACACATATGCTCACTCAACACTAAAATCCATTTCTTGTTCTCAAAAGAAACTTCTTTAAAATGCTGAAATTATTTTTGGCCCTTGTATTTTGGCATATATAATGGCCATTGAAAATTAGGCTCAGACACTTCTATCAATATGTAACACCTAGCACCTACGCCTGCACAATTTTCCCAAATTGCATACCCAGAACAGGGAAATATAAACACAGATTTAAATGTAACTGGATATTGGCTTGTAGAATCCTCATTTAGAGCAATTAAAAGACAAGTAAATTGTACATAGCAACAAATGCAACAGAGGAGTAAGGATACCCGTAAATTGATTTTATATGCTTTGAAATCTCTCCAAAAGAAAGTACTTTTTTTAGGATTTCCTGAAGGTTTTCTATCCCTGGCTGCAGATGAGGTTTAGTAAAAAGCTTTTCACCAAGGGGTTTTATGCCAAATATCTGCTATGCAAAACCAGAGAGAAAAACAGGCATTGTAGTTTGTGTTATGCATCCCAGTGATTGCAGTACAACAGGCAGACTTGCTTTTGTCTCCGGTATATCCACAAGCTTCTGTAATCAGTAGGAAACTACATTGTTAGTAGAAGTAGGTCAATCACCATAGTGTGCTGTCCAGGTGTCTGACACTGTGGCCTCTGTTCTGATGTGAGTTCAGTCACAACCAGCTGCTACCCTTTCCTTACACTTCTGCTTTCTCTTTTCCCTGATGTTGAGAATCGCCAACTCTAACATCTAGCTGTAGTTTGCTCTCTCAGGATTGTTATATGGGGGTGAATGGATGCAGATTGTGTTAAGAGGCAGAAAACTCCACCCATCTTTGTGGAGGCACCCAAGCTCTGGTGCAGTTGAAGCTGTCCGTTTGTTTGTCTGGTGGGAGTAGGGCTTCATGCAGTTTTAAAACCATCATTTAGTTCGTAAGAACATTAAATAGCTAGCCTTGTGATAGGCCAGTTTGCGTTGCGTTGGGTTAGTTTGGGTTGGGTTGGACAGCCCCTAGCCATCTTTTTTCACGCTCAGGCTTCGACCCATGCTGGGCTCAGGCTAGGCACAGGCCTTATGTCTATATGTTGGGCCCGGCCCAATCCTGATCAAGCCCAAACTCGGCCTATCGCCACCTCTTAACTCATAGTGTAGCTAGTTGCCTGAGTTCACTTGGATAGTCCATTTCATGGACTACCATGCAACAACTACGCTTATTGGATGATCCAATCCATTCTTAATTTGGCCTTATTTTCTATAGCCAATCTGTTTCCAACCCGAATGTGTATTGGATTAGTGTACCATTTGTACATTAACCAATCAAATGTGATTTAGACTTAAATAAACAGTCTAGATCAATGCACTGTACTTTTCAAGTATCTGAATGGAACTAGTAGACTTATAGTGCTGTCGGAGCACCGGAGCATTTCTTCAAGACAACGGTGCAATTTGTACTGCTGGATCATCAAATGGGACTCATGGTTCTGTAATCTAGACAAATTGGTCTGTTTAGACGCTCATGGTTTTGTAATCCAGACCATCGGTCTGTTTCGACTATCCATCTAACGGCTCATTAGCTGCACACGGGGCATACTGCATAGCAATCCAAACCATCTATACTTCTAGCCCTTCTGTGAAAGTAGAATAGGCTAAAAATCGCACTGACCCAAATCAAGTACACAGTCTTCTCCATTCAGGTCCATTTGACTTATTTACTTGCAGCGGACCGACAATGGATGCTACAGAGTCTTCTCCATTCAGCTCCATTTGAGTCTTGGATCTGCCTTGCTTTACGGTTCATACCTGGAATTGGATTGCTGTGTGCTTTTATCGTACTAAGTAAACTCTGTTAGGTGCACAGGGAATGTATCTAGTTTATCTACACCGTTCATCCAATTTTCTATCTCATTTGAGGGGTTGAGCTCAATATCAAACAATAACCAAAACTTAACTGTACCACACCACAGGAAAAAGTGGGAATAATGATTTCCACCTTTGAAAACTTCTTAAGACCAACGGCTATGTTTATTTGTCATCCAACCTGTTCATAAGATCAAACATATATGGATGAAGGGAAAACACAAATGCTAGCTTGATCCAAAACTTATATGGCCCTAAAGAATTTTTCAATGGTGGACCTTCAATTCACGCTGTTTTCAGTAGTGTGGTCCACATGAGCTTTGAATTTTTTAGGCTTTTCGATGCTCAAGCCCTAAAATTATCTGGTAAAATGGGTGGTCGGAGTAGATAAAATATATAAATCACGTTGGGTCTACAGAGTTTACTCAAGTCCACAGAGCTCCTGCCCTGACCGAGTTTGTCCCGGCAGGGACAGGACACGATCCGGTCGATCCCCTATTAAAACCTTTGCTTCTTTAAAAATTATTTTTTTTTGGGTAGCTATTTGAGAAGTTTCTAAGGCCCACCATGATTTTCATCTGCATCCAAACCGTTCCTGAAGTGATTCTGATTAGGATCAAATGAAAACACAAATATTAGCTTGATCCGTAATTTATGTACTCCTGTGAATATTTGGACAGTTCACAAGCCTAGCCCGGGCAAGCTTATTAAGGTTTGAAGGGCAATTTTATATTATATATCATATGTAAAAATTCTTATATTTGTTTTGTAGACCTTAATTCATTTAAGAAACACTCGGGACTAGGCCTAACATAAAATCTCGGCTTAGGTTGAACTGGTTTGGCTCAACACATCCTTGAGCAGGGCCAAGGTGTTGATATTTTTGGTTTTAAAATAAATAAATATATTTTGAAAATTTTCATTTCTCTTCTAAAACAGTTTTGAAAAAATCAAAAGAAAAGTATATTTTCTTTAGTCTCATATTAAAAAGATTGGGAAAAAAGTCGTAGTTTATAAGTGATTGAATGGGTAATATTCGTAATTAGATAAATGGAGGATGAGATGCTTGATTTGCGTGTTCTAGTGCGTACAAGCGTGCTCGTGTATGGGCATAGGCAGTGTGGCTGTAGTGGCTCTCCATCGCAAGATGGTGCAAGAAGTGTGAGATAGGCCTGGGTTTTATAGGCTGTTAGAAATGGTCAAATCAATGATTCCAAAACCATTAGCCATTTTAAGAATGGCTAGTAGCCGTAATAGCCACAATGGTCCGAAAATGAATGAGTTATGTTTACCAAGTTTCTAAGAAAATCCCTTCGTAATTGCTGCATGCATGATCTAAGAGAAGATTTATCTTATCCAGGAAGCAATTTGCATGTAACCCATCAACAATTAAAAAAGGGGCAAATCAAACTTTAAGGAAACGTATTTATATGTGTTAAATAATTTTATTTTTGGTTTTCCAATATATATTTTTTCAACATGATGTCTATGATGTACAAGCTGGGTTGGGTTTGGATAGGATTAGCCTCACCTAGGGTTTTTCGGATTCATTCTTCTTAGGTTATTGTTCAGAATACACCATTGGCATCATCTTTCTTATCTCGGTTGCGAGAATCTTCCTCAATTTGGAGATGCAAATCATCTTAAAAAGAGACCTCACTAAAATGATAAGGCTTAAAAAAAAAAAAAAAAACAACTTTATTTTTTAGAAAAAGCTCAATTAAAACATGGACCTTAAGAGAAATTAAGGAATTGAATGATCTAAAGGTTAAAATATTCCAGAGGATGTATAATCTAGCAAACTTCCTGTGACTTGAGCAAAATATCAGTTCAGTCAACTTTTCTGGTGGGTCACGGTACACGAAACAGATGGATAGCAAAAGATCATCATTGTGCATGAATTCGTTGAAGCGAGTGCACTTTCTTTTGGCCCTCAACTCACACGTGGAAAGAAGTCTCACAAGTGAGATCGGAGCCACTCATCAAAGCATCCTCATTGTGGAAAAAAAGGAAATCCTCCTTGTGAAGATGCCTTGACTCAAATAACCGGGCCCACATATGTATACAGAAAGTGGTGACCACGTAATTATCTTATTGGCCCCAGGTGTGAGATGCGGCCTTTACAAAGTGCTTGTTTTGCTTGGCCGATTATCAGGCTTAATCCCCATGAGTGATTCCCCAAGTGTTTCGGAGGTGTGACTCACATGGTTGGGAAACCACACCATTAGGTCTATATTACTTTTCTTCTACAGAAGCACTAAAATTATAACAATTGACTGGTCCAAAAAAATCTAAAACCGTCCTCTGCTGTGAATTTTCTTATTCCTGTGATTTTTTCCTGGCATGGTAGGAGTAGAGTACAGAGCCTAATGGATGATCCAGATAGTTGATGTGCATTTCTACAAGCCGATATGTGATTAGCCCTTAGCCACTAGATCGTTACTCTTATATAAGTCACATATATGTAGGACATTATAAATAGAGTTCATCCATTTTTATAAATTTTATTCTTTTTTTTATATTTTGAGAAGTATAAATTTCATTATTATTATTATTTTTACATTTAAGGATTTTTCTTTTTCTTTTTTATTTGTTGAATAGGACTGTTTTATTCCTCGCCTTTCTGCCATACACCCACTGTGCCATGATCCAACCCTACTAGACATTGTGGCAATTCGGGTTTTTAACTTATCCATTTATGGTTACGATTATTAATATACACGTGTAGTGTTCCAGTTGTCTTATCCTAATACATGTGCATGCTACATGCATGTACAATGGCCCAAGCATAGATTGATGCAATCCTAGCTGAACTTGCGTTATCCTGCCATCGTTCTTGAGTTGAATGGTACACACAGCATAATCAAAGCTCTTTCACTCGTCATTCTATGGGGTGTACTGTTCAATTGACGGATGCAGATTGCGTGAAATGTTTTATCCACACCGTTCACCACTTTTCTCAAATCATTTTAAGATATGATTCTAAAAATGTAGCAGGTTCACAGCTCCAGTGGACCACACCAAAGGAAGCAGCACTGATAATGACACCTACTATTGAAACCTTTCTAAGGGCCAACGTGATTTTTTTTTACCATCCAACTTATTCATGAGGTCATATAGACGTGGATGAAGTGAAAACACAAATATCATCTTGATCCGAAACTTCTCCAGCTCACAAGAAGTTTTTAATGGTGAACGTTCAATCCCCACTTTGTGGTCCAGTTAAGCCTTATACCTGCCTCATTTTTTGGTTTATGTCTTAAAATGATCCGACAAAATCGTTGAACCGCGTGGATAAAACAATTATATCATGGTGTGCCCCACAAATCCCTACCCAGACGGATTACCAGCCGTGCGGGGGTAGGACCCAATCCTCGTCTTCGATAGACACAGCTGGCTACTTTTCCAAACCACAGGAAAAAATAAATAAATAAAGCTTTAATTTTTTTGCTGGTTCTTCCAGACGGTGGGACCCAACCATGCAGCCTGTACCGTTTGTTCATCATGTTCCATGATCCCAGTGAGACAAGGAGAAATTGAAAAAGTGCCGTGGGACACTTTTCCAAGAATAAATGATACAGCGTGCTTGACCCCCCCACGGATGGTTGATGCTTGTTAGACCTGGTAAGACAAGTGACTCTAAACCAGGAAAAGAGTCAACATTCAGTTGTGGAAAGAAGGAACATTGAGTGCTTACCAAGAAAAAAAGAGCATGGGACTCTTTTACATGAATATATGGTACCATGTGTTGGACCCGCTGATAGTTGTTGCTCGCTTGACCCGATAAGACTGACTTAAAACAGGAAGAGATTGAACATTAAAATAATATTTTTAGAAAAAGGATCCAACTTTGGAAAAAGAAAAAGAAAAAGAAAAAAAACCAAAGTCTTTGGCCATTGAGAGCTAACATCTGAACGAGCGAGTAAAGTAATAGAACCCATAATTTCTATTTTGGTTTCTCCCTGCGTACACATGGGGGCATCAAGGGACCTCCAAAATGCACCCCCTTAAAAGAAAACTCTTTTATACTTTCACCTGCATTAATGCATTAATGAGGGATAATATTTTTGGGACGAAAATGCATTTACCATTAAATAAAGAAAACATTCCAGAACTATTTGTCATTTTATGCGTTAAAAGTTTCTATTCATCTTCTATACTCTCTAGAGATCTTTCATTCTTTCTAGTTATGCTCTGGCAATCAATCATTGAGAGCTATGGCAATCTTTCATAATTTAACCCATAAAAGATCCACTTTCAGAATATCTAAGATCTTTGTTTGATGGTTAATGCTACAAAAGGTACACTTCGAGTCAAAAGATTACCGACCAAACGGTTCCAATCGAGGCCATTTATAAGTTATTAAAAAGCTTAACAAATTATCCTTCCAACAAGCGCAATACTACTCAGATTCAACGTGCAATGGAAAAAAAAAATAGCTATTACAACCAATATAAATTCACAAACTCATTGCCAATATCACACAATTTTCATGAAAATAGTTATAACTCCCTCGTTATAAGTCAAATCAAGGCAATTTTGAACTTGTTGGAAAGATAATATAACAAGTTTTTAAATTATATGACTAGAATCATCTCATTTTAAGCATTTAACATTTCAAAAGTGTGCCAAAGTCCATGATGGTGAGACTTATATTACTTGCATAGTCAACACCTCATGACTTTAGTAAACATAGTGAATATGCTTCATTGCACATTGAATCTAAGTGATCTTATGCTCATTAGAAATGTAATTCAATACACTTTCCAATGAGCCATAAGCTGCCTCAATTGGAAGCCTTTTGGTCTATCATCTTCTGACTCAAAATGTACCTTTTGAAACATCAACAACGAATGGAGCTCTTTAAAGAGTCCCTTTCATAAGTGAATGAACCAAAAAATTGTTATAAAGAGTAGTCGAAAAGTATAAAAAATTACTAGAGACTAGTTGAAAAGCATAAAAGATTGCTCGAAAATAGTTGAAAAGTTTGAAAGATCACCGAAGATCATGTAAAATGAATGACAAATTTGAATACGTGAAATGATGTTCGGCCTTCAAAATGTTTTAGGGGTCTTAAGTACATTGGTGTATATTAGTTAAAAATCCCTTTTATTTTCTTAAAAATATCTTAATTCTTAGTAAATCGTCAAGATTCTTATACTTAAAATTTAGAGAGCATTTGGAAATTAAAGCGTGTTGGGACCCACATTTAATGGCTATTGTAAAAATCATGCATGTGTTGTAACAAGTGTTTGACTTGGAAGCGCTCTTGTTTATGAAAATTGGATTGATGGTGTTATACGATAGATTTCTATAACATCTTGGATTTGTTGATACTCAACTATTAGATGAACTAGAGTGTCACTAGGAATTTTTTCTGATTAATTATGTAAATGTATGTGCCCACTCAAATTAAAACTCAAAATGCTTTGAAAGTATGCGTGGAACCTTGTTTCTGAAAGTTCAAACTCAATAATACTTTGTGGATTACTTTAATAGGTGAATCAAACCATTCACAATTAAACCCAGGCCATGGATCACTAGATACACCTTCCATTGGGTAAGTAATGCCAGTTTAATGGTTTATCATCTAAACACTGCACTAGACCATTTGGCTTCAAAATTAACCATGCAAATTCAGTAAGACATCGTTAGAAAACTAAAGCATGCGCCGGATCATCAAAAGCTTGAGTCGAATAATGTGAACTACGAATCTAGGGGCAATGTCTAGAGAACCCCACTGTCAATAAATCTACTTAACCGAAACATAATGAAGATCTAGGTAAGACCAACACAGCAGAAATTTTTGATTATGTGCATGACCTGAATTAACTAAATGGTTGTATAACTTAGAAATCAATGGTTGAGGATTAATTAGGTAAAACACTACTATTGCTAATTTTCTAATGACAAAACCTTAAACATAAGTTGATCCGACCCCACACATAATACATACAAAATCTCACATTCTACTTCATTTCGAAGATACCCGAAATCACTAGACAAGCTTTGAACCACTAGTTAATGAGTCAATAAATTTGGAACTAAGAAAAATCATCCATTTTAGCAGGCTTGACATCCACCGCAGGATATTGAACTGAGAATGCATACTCAATCACTAAATTTAGAGTTGAAGTGCAGCACATGTGATGTGTGAGGCTGTCTAAAAGTCACACGGAACTTAAGTTAATTCTATACATTCAAACTCACCTAATGTTGTGGTTTTTGAGCAGTTAGCTTGTAACCAAATTACAAACACTAGCCTCAATTATTATTCTACAACTATCCCTATAGTTGTAATCTGGATTGATGATCAACAATCATTGAATTGACTTTTAATTATAACCAGTAATTATTCTTTTTATGTACACTGAAAACAAAAAACAAAAAAAATCAGCCTCTAGCTTTTGCTAATTCTCCCGGACACGATGAGACCCACCCGTTTTACGGTTCATTGCCACTGAAACTTTACCAACATATATTGTAGCTTGTACGGTTTGTTAACCACAATTCATGAACCTGGTGCCAAAAAGAGAGACGTGGGCAATCAACAGCTGAGAAAAAAAAAATGCATGGACCTTTTGCATGAATAAATGTTGTCCGGTGCATGACCCACTGATGGTTGTGGCTTGCTTGACCTGGTAAGATGACTGATTCGCGGAGTGGATTAGGTGAGACCCCGGATCCATGGAGGTGGGTGGGACCTTAAGACTGTGGGACCCACTGTGATGTGTGTGACTACATCATGCGGTGCATATGTATTGAAAGCTCATTTTAGATCATGATCCAAAAAAATGAAGCAACTGTAGATTCAAGATGGACGATAGTACAAGAAATAGTGGCAATTGACCATTAAAAGCTTCTTGTGGGCCAAAAAAGCTTTGGATCAAAATGATATTTATGTTGTCTCTTCATCTAGGTGTTTGTGACCTTACCAACGGGTTGGATGGTAAATAAACATTCCAATGGAATTCATGAAGGGTTTAATAGTAGGATTCAATCACAACTGTTTCCTGTGGTGTGGTTTACCTAAGATTTGAGTTAGCTTCATTTTTGGAATCATGCCCTAAAATGAGTTTCAAAATGGTTGGACCATGTGGATTAAAGATACATATGTCACTATGAGCCCCTCGGTAGGGATCCCACCCACCTCGGTGGATCCGGAGTCTCACCTAATTAAGTGATTCAAAATCGTGGGGTGAATGAACGGACATGCTTTGCCTAGAAAGACTAGGTCCATCTGAACATGGGACACGGATTGCCTTCCAAACCCTGTTTCATGAACTTCATATTCTAGGAAGGTGATGTAGAGCAGGTTGCAGGCATTCTAATGTCCAAGATGGACTAGAGAAGGCCTGATCTGAGGTGGAACATGACCGTCAGATCCCTAAAACAAGCATATATCTCGCAAATCAGAATAAGTTATTCAACGTACCATATATGATTTTAGGGAACGAGAAGCTACTTTAGCCACCCAACCCTACTACGCTAGGTTACCCATGCCGAATTTGCGAGATTCCATCTGATCGATGGTCGAAAGTCCCTTCTAATTTTGTTTTTACTATTTATATTAAGTTTTAGTTCAATCATAAATAAGTTTTAGTTCAATCATAACTAGGAGTGTACACAAACCAAGCTAGCTCGGTTAGCTCACTTGACTCGACTCGAAAAAGCTCAATTCAACTCAATTCGAAGTTGAGTTCGAGCCGAGTCAAGCTGATTTTTTAAGCTCGAAAATGAGTTCGAGCAGGCCCCAACTTGACTCGACTCGGATCGAATCTAACTCGAATCCAGCTCGAATGTAACTCGAATCAAACTTTGATCAAACCAGTTCGGTGACTCGGTTACTTTGCCATTGATGTTGCTCACCAACTGTTTGATAAAATGACTTAACAAAATGTGGCTAGTGGCAAGGAAGGTCGACTTTCTCTTTACAATACAATTTCTTCAAAATGAAAGTGATTTTTATTTTTTTTATTTTTATTTTTTCCAATTTCTCTCACTTGAGATTTTTTTTTCCTGGACGAGACAATGCAGGGGTTGTTAACTAGTTTGGGGATATTGCATACGAAGAGGCACTCACTGACAATCTCGATTAATATCAGTGGGTTTGTGAAACCCGGCAGGTGATACTCTATCCCGACTCTTCTTCCCTTATATTATTATTGTTTTTTTATATATATAAAAAGTGAAGTCTCTGGAATTTTGAAATTTCTACTCTTAAAATAATTTCAAGAAATCTCTAACTGGGCCCTTCTTCTTCTTCTTCTTCTTTTTCTTCTTCTTCTTTTCGTTTTGAAGTTCCAAAATTGTGGTTATTTTTTTCTTACGGACAAAGCCAAACACACTCGTTCGGAGTATGCATGTCTGACTTGAGATAGTTTGTGGAAATGCCTGTAAAACCATTGCCTCTGTTTGTAAAACAGTGAGATTTTAATGTTGCAATTCAGATGTTTGTGGAAATGCCTCAATGGAGAACTCAACCTGATCTTGGCTCGAACTCGGCCCGAGCTGCTAACCGAACTGAGCCAAGCTGGCCAATCAGGCTCGAGGACCAAGCCAAGCCGAGTTCGAGCTGAGGTCAGCCAGTGTTCGAGCCGAGTTGAGCTGAGGCTAGCTCGACTCGGTTCGACTCGATGTAAACCCCTAATCATAACTCTTGATCCTTTGTGCTCTACGAGCTATGCCCAACATGAAAATGTCTTAGAAAATTAGGAGAACAACGTGGTTAGGCCAAATTGGACACTTATTATTTTTGGCCAAAAACCGTGAAGTCTAGTCGGAATCATGACTACCTATAAATAGTAAGTTTGGATTCAAAAATGTGTTTTCTAACCAATAACCCCACTTCTAAGTGGGTTGGATATGGAAATCACCATAGCTGTATTTGCTTACCCAAATATCTTAGGGTATTTTTGTAGTTTAATATTTTGAAATATTAACAAACATCAAATCCTAATTAAAATAAAAAAATGTACAATGGTCGTATTTAATTTTAACAAACATTAAATCCTAATATCATTTAAAAAAAAAAAAAATGTACAAGCACCCATAAATCAGAGGTTAGAATTTCTCAACCACCCTGATTTTGGGACGGTGGAATAAAGACAACGGGTCCCATAGTTCAGTCAGTTTAAATTGCGTGAGCACCTGCATTTTGCCATCTCTGCTGCTTATGTATTAATTAGCATTGTACTCTGCCACACTATCTAAATAGTGACAGAATACGAGTTTTCTAGTCTCAGAATCTTCTCCATCACCTGCTTTACCTAATGGGCAAAATAACCAAGCTCTATGAAATCCACAATGTTGGGTGTGTAACATCCACTCTATCCATCTGGTTATGTTCTGGATTCAGGGTCTTGGGACAAAAAACCAGCCAGATCCACAAGTCAGGTAGGTCACACCACAGAGAACCATAAGGATGGGATGCCAACCATAAGCTATAGCGTGGGGACACCATGACGTGTATCTTTCATCAGCCTGTTGGTCAAGCGTAAATCACTAAGATGAGTTGATGATAGAAAAACAAAAACAAAAACAAAACAAAACAAAACAAAACAAAACAAAAAAAAAAAAAGGACCTGAGCCAAAACTCAAGTACGGCGTACTGATTGAACGTATCAGGAGCAATTTTACATTCTTCTCATATCGTTGTGGCTTCAATTCCCTATCAACTTAAGCATTTTGTGCATATGGGATCTCTCAACATATGCACTGAGAAGATTTACATATAGAAAATGGTGTGGCTAGTAAATCACATAAATGGATTTAAAAATAGAATATGGTGTGGGCCACAGAGGTTGAGGGTTTTACATTCCACTTAAAAGGTTTTATGAGCAATTCTGGGCGAGTTTTCTTATGCCTAACCCTTTTAAGGGTTACAACGTGTTTTAGAAGAAGCTGTGTAAACAAAAGTTCGATGAGACTCACCATGATGTCTATGTGGAATCCACTCCGGCCATCAATTTCTCCAGCCTATGTTATATGCAATGAATCCAAAAAATGAGGTGAATCTAAACCCTAAATGGGCCACACCATCGGAAACAACATGAATAGAAATGCTCATCATTGAAACCATTTTGAGCCCACTTAATGATTATATGTGCTGTCCAAAACATTTCTAGACTTACATAAGTTATGAATTCATCTAATTTTTAAGCAAACGTATTAACATGAGCTCAAGCAAGTGATGAACTGAGTGAATATAACACAAACTTCACAGTGGGCCTCACAAAGTTTTTTGTTACAGGACTACCTGAAACTCTCTCTCTCTCTCTCTCTCTGCGAAATGCCTGTGTCCCCTCCCATAGGAAGTTCCTGTTGTTGGAAGCTATATGAGGCCCATGGAGATGCCCATGAAAAATCCGATTCCATCCATCAAAACAATAGGCAGGAGTCCTAGAATCAGGAAAATCCAAAACTAAGGTGGATCATGCCACGTGTAATAGCAGGGACTGAATCCCCACCATTAATTGGAAACTTTATTAAGGCCACAAAAGTTTTTATATTGGGATGATATTTGTGCCTACAGTTTATCTCAACAGTATTAACCTTTAGAATGGTTCGAATGGCATATAAACATCATGGTGGTGGACCTTTCCATTCTCACTAGCTATTTTATGTTGTGTGGCCCACCTGAATTTAAGTCTCTTTCCCTTTCCAACCTGATCATAATACAAACCCTCTATACTGAGAAACTGGACCTGACAAGATGCAGTAGTGCACCGAATCAAACTAAATTTGGATCTAATTGGGCGTATATGTGCCCATATTTGAACCTGACAACTCCCATTCCTAAGATAGCTCATGTATTTGCCCATATTAGTTGAATCCGTATTACAACTCAATCTCCATCGGTTGATAGCGCTGATGATGAAATCTAAATGGGTTAACTTTTCTTCTTTTTTTTATCAGAATAGCAGAAAGGTAAAATATATTTATTAATTTTTTAAAAATTTTATCTTTGTTCACCTCAAAAAAACCTTTACAAAAGGGAACTCCTTTACATAAAACAGGAGACCCATCAAGAAATCAGACAAAATAATTACAAAACCACCCAGAGGGTCTCAGACGATTTTGATCGCACCCAAACCCACTTTGTCTAGAAAAGTGTTACCTCGAACCTGACGAGGAAGATCGGAAAGATTCTCGAAAGAAACATGAGACTGAGAAGCACTACCAAGACGAGCCAAAAATTCTGCTGGCAAGTTCCCTTCCCTTTGTACGTGCACCACATTAACTGTACCCTGTCATCTCAACTGACCAATTCTAAACAGCCATGCCTTCCATTTCCAGCCTGGCTGCGCCAGCCCATTAATCAGGTCAACCACCAGCCTCTGATTCAATAATGATGTGATCGAAGCCCCTCTTAATACCACTAAGAAGGCCATCATGAACTACTCGCAGCTCGGCAACCGTGTTAGTCCCAAAGCCATAGCCATATGAAAAGGCAAAAATGAAATCACCCCTCTCCTCTACATATTCCACCTCCACTAGAACTTCCGGGATTCCCCCTAACAGAACTATCAATGTTAATTTTGACCCAACCAGGCATTGACTTTTTCCACATTACCACCTTAGGTCTACTGTTGAGATTAGCAATTGACAGGGAGAAATTATGAGGCCCCCACGACCCTGGTGCACCTCCGTTATGAGTAACGTTCAGCAAGGCATCCCACCATCTGATTTTATCAATGACTCTATCAGGGTACACCGATCGACCCTTAAAAATAGTTGCATTGCAAGCTTTCCACAATTCCCAGATTATTAAGCAGGGAAGCAACATGAAACTTACCAAACGTCGATGCACGGCATTAACAGCTGTCCACCATTGACCAAACCTCGCTTCTATCGAAATTGTTGGCATGACGTTGATACCTACCCAACTGCCAATGGTCCGCCAAACAATCTGTGTCAACCTGCTGTTTACGAAGAGGTGAAGCAGAGATTCGGTGTCAAAGGACTGGTTGTCGGAGCAAACACACTTCGACGCAAGCTGAACTCCCCAGGATTACACTGCACTATCCACCGAGACTGCATTTTGAATGGGTTAACTTATCAACATATTTGCACGTGTGAAAAAGGGGCCTTCAGCACATGTAACATTGCTGCACACATGTGAGAGATTTGGTACATTTATTGGTTGAGGATCGAATCCTCATCATGAAGATAACTTTTTTAAAATTTAAAAATTAAAAATTTAAAAATTTAAAAATTTTTAAAAATAATCCACTCATCGAGTGGGTCATGTTCAAACACTCAAAAACTCAACTCTACCATCAATTTATTAATTTAAGTATTTAGTGGGGACCCACATGCTTATAATTCCTTGCCCCATAAGATATGGTAATTCTGAAACCTTGTGGATATACTTTATAACTTGTACAGTTAATAAGTTAATAACTGTAATTCATGAACCCGGTAATAAAAGGAGAGATGAGGGCAATCATTAGCCAAGGGGAAACCAAAAAGCCCATGGACCTATTGCATGAATAAATGGTACAATGTGTTTGATGGGCTGAAAGTTGTCACTTGCTTGACTTGAAACATTGAGTGGTGACTTGAAAAGTCAATAGAAAAGTGGAGCCCACATAATGACAAATGGATGTCAGGTAACTTCCAGTAGTCCCTACATAAATAGAATTCAGACTACCACAACCGACTTAAAAGTAATGACTTGAAGACCAATAATGTAGGGGGCTTAATAATGACTTGAAGCTTAATTGTAAAAATGAATATAGCAGGGTTTATTAGGTGGTAGATGGATCAGTGCCTTAATATCTTTTCATGTTAATATGACCCTCTTTTTCTTCAAAAGAGGGTAAAATAGCAAATTGGACACGGATTGAGTACTACCTTCTCCAAGACCTAACCAAATACAGTGGCCTTGTTAGGGGCTCTATGAGGCCCACTGTGATGTATATGTTTTATCCACACCATCCATATATTTTGATAGATCATTTTAGTGCATGAACCTAAAAGGAAAGAAGATCCAAGCTCAAGTGGGCCACAACACATGGAGTGGGGATTAAATTTCCTACCAATGTAAGCTTCCTAGGACTCATGGTAATGTTTATTTGCCATCCAAATTATTACTAAGGTCACGTAGACTTGGATGAAAGAGAAGATAAATATCAACTTGATCCACAACTTTTTGTGGCCCCGGAAAAGTTTTCAGCGGTAGGCTTTTAATCCCCACTGTTTCCTATGGTGTGATCCTCTTGAGCCTTTAATTTGTATCGTTTTTGGTTTCATACCCTAAAATGATATGTCAAAATGGATGGACGGTGTGGATAAAATATATACATCACAGTGGGCCCCGTAGAGGCCCTAACAAGGCTACTATCTCTAGCTAGGTCTTGGTGAAGGTAGTACTCAATTTGTGTCCAATTTGAAATGTCAATAGAAAAATGGGCCCACGGAGTTAGTAATGAATGTTAGGTACCTTTCCATGGTCCCTCCCTAAATAGTTTTCGTATTATTATGATCGACTTTTTCCTCACAACATGATAAATTAGCAACTTGAAGAGTTAATAATGAAGTATAAGATGATGAGTTAATGATAGGGTTGAAAGTCAGGCGGGTTGGGCTGAAAGGTTCCTATACCTCAACCCTAACCCAACCCAACCCAACCTCGGGTAGGGAATTCTCAACCCAAGTCCAACCCAAGCAGGCTCAGTCGAGTCGATCGGGTTGGTCGGTTGGATACATGCTAATATTTTCGTTATTACATTAGTCTATTATATTTGAATACATGTTTTCTTTTTTGTACTTATATATAATTTTATTAATTATATATGTAATTATTTATGGTAAAAAACTTCTTTTTTTTCCCAAACAAGCAAGCTAAAATATAGGACTACTCATATCCTACCCAAGCCCAACCTGGTCGGGTTAAACCCGCCTGACTTTTAGCCCTAGTTAATGAGATGATGGAAGTATCATTATCAAAATAATTTTCCATGCTACTATGACTAACTTTTTCTTACAAAGGAGCAAAATAATGACTTGACGAGGTCTTATCTCTTTAAATAATTGAAAAAGTTTGGTGATTGCCCTTTTAGTCATGTAAATGAATTGGTGTCCCAAGTGTCCTGGACTAGACAACTATGACTAATGACTAGGTCCAATATGATCGCCCAAAGGTTAGGATCTAGTGTTTATGTCACCCAAGTAGAAGGATTACATCTAGCAACTCAAATATCCTTTGTGGTTATTGCAGAGTCTAAATCATTTGCTTGGGTCATATGGTTATGGTGCCTAGATAGACAACCTAGATCTAACAAGGTTGGTTGTCTCAATGGATGGTTAGGATGCAATAATGATGGACAAAGGATTTTGTTGCTAAGATTTCTAGATGAGATGGGCGATCAAGATTCAATAATTCCACATTCATTCAAAGCCGATTGCCCAGTGTGCCATGCACAGCCAACCTTAGTACTGTGTTGACGTCACCAAGTTCTATGAGTCCCGGTATAATTTATGTGTTATATCTACACCGTCAATACATTTTGTGAGATCAATTTAGGTCATGTGCCAAAAAATGAGGGAGATTCAAACTCTAGTGGACCACACGACTAAAAACAGTTTGGATTGAATGCCCACCCTTGA
Source organism: Magnolia kwangsiensis (assembly GCA_037074715.1). NCBI lineage: Eukaryota > Viridiplantae > Streptophyta > Magnoliopsida > Magnoliales > Magnoliaceae > Magnolia > Magnolia kwangsiensis. The sequence continues at coordinate 81,391,651 of CM073582.1, forward strand.
AAACATATTAGGGCCACATGAGTTTTGGATCAAGCTGATTTTTTGAGTTTTACTTCATCCAGGTTTTTGTGACCTTATGATTAGGTTGGATGGTGAATAAACATCATTGTCCTTAGAGTTGGGCATGTCTAACCTGATCTGACCCGATCCAAACCAAACTGACAGCCTGGATCGGTGCAGATCGAGTTGGGTCATTCAAATCCAAATATTTTTCGAATCGAGTTCGGATCATGGTCAATCCGGATTGATCCGATCTGGATGGATCCGACCCGATCCGGAGTGGATAAACCACATGCATTCATGGTGGGCCCCAACAAAGTTTACTCAGTAGTCAGTACCAGAATCGGATTCGCTACTCCCCCTGGTTTTGAAACTAAACATGAGAGAGAGAGAGAGATTTTGAAAGAGGAGAGAGAAAAACACATATAGAGATTTAGAGAGAGAGAGAAGGAGAGGAATGTCTTAGCATTTGGTGTTGACACCAGCCAATGGCTGATGGTCGGTTCTCTATGGGCCCCACCATGATGTATGTGTTTAATCCATGCCGTCCATCTATTTTTCTAGATCATTTTATGGTATGAAACCAAAAAAGAGGTATATCCCAATCTCAAGTGGGCCACATTATAGGAAACAGTGTTGAATGAACATTGACCATTAAAAACTTTTTAGGGGTTATAAAAGTTTTGGATCAAGCTGATCTTTGTTTTTTCCCTTCATCTGGGTCTGTATGACCTAATCAACAGATTGGATGTTTAATAAACAGTATAGTGGGCCTTAGGAGGATTTTAATGGAGGATATCCAATCATTATTGTTTCCTGTGGTATAGTCCACCTGAGATTTTTATCCCTCTAATATTTTGTATCAAGCCTTAAAATGATCTGTAAAAATGGATGAACAACATCGATGAAATACATACATCATGGTGGGACCCACAGATCACCGAACACCAACTATGGGGCCGGTGGCAGGGGGAGTAGCCAACCCGTTTCCGTCAGTACCACACATCGACACCAGCTATGTAGCTATTGTAGCCTAGGCACGTGTTGTGCGAAGATGAGTACTGACGCTCGTCGGTTCAAAGGAGATCAAAGTTATATGGGCTCCACAGTTATGTATTTATTATATTTAAACCGTTCATATATTGTTAGAGATCATTATAGAGCATTATCCAAAAAATGAATAATATCCAAAGATCATCTGGACCACACCACAAATAGCAGCAGAGATAATGATTTTCACCGTTAAACAATTCGTGTGGTCCATTTGATAGTAAAATCTGTCTTATTTTTCATCTTAAGTCTTAAGACGAGCTCGCCAAATGGATGGACGGTTTGGATATAACACATACACCATAATTAGAATCATAGAACTTACTAACGTCAATACAATAATGCCAAAGTGCACGTCAACACAACTGCAGCCTGCACTTTCATGTTGTGCACGTCAACACAGCGATGTGCCTCGAGCTCTGAGTTGTACGAACGACTCAAATGAGATCAAAATTGCATGGGCTCGACAATGATGTATTTATTATATCCATACCGTTTATCCATTTTTCATGATCATTTTAGAGCATTTGGAAAAAAAATTGAATCATATCTAAAGCTCCAATCGACACACTGAAAATAGTAGCAAGGATAATGATTTTCACAGTTAAAAAATTCGATCTGAATCATACCCAACCCGATTCGATTCGGTTTCCCAGACCGAGTCGGACTCGGTTCGGGTCAAGCCAACCATGCATCAGATCGGTTTGAATCAGATGTCCCAGACTCGGTCTCAGATCGGATCGAGTTTGGGTCAGCATGTATAGATTTTGGACCGAATCGAGTTGGACCCAAGCCGATTCGACTCGGTCTGATGCCCAGCTCTAATTGTCCTCACTGCCTTATGTGGTATGGTCCACTTGAGCTTTGGATCTGGTTTAATCAACTTATTTACAACAGTATTTGAAGCAAGTGGATGTCATGGTCTAAAGGGAAGCAGATTAGCTGGTGTACCACACATCAGCTATATAGCTGGTTTGTGTCGTACGAAGCGAGCCCTGACACTCCTCGAGCTCCGAGTTGTACGAACGATTCAAAGGAGATCAAAGTTACACGGGCTACACAATGATGTATTTATTATATCCACACCGTTCATCCATTTTTCGAGATCATTTTAGAGCATTATCTAAAAAATGAATCATATCCAAAGATCAACTGGACCATACCACAGATAGCACCCGGGGTAATGATTTTCACTGTTAAAAAATTCGTAAGGCCCACCATAACATTTATTTTCCATCCAATTTGTTCATAAGGTCACAAAGACCTGGATGAAGAGGAAAAATAAATTTCATATTGATCCAAAACTTCTGTGACCCCTAAAAGGGTTTCAATGGTACACATTCAATCCCCCAATGCTTTTTTGTAGTGTGGTCCACTTGATAGTTAGATCTGTCTTATTTTTTGTCTGAAGCTTTTAGACGAGCTATCCAAATGGATGGACAGTTTGGATATAACACATACCTCATGATGAGACCCACAGAACTTACTAACGTAAATACACCAACTATATACCTAGTGTGTGCTACACCAGCCAATCCGCTTCCGGTCTAAAGCCTTCAGGTCATGGTAGAATATAAACACCACTATGATAACATCTATTTGGTGAGATTGAGCCGCTAATCAAGAAATCCTGACCGTGTAGATACGTTGCTTTTTATTAGTCTTTCATTTTCATGTGAATAACTTGTTAGATCGAACTTGTTGCTTGTGAGGCAAGGCATCTACAAGATGGTGATTACTCTGTTGACCTGACTTGTAAGACAATGCATCTGGGAGAAATGGTGACTACTATGAGTGGCTCCCGTAATTTACAAGACTTGTAAGGCTAGGCGTCAAAAAAGATGGTGACTACTTTGATGAGTAGCTCTGGTAATATTGCATGCGTGGTTCTTAAAGTTATGTGAGGACCATAATGTTATATATGTAACATCTACTCTGTTCATCAGGTTATGTGTTGGATTTGGGTCCTCCGGCGGAAAAACCAACCAGATCCATAACTCGAGTGAACCACACCACAGGAAACAAAGGAAATTAGATACCAACCATAGGTTTGTGTGTGGAGACACATTGATGTATATCTTTGGTCAAAGTTATTAGTCAATTGTAAATCATCCAGACCCATTACCTCGTTAGAGTCTTCTACTCATTAAATGAGCCAATGAAAACCAAAGTTCAGAAACAACCTAATCCAAAACCCAGGCAAGGCACATGGCTTGAACTCAAGAAGTTTCCAAAGCATTTTTACATTGGTGAGGCTCATGGGAGTTTTCCACCCAATTTTGTAAGTACAGTTCCGTGTTGTGTGTGTTTGCTAATTATAATATATGAACTCAGAAAAAAATAGAGAAATGAGGACGGTCAATATTTAAAAAAGAAAGAATAAAAAAAGTGCACCGACACTTTTGCATGAATAAATGGTGTCAAACATGCCTGACCTGCTTATGGTCATGGCTTGCTTGACCCGGTGAGATTGTTGGGTTAGGAATTCCGAGAGAAAGTGGAAATTAAAGCATGTTGGGCCCTATGCATAATGGCCAATGTCAAATTCATGCCTATATGTGCAGCGTGTGGAAGTGTTCCATTTGAAGAAAAATGGACCGATGGCATTTAATTATAAGATAGAGATGGGAAATGGGACACTTGATGCCGCCTTACTTGAATGATCATGGCCAATGATACCCGTTCATGTAGTTAGTTCATTATCAGTGTTCGGAAATTGTGCAAATTTCATCCCATCCATCTAAAAGGCCTAAGCCAAACTTCCACATTACATCATGCATACAAGGTGAGTGGGCCCCACTCTATTGTGCATGGTACATGCCTCGACATGATCAAGGATTGCTTGGACGGCCTGTGGCTGGAAGTTCCCGTACTCAGAAGCTTAAATAGGGCCAAACTATGATGTTTGTGAGAAATCCACTCCGTCCATCCGTTTTTCCAGGCTTTGGCATGAGGCAGATCCAAAACTTTAAGTGGCAGCATAACAGGAAAAAGCGGGCTGGAAGTTACGGTACTCAGAAGCTAGGTGGGGCCAGCTGTGATGTTTGTGAGAAATCCACCTTGTCCATCCATTTTTCCAGACTCTGTTATAACCTAAGCCAAAAAATGAAGTAGATCCAAAACTCAAGTGGGCCACACAGCAGGAAAAAGTGGATAGGAAAATGTCTACCGTTGAAACTTCCCTAGTTCCATCGTCTTTATATGTCATCCATACTATTCATGAAGTCACTCCTACTAGGAGGAGCTGAAAACACAAAAGTATTAGCCTGATCTAAAACTTCTATAGCCCTGTGAACATTTCAACCGTTGATGTTCAATCCTCACCGTTTCTGTCATGCAGCTTATTTAAATTCTCTCAAAGGAATTTTACAAAATATTACTTTATTAACATGGCATTTACATCCTGATACCTTTATAAATTAAATTTTTGTCAAGGTACTTCATTAATGAAGTTATTGTCAACAATACCTTAAGTTAGTTTTCTCCCACCTACGTTATGATTTTTTCTAAAATGACTAAAATATCCACCAATTAATAAAGAAAAAAAAAATTAACAATTTTCTCTAAACGCATATTGCATGGCTAGGATGAGGATTTCTTGATTGAGTGTGGCCCTGACCGTGGGCCCATCTTGATATATTTATTGTATATCCAGGCCATCCATCCATTTTCCAGCTTCTTCTAGGTCATGAACCCAAAAAATAAGAGGATCCAAATCTCAGGTGGACCATACCATAAGAAACCGGTGCTAGCTAATTGAATGCCCACCATTACAAACTCCTTAAAGCCCACCAAACTGTTGATTTGGATGAAGGCTAAAAACTGAAACAGATTGATCCAAAACTTTTGCAGCCCATAAGAAGTTTTGAATGGTGGCCATTTAATTACCACTATTTTCTCTAAAATGGATGTCGATATACAATACATACACAAGGGCTAATAGAATACCACCATAAGCTGATATTTGTTGGTTTTTTTAAAAACTAAATAAATAAAAATAAAAATAAAATAAAATTTACACAAGCACACACACCACCACACACTAGTGGAATTTCACCACCTATGGGTACTCCAACCCTTTACCATGTATTGAAACTCCTAAGAGTGGTCCACTTGAGATTTGGACCCATATTTGTTTTTTCCCTTAATCCAAGTTGTTGTGTCCTTATCAACAGGTTTGATGACAAATAAACTCATGGTGGGTATTACAGTGGGCCCTGGGAAATTTTTAATGGTGGGAATTCAATCAGCACTGTGGTCCACTTGAGATTTGGACGTGCTCTGTTTTTCTTTTCTTTTTTGTTAATGCCCTCGAAAGGAGCAGAAATATGGATGGACAGCTTGGATATACAATACATGCATCAACGTGGGCTCCACGATCAGGACCACACCGCCTTGGGTGAGACCCGGGCTTTCATGTCCGGAAATGTTTTAACCTACCACAAAGTATGGTGGGCAGTCAATCACGGAAACAATGGTGTGGCCCACATAAGTGTATATAAAATATACATTACGGTTGGGCTTGCGTAACATCCATCGCTAACCAGTACCAACAATGCAATTCAAATCTTGCTTGATGTTTATATGCCATCCAAACCGTTTGTAAGGTCATTCCCACTGTGATGAAGGGAAAATACCGAAAAATTTGCCTGATATGAAACTTTTTTGGCATACGGATGTTTCAAACGGTGGTCACCGAAATCAATACTATTTACTCCCGTGTTGCTCACTTGAGTTTTGGATTCAGCTCCTTTTTTTTCTCATGTCCTAAAATGATCTCTTAAAATGGATGCACAGTGTGGATTTATCATAAACATCACACTAGGCCTGCTTAGCATCCCAGTGCAGGAACTTGATGCTAAAGGCTTTGACCGGAAATCCGCGTCACGCTTACGCCCGCCGATTTCCAGAGTTGCATTAAAGGTTCAAATGAGATCAAAGTTACATGGCCTCACATTAATATATTTATTATATCCACGCCTTAACCTATTTGCCGAAATCATTTTAATGAATGAGCCCAAAAATACGTTATATCCAGGGCTTAAGTGAATCCCACCACAAATAATAATGGAATAATGATTCTCACCATTAAAACATTCATAAGGCCCACCCTAACGTTGATTTTTCATCCGACCTGGGTGAAAGGAAAAAACAAATATCATATTGATCCAAAAATTCTACTAGGCAGTGTGGTCCACTTAATCCTTGGATCTCTCTTATTTTGCCTCTCAAGTCTTACTAGACGAACGGTCTGGATATAACACATACCTCATGGGACGTCAACATACCAGCCAGGTCGGTGGTGTGTGGTACACCAGCCAATCCGTAGTGTATGTAATTACCCGCAACGCTTTCTTCCTCTGATGACTAGCTACTCTTACGAGCGGCTCTCGTGTGAAATTCACACGTATGAGTCTTTACAGTCGTAAAACCTCCTCACTTTCTGTCTATAAATAAACCTCACGCTTTCTATTCCTACACATCCTAAATTCCCACACCCTTCCATTAGTAACTAATGGCTCTCCTCTTTTCTACTAAAAACCCATCATTTCTCGTTCTCTTCCTTTTATCATCTCCTCTCTTTCTCACTACCCAACAATGCAACCATCATCACTTCTCTGCTTTACTCCACCTCAAGCATGGTTTCCACTTCACTGCTTCCTCCCTCTATACTCTCCCTTCTTGGAATTCAAACAATACCGATTGCTGCACTTGGGAACGCATCACGTGCGATGGACCCACTGGTCACGTGATCAGCCTCGACCTCAGTGAGCTCTATATCTCTGGTCGGATTGATTTTGAAAGCCTATTTCGTCTTCGGAGCCTGCAGAAGCTCAACCTCGCTTACAAAGACTTTGATCCCTCTCCATTCCCTTATGGGTTTGACCAGCTCACCACTTTGACCCATCTCAACCTCTCTTTCTTATCCTTTTATGGCCAAATCCCACTGTCAATCTCCCGCTTGACCACTTTGGTTTCTCTCGATCTTTCTGAGAATTTTTATTACCATGGTTCTGGATTTCAATACCTGAAACTCGAAAACCCAAGCATTGGAGCAGTCGTCCAAAACCTGTCCAATCTGAGTGAACTCTATCTGGTCGAGACAGACATCTTACTGCAGGGCCAGACCTTAGATTTGCCACTACCTACTCTCCGCAAGTTGAGCTTATCATATTGTCTTCCTTCATGCTCGAACTATTCTTCCCTTTCACAGCTCCATTTCTTATCTGAACTCGACCTCAGTGGAAACAATCTCTCCTCTGCAGTGCCCAGCTTCCCAGGGAGTCTCCGCAGGTTGATCTTACAAGAATGTGATCTTTCAAGCTCCATCTTTTCTTCCCTTTCACAGCTCCATTTCTTATCTGAACTCGACCTCAGCAGAAACAATATATCCTCTGCAGTGCCCAATTTCATAGGGAACTTATCCTCATTGACGTCCCTGCTCCTTAAAGATTGTGGATTGCATGGAAAATTCGCTGAGAGTGTTTTCCAGATGCCAAATCTACAAATCATTGACATATCAGGCAATCCACTTGTAGCTATCAATTTGCCGGAGTTCCCTCAAAACAATACCCTGCAGCAATTAATCCTTTCACACACTGGATTTTCAGGAAAGTTACCAACTGATTCTCTCAGTAATCTCAAATTCTTGACTCATTTAGACCTCAGCAATTGCAACTTGTCAGGATCATTACCATCCTCACTTTTGAACCTTACCAAACTGCAATATCTGTATCTTTCATCCAATAAATTGAGCGGCCCAATTCCATCATCATTGTTTTCACTCCCATCATTACATACACTGGACCTCACAGGTAACCAACTTAGTGGTCAACTTGGAGAGTTCCACAATGCCTCTTCTTCACAGCTGGAGTACATCCATTTGGGTAGCAATAAATTGCAGGGGAAGATACCGAGATTTATCTTTCAACTTACCAAGCTTCAAAAACTTTACCTTTCTTCCAATAATTTCAGTGGTGTTGTGGAGCTAGGCTTATTTCAAAACCTCAAAAAACTTTACTCTCTGGATCTTTCAGATAACAACTTGTCAGTCCAATATGGCAGTGGTAATTCCACATTTGTTTCCATCCCCCAGTTTCAATCTTTGTTCTTACGTTCTTGCAACATCAGCACATTTCCAAATTTCTTGAGAAATCAAGAGCAGTTGTGGCAATTGGACCTTTCCAACAACAAAATTAGTGGTGAAATACCCAAATGGATATGGGAGGTTGGCAATGGGAACTTGAACTCTTTAAATCTTTCTCACAATGTTCTACAGGGAATAGAACCATCTTCCCGTCTTTTGTTGAGTGCCTTGCAATACCTTGACCTTAGCTCCAACAAGCTAGAAGGCTCACTTCCTATCCCACCACCCTTCATCCTTTTCTTTTCAGTTTCAAACAATAGCCTTGGTGGTGAAATCCCTCGATCATTTTGCAATGCAACATCCCTATCAGTCCTTGATTTGTCTTACAATCACTTCGTCGGTCAAATTCCACCATGTTTGGGTGAGATTGGTGATAGCCTTGGTGTGTTGAATCTTCAAGGAAATGCTTTCAATGGCACCTTACTTCAGACATTTAAAGAGGGATGTAACATACAAACGCTTGATCTCAATGGGAATCAATTAGAGGGCCAAGTGCCAAGGTCTTTGGTTAATTGCAAAATGTTGGAGTTATTAAACTTGGGAAACAATCAAATACATGACACCTTCCCTTTATGGTTGGGAGCTTTGTCCCAGTTGCGTGTTCTCGTCTTGAGATCCAACCAATTTCATGGCACCATTAAGCATCCTCTAACAAATCACCCTTTCCCACTGTTACAAATTTTCGACCTCTCTTTCAATAGCTTTGAGGGTAATTTGCCATCAAATATGTTCAAGAGCTGGAAGGCAATGATGGAAGAGGACAAATCCCAATCTTTGGTCCTTGGCGAAAGGTTAAACGGAAGTTCCATATACTATCAAAACAAAGTATCTTTAGTCAGCAAAGGGCTACAGATGGAACTAGTAAAGATCCTTACGGCTTTTACCGTAGTGGATCTCTCAAAAAACAAATTTGATGGGGATATCCCAGAATCAATTGGGGATCTAAAGTCACTCCTTGTCCTCAATATGTCCAACAATGATTTAACCGGTGGAATTCCAACATCGTTCTAAGGGATCTGGAGTCATTAGATCTCTCGCAAAATTAATTGTTAGGAGAGATCCCTTGGTAGCTAACAGATCTAACATTCCTTGCAGTGTTGAATCTCTCACAGAATTTCCTCGTGGGAAAAATACCACAAAGCCAGCAGTTTCTTACATTTAACAATGAATCATTCAAAGAAAACTTAGGATTGTGTGGACCTCCACTATCAAAGAAATGCGAAGATGCAAAGAGTGTACCACCGTCCACTCTGTCAACATTGCAATCTAAAAGGAAATATAATTGGGAAATAATGTGGATAGGATTTGGAGTTGGACACGGAGTAGGTGTAGGGATGCTTTTCTGGACCCTAGCACTTTGGAGGAAGGGAAGGAGAGAATTCTATATATTTATTGATAGAATGCTTTCCTTAATTTTTCCTTCCATGGTGTTTCCTAAATACTAATGATGGTGAGATGATTGGAGCCAGGGTAAATATGTTTGTATGCTTAGCGTTTACAAAAAAAATGAAAAAAACAAAAAAAAAAAACAAAAAGAAAAACAAAGCAAAACAAGCTTTAGTTGTTTTCTCGTTTTTGTAATTTTGTGCATTTTGTTTGGTCTATATGATATGTGTGGCAGTTGTTTCTTGTATTTGCACCCACCTGAATAGCTGTATACAACCATTTTCAAATCAATAAAATTACAGGTGGTGTGCTCCTGCTCCCACCTCTGTGTGTGTGTGTGTGTGTGTGTGTGTGTAAGCTATCTCTTTATTTTCAAATTTTGGCCCACCTCAGCAACAAGATAACTTAATCTATACGCTAGCTGGATGATCTAACCAATGTAGCCTACCTAGCTAGTGGTCTTTTTTTATTATTATTTTGTCCAATGGTCAAGACAAATGTGGGCTAAGTAAATTAACATTCAGACGAAGAGTAGTACAAATGTGGGCTAAGCAAACATTCATATGAAGAAGGGTGGTTGTTTATGTATATTTTTATATTTTGTATTTTTCGATCATCACGCACGGAGTTCTTTCACCTTTCCACATCCATGTATGTAGGGTGTAAGAGTAATCACTTGTTACTATGTGGTGATTTTCAAGTTGGACTTTTGTGATGCCAAAAAGAAGTGTGGAAATCATCTTCTGCTCTCAAGGCACCACAACATGCAAGGCACCACAACATGCAGTTTTCTACTTGCAAGGGGACACTTGGCAGTCTAACCAAGCAATATGGGCTGTGCATTACGTACATGACATATTTCTTAAGCCACCATGTAAAATTCCCACCAATAAGATGGTTCATACCATCTAAACAATAACTATTCAGTGGACAATCAACATAATTTATGGAAAAGTAGGCCTATTCAGCGGTGAGCCATCCATCTGTTAGGCCCATCATCGATTGCTTATAGTTCTAAAGAATCAATTTTATCAGAAAATCCTAACCACATCCATGGTTTGGAAATAAATAAATATAAAAATAAGTCTCACATATGGATGGATTAGATCATCCAACCAATGTGGTTTTCATACTGTATCCCATGAAATGTTTGCTAAAACTAGTAAACATCTTGTCCAATCGATTGGAACGTGCTAGTGTCCTACTGCGAGGAGTCATTGATGAGAATAGAAAACTTGTCTTTGATTGAAAATTGTGATTGTTGAATGTATCAAATGAGAATTGTAAATGTAGATTGAAAGTAAAAAATTGTACACGTGGACAGTATATATGTAATTAGATACGGTATGAAACCTTGTTTAATAGCCTATTTGGTTTGGCTCACTTTGTCTCATGGGCCATGGGACCACTTAGAACACTTAGGGGTTGTATGGATGCAAACAAAGTTGTGCCCAGCATGCGCAGTCCGGAGCAAACATCTTCTCTATGGTTTAAAACCTATTTATGCAAAAGATTATATAAAACAATAATGATAATAATAAAGACATCCCGCCCTTGAAAGGTGGAATATAGCCAGGATAGATTTGTACCAAAAAAAAGAAGAAGAAGAGAGAGTTAGGATAGACTCTTGTGAACAGGTTGAATAAACATGAGCAAGCTCATCCCAAGTTCAGTGCACTTGGAATAAAATGCTCCGTACAGGCATCAATCTCAATTACATGAGTCATATGTATCAATGTGCAAATCCATTATATTTGAAGGTGCTTTACAAACAACAGACAAAATAACTAATCCAGGTAGCGTTGCCTTGCTAGCCAATTTAAGTGCTTTACAAACAGCTTTGCTTACATCCAAATTGCCACACATATATATATATATATATATATATATATATATATATATATATATATATATATATATATATATATATATATATATATATATATATATATATATATATATAGAGAGAGAGAGAGAGAGAGAGAGAGAGAGAGAGGCATGCTCACCTATGCACCTACGCACATGGGCACCTTTGCACACATGTCATGGGTGTTGAATCGGAACGGTCCATAAGATGTGGAATCCCATGAAATCTTTAGGGGTGAATTTCCACCCTGATCTAAGATTCTGATGGACCATAACAAGGAGAAATTCAAATTAAGGGAAGAAACTGTTTGCATTTTTCATGGCCAAACAAAGTTTTGTTTCAAAGTAAAAATTGGTACAAAGGGGTTTCAAGAGGTTCTGCTTCATGTGGACCGTTTGGATTTTTGAGACTCATCAGATATGATGAGTTCTCAAAAAAGTTCGTATGTATTCCGTGCGAACTGGTTCGCAAGTGAGCGTTCCGCTATATGTGTGTGTGTGTGTGGAAAAGGTACTATGCGCTCAACCGCATAGTACTTTCCCATGAGGTTGAGTGCTGGCACTATGCTAGCAGTCAGATGGTGAAAGTTTCAAAAGAACGGTGAGATTTTATAGAGAGAAAGGTGAGATTTTATAGGGAGAGTGGAGAAACAAAACCAGACTCCACCTCTCTCTCTCTCACTGATATTTCCTAATATGCTCCCTACGAAGCCTCCCGCATAAAGGTCCTGCCTTAAAAACCTAGGTGGGGCCTATCGTGAGTTTTTTTTTTAAAGAAATTCACCCGTCCATCTTTTTTTCCATATCACTTAAGGGGTTGAGCTTAAAATTGAACTAAATCCAAATCGAGAAATTTACGACTGTGGACCCTACCTTTTATCCATTGGATATTCTTGAAACAATACAAACTTAACATACTTACTTAGACCTCTTCGTACGGACAACAAATTCCAGGACGAAAATACCCCTCCTTTTCACGGAAACGGATTGAGTACGCCTCCTGCCACCCACCAATGGCGGATCGTCAGTGGTATGTGGGCCCCACCATGATGTTTGCTTTTCATCCATGTCGTCCATGTATTTTTCGAGATTGTTTTATGGTATGAGACCAAGAATGAGGTATATCCAAGTCTCAAGTGTACCACATTAGAGGAAACAATGTTGAATGAGCGTCAACCATTAGAAACTCAAGTGGAGCCCACTATAATGTTTGTGAGAAATCCTCCCCGTCTAAGTTCATTCATAGGGTCACAAAGACTTGGATGAAGAGGAAAAACAAATTTCATAATGATCCAAAACTTCTGTAAACCATGAAAGGGTTTCAATGGTAGACGTTCAATTCCCCACTGCCTTTTACAGTGTGGTCCACTTGATAGTTAGATCTATCTTATTTTTCATCTCAAGCCTTAATGTGAACTTGCCAAATAGATGGACGGCTTGGATATAACACAACCCTCATGATGGGACCCACAAAAGCAACATATAAGAAATTTAAAAAAAAACAACACGGAGTGCCGCGGCACTGTCGCCGAACGTCTGGCAGATTTTTATTTTTATTTTTTTTTACAGGGAGAACTTTTTCTCCCTTACATTTTTCCCTAATACATAATTATATAAATATGTATATATAAGTATATAAAAAATATTTTTCTATCTTTTAATTCATTTATTTACCTATGTATTTAACAAGCATATCTCCTAAACTTGAATGATTTGTTTTTTTTTTTACACATTCACACAAACCCCCACACACCCACACTAGTGGAATTTCACCACCTATGGATACTCGAACGCTTGACCGGGTGTTGAAACTCCTAAGAGTCTACCACTCGAGCAAGAGTAAGGATCCAAACTAGAATGATTTACTTAACATACCATATATAATTTTGGGGTAAGAGAAGCTAATTTAGCAGGGCAAGCATGAAATTCAGCGAGACAAATATGGCAAACATGAAATTCAGTGGGGCAAACATGAAAATGAGCGGGCAAGCATGAAAATGAGTAGGGCAAACATGAAAATGAGCAGGGCAAGCATGAAAAAGAGCGGGGCAAACATGAAAAAGAGTGGGGCAAGCATGAAAATAAGCGGGGGCAAGCATGAAAAAGAGCGGGGTAAGCATGAAAAAGAGCAGGGTAAGCATGAAAAAAGTAGGGCAAACTGAAGTATGAGCAGGGCAAACTGAAATATAAGCAGGGCAAACTAGAAAATCAGCAGGGGAAACATGAAAATCAGCGGGGGAAACATGAAAAGCAGCGAGGCAAACTAGAAAATCAGTGGGGAAAACATAAAAAGCAGCAGGAAAAACTAGAAAAACAGCGGGGCAAACTGAAATATGAGCAGGGCAAACTAGAAAATCAGCTGGAAAAATATGAAAATCAGCGGGGGAAACATGAAAAGTAGTGAGGCAGACTAGAAAATCAACGGGAAAAACATGAAAAACAGTGGGGCAAAATAGAATAACAGAGGGACAAACTGAAATATGAGTGGGGGAAACTAGAAAATCAGCGGGGCAAACATGAAAATCAGTGGGGCAAACTGAAATATGAGCGGGGCAAACTAGAAAAACAGCGGGATAAACTGAAATATGAGCGGAGCAAACTAGAAAATTAGTAGGGCAAACTAAAGTATGAACAAGGCAAACTAGAAAAACAATGGGACAAATTAGAAAACAGCGGAACAAACTGAAATATGAGTGGGACAAACAAGAAAAACAGCGGGATAAACTGAAATATGAGCAGGGAAAATAAGAAAAACAGTGGGGGAAAACTGAAATATGAGCTAGGTAAACTGAAATATGAGCGGAAAAAATAAGAAAAACAATGGGGTAAATTAAAATATGAGCGAGGCAAACAAGAAAAACAGCGGTGCAAACTGAAATATGAGCGGGGCAAACTATCTGATTTTGCTGATGAATTTGGAACGTTGAACATCTTTTCTTTGAGAGTAATAATCTCCTACAACCGGCTGAAAATGAGAGAAAATTCATCAGCTAAAAATCAAAGATAGCGAAGAAAAATCCCTCAATTTTAAGAGAAAATGAAAATAAATCAAAGCTCATGTAAAGAAAATACCTGAAAAACGCCAACAGAGAGAGAGAGAAGAGGGTTTGGGGCTTCGGGGCTTTGAGGCACAGCGAGAGGGAGAACAAGAGTTGAGGGTTTGGGGCAAGAGAACGGTTTGGGATTGGAGGTCGAGCACGGATTATGAGAGACCTTTGAAGGAAGTTGGGATGCTAGGTGGGGCCCACTGTGATGTTTGTGAGGAATTCAAATCGTCCATCCATTTTAAGAGATCATTTTAGGACATGAGACCAAACATGAGGTGGATCCAAAACTCAAAGTGGGCTACACAAGAGATGAGAAATCCACACCGTCCCTTTTTCTATATTTAGAATGGTTTATAACAATACCAAATTTGGAACAGCTTAAAACCATTCCTAAATCAAAGATAGAACCGTTCTAAATTCGCAATTTTGGTGTAGTGACAAAATTATCTATATACCAAGAGTCATGCTAGGAGGCCCTTATCTCTCTTTTAAGATTTTACAAACACCTATATGCAACTGTTGGAAAGAAACCTCATTTTTCATGACATGCTCTCTTTAGTCTTTTTCTTCCCTCATCAATATAACAAATCCATGATACACAAACTCAATTACAACAAGCTACCCGCCGATAAGTTCACAAAACCATGATCCCTATATCTTGGAATGCAAGCATGGAAAGCCCGTTGTAGAACATCAATCCAAGCTGCAAATATGGACTCTTTTAACTGAGCCCACTTGAGGATTTACTGATTTTTCCAAATGGAATCATAAGGTCCATGCCCAACTATGCAAGTTTGATGGATCTAACTGTGACAGCACCCCAAACTCACATAGATTTTAAAGTTGCTACCCTCAAACCTTAGACACTTCTTCAGTTGAACGTTAACCATAGTTTTATGCCACTAATTAGAACATTAAGATTATCCTATTTGAAATTTTTTTATACTACTCTTTCCGGAATGAGACTAAACAGACCAGTCCAAATCATGGATGGACGATGTGGATTCCTCACAAACATCATAGTGGGCCCCACCTAGCATCCCAACTTCCTCCAAAGGTCTCTCATAATCCGTGCTCAACCTCAAATCCCAAACCGTTCTCTCACCCCAAACCCTCAACTCACGTTCTCCCTCTCGCTGCGCCTCGAAGCCCCGAAGCCTCAAACCCTCTCTCTCTCTCTCTCTCTCTCTCTCTCTCTCTCTCTCTCTCTCTCTCTCTCTCTCTCTGTTGGCTTTTTCCAGGTATTTTCTTTACATGAGCTTTGATTTGTTTTCATTTTCTCTCGAAATTGAGGGATTTTTTTTCGCTATCTTCGATTTTCAGCTGATGAAACCCTCTTCTCTTTCTCTCTCTCTGATGAATTTTCTCTCATTTTCAAGTTTGCCCCGCTGATTTTCTAGTTTACCCTGCTCATATTTCAGTTTGCCCTACTGATTTTCTAGTTTACCCCACTCATATTTTAATTTGCCCCGCTCATACTTTCAGTTTGCCCCACTGATTTTCTAGTTTGCCCCACTCATTTTCATGCTTGCCCGGCTCATTTTTCATGCTTGCCCCGCTCATTTTCATGTTTTCCCCACTAATTTTCTAGTTTTCCCCACTCATTTTTATGTTTCCCCCACTGATTTTCTTGTTTCCCCCGCTTTTTTTTCTAAAAGGAGGGCAATGCCCCTAAAACTTTTGATAAATGAACAGACAATGTACAAGGAACATCTTCGGGTGGGCTCCACACAAAACATCGGGCCTCACCTATCATATCTGCTATTCAGAGAAAGAGAAACGAGCAAAAACGTGCCAAGCTGCCCCTCAATGGGCATAAACACTACCAGGAAGACACCACCTCACTCACCAACAACAAGGAGGCAAATCCGACTCCTCCACTCTTCGACCTTCTTAAAATCTCACGAGTTGAAGCGACCACTCTGCCTACCTACAATATTCCACTTATACAAACCAACCAGCTACCTATACCATTGACTCAAACAGGCCACACCTTCCCATCCAGCCCTCCCAACTTCTGACCATGGACCATAGTCTACTACTATGATCCCACATCCAAGACCCTGAACCAACCTTAGCGATAGCACCTCTAAGGGAAGACCCACCACAACAACACATAGGCAGCATCCACTAGAAGAAGTAGAGAAGATAGACTGAAGCAGAGACTAAAACAGAGGACAAAGGAGGCAGCAGCTTCTCAACAGCAAACTACGACGAGGACCTTGTCTGGCCAGTCATCTCACCCAATTGGATCACAAGCTCTGTTTTTCTAGCACCATATGAGAGACATCCTATACCAAGACCCGGGAAGCCAATTAGGAGGATCACCTGCCACGGCCTCCCCAAACACCGAAAGCCCAAAAAATAGGAAAACAACTTGTACACTACACATGAGAGGATCTAATAGAGCCTAGCCATCAACGTTTAACTTCACCATAGGCTCCCCATTGAAAAGGACCAAGAACCAGTAATTTTCCCAGCATACCTCCATCAAAGAAATCCATCTGTCACTAAAACCAAATCACCTCATCACCTTCTTGAGAAAAACCCAATCCACCATGTCATAGGCTTTCTTAAGGTCCAGCTTGAGAATGAGATTGCCACCTCTAGCTTTTCTGTCAATGTTGTGCATTGCCTCAAACGCCATAGCAACATTCTCTATAATAGACCTGCCTTTCACAAAAGCCCCTTGCTCCATGAAAATAAGCCTAGGGAGGATCTTACTCAAGCGGGAAGCCAAGATCTTTGAGAAGATTTTGTAAATTATAACATTGCAAAGGCTAATCGGCTGGTAGTCTACAAACCCTTTAGCGGCAGGATTCTTTGGGAGAAGATTGATCAATGATGTTGTAAACGCTCTAGGCATCTAACCTCCTTCCATGAAGAAACATGCCGCCTTATGAATATCATCCCCAACCGCTTTCTCATGTTTTCCCTGTTGATTTTTTAGTTTCTCCGGCTTATTTTCATATTTCTCCCACTGAATTTCTAGTTTGCCCCGCTATTTTTCTAAGTTGCCCCGCTCATATTTTAGTTTGCCCCGTTATTTTTATAGTTTGCTCCACTTATACTTCAGTTTACCCCGCTGTTTTTCTAGTTTGCCCCACTCATATTTCAGTTTGCCCCGCTGTTTTTCTAGTTTGCCCTGCTCATATTTTAATTTGCTCCGCTCATACTTTAGTTTGCCCTGCTGATTTTCTAGTTTCCCCCGCTCATTTTTTAGTTTGCCCCGCTCTTTTTCACGCTTGCTCCGTTGATTTTCATGTTTGCCCCACTCTTTTTCATGTTTGCCCCGCTCTTTTTCAAAGAGCTTGAAACTGGTATGGATTCCTTCGTTGCAGCTCGAATGCCACAAATCGTTCATGTCATTAGTTGGCGTTTGAACTACACAAACCTAACTTGGAAAGGCTAGTTATGTGCAAACCTTAGCATTTGGTTGAATATGTAGTTGTGGTCACTTTCCAAATTCACTTGGTGTTTGGAAGGACCTTGAGAAAGAAACCAAAATGAGAAGCTTTTTGTTACCTGCGTTTACACCTCAAATAATAACTCTCATTGTTCTAATTGTTTTAATCAATTGTAGAATTCATTAGAATAGCAATTTCTGAAAATTTAACTCAAGAACCAAATGTAGGGCTGAGAATACATGAATAAAGCTTCCATGGAACTTCCATTCTATAAACATGTTTGAGGATACATTTGAGACTATGTCATATAAGCCTTTTTAATATGTATGGTGATCTATTTAGCCTTTTAAGCATGATAGGCTATCCTTAGGTAGCTGTTGTATTAGTTGTATACTCTGTACTGATATTTCTCTTTATGATAATGTAATAGTGCTTGAGGAACTACTTATGGAGCTTGGAAAATAACTATGTTGGTTGGCTAAATTAGCTTCTCCTACCCCAAAATCATATATGATACGTTAAGTAATTCATTCTAGTCTAGGAGATATGCTTGTTAAATAAATAGACAAAGAAATGAATTAAAAGATAGAAAAATATTTTTATATACTTATATATACATATTTACATAATTATATATTAGAGAAAAATTTAAGGGAGAAAAAGTTCTCCTTATAAAAAATTTAAAAAAATAAAATAAAATTTTAAAAAGCCAAACTACACCGGCATTACCGCCGGTTCGACGATAGGTTCGGCGGCAGTGCCGCCGAACTGGTGGTAGTGCCGCGGCACTGTTCTTTTTTTTTTCTTTCTTTTTTTTGTTGTATTTCTTTTGTGGGTCCCATCACGAGGTTTGTGTTATATCCAAACCGTCCATCTATTTGACGAGCTCATATTAAGGCTTGAGATGAAAAATAAGATAGATCTAACTATCAAGTGGACCACACTCTAAAAGGTAGTAGGAATTGAACGTCTACCATTGAAACCCTTTTAGGGGTTATAGAAGTTTTGGATCATTATGAAATTTGTTTTTCCTCTTCATCCAGGTCTTTGTGACCCTATGAATGAACTTAGACGGGATGGATTTCTCACAAACATCACAATGGGCCCACTTTAGTTCTTATCACCGAACGGTCCGTCAGCGCTCGTCTATGCACACCAGCCAAAGGAAGTCGGGTATTTTTGTCCTCAAATTTAGTGTCCGTACAAGGAGGTCCAAGTGCATATATTAAGTTTGTATTGCTTCCTAAAAACCACTGAATATAAGGTGGGGTCGACAGTCAGTCGTAAATTTCTCAATCCTAATCTCTATATTATCATATCACAAAAAACAGTGGAAATAATAATTTCAACCATTGAAACCTTGCAAGGCCCCACAGTGATGTAAGTGTTTAATCCATGCCGTTCGTCCTTTTTCTCAGATCATTTTAAAATATGATCCAAAAAATGAGTCAGGTCCAGGGATCAAGTGGACCACAAGTTGGGGATTGAATGTCCACCATTAAAAACTTCTTGGGAGATGGAATAGTTTCGGATCAATCTGATATTTTTGTTTTCACTTCATCCACGTCTACATGACCTTTTGATTAGGTTGGATGGTAAAAAAAATATCATCGGTGGCCCTTAGAAAGGTTTCAACGGTGGGTGTCATTATCACTGCAGTTTCCTTTGGTGCGGTCCATTGGAGCCGTGGACCTGCTTCATTTTTAGTATCATACATTAAAATGATCCGTGAAAAGTGATGAATGACGTGGATAAAACACTTACATCACGTTGGGCCCCACATAGCCCTGCCCGGACGGATCGTCCGGGGGGGGGGGGGGGTAGGACGCAATCCGCCGCCTCTCTCAGTTGGCTCTTATGGTACTGAGTAAACTCTGTTGGGCCGACCGTAAATGCATGCGATTTATCCACTCCAACCATTCATCCGTTTTTAAAGATCATTTTAGGCGTTGAGACCAAAATTTAAGTATGTCCACTCCTCAACTGGACCATATCACATGAAACAGTTGAAGTATTGATTTCCACCGTTGAAACCTTTCTAAGGCATGCAGTGGTGTTTATTTTTCATTAAACCTGTTCATGAGATTAAACAGAGATGGATGAAGGGAAAGAAACAGATATCAGATTGATCTAAATCTTCTACGGCCCCCAAGAACTTTTCAACCGTAGAAGTTCAATTCACACCGTTTACGTTGGTGTGGTCCACTTGATCATTTTATAGGTTTCATTTTTAGTCTAAAGCCCTAAAATTATCTGGTAAAATGGATGAACGGGTTGGATAAAATGCATGAATGAAGGTGGGCCCACAAAGTTTACTCAGTATGCAATCGGCTACCCTTTCTTTTGGGTCAACGCGGAACGGGCGGAAACGGTGCCACTAGCCCGGAGGTGGTGGTCGGTGCTGTGGGCCCACCATGATGTATGTGTTTCATCGATGTCGTTCATCCATTTTTACATAAAATATGGCTTTATCCCAAAAATGAAAGGGATATAAATCTCAGGTGGACCACACGACAGGAAAACAATAGTGATTGGATATCGACCATTAAAATCCTCTAAGACTCACTGTAGCGTTTAGTTGACATCCAATCTGTCATACAGCCATAGATGAAGTGAAAAAACAAATATCATTTTGATCCAATACTTTTTTGGCTCCCAAAAAATTTTTAATGGTCGACGTTCATTCAACATTGTTCCCTTTAATGTGGTCCACTTGAGATTGGGATATACCTTAGTTTTGGTCTCATACCTGAAAATGATCTAAAAATAAAGATAGACAGTATGGATGAAACACATACATCATTGCGGGGTCCACAGAGCACCGACCACCCGGCATTGGTTGGTGGCAGGGGTGTAGCGAATCCGTTTCAGGTACGGGCCTGTTTGTCCGGAAACAGATTGCGTGGTAACTCACCATGCTTAGCGTATTGAGTAACATCTGTGAGGTCCACCATGATTTATATATATGATCCACTCCGTCCATCCATTTTATCATATAATTTTAGGCCTGACCCAAAAGTTAATCATATGGAATGTTCTAATGGACCACACCACACGGAACAGTTGATTTGAACGTCTACTGTTGAAAATTTCTTGCGGGCCAGTGAAGTTTTGGATCAAGCTTATATTTGATTTTTCTCTTCATCCATATCTGTATGATCTTATGAACAGATTGGATGACAAATAAACATCACGGTGGAGCCTGCCTAGCAAGATTTCAATGATTGAAATCATTATTCCCAGTGTTTTCTGTGATATCATTAACTTGAGACTTGGATGTGGTTCAATTTTAGGCTCAACCCCTTAAATGATATGGAAAAATGGATGAACCCGGTGGATTTCTCAAAATATCCCACTGTAGGCCCCACCTAGATTTCCACAGCTGTACCTTCATGCTTAAGGCTTCATAAAATACAAGTCTTATTTTAATAACCCGTTTCTTCCTTTTGTTTCTCCACTCTTCCTATAAAATCTTACCATTGGTTTGGAATTCAACCGACCACTAGCATGTTGCCTGCACGCGACCTCATAGAAAGTACCTTTATATATATATATATATATATATATATATATATATATATATATATATATATATATATAAAATGGATGAACCTGGTGGATTTCTCAAAATATCCCACAGTAGGCCCCACCTAGATTTCCACAGCTGTACCTTCATGCTTAAGGCTTCATAAAATACAAGGAGTATTTTAATAACCTGTTTCTTTGTTTTGTTTCTCCACTCTTCCTATAAAATCTTACCATTGGTTTGGAATTCAACCGACCACTAGCATGTTGTCAGCACTCGACCTCATAGATAGTACCTTTATATATATATATATATATATATATATATATATATATATATATATTGCTACGTTGCTTTGAGTGAAAATATAGAAAAATGGGAAGTTTCCTTCTTCCTCTCTTTTCTCTTCTTCACTTTCTAATTACAATAATAAAGATAAGACTTCATCATCAAAACCTTATCACTCTGACATATAGCAATCATCTTGCAAGCCACACCACCCTTAAAGAATATCCTTTCTCATTTTCTTTCCTAAAGTTTCGCTATAAAAGAATAAAAGATAGATCTATAATTTCTATGTTATTCTATTTCTCCAATTAACGTTCTCGGATCTTTTTACTTTCAAGATGATTAACTCTCCTTTTTTTATTATTCAAAAAAAACAATCCATATTTAGAATTTCAAGATAATCTATTTCTTCAAAACCTAAGATTCTCTTTTCTTTTATCTTCTCACATTTTTCTTTACCTTCCCTTTCCTTTTTCTATTTAGAAAAAAAAAACCCATAAATTTTGATTCCATCACTCTCTCCGAACTAATCCCCCAACTTCACATTGCTCTCCAAAATCATCTACAACCCTGGTTCTATTTTTTAAAACCATCTCCAAAGACCATCTCATTCACCAAAACTTATTCAAAATCATTCCATTGACTTCTATAATTCCTTCTCTCTTCATGGGCTCTCCTTCTTCCTCAATGCATCCCTTCCTTCCCAATATGTCTTTAAGCACGCTTCTCTATCTGATGCAAACTAAATTGAAAAATGATACCTTTCTTATTTGGAAAGGCCATACCAATAAGGCCGATAGAGGCAGGGAACGATGGGCCATATGGATATAACATCCATTGCCACCTATGACTACTAAGCATTCTTCAAATTAAAGAGAAATGGAAATCTCCAATCCTGAATGTTCCAAATTGTTGGAAAATGATTACATGGCGTTTGCTTGCTTGTTATCTACTATTTCTCCAAAAATTTCTAGCTTAAACCGGACCATGTAATTGGGATGGCAATTCTTAAGATGTTCTTGCGCGCAACAATCAAAATCCCATGCCAATGCATGATCAACATTCAAAAGTATAAGCATGAAATGTCATAAATCAATGATTACCTTAGCAATCTCAAAGCCACATATAATAATCTTGCAATCATCAAGCATTCTCTCAATCATTCACATACAAAGTCTGCTACATTCAAGGTGTCAAACTGGGTTGGATCTCACCTAGTTCGACACCTCAGGTGATCCCCCTGATTCATCCGAGTGATTCGTGAGATCCAACAACAGATGATGTTGGATAAAGAAGAGGATGTTGTATTGGGTTCCATGCAATGTGGATGCTACTGTTCCAGTGCAGTTGAGCACGGGAGGTTTGTTGCGGACAGCTATGATTTGTTCTTGCTTTTTTTAGCGGTTTTAGATTGTTTTATGTTTTGTCTTCTCTATAATGGTTTACTTCTGTTGTGGAGTTATATGATAGACGAGGGACAAAAGTTTTTTGTGTCACCCACCCAAAATTGCGTATGGCATTGTTCTCAATCAACAGACAATACGATGCGCCTCACGTATAATGTATGACCTATTTATGTGTAAAAGCATTAGTGTTAAGTAATACTAGAATATTATGAAAAAAAAAAACAATGCCTTCTATACCAAAAGCATAACTATATCGGCAAATCCATAACTTTAAGTTCATTTATCTTTTTATGGGTAAAAAGTTTTGCTAAAAGAGCTAAGAAGCATTACAGATGTGGAAAGCATTCCTACAAACAGATGCTCACTCAACACTAAAATCCATTCCTTGTTCTCAAAAGCAACTTCTTTAAAATCCTGAAATCATTTTTGGCCCTTGTATTTTGGCATATATAATGGCCATTGAAAATTAGGCTCAGACACTTCTATCAATATGTAACACCTAGCACCTTTGTCTGCACAATTTTCCCAAGTTGCATACACAGAACTGGGAAATATTAACACAGATTTAAATGTAACTGGATATTGGCTTGTAGAATCCTCGTTTAGAGCAATTAAAAGACAATGAAATTGTACAGAGAAACGAATGCAACAAAGAAGAGCAAGGATACCAGTAAATTGATTCAAATGCTTGAAACTCCTTGCATTCATCAAAATTAGGGCATGAAGGATGATGTGCAAGTGAAAGGACCAAATATGTGAGAATATTTTCTAGATAAGTGGAGGACAAGTTCACATCACGTTGCATGGAAAGTTGGTGTGCCTTCCGTCGGTGACACATTTGAACAAATTCCATTAGGTTATGCTTGTCCTGCGGAATCAATATGACAAAGATACAAAGACATTATAACAAATAGAGAAAAGGCACTGCATTTAGTGAAATGTAGCATAGAGAAACTTTGCAAAGTGATTGGTCTATAGAATAAATTATCACAAATACTTACCTCTTTAAACTTAAGTGGATGGGATCCAGTTATGTTGAATAAGAAGCCACAAGCATACTTCACATACAGAAGTCTTTCCTTTATATGTTGGTGTACTTTGCTGAAAAATAGCTTCCTAGCTTGGGGGTAGACATCCTGCATGCCAAGATAAAGTCAGTTGCAACTAGTGGGAAAGATGTTAAAATCTCTGTATAAGCAAACATCATCTGTTTTTAGATGACAAAAGGCAATGGAACAATTAATCAACACATTTTATTTTTATACTAAGAATGGGAATACAATGCTAAGTAAACCATTTGCAACAAACTTCTCCATGAAAAAAAGAAAAAGAAAAAGGAAGCTCATGTGATGATCTTAAAGTCAAATAAAAGACATCAATTGGTTTTTTTTTTTATCCAAGTACTTCAACAGGCACATGACAACTTTTACTTATGAGAGCCTTTGATGGGTCTTTTCCACAGTACTGCAAGATGAGAAAGTCCCCTGGTATAATTCTACTTCCAACTACTTAAAACAAGAGATAATTCATATGCAAATTACAAATGTAAAATGAAGGCAAGGATGGCAATCGCCCAGAGGTGAAATTGTTATTCATAATAGCAGACCTATAATACCTTGATTTTGTATCCTTTGAAATCTCACCAAAAGAAAGTATGGTCTTTAGGATTTCCAATATGTTTTCTATCCATGGGTGCAGATGAGCACCTTTAAATGGTAAAAAGCTTTTCATGAAGGTTTTAATGCCAAATACCTGCAATGCAAAATCAGAGAGAAAAACAATGAAGAGGAACAAAGTGGGGATATTAGCAGTGAAAGCAAACTTTATATGGTAACCTTTTTTTTTTTTTTTTTCCAACTGAACATGGTCCTAATATTGGAGGCTGATATCTTTTCGAGTTGTCTATCCACGGTGGGACTCAACTAACCAGCAGTCTGGTTTACAGAACCATGAGCCTCAAGTATTAGAATTGAAAAACCATGTACTCCCCTACAAAGTTGAGATGAACTTCTCCATCTCAAATTCATTTTCTACATGGACTACCATTTCTCGGTCAGAATGTGTTCATGGGCCAACATAGATAGAATTTAGATGGAGAAAGCTGGTGGCAGCCACTTATCACAATGGTCCGTTTCAGGGTTAACTCATTTGAAGACCTTCGAACACAAAAAACAAATTGTTTATGCAGCTGACTGATCTTTTACGGGAGCATCCTTTTCTTCTGGCAAAAATGGAATTGGTTTAGTTGGGGCAGGTAGGCGGCCGATGCTATCAACCTTATCCCGCTGCTTCGGCAGTGGCCTGGCTGGCTTTGGCAGTAGCCGCCCCTTCTTCTCAAACCACTCACACTCAGGCTTGAGCAATGCACGGAAGCCCAACTTGTTGTAGTAAACTTTCCTAACAGAACAATCAGCAGCTTCAACAGCCTCCTTTGCTCTAACTGTCACTCTAGATACCTCGAGATGAATTGGCCACTTGATATGTTCAGCACCACGGCCCATTAATCTTACGTCATCTTTAATCTGCTTCCCTATGGCACTTGTATGCTTGAGAATTTTCATATTTATCAGTTCTGATGAATCAATCTTGTCTGCATTTATGAGCTTTGCAATCTTTCCTAGCCCCACTGGCTGGAAGGTGAGGGAGAAGGGGTTCTTGAAGCCTCTCTTAGGGAGGCGACGACGAAGAGGGGTCTGACCTCCCTCGAATCCAAACTTGAAGGTCCCTCTCGCCTTCTGACTCTTGTGACCTCTCCCTGCCGTCTTCCCTTTCCCCGAACCAATCCCTCTCCCTTTCCTCCTCTTCTTCTGCCTCGTCCCTTTGTTGTCCCGAAGATCATTCAACCGAAGCAAACTTAAAGGTCCACTGGCTGGAAGGTGAGGGAGAAGGGGTTCTTGAAGCCTCACTTAGGGAGGCGACGACGATGAGGGGTCTGACCTCCCTCGAATCCAAACTTGAAGGTCCCTCTCGCCTTTTGACCCTTGTGACCTCTTCCTGCCGTCTTCCCTTTCCCCGAACCGATCCCTCTCCCTTTCCTCCTCTTCTTCTGCAATCTTTCCTAGCCCCACTGGCTGGAAGGTGAGGGAGAAGGGGTTCTTGAAGCCTCTCTTAGGGAGGCGACAACGAAGAGGGGTCTGACCTCCCTCGAATCCAAACTTGAAGGTCCCTCTCGCCTTCTGACCCTTGTGACCTCTCCCTGCCGTCTTCCCTTTCCCCGAACCGATCCCTCTCCCTTTCCTCCTCTTCTTCTGCCTCGCCCCTTTGTTGTGCCGAAGATCATTCAACCGAAGCAATGCGACGCTACTCGATCCCGTCATCATATCCCTGCTGATGCTGCTGCTGCAAACCCTCATTCCATCTGGCTTCCACAAGAGCCGTTGGATCGTAGCTGGAAGGAATGGGGGGTGTGTGATGAAGCTGCTAAATAGATAGGAATGGCGGACGGATGTAGCTGCAAGAGACGATAATCTCCTCCTCCACATTGCCCATGATCTGTTTGTTATTCTGTCTTGGGCACTTTTAGGGGCCGTTTGGAAGCTATCTCTCTGCTCTGGCAAGGGACTTTATATGGTAACTAGGGACTAATAAACTAGTCATACCCTGACTGACCTTCAATAAACAAAGTTCACTTTGTTCTACCCAAGAGGTTTTAGAGTTATCTTCTACTTCAGGGAATAGAGATAAATATATCTAAATGAGAATATCTTATCTAAATGGGAGAAACATACAATAAGATGCATAAGATGGCTCACTTTTGTAATGGCTAAAGATGGCATGTGTTCCCGCCCTCTAATATTTTGCTCATCATGATCCAGGAACTATGCTACAAAACAGGGAGTTAGATGATAACTTATGACAATGGAAAGAACCTGGGTAATGCAAAAATAAAAATAAAAATCGTTGACAACCGAACCTGGTGAAAAAATTGTTGGAAGGGCTGAATTTTACACATACTTAATACTTTGTATGCTATTATATGGGTGGAAGAATCGTTGTTGACCGGACCTGGTGAAAGAATCATTGTCGTGTCTCTCGACATGTTGGAGTACTTTGTATACTTTGTTTTTCTATTTCTTCACTTTGCAAGCTAATTGCATGATTTAACTCCGTATTTATAGATACAAAATATGCTTCAATAAATAGTCGCGGAAATCATCCATGAAAGCATGATTCAGGCAATGGATCAACTCGGTCATGAGAATGGGGTGAGACCCAATCCCAGATTGCTACTTTGCTAGGATGGATCTCCTCCAAACCATTTCAAAATAGAAAACCAGGTTTGTAGGTAATGAGGATTATCTAATGTGATTTTCTCTAATAAAGATTAAGGCTTTTATTGCCACATTTTCCAACACCTGGCTTGACGTGTCGATTTTTTTCCTTTTCTTATAACGGTTTTGTTTTGATGGTTAATGGTAAGAGACATCATTATTATAATTTCTTTTTTTGATAGGTTGTTGTAGCTTTTTTTTTTCTAATTCTTTTTATTTTTTCCATTTATTTGTTTGTTTTAGGTTGTTGCAGCTTCATCTTCCCATGAATCAATCCTACTGTAGATTGGATTGGCCATTGAAAGTCACTGGATATGCCCCATGTAAGTTTTAGATTGGAATTTGACCCTGTTGCTTATAGTGAATGGGCCCCTCCTTTCATTGACTTGTATGGGAAAGAACGCGTTCTTACTAGGGCATTAATTGTCATAGGATATGTTATCCAAATGACATGAAATGGTTGAAACGTAATTAATTTATTTTTATTAATTTGTCTTGCAGGTTGCAGGCCCAGACAGATGATATATGGCTGGATGGAGGGATTTCTTTTATATGTATTCAGAACATTTTCAACACATGATTGTAAATATTATATTTTTTTCATTGTAAAGTAATACAATTTACTTAGTATTCATTAATAATTGTGTTGTGCGACATTTTTTGGGTTCTAAATATTTAAAAACAATATAGGTTCGAATTAAATATAAACAATCAAATGGATTATGAAAAAAATTAACTCGCGGTCAGCACTTTTACAAGCAGTCAACAGTTTTTACTTGTGCATATTTAAAGGTTTTCCATGGCATATGTCGGCGTTTCATGACATTTGAATTATGCCTGGCTTGTCGGAAGCCCTTTACTGACCTTTAAATATGCACAAGTAAAAACTGTTGACTGCTTGTAAAAGTGCTGACCGCAAGTTAATTCTTTTCATAATCCATTTGATTGTTTATATTTAATTAGAACCTATATTGTTTTTAAATATTTATGACCTAAAAAATGTTGCACAACACAATTATTAATGAATACTAAGTAAATTGTATTACTTTACAATGAAAAAAATATAATATTTACAATAATGTGTTGAAAATGTTCTGAATACATATAAAAGAAATCCCTCCATCCAGCCACATATCATCTGTCTAGGCCTG
This sequence comes from Magnolia kwangsiensis, assembly GCA_037074715.1. Taxonomy (NCBI): domain Eukaryota; kingdom Viridiplantae; phylum Streptophyta; class Magnoliopsida; order Magnoliales; family Magnoliaceae; genus Magnolia; species Magnolia kwangsiensis. The sequence continues at coordinate 81,420,196 of CM073582.1, forward strand.
CAACCTGCAAGACAAATTAATAAAAATAAATTAATTATGTTTCAACAATTTCATGTCATTTGGATAGCATATCCTATGACAATCAACGCCCCAGTAAAAACACGTTCCTTCCCATACAAGTCAATGAAAGGAGAGACCACTATAAGCAACAGGGTCAAATTCCAATCCAAAACTTACATGAGGCATATCCGGTGACTTTCAATGGCCAATCTAATCTACAATATGATTGATTCATGGGAAGATGAAGTTGCAAAAACCTAAAACAAACAAATAAATGGAAAAAATAAAAAGAAATAGAAATAAAAAAACTACAACAACCTATCAAAAAAAGAAATTATAATAATGATGTCTCTTACCATTAACCATAAAAAAAAAAAACCGTTATAATAAAAGGAAAAAAAAAAAAAATCGACAAGTCCAGCCAGGTGCTGGAAAATGTGGCAATAAAAGCCTTAATTTTTATGAGAGAAAATCACATTTGATAATCCTCATTGCCTACAAATCTGGTTTTCTATTTTGAAATGGTTTGGAGGAGATCCATCCTGGCCAAGTAGCAATCTGGGATTGGATCTCACCCCATTCTCATGACCGAGTTGATCCATTGCCTGAATCATGCTTTCATGGATGATTTCCGTGACTATTTATTGAAGCATGTTTTGTATCTATAAATACGGAGTTAAATCATCCAATTAGCTTACAAAGTCAAGAAATAGAAAAACAAAGTATACAAAGTACTCCAACATGTTGAAAGACACGACAATGATTCTTTCACCAGGTCCGATCGACAACGATTCTTCCACCCAATAGCATACAAAGTATTAAGTATGTGTAAAATTCAGCCCTTCCAACAGGTTAACCCCCACTATGCCAAAATTTCTATTTAGGAACGGTTGAGATGTGAATCAGATCAATACCATTCTCATCCTCCATTATATTAGATGAAGGTCTATGAAATTTTCTAAGTTAGTCTCTCCTTTTTCCTAATAGAAGTTACTCTTCCTCTTTCCTTCAAATAGAGCTGAATTCGGATGATGTTTGCCTCACAGAAGAAATAATAGTAGTGCCTTGTGAACAAGGTTTTAAAACTCAATTTTAGAGTTCAACTCATCGATGGACCAAAACCATCGTAAGTCATCGTGATTTGGCCAAAACCAATGAGTTTCACAGTGACTCCCTAGGAGCCTATATATGTTTCAAAGAAATGCCCCAGACAAGTAGACTTTATCTGGATAAGTTCTTGACCTTGTTTGTCATGAATTGAAGAAAATTTAGTTACCACAATATATAGTAGCAACCTGACCCTCTACAATAGCATCAAATGACTACCAGGTAATCCTGCAACAAAGCAAGCGATTTTATTTTTTCTTCTATTTGCTGAAATTTGAAGGCAACGGAAGGAAGCTCATAGCCTATGGAATGGGGTTCTTTAATTTTTACGTGTCTGATTGATGCAAAAGTTGGATTTTCAAAGAAGCGAATAGGGGAGTTGGGGGAATCCCCCAGTCATGCCACAAAAGAATTCCTTCTTACCACATTTAGGTTGTGCTCGGATGAATTAATGAATTGAATTGCAGAACAAGCAGCTTAACCAAGAGGAAAGAAAACACACCAATATTCCCCCACTAAAGCGAGGAAGTTGCTTCAAATACATATACTTACGAAAGGAAATACAAGTTGGTTATTTCCACTTTATTGGACTAGTTTTTGCAACTCAAACAGATTGTGCATCCAAACACACTGTCATAACCAAAAAATTGTGTGACGGAGAACAGGGAAGATTTCTTGTTAGGAAAAATAGGCCACCAGGCAGGCCTTGTCCCTCCCTGGCAATGGTAGAATGAACCTAGAGTTGTTGTAAATGGACATTTCTACTTTGGATGTCAACCATTTCTAACTTGGTTTATAGTTCTAGTAAGTCACAGATCAAACGTCTAGAAATGCCTGAGCAGCAAGATTTTCCTAATGTGGGCCATTTACAGTAGATTCAATTAATGGATCATCAGATTTTTCACATTATGAGAATGACAAGAAAATGGAGAAAACAAACACAAACTGTATTACAAACTTTGCAAATGTAAATAAATAAACTCCTTTTCTCCAAGAAATGAATCGTATAATCCTCATCGCGATTTATGTTAGCGTTCATCCAATTCAGAATGGTATTTTGCTGCAGCGGTGAGAATACCCTCCCAACCCTACGGCTCTTGTTAGAAGAAACCTCTACAGTCAGTTGGATAGAGAGGGGAAAAAAATGGATACACACTAATGGAAATTTAATACAAATACATAGAGAACTAAATGACGCAGATTCAATTGGTTTTTGGGTTCAAGTGAGTGGAATTTCAAAGATGATTTTGAACAGACCTGGATCGGTTTTGGATCAAATGAAAGAACAACTCTAGCAATCTCTGCAATCCTCTTCTTTTTTTTTTTCTTCCAAACAAGCAATAAGCATTAGAGATCAAACATAAAAGAAAAATGGATAACATTTCTGTCCACCAAACTATGCCCTCCCAAACAACAATGGGGTGTAACCCTCCCAATCAGTACTCACTACTTATAAACATTCATTACAATTTACAAGCATTTTTTGTCTGTGCATGATGACCACACTGTTAAGATCAACCCTCTTATTCGTGCTCTTCTAGGTGCAGATTTTGATGGGGATTGCATTCATATATTTTATCCAGTCTGTTGCAACAAGAACAGAAGTTTTGGATGCTATTTAGTGTTGAAAAGCAAATCTATAATTCTTATAGTGGTACTTTGAATTTACAACTGGTGCATGATTCTTTATTGCCGTTTAAACTCATGTAGTGGGTTATATCTACAGCTAAATGAAATCTTTGGCTGTGGTTTTTAGGGCCATGGATGAAGCACTCAGTGACTGATTGCTTGTGTTCTTTTTATCAACAACATAGTTCTATTCAAAACCAAAGCAAATAGATAAAACATATATCCATCAAGACATTTTTTCCTTACATTCTTTTTTTGTTGGACTATGTATCAATTGGACAATCATCAGTAGGATTTGGCACCTGGCTGGCTGCTGAAGCATTTAATAGTAACTTCTATATGTAGAAGGTGCACATTCCATTAAAAAATTTACTGTGGGCAGCAGGTGCAGAATCTATTATATGTAGAAGGAACACATTCCATTGTTGTTTTAATTAAGAGAAACATTTGAGGATTTGAGAAATGCAAAATATTAATTATGTAAACATTAAAAGGCATTATTAGATTTAGAATGTAATAATGGCCAAGATAACTGGATTACAAAAGTACCCACTTGATGACATATTTTCAAGACTAAAACAAAACATATCTATATGTGTATTCGTTGCCTTCACTTGATGCATGAACAGAGAACTATTTATAACATTTTAAAGAAACTCTTGATTTTGATGAAAAACAGTGAAAACAAAGCATGAAGCTCATGCTAGGAAGGGACACAAGTTGCATGAACTCACTTAGTGGGCAGTCATTGCCTGGGAATTTGCAATCGGGACAGCAACCATCAAAGGCCATCCTACAAGCTTTGCTAAACCACATTCAGGTATCTTAGGATTGAGATCCTTATCCAACAGTAAATTGGTAGCTTTGATGTCTCTGTGAACAATTTTCAATCTTGATTCTTCATGGAGATATGCCAAACCTCTAGCTATCCCGACACATATCTTATGCCTTGTCGACCAACCCAATTTCTGCTGACATTCTTCTGGGCCTATAGATATCCAAAAAAAAAAATCAGACACAAATGCATTTTATTCACACACCATACACATCATGACACCAATTATAAATGCCGGTGAAGCAAATCATACCAAACAGCACACAAGGAAGTTATTTGATACTCCAACAGCACATGATGCCTAATATGCAGGCTCATCAACGTGAACAAGTTAACTTCACACATCCAGTCCAAGCAGGTCTTGCGGTCTGTGTTCTCTTTAAAGCTGTCCAAGTATCTGGTTGAAAATTATTGATAAAGAATAGAAAAACAGACTGCAGAAAGGAAAGATCGACCAATTCAGAACACAAATATTATTTGGCTGATACATGTGCTGATGGACAATTCACGCCTACAGTCCAGATTGAGTACTTACTCCATTCTTGCTATTTTGATATTTGAAATCTCATGATTTGTACCCATTTCATGTCCCTATTAGAAACCTGCTACATATCTGAGTATGAACTCATGACTCCATTAAGTGGAGTCCTGCAAACCAAGAACCATGGACAAAAATGATTGTCAGCATTTTATCAAGTTGGATGAGATATAAAATACAAAACTAATAAAATATGCCAACAACACAACTGATAATCATTACTATGACAACCTAAAGAATAGAAAGCATTCCTAGATAGGTCATCCTACAAATGCCTCTTTAACAGGGCGTGAGCTGTACTCACGCAAGCATGCATGCACAGATGCACTAAGGCCATTATGTTGTAGATCACCATGAAGGTATTTGTATACAAAATTTCTAGAATGCTGTTGGCAACCATGAGGGTTCATTCATGCTTTGGATACAGCTTTGCCATATCGGTCATCCTACAAACTTCTAAAATGTTGTTCGCAACCAATGGGCAGAATACACAGTCACCAATGGGCAACCAAGTGCTAGCTGCTCATCAGACACCTTCACTTCAATGCATGCTTCTACTGCTGCTGCAAGTCGTGCTGCTAATTGATGCACTGGAAAGTCAAAAAGAAAGAAAGAAAAAATGATGATATCATCAAAACAAAAATGAATATGGTAATGACTCCATTAAGTGTAAAATGAACAATAGAATCCAGATTGCAGGCATTGAGATGGGGTCATACACAGAGTTGTTCTCCGCGGTTGACGGTGTCATAAAAGAAAGAATAGCAAGTACAATGGTGATCAGCAAAGCAAATGTACTCCTTTCTCCTTGATTCTCCTACCACATGATATTCTCGACACAACAAATAAAGAAATAGGGAAAAAAATCAGAAATTGAGGAAACAGACAGCACCAGGCTAAACAAAGTGTTCAGCCACTAATGGTGCAGGCATGCGGTCTGCCCTACCTTTCTGTGATCCCATATTGCTCTCTGGCAGGCTTCCTCACAAATGGATCATGCCCCCAAAACTTCCCCAGTAAAAAAATTGAACCCATGTGATCATTTCGATCTTTTTTGTCAGCTCCAACACATCGCGCTAGTCTTAGAATATTTACCCAACCTTAACCATTTCCTACTACTTTCAAAGCTTTCTGGTCTATTGGGACTTTCATTCCATCTACGTCCGTCTTAGCAAACCATGTTCAGGTCTTCCATTTGGCATATGGACCCATGGTTCATCATCCAGACCATCATTTAGTTGTGTTTGGCATGGATGGGCTATGTTGGACAAGCTTAGGCCCTGTTTGATAGATGCCTAAAGATGAGTTCATCTCATTTTACTTAGCAGTAATTATGAATTAGAGATCTTAATCTCTGATACATAATTTCTGTTAGCATGAACTCATTATCCATTTGGGCCTGTCAATAGGGGAGTCCATCTGATCCATTTCCACGCAGAATGGTGTTTTTCCATAGTGGGACAGCCACTCACACTTTTGTGGAAAAAAAAAAAACCTATGCCAGATGTACAGTTGGAAGGTAGTTGTATGGGATTGCCCACACAACCCATTGCATTGTATCAATGATGAAGAATTTAAGGACTATCTAGATAACTGGCCACGATGATTCCAAAATAATCTCCATTCCTAGCTCTAATATGCTTCACTTGCACTAATTCAGCATTCCCATTATAAGATTTAAACACAGCAGACTTAAATTTCAAATATTTGTATATATATATTAGTCGAGCCTAGCCCATACACCTTCATTAGTCGAGACGAAACAAGGAGAGCCAATGACAGTTCCAAATGTAATCAAATCTAGGCCCAAATTCAGACTTGGTTGATAATCAGATCAGATTCAAGTCCAATGATTCAGATACCAATTATGAAACACGTTGGGATGGGCATCTAATATGTGATCTTTTCTTTTTCTAAGGTAAAGAATTTCATTTCAAGAAAAAGAAATATACAAACAGAGGAAGACAGCTACAAACAGAGAAAACAATTACAGAGAAGGTCCGCTACTGACAGACCCTTAACCAGGGTCCCAATCCCTTGGTAGAAAACCCTACTACTCACTTTTGAACTGGACCCGCATTCATTCCTAAAACAGCTACCATATCTCTTCCCAAACAGTCCAAAGAACTGCTAGCATAGCTCTTCACCAATTCCCTCTTACAGTTGAAGCTGGCATAGCCACATGCCAGGATTCCATTGGGCATAAACCCAGCCAACGTCGTAGAAGCTAAGGATGCTGTCCCATGTGTGGAAATCCAGAAGGTCCTATTTCTTTCTAATAAAATTCAAAGGCCCATTGAAAACACAGTTAAAACATAAATGATAACCAATCCCAAGTGCTTATATAACAATATAAGGTATTGCGATCCTATTTGTAGAAGGACACATGGACAGTCCAATCAACCAATCTGTGCTGCCACTTAGGTCCCTACTTGTACAAACTGAAAAACCCGAGTGAACTGTACTCACAATCGAGTATATTGGTTGAAGCATTTCTTCAAACATGCAAGGGGCCATGGACAGCGGCAGATATGGCTGTTGCGGCCATGGACAGCGGCAGATATGGCTGTTGCGGCCATGGCTGTTGCGGCCATGGCTGCTGCCCAATTTCTGGCCATCAAAAGAGGTAATGAGAGAGAGAGTACCTTTGAGTGCTTCCTCTTTTTTTTTCTTTTTTTTTTCTTTTTTCTTTTTCTTTTTCTTTTTTTATTTTTTTTTGGAGAAAATCAACTAACCTTACAGTAGAAAACGTAAGATAGAGTTACATAAAGGGAGTGTTTGGATCCTAAGTTTACTTAAGATAAGCTACTTTAAGCCTTAACATAGAGTTACTTATCTCAAGTAGAAAAAGTAACTTATTTGGTAGTATCCAAACGGCTCCAAAACAACGCTGTGGAGATTAGCACCAGCATTAGGAAAAAAGGAATAAAGAAAGAAGGAAAAAGCCAAAGGTTTCAGTCCTGTTTTGAAGATGGTTGAGGTCCATGAGCATTCCACTGCAGCAGCATCCAAATGATCGATGTACCTGCAAAGATGCCAACAGTCGTCAGATTGGCAAGGACGATTGTCCGATATATCAAGTATTCAGTCAAGAAATGACCAAAGGCATAGATGAAGGATAGAAAGGTCGCAGCATAAAGTGGCTTGTTCTCAAGGTTGAAGGCGCAAAGGAAGCAGAGAGTGCATGTCAGAAGCGTCCAAATTCCAAATGTTCTTCCATGAACTTCAGTCATTTGGGAATTGGAGAAGATGGCGAGCCTACTCGATCTGTAGCTCTACATCTGATCTAAGAACCCGAGAATGAGAAGAAACGAAGAGAAATAAGAGAGAGAATGAGATTTGGAGGCAAGATGGGAGATTGAAAGTTCCAAATCCAAGAAGGGAGAAACGCACGAGACGAGAGAAAGAGAGAGAGAGAGAGAGAGAGAGAGAGAGAGAGAGAGAGAGATGAGGAAGGGAGAGTGACAAAACAGGAACAAATAGAGGGAAATGAAAAACCCTCTTGGCGCCTCTTTTTTTTTTTTAATAACCAACATTTTACCGGCAGCCATGCACCAAAATCAGGGGCGATTTTGGACGGCCGCCGGTGATTCTCATTATCACCGGCAGCTATACATGGCCGCCGGTAAAAATTGCGCCAATAAAGCCACCTACCAAAATCAGGGGAGTTTTTTTTTTTTTTTTTTTTTTTTTTTAAATCACTTCCCATTAAATCATCCATTTTAAAAGAAAACAAATAGATTGAATGGATGCTGGAATGAATAAGATGAAACTTAAAATATGCTGAAGTTCAATTACAGTAATGATGCACGTGCAGAGTAAGGTCCAAGGCCCAAATCACTACATACATAGACCTTAACTTTCTACGAATATCAAGTCAAGTCAGGTAAAGACTAGGTCTACTATTTCCCGGATAGGCATGGAGCCAGGCCGAGTTCTTGCGTTACTGAACTATGATGAATGTGACCTGCCCCAAAAATCATGCTCATCCACTCATAATGCAATGTGCGTGGTACACTCAATGATAGCTAGAAATGGTTCCGCAATTTTAAAAATAAATAATTTTAGAATTTTTAGGGAAATTTAATATTTAAAATGTTTTTTTTTTTTTTTTGAAAAAGAAACTCATCATTAAATATTTAAAATGTTGTACCATTATGAAGGAGTATAACCTGAAAATTGCACTTATCAGACAATCCTAATATTTCCTCAAGTTACCATGTAATCACTACAAGAAAATTGGGCTTTACTAGCGGCCAAAAATGCCCCTAAAAGTCCAAAAAACCGCCGGTAAAGGAAAGTAGTTGAAAGAAAATGGCAATGTATGCACCTAAAAGTCCAAAAAACCGCCGGCTGTCGTACTCGAGTTACCATGAAATGTACGGTTAGAAAGAAAATGGCAAGTAGTTGAATTTGGCAGGCCAAATCAAAATGTTAGTATCTTATGATCTCTGTGATTTCCAAGCTACACCTCATTCACAACAGCTCCTGATTTGTATGACATGGACTTTTTGTTCATTCATGTTATTCTTTTGACTGGCCAGAAAAAAAGAAACTCATCATTAAATATTTAAAATGTTGTACCATTATGAAGGAGTATAACCTGAAAATTGCACTTATCAGATAATCCTAATATTTCCTCGAGTTACCATGAAATCACTACAAGAAAATTGAGCTTTACTGGCGGCCAAAAACGCCCCTAAAAGGCCAAAAAACCGCCGGTAAAGGAAAGTAGTTGAAAGAAAATGGCAATGTACGCCCCTAAAAGTCCAAAAAACCGCCGGCTGTCGTACTCGAGTTACCATGAAATGTACGGTTAGAAAGAAAATGGCAAGTAGTTGAATTTGGCAGGCCAAATCAAAATGTTAGTATCTTATGATCTATGTGATTTCCAAACTACACCTCGTTCACAACAGCTCCTAATTTGTATGACATGGACTTTTTGTTCATTCATGTTATTCTTTTGACTGGCCAGAATTTATATGGTATTGGAAAGAGGACATTCATGTATGCTTAGCTTTTGAGCAGTAGGTGGGCCAATGATTCAATAATACATGTCAGGACTTCAAAATATTGCAGTAAGGCTTGTTTCTTGAGACCAAAAAAAAAAAAAAAACAGTTAAACCAAGAAAAAATCAACAACAACACATCCAACTAAAAAAAGTACCGCATTTGTTGATAATATGTTCTAACCTAAATGTCTTTTGGGAGTAGTCCATCCAATGTCAACTGACAAACAGTTTAGATCCATGAACCATGATCCCCATTTATACAAAATTATTAAAAAAAAAAAAAAAACCCGACTTTCAGTTGAAGTTAAGGACAGTCTAAACTTTTAATCTTGTCAGGTGGAGTTCAATGCTATTTCTATTCAATGAATGAACTAAGTCCCACCCACACATGATCAACCATCATACTTGTAATGTATAAATAAATGAAATTTAATAAACATGAAATATCAAAACCTGTTGAGCTCAGTTATCAAAAACATCATCAACCATCATACTTGTAATGTCACGTTCCCGCTTTTGTTTTGGAATGGCCTTATTTTTGTCGTGTCCATTCATCCGACTAGGATGTATCTTCCAAATGGATTGAATGGCGTATAATAGATATGTTTGGGCTTCATGCTCTGCCTAAAATGTTTTAATGGTTGGGCTTTCCCACACTCATGATCTTCAGGTATAGGGTGAAGTTGAACAGGTGCACCTTATGGACGGCTTAGATATGGTCCTACACCACAATGGACCCCACACACCGCATTCTAGAATAATCCTATTATAGAAATGTGTTGGGTGAGATATGTAGATGGGAGAAAAAAGAGGAGCTAAATACGTAGATGAGGGGCAAAATCATTTGCAATGCCTGTTTTACACATTGCATAAAATACTCAGGCTCTCTAGGCATATGCAATGTTGTCTATTTGAAATCCATTCCCTCCATCAGGTGTATATGAAAAAGATCACCTGGATAGAACAATGTGAATTGTGCCTAAAGCCATTAAGTTTGAGCGTTGTGGCCCACCTGAGTTTTGATCCAAGTGAGTCCCACCTGATGAACATATTTGATGCAAGATACATTCCATGCTAACCACACAAACACTGGCCTATGGTTGGGGTCCCATATTCATTGTTCTATGTGGTGTGGGACACCTGAGTTGTGGGTTTAAATGATTTTTGGCTGCAGGGCATAGAAAGGAGGAATACAACTGGTGGACAGATTTGATCTTACATATACAACATGGTGGTATATGAAGGATGATGGGAGCAAGACACCATCCCATGGTAGAATCCTCATTTATAGCAATTAAAAGACAAGTAAATTGTAGAGAGCAACGAATGAAACAGAGCTAGGATACAAGTAAATTGATTCAAATGCTTCAACCTCTTTGCATTCATCAACATTAGGTTATGAAGGACGATGTGCAAGTGTATGGACCAAATATGTGAGAATACTTTCTCATCATGTTGCATAGAAAGTTGGTGTGCCTTCAGTTGGTAACACATTTGAATAACTTCCATTACGTTATGTTTGTCCAATGGAATCAATATGACAAAGATACAACAAAGACATTATCTAGTATAAGAAACTTCAACCCCATTCATACAGGCATGAAAAGTTACAACATTCAGTGAAATGCAGAATAGAGAAACTTTTCCAAGTGATTGGTCTATACAATAAATTATAACAAATACTTACCTCTTAAACTTGAGTGGATGGGATCCAGTTATGCTGAATAAGAAGCCACAAGCATAGTTCGAATCCAGGGTCCTTACTCTTGCCCGGGTGGTAGACTCTCAGGAGTTTCAACTCCTGGTCAAGGGTTCGAGTACCCATAGGTGGTGAAATTCCAGCAGCGTGAGTGTGTGGGGTGTGTGTGCATGTGTTTAAAAAAAAAAACAAAAGCATAGTTCGCATCCAGGAGCCTTTCCTTTACATATTGGTGTACTTTGCTAAGGAATAACTTTCTAGCTTGTCGGTTAACATCCTGTGTGCCAAGATAAAGTCAGCTGCCACTAGTGGGAAATATATTATAATCTCTGGATGAGAAAACATTATCTGCTTCTAGGCAACAAAAGGCAATGGAACAATCCATACATTTTATCTTCATACTAAGAGTAGGAATACAATGCTAAGTAAACAAACATTTCTAACAAACTTTTACAAGAAAGAAAAGCTCTGGAATGTGATATCTTAAATTCAAATAAAAGACATCAGTTGGTATTTTTTTATCCTAGTACTTTGACCGGCACAGGACAGCTTTGCTGAAGCAAGCCTTAGATAGGCTTGTCCATAGTACTGCAAGATGAGAAAGTCCTCAGATATAATGCTAGGGTCAGCTACTTAAAATAAGAGATTTAATTCATATAAAGGCAAGGATGCCCATCGCCAAGAGATGAAAAACTTCATCATGTTAGTAGGCCTACGATACCTTGATTTTATATTCTTTGAAATCTCACCAAAAGAAAGTATGTTTTTTTAGGATTTCCTAAAGGTTTTCTATCCCTGGCCGCAGATGATCATGTTAAGAGATAAAAAGCTTTTCACCAAGGTTTTATGTCAAATATCTGCTATGCAAAACCAAAGAGAAAAACAATGAAGGGTAACAAATTGGGGATATTATCAGTGAAAGCAATCTTTATATGGTAACTAGGGCTGAAAGTTGGGCGGGTTGAACCCGACCGACCCGACATTGGGTTGGGCTTGGGCAAGATCTATTGTGTCCAATCTTAGGCTTGGGCTATACAAACACTAACCCGATAAATCTTGGGTCGGGCTCGGGTTGAGGTCTTGGATCACCCGACCCAACCCGAACCCGATCAATATATAAGTTACTTATAAATTATAATTGAGTGCAGATTGTATGTGTCGAAGACATAGGAAATTCCGGTGTTGTCGGATCTCATTGGTCCACATCATTTCTGATGACTCAAGCTAACAAGAAATGTTGGATTTCTCTCTCCCAAATAGATTGTGTGCTACACAACACGACTTTTAAATGAGTAGTTGTCCTATATTTTAGCTTGTTTGTTTAGAATAAATGAAGTTCTTTATGATAAATAACAACATATGTAATTAATAAAATTATAAATATAAAAAATAAGATGTGTATTAAAATATAATAAACTAATGTAATCATTAAAATATTAGCATGTATTCACCCGACCGAACCCGCTTGGGTTGGGCTTGGGTTGAGAATTCCCGACCAGAGGTTGGGTTGGGTTGGGTTGGGTTGGGTTAGGGTTGAGATACAAGAACCTTGCGTTGGGCTAGGGTTGAGCACCAACCTGACCCAACCCGCCCGACTTTCAGCCCTAATGGTAACTGGATAGCAAAAAATCATTAAAAAAATAATAATAGGGAACTAGTTATTACATGTATTAATATTCCCTAACATGAAATAACGAGAGTATAAAAAACTAGTTGTACCCTGACTAAACTTCAATAAACAAAGTTCATTTTGTTTTTCCCAAAAGGTTTTAGTGTTGTCTTCTATTTCCTGGAACAGAGATAATTATATCCAAAGGAGAAGATCTTATCAAAATGGGAGAAATATATAATGGAATGCATAAGATGCCTCCATTTTAGAGAGACTAAAAAAGGCATACACTGCCGCACTCTAATATTTATCTCATTATAATAACCACAATTTCGCCTTCTCTGGTTTCAAAAACAGGCATTGTAGTTTGTGTTATGCATACAACAGGCAGATTTGCTTTTGTAATCGGTAGGAAACTACATTTTTATTAGAACTAGGTCAATCACCGCAGTTGTGGCCTCTGTTCTGAATTGAGTTCAGTCACAACCAGCTGCTGCCCTTTTCCTACACTTCCGCTTCCTCTTCTCCCTGCTGTTGAGAAGCGCCGACTCTAGCATCTCTCTGTGGTTTGCCTTCTCTGTGTGGTGGAGATGGATGGTGGACCAGCTGTGTGGTGTTCTGATTGTCGTATGAACTGGTAATGTGTGGTTGGGCGGGCGCGGATTGGACACTGACAGGTTGAGTTGCGAGACTCGCTACTGAACTGACGTCACCAAGTTCTGTGAGCCCCACCATGATGTATATTTTGTATCCACGCCGTCCATCTATCTGGAGACATCATTTTAATATAAGAACCAAAGAAGGAGTTACATACAAAGCTCCAGTGGACCCACTACAGAAAAAAGTGAGGAGAGTGACACCACCGTTAAAAATTTCTAAAGTCTACGAAAGTTTTCAATAAAGCTAATATTTGTGTTTTTCTTTTTTAATGTTTTTCTTAACTTTTTGAACGGGTTAGATTTTGAAAAAATATCATGGTGGGCTTTTAGAAGGTTTAATGTCTTTTTTAACTTTTGTACGGATTGAATTTTGAAAAAACATCATGGTGAGCCTCTAGAAGGTTTCCACGGTGGACATCAACCTTTCCACTGTTTTTCCGTGGTAGAGTCGCTAAAGCTTTGATCTGCCTTATTCTCTGAGTCATACATTAAAATGATGGATGTTGTGTATACAACCCAAACATCATTGTGGGTCCACGGAACTTGGTGGCGTCACTCCAATAGCGAGTCTGCTGGTCAACCTTTCAGTATATAATCCTCGTCCGTATAGCCTTGAGATTGTTGCGCGGGAGTGAATGAATGCAGATTGTGTTCAGAGGCAGAAAACTCCACCCATCTTTCTGCAGGCACACCAGCTCTGTTACAGTTGAAGTGGTCAGTTTGTTGGTCTGATGGAGTCGAGCCTCATCCATTTGATTTGGAGAGATTATTTTAGATATTGTTCTCAAAAACAAGTAATTTCCAAGGATCATTTGAAACATGCCATAGACAACAGTGGAGACTGATTTTCACTGTTAAAACATACAAAGGGCTTACAGTAATGGTTAATTTCCATCCAATTTGTTAATAATGCCACACAGCCAAGATACAGAAGAAAAAAATATTATATTGATCCAAAATTTATAGGACCCTAAAAAGGGGTTCGATGGTAGGCGTTGAATCCTCGTCTGCTTTTTTAGAGTATGGTGCACTTGAATTTTGGATCTGTCGTATTTTTCAGCTCAAATCTTCCTAAGAGCTCAACAATTGGATGGACGGTTTGGATATAACTCATACCTCGTGATGGGTTCCACATATTTCAGTGACGTCTATATATCAGCCACATTGGTGGTGTATGGTACACCCGCCAATCCGCTTCCGCAATTTTGTAATGCTGCATTACCAAATAGGGGCGCGGATTAGGAAGGCAGCCAATTGCGTAGTGAGACTCGCTGTGAAGTGACGTCACCAAGTTACGTGGCTCCACCGTGGTACTGACAGGTTGAGTAGGGAGACTCCCTATGAAGTGACGTCACCCAGTCATGAGGGCCCCACCATGATGTATGTTTTGTATCACCCCGTACAAACATTTTGAGAGATCATTTCAAGGCATGATGCAAAGAATGAGGCTGATCCAAGGTTGGAGTCAACCCCATCACAGAAAACAGTGGAAAGAGTTGATGCTCACCGTTGAAACCTTCCAAAGGATGTTTATTTGAGATTCAACCTATTCATATGTTAAAAGCAGACTTGAAAGAAGGTAACACATAAATATCATCTTGATTGAAAACTTTTGTAATCCTTAGAACTTTTTAATGGTGTGCATCACTCTCCCCATTATTTTCTATGATGGGATCCACTCGAGATTTGGATCTGACTCGTTATTTGGATTGTACCCTAATATAATCTCTCTAAATGGATGGATGGTGTGGATGCAAAACACACATCAAGGAGGGGCGACGTCACTTAAGTAGCAGAGTCTTGCTAGTCAACCTGTCAGTATCGCGTCCCAAAAGGGGATCGTGGTTTTGTAATCCAGACAAATTGATCTGTTTAGACGCTCATGGTTTTGAAATCCAGACCATTACTCAGTTTCGACTAACCATCTAACAGCTCATTAGCTGCACACAGGGCATATTGCATAGCGATCCAAATCAAATATACTTTTAGCCTTCCTGTGAAAGGAAAATAGGCCAAAAATCGCACTGACCCAATTCGAGTGGTGACTTATTTACTTGCAACGGACCTGTTAGTAAAATGTAGTTCTTTGTACACAACGGAGGATAGAAGAAAATGATAACGAAACGATCAGATTTATCGGGTTCAAGGCTTGACTTGAATAGTCAATTTCTCAAGACAGATTTGCTGCCCTTTTTCTGGAATTTCCAGCAAGTACAAATGAAGGAAGTCTGCAATTTGTCTTCAGGATACAATGAACTCTCAATCCGATTTTCAACACGAAAATTTGCACATTTAAGTGTTGAACAGATCTCTAGTTTAAACACTGATATGCCGTAAGACGTTCAGAAAAAATTCAGTAATATATTAGATCGAGAGTAATTGCTCAGAAGATGATATAATCTTAAGGATAAGAAAATATCTCCATCTGGATTATAGCATCCAGGATTTATATCAATTGAAGGGTTATGGATTTCTTCCTGAAGATGTGCTAAAGAGACTCTTCAAGAAATCCACACCCATTCACAGCAAATAATTGCCTTCCATGAAAGGACATGACTTTTTGTCCTATGGCAGTTATTTCTGTACCCATTCAGACAGAAGCAGTTATCCAACAGGAAAAACTGTATCCACATAAGCGATACATGGCATAGGTGCCACATGTACAATCATGTCATAATTACTCTTAATCAACAAAAGGTAATAAATTATCAAGGTTCAATTCCATGACCCAAAAAATTTGAACCATATGCCAAAAAGAC
The DNA here is from genome assembly GCA_037074715.1 of Magnolia kwangsiensis. Classification (NCBI taxonomy): domain Eukaryota; kingdom Viridiplantae; phylum Streptophyta; class Magnoliopsida; order Magnoliales; family Magnoliaceae; genus Magnolia; species Magnolia kwangsiensis. The sequence goes on from CM073582.1 coordinate 81,436,043, forward strand.
TAAGTTCTTTTAGCTCCTTGCGACGATGCGAACGTGCGTGCGAAGTGCTAAGTGCGCCTAATAAAGCGCCAAAAAGCGCCCAAGCAGCCCTACAGCCCACGCCACACGCGCGCGTGCGCGGACGGTGCTTCGCACCGTCCTCGAGAAGATTTGAACCCTGGTTGCATAAGCAAAAACCCCCCTTCTCTTACCGACAGGCTATTCATACTATTTATGGAAAGTTTTAAATAATTAATATATTTATTTACTTTCTAAAAATAACTTTATTTTTGAAATTTATTTTTATTCTAAAAAACACCGACAATGGATGCTACACAGTCTTGTCCATTCAGGTCCATTTGAGTTTTCGATCCGTCTCTCTTTTGTGGGCTCATGCCTTAAAATTATTGAAATTGAATTGATCTACACTTCCATCGTACTAAGTAAACTATGTTGGACCCACAGAGAATGTTCCTGGTTTATCCCGTTCATCTATTTTTCTACCTCATTCAAGGGTTTGAGCTTAAAAAAATAAAAAGCATATATAAAGCTCAACTGTACCACACCACAGGGAATAGCGGGAATAATGAATTTTAACTTTGAAACCTTCTTAAGGCTAATGATGATGTTTATTTGCCATCTAACATGGTCATAAGATCAAACGGACGTGGATGAAAACATAAATTTCAGTTTGATCCAAAACTTCCGTGGCCCTTAAGAATTTTTTGTAAACATTCACTTCACACTGTTTTCTATAGTGTGGTCCACATGAGCTTTGAATATGCTTCATTTTTTGGGCTCAAGTCCTAAAATATCTGATAAAATGGATGGTTGGAGTGGACAAAATACATAAATCATAGTAACCCCACGAAGTTTACTCAATATATGCTGGTGCTAATGGGCTTGCAAAATTATCTAGCAAAGTGAATGGAAGGCATGTATATATCAAGCTGGGCCCAGGATCTCTCGCCTGGCCGAGTCTGTCCAGGCAGGGACAGGACACAATCCATTCCCTTATCAAAACTTTTTTTTATTTAATGTTTTTTGGTGCCATTTAAGAAGTTTCTTAGACCCCCCATGATGTTCATCTCCCATCCAAACCGTTCATAAAGTGATTCTAACCGAGATCAAATAAAATCACAAATCTTAACTTGATCAGAAATTTATGCAGCCCGTGAATGTTTCAACAGTGGTCATTCCATCCCATTGTTTCCTGTAATTTAGTCCACTTGATTTTTGGATCATGCTCTAACATGAGCGGGAGAAACCGACAAAAGGGGTGGATTTCTCACGGACATCTCAGTGGGCTCCACTAGCTTCTGACCACATGGACTTGAGTGTGCATGGGCACAGGCAACTGGCTTCGGTTTTCTCATGCTGATCCTCTCACGTTTATTTAATACTAATAATAATAATAATAATAATAAAGATTATTCTACAATTTTACTTGACACCCACGCTTAGAGAATTCAACCCGTCCAAAAAGATAGCTCAACCAGGAAATCGGGAAGCCCCAAAAATAATGCCGATCCAGCCATTACATCTTGAATTTGAAAGTTTTTGGTAGATGTCCATTGTTTTATGCGGTGTGGTATCTTGATTTTTGGGGCATCTGATGAACTCATGTGATGTGTGGATCGGAAGGAATACACGCAATGCTGTGGACCTACACAGAGAATTGCATAACATTAACACAGCATGTGAGCCTGTTCCTCGCATTTTAATAACTTTAAACGCATGCAAATAACCACTACAGAGAGTGAGGAAGCAGATTCCGTACTGAGCGACACAATAACATAAGCTGAGTAAACTCTGTGTGGTCCACCATGATTTATGTATTTTATCTAATCTATCTATCCATTTTACTAGTTATTTTTTGAGATTTAGGCCAAATATGAAACATATACAAAGCTAAAATGTGTTATAAATCCGAGTTTGGATACACCGAGATATTAAAGATAAAAATAAAAATAAAAATTGATCGGCTTAATCACGTATAAAATACGCTGTCCTTAAAGCGTGATTTGTCCCCTTATAAACTGCTGATGGGTTGCAGGCGAATTGCTTCCACGATAAGACAAGGCTTATCTGGATCTAACATGCAGCAATCACGATAAGTCCACTGTGGAATAATTTTAACGCAGTAGATCTCTTCTGGCAGACTTGGACGGTTGAGATGATAACAGTATTTTATTATAGAGATATTTCTTGTATTTGATCTGATAGGAGAGAGGGGTGTGTTCAGTTGATGATTTTGGATTAGAATGGTCCAGTTTATATAGGCATCAGGTAGTGGACCGTTGCTAGGCTGCAATCAAAGGTCCAGAACATTTGAAAAATGTTTCTGTCCGTTGTCCATTAATCACAGACGTTTCTGGTCGTCGGATCAAAGGATCTGACCGTTGGATCATCATGAGTTGTCCGTTTTAGGACCGTTTGTCTTTCAAGGCATAGATCCGTTTTCTAAAACCACTGAACGTTTCATATTTAAGATCCGACCGTTCTCAGTCACCTATAAAACCCAGGCTCATTTCAGATCCGCACGACCCTAAGGCACTGACCAGAACCATCGCACTGCGATCGCACAGTCTCGCGTCGGTTCGTGTAAGGTCGCGAAGGAGCGACCGCTGTACGACACGATGCGCACGTGCGAAGTGCAAAGTGTGCCACTACAGCCACACTACCCATGCCCTCGCCCACGCCCACGCCCATACCCGTGCCCGTGCCTGAACCCGAGCGCGACACGCAACCCGTGTATCTCCTTCTCCAAAAGCTCCAAATAAGAATACTCTACACAACATCTCATATAAACCACAAAAGTTTCTCAACCATATCCGATGTGGGACAAAACACACACACCGCACTTTTAATTCAAAATATTTCAAAAAGCGTTTAGGCGGAAAAATCCTGAAATTTTGAAAATTCAAATTTAAAAAAAAAAAAAAAAATTATTGATTTTCAACAATCCCCCACTGATTTTTTAAAACATTGAAAATTCTGCCTGAATAACAGTTATTATGCATAAAGAAAGATATCTTACAATTTAAATCTTTCCTTAGTGTAAGTATTTTAAAGTTATTTTGAAATTTTTGGTTGCCGCACATTGAACCAGTTATTCTTATATAATATAACCGAAAATATCACACACATAATAGCTCCTGCGTTAGATGTTCCTTTATAATCTCTCTTAGCACTTTTAATGGCCATGTGCTCATCCTATTTCATGAACGATCCCGAGATAATTCTAACTCTCATGAGAAGCGGCACCACTTTTACGTTCACATAGGTGAAATCCTTCCAGTGTTTTCGTTAAAACACTTGTCCTATTTGACTGGACTTTATTAAGAGTTTGATACTCATCCCTCTTTTATAACGGCCAGCACTATCATCCTGGATGAGGTTATTATTTTCTTTAGTGCTGAAACTTTTCGCTTATCAGTGAATTATTATTACCCATTAAACCCAATATTTAGAGATTTTCTAATTTAGGGTTGAGTTTCTTTCACTCGTGAAACTTAAGTAAAGAGTTTCAACCTCATCCCTTTAGATGTTATCCTTACTACCTCTCTCGTTAGAGGTTTAGTAAAAGGATCATCCAAGTTATTACTTGACTTCACATATGAGATCGCAATGATTTCATCTTGAATCAATTGCTTTACATAGTCATGTCGCAAACTTATGTGTCTGGACTTCCCATTATAGGTACTGCTATAGGTTCTTGTTAGAGTGGCTTCACTATCACAATGAAGTGAAACAGCCGGTATAGGCTTCGCATAGAATGAGATTTCTAATAGAAGATCCCTTAACTACTCAGTCTCTTTGCCTGTAGCAGCTAGAACTATGAACTCAGATTTTATAGTTGAGTGTGTTATGCAAGTTTGTTTCTTGGATCCCCAAGATACAGCTACACCTCCTAGGGTGAATATCTACCCTGTAGTGGACTTGTTGTCCCCTGTACTCGATGTCTAACTTGCATCGGTATATCCTTCCAATACTGCTGAAAATTCTGAGTAAAATAGCCTTAGTTCTTTGATTTATTTAAGATAACCTAGAACTCTACTTATTGCTTTCCAGTGTTCGACACTTGGATTACTCGTTAACCTGCTTAGTTTACTCACAGCGTATACTATATCCGGTCTTGTGCATTGCATTGCATACATAATACTGTTTATAGTACTAGCATACTCTAGTTGTGCAACTGCTCTTCCACTATTTTCTTTTAACTTGATACTTGAATCAAACGGAGTTTTTGCCTCTTTAATTTTCAAGTGATTAAACTTGTTTATTACTTTCTCAATATAATGAGACTGACATAATACAAAACCTCCACTATATTTTTTAACTTTGATACCTAATATGGTATCCACTTGTTCAAGATCCTTCATTTTGAAAACTGAAGAGAGAAACTTTTTTGGTTTCAGTTACACCTTCCATTTTGTTATTGATTATTAACATATCATCTACATATAAGAATATGATTACAATATAATCATTACATACTTTTGAATATATGCATTTATCAGCAATATTATGTTCAAAACCATAAGACAGAATTTTAAAATCAAATTTATCATGCCATTGGTGCTTGTTTTAATCCATACAAAGACTTAACAAGTCTACACACTTTTCTTTTATTTCCTAGTAGAACAAACCCTTCTGGTTGTTCTATGTAGATCTCCTCATCGAGATCACCATTTAAGAATGTTGTCTTCACGTCCATTTGATGGATATGAAGATGATGTATGGATGCTAGAGCGAATAAGATCCTAATTGATATTATTCGAGATACCGGAGAATAAGTGTCAAAATAATCGATTCCTTCTTTCTGTCTGAAACCTTTAGCAACTAATCTTGCCTTAAATGTTTGAATTGTACCATCTGCGTGATATTTCTTCTTAAATACTCATTTACAACCTATTGGTTTAGAACCTAGAGGTAGATCTACCAATTCCCATGTTTGGTTAGACATTATAGAATCTATTTCATCATTAACGGCTTTTTTCCAGAAAGCGGAGTCTCTTGAAGTCATAGCTTCACTAAAGGTTTTAGGTTCATCTTTTATAGTTAAAACCATATGTATTTTCCTAATCACCTTCTCTCTATCACCTTCAACCAGATGAAAGGAGAGTCACTGAGAGTCTATTTGATCAGGATCAAGACTCTTTTCTACTCTTGTTCTTTGACTCCTACGAGGTTCACTTGGTGTATTTTCTTATATATGTGTTTCTTTTATAGTTTCATTAGGAGATTGAATCTTAACATTCTTTTTTCTCCATGAATACGAAATTCTTAAAGAATTGTACATCTCTAGACTCTATGATTACATTGGAGTCTAAGTCTAGAAGTTTATAGGCCTTTCTATGTTGTGCATATCCTACAAGGACGCACTTGATAGCCCTTGGAACTAACTTAGTTCTTTTAGGTTCTCGTGTTCTGCAGTATGCAAGACATCCCCACACTCTAAGATACCTTATGTTTGGTTTTCTTCCTTTCCATATTTCGTATAGAGAGGTCTTGATTTTCTTAGATGGAACTCGGTTTAAAATATGACATGCAGCTAACAGTGTTTCTCCCCATAGGTTTAATGGCAACTGTGCTTGTATTAGCATTGAGTTGACAATTTCTACTAATGTCCTATTTTTTCTCTCTGCTACACCATTTTTTTGTGGTGTATATGGTGTTGTACACTGATGTATTATGTCATGTTCTTCACAATAGTTAGAAAAGTCATTAGAGAAATATTCTCCTCCTCGGTCACTACGAAGGATTTTAATATTTTTGTCTAATTGATTTTATACTTTAGATTTATAGACTTTGAATACATTAAATGCTTCATCTTTCGATTTTAACAGATATACATATACATATCTTGAACAATCATCTATAAATGTTATAAAGTACCTTTTACCTCCACGGGTAAGAACTTCATTTAATTCACATATGTCAGTATGCACTAGGTCTAAGATTTGAGATGATCTCTCAACACCAGGGAATGGTTTCTTAATTATTTTAGACTGTATGCATACTTCACATTTATCTTTGTTACTATCATTGTATGATATTAGACCGTTCTTATCCATGAGTTTTATGGTACTATAACCAATATGGGCTAGTTTACCATGCCATAGCGTTACAAACTCAATTAAGTAAGCAGAAGTACTCTTTTCATTCAAAGATAATTTGACCATCCCATTACAAGCGTATCCCTTACCCACAAAGTTTTCATTCTTAGAAAAGATTAGTTTGCCTGATTCAAACACAACACTAATCCCAAGCTTGCTTGAGAGATCCCCTGAGACAAGATTCCTCCTTATGTCTGGGACATGCAGTACGTTGGTCAGAATTACCTTCTTTCCAAAGGTAAAGAGTAATTCCACGATTCCTCTACCTACAACTTTCGATCGTTCTTCATTTTTCATTTGAACCTCCTGACCATTGGTCTCGTCTTCATATGTTTTGAAGGCAGATCGATCATTGCATACATGGACAGTGGCACCTGTATCATACCACCAACCAGGAATTTTCTCTTGAACTAGGTTTACTTTTGTGACCATGGCTACGATTTCATCGTCTACTGCATTAGCCTCTTTCTTAGGTTTTTTTCGTTCCCTACAGACTCTGGCGAAATGTCCAGTCTTGCTGCAGACATAACAGGCTCCCTTAAGTTTACCATTTTTCTTCTTTTGGGTTTTCTTGAATTTCCCTTGATCTTTGTTAGGTTTAAGGGAATCAGCTTTCTCATAGGTATTATTTTGGGATGTCCTTTCTACTGCGTTCACTTTAGATGAGGATGTATCATTAGTGTCATCCTTTTTATCTCGGTTACGAGATTCTTCTTCAATACGAAGATGCTTCTGAATTTGTTCTAGTGTGAACTCTTCGAATTTATGCAGTAGTTTCTTTCTGTAATCTTTCTAACTTGGAGGCAATTTTGTGATTATAGCTCCGACTTGAAAGGATTCAGGAAGATCAATTTTTATGACTTTTATTTTATTTACAATAAGCTGTAGTTCCTGGATTTGGGCAAGCAGCGGTAGATTGTCTATTATTGTGAAGTCAAAATACCTGGCAATTAGAAATTTCTGTGTACCTTCCTCTTCAGCCTTGTATTTGTATTCCAGCGCGCTCCAAATTTCTTTAGCTGATGTGGTCCCCGTGTACAAATTGTACAACCGATCAGAGAGAGCATTGAGGATATGGCCACGACACAGCAGTTCATCTTCTTGTCGCTTGATCCTAGCAGCGATTTGTTCTAGAGTGTCTGTTTCCTTTGCTTCAGGCAGAGGCTGGAGAGTCGGGTCCAGGATGTAGAAAATCTTCAGCGCGGTCAGCAGGAATTTTAACTTGTCTTGCCATCTAGTGAAATTTGAACCATCGAATTGGTCCAATCAGATCAGATCCTGATTCATCAATTTGATTAATGCAACACTTTCGGTGTCCATCGAATCACGCTTTAAGATTGTTATAAATCCGAGTTTGGATACACCGAGATATTAAAGATTAAATAAAATAAAAAATTGATCGGCTGAATCACGTATAAAATACGCTGTCCTTAAAGCGTGATTTGCCCCCTTATAAACTGCTGATGGGTTACAGGCGAATTACTTCCAGGATAAGACAAGCCTTATCTGGATCTAGCGTGCAACAATCATGATAGGTCCAGTATGAAACAATTTTAACGCAGTAGATCTCTTCTGGCAGACTTGGACGGTTGAGATGATAAAATTATTCTATTATGGAGATATTTCTTGTATTTGATCTGATAGGAGAGAGGGGTGTGTTCAGTTGATGATTTTGTATTGGAATGGTCCAGTTTATATAGGCATCAGGTAGTAGACCGTTGCTAGGCTGCAATCAAAGGTCCAGAACGTTTGAAAAATATTTTTGTCCGTTGTCCATTAATCACAAACGTTTCTGGTCGTCGGATCAAAGGATCTGACCGTTGGATCATCATGAGCCGTCCGTTTTCGGACCGTTTGGCTTTCAAGGCATAGAGCCATTTTCTGAAACCGCTGAACGTTTCGGATTTAAGATCTGACCGTTCTTAGTCACTTATAAAACCCAGGCTCATTTTAGATCTGCACCGCCCTAAGGCACTGACCAGACCCATCGCACCGCGATCGCACCGTCTCGCGCAAGGTCGCGAAGGAGCGACCACTCTGCGACATGATGCGCACGTGCGAAGTGCGCCATCTAGCGCCATTACAGCCACACTGCCCACGCCCTCGCCCACGCCCACACCCGTGCCCGTGCCCGAGCGCTAGCGCGCGAGCGTGCGTGCGTGTGTTCCAATGCTACGCACTGGAACACGTAACCCGTGTATCTCCTTCTCCAAAAGCTCCAAGTAAGAATACTCTACACAACATCTCATATAAACCACAAAAGTTTCTCAACCATTTCCAATGTGGGACAAAACACACACACCGCATTTTTAATTCAAAATATTTCAAAAAGCGTTTAGGCGGGAAAATCTCAAAATTTTGAATTTTTATTTAAAAAAAAAAACCATTGATTTTCAACAAAATGTATCCCATCATAAAAAATAGTATCAATTGAATGTCTATCATTTAAAACATCCTGGGGATTACAGAAGTTTTGGACGAAGCTTATATTTGTTTTTCCATTCATCCATTTTTGTGTGATCTCATGAACAGGTCGGATGATAAATAAACATTACTATAGGGCTTAGCAAGGTTTCAACAGTAAAAATCATTATTTCCACTGTTTCTATAGTATGGTCCACTTGAGCTTTGGATAAGCTTAAATTTTGATCTCAACCCTTAGAATGAGCTGGAAAAACGGATGGATGGTGTGGATAAATAACATACATTCAAAGTGGGCCCAACAAAGTTTACTCAGTATGATAAGAGCATATTGGGCAATCTAATTTTCAGAAAGCTAATAGTTGTAGAAAAAGTTCTATCTACCGGCAGCTGTAGAGGATTGGGCCTCGTCAGCAAAAGGCAATTTTGTGCGGACCATGATAAAATATATAAATCACGGTTCACTATGATTTATGTATGTTATCTAATCCATCTATCCATTTTAGTAGATAATTTTTGAGATTTAGACTAAATATGAAACACATACAAGGCTAAAATGTATCCCATCATAGAAAATAGTACCAATTGATTGTCTATCATTTAAAACATCTTGGAGATGACAAAAGTTTTGGACAAAGCTTATATTTGTTTTTCCATTCATCCATTTTGTGTGATATCGTGAATAGGTTGGATGACAAATAAACATCACTATAATAGCAAGGTTTCAACTGTGGAAATCATTATTTACACTGTTTCTGTATTATGGCCTACTTGAGCTTTGGATAAGCTTATATTTCGAGCTCAACCACCACAATGAGCTGGAAAAAAGATGGGTGGTGTGCATAAATAATATGCAGTGAGCCCAACAGAGTTTACTGAGTGTGATAGGAGCATACTGTGCAATCCTATTTCAGAAAGCGAATAGTGGTAGAAAAAGTTCTATCTACCGGCGGTTGTAGAGGATCGGGCCTCCTCAGCAAAAGGCAATTTTGTGCGGACGGATTTGGACATTAGCTACCGAAAGGTTGAGCAGGGAGACTCCCTACTGAAGTGACGTCACTAAGTTCTGTGGCCTGGTTATGATGTAAGTGTTGTATCCACACCGTCTATTCATTTGGAGATATTACTTTAGGGCATGAGACAGATAATTAGGTAGATCCAACGCTTTAATAGACCACACCATATAAAACAGTGGGGAGAGTGATTCCCACCGTTGAAACCTTCTTAAGTCCTACCATGATGTTTATTTGAAATCCAAATTATTCACAAGTTAACACAGACATAAAAGAAGGGAAAAAATAAGTATCAGCTTGATCGAAAAGTTATATGGGCCTTAGAAGTTTTTAATGGTGGGCGTCACTCCTCACTGTTTTCTGTGGTGTCGTCCACTGGAGATTTTTATTTAATAATTATTTGGATCCTGCCATAAAATGATCTCTAAAAGTGTATGGACGGCGTGGATACAAAACATGCATCATCAAGGGGCTCACAGAACTTGGTGACGTCACTTCAGTAGCATGTCTGGCTGCTCAACCTGTCAGTACGTAATCCGCGTCCGGCGGATTTTCCCTCTTTTTGAAAGCTGTCGTTTTGTTTCCTACAGTATGGCATATTCAATGAGAGCAGATTGTATGTGCCCATTATATAGGTGTGTAGGGATGTGTGGGGCCCATAGAGATGTCCATGACAAATCCACTCCGTCCTGTTTTTAAAAACCACAGTAGGATATGGTTTAAAAATCAGGGATATCTAAAAATCACGACGGCCATACCACTTGAAACAGAAAGGTTTGAACGCCTGGGGTGACAGAAATTTTATATCATGATGATATTTGTTCCTGCAGTTAACCTGAGCAGTAATAACCATATGAATACAGTTTGGATGTGCGGAGTGGATTTGTCATGAGTATCTCTGTTGACCCCACACAACACCGGGCACACCTATAACTATATGCCTGGGGCACATGCAATCCGCTCTTCCAACTAATAAGTAGGCTGACTTGATTCTGGTGGTAAGTCATCCACATGACGGGTCCCAACAGATGAATGGCTCAATGTTCCACACGTGTCACATCTTCACATTTTGAGGCATGTAGTGGCTTAGGTTACACACGAATGCGAGATTAGCGGTATAATAACACTAAATAAAACCTGAGCACTTATAATCATCAGGTCCGTTGCACTACTAATGTAAAGGAGGGAAAGTGGTCCATGGTATCTTAGCGGTGGACCTGCTCCCGTTGATCTGACCACAGCTAATATTCCTTTCAAAACCTTTATTCTAAGGTTATAAAGTTAAGATGTCATATCGGTGAGAAATTCATGATTTTGCCAATCCATAAAACAGCCCACCAAACAAATGGTACAGATCATGTGCTCTTCCTCCGTAACTCCAGCTATTGGAGACATACTATTAGGAGAATGACTTGACTTGTCTACTTACAGATACTTCCAAGGTGGTTACTGGATGACGCTGTTAATAGGCTGGGTAAGTGGTGACTGGATGGCGCTGTTAATGGGCTGGGTTGCCTGTTGGGCTTTTCAGCTGAGCATAAATTTAAACTCAGCTCTCAAACATGTTGGGTTTGGACCATGTACAACAGTTCATAAGCCCAGTTTGGACAAGCTCATTAAGGTTTGCAATGGCAATTTTATAATATATAACATATGTAAAATTTCTTATATTTGTTTTATAGCCCTTGAGCCATCTAAGAAACACCCGGGACTCAGGCCTAGCATAAAAATCTTAGACAGCCAGGTTAAACTGTTTTGGCTCATCACAGGCTTGGCAGAGATGAGAGGCCTATATGCAATATGGGCTGGGTTTGGACAGAGTTAGCCCAGCCTAACTAGGCCATTGACAATCGCTGTTCCTCCAATATATATATATATATATATATATATATGGAATGCTCGCCTACACACCTTCTCACATGTGCACGCATGCATACCTTTGCACATGTGCCATTGGCATAGAATCTGAATGGTCCACGTGATGTGGCACCCCCAAAAACTTTTAGGACTCAAATTTCAGCATGATCCAGAACTCTAATGAGTCATAGCAAAGAGAAATGCAAATTAATGAAGTAAATTAATTGTTTCCTTTTACTATGGCCTACCGGAGTTTTATATTAGCCTGAAAATTATGCTCGTAAGGTTCCAGGGGTGCCAGGGGCCCACCTTGATGTATGTACATTACATTCATGCTGTCCATCTGTTTTTACACATCATTTTAGGGTATGAGGAAAAAAGTTGCAGGAGATCTAGTTGGAACACACCACAAAAAACAGTGGTGATTGACCATCAAAAACTTCTTGTGGGCCTTAAAAGTATTAGATCAAGCTGATGTTTGTGTGATCTCCTCTTCCAGTTTTTTGTGACCCTATCAACAGTTTGGATGGCAAATAAAAATTACAGTAGCCACAAATAAGTTTTTAATGGTGGATATTCAATCACTCCTGTTTCTGTGTTGTCGTTCACCTAAGATTATTATCAAATTAATTTTTGGGATCAACTTTAAAATAAGCTATTAAAACGGATGGACAGTCAAGTTGGGAACACAGTCAAGATTTATGATAACAAGTACCCAAGAAGGATTGCCTCGTGTGCAGCTAATGACCTAGTTATGTGGGTCTCACCATGATGTATGTGCTATATCCAGACCGTCCATGCATTTTACGAGACCATTTTAGAATGTGGCTCCAAAAGTAAGGCAGGTCAAAGGCTCAAGTGGACCACAATACAGAAGGCAGTGTAGGTTGAACGTCTGCCATTAAAAACTTATGAGGGGACATGGAGTTTTGAATCAATCACATATCAGTGTTTTTACTTCTTTCAGGTCTGTGTGGCTTCATGAACAGGTTGGATAGCAAATAAAGGTCATTGTGGGCTCAATAAAGTTTCAACGGTGGAGTTTCCTAACTCTTTTTACGGTGTGCTCCAGGGATTTACCTCATTTTTTGACACATCCCCCTAAATTGCTATCATAGGATGGACAGATAGCATAGATAACATATATCACGGTGGTGTCTAGAGAAATTAATAACGTCAACACAACATTGAATAATTTCCAACTGTACGACCCATATATGGGCCATCAACCTTTTGAAGCCCACAAGCTATTTACCTCCCAAGAATAAGCCACAGCTGTACGGCCCCATTTCTCAGGTCGAAAATGCCCCTGCTTAATTAACGCTTTTGGTAGCGATTTGAGATATTTTTTAAGACGGTCACTTGCCTGTTTCCCATGTCAACGGAGAGTTCCTGTGGAAGGAACGTAGAGCTTTCCATCATGTCATTGAGAAATCCACCCGGTATATCCGTCTGTCCAGCGTATGAAAGCACACAATTCAAAAAAGTAAGACAAATTAAAAAGTCAAGTAGGAAACAGTAGGTATGGAAATGCCTATTGTTGAGACCATTTTAGGGCCCACCATGATGTTTATATGCCATCCAATCCGTTCACATAGTCATTCTAACTGAGATAATTGAAAACATAAACAATAGCCTGATTCGAAATTTGTTTACCCATAAAGATTTCAATGGTAGGCATTTCCTCCGCACTTTTTCCTATAGTGTGATTCACTTGAGTTTTAGATCTGCCTCATTCTTTTGGTCGTATCCCAATGTGAGATGGAAAAACTGATGGACGGTGTGGATTTCTCACTAACATCTGCCTCATTCTTTTAGTTCTATCCTAATGTGAGATGGAGAAACTAATGGACGGTGTGGATTTCTCACTAACATCTCAGCGGGCTCCATTAACTTCCGGCCATGACAACTTCGGGTGGGTGGCGCAACTAGCGTCCGTTTTTCTTTAGGCTGATGATGGGCTGGGAAACGTAAAAATAAATAATAAATAAATAAAAATCCTGCGCCATTCTATTTGTAAGATAATTCCGATCGAATCTAACCCGTCCAAAACGGTGGCCCCACCAAGAAGTTGGGAAGCAATGCCGATTTAATCATTATGTCCGGAGTTACAAAGTTTTTGGATGTATTTTCATTACTTTCCGTGGTGTGGCCACATAATAATAAATATAAACCTGATTTTGGGAGCATTTCATCACTATCATGGGACTCACATGATGTGTGGATTAGATGGAATACAAACAATGATGTAGATCTCAAGCTTACACTTCTATAATATTAAAACTCACGTGAGTCAGTTATTTGAACGCACGCTAATAACCATCGCACGGATGCGACCTCATTTTGAAAAGACCTTTTTACGCTGACGGATTTACCCTCGTTTTGAATTAGGACCATTGAATGTGTAATTTTCATTTATAACCGTACAACAAATTTCCACCACTCTGATAGCCAAATATGCTTCGATTTTGGTTTATGATGCGTGAACTAATATTCATGCCAATAATTTAATTTTGGTTAATTGTATGCGAATGTTGTAACTTTTAATTAATGCATGTGTATCATCTATAACAATATGCCAGAGTATCGAAGTTTTCCTCATAAAGAAAAAGACAAGCTTCCTGACAATTTAGCAGAATATGATCTGACATAGGGATGAACGTGATGAGGTCGATCATCGTCTTCCTCAAGGATAACTACTCCGAATCCACGAAGCTTCTCTGGACTCCTCACAGAGACTTCTCGAATCCATGAGGAAAGAAAGCAGGAAGATAGAAATAAATTCTAATAAATTCGAAATTAATTGATGATATTCCCAAAAACGAGTTTACACCCCTTTAAATAAGGGAACCAAGCAACAGGAAAGAAATCAGACTCAAACTACAACTAAAACTCCTAGAATTCGCAAGTTACTATAAATAGTAAACTTACTATTTATAGACGGTCGTGATGTCTACTAGTGCGCAAGGTTTTCGGCCAAAAATAGTAAGTGTCCTATTTGGCTTCACCAAACCGTTCTCCTAATTATTCTAAGCACTTTCCATGTTGGACACAACTCCTAAAGCCCAACGGATGAAGAGTTATAAACAAACTAAAACTTACTATAAATAGTAAAAACGAAATTAAAACGGGGAAACAACCGTCGATCAGGGGGTTTCTCGCAAATTCGGGCTGCGCAACCCGGCATAGCGGGGTTGGTTGGCTAAAGTAGCTCGTTCTACCCCAAAATCATATATTCTGCGTCGGATAACTCATTCCGGATTGTGAGATATGCCCGATCTAAGGTCTGATGGTTCGGATCACTTATGTTTTCGACCGTGCCTTTTCTGATCCATCTTAGCCATGAAGTTGTCTGCGACCCGCTCTACATCAGTCCCCTCCACTTGAAAAGAACTCGTCCTCGAGTTCTCCTCCTGCGCTGGTTCATGATACTCGGTCAGGTCCGCGACGTTGAAAGTCCGTGAGATCGCCAGGTCATCTGGAAGATCAACAACATAAGCGTTGTCATTGATCTTTCGGATGATTGGTACCGATCCAATCTTCTTATTTTTCAACTTGTTGTATGTCCCGGTCGGAAATCTCTCTTTACGCAGATGGACCATCACGCGGTCGCCCACCTCGAACACTTTTTGTCGCCGGTGCTTGTCCGCTTGTTCCTTGTACTTCTCGTTCGAGGCATGTAGCTTGGCCTGCACTTCCGCGTGGATGCCCATGATCCTATCTGCCATATGTTCTACTGCCACGCTCGTGCCTGGGTGCTTGGGCAAAGGGACCAAGTCAAGCGTGTGGCAAGGCACTCATCCGTAGATAATCTGGAACGACGATTTTCCTGTCGAGCGGTTCACCATGTTGTTGAACGCAAACTCTGCTTGAGACAAGGCCAAGTCCCACTGCTTCGGCTTTTCTCCTGCAATACTACGAAGGAGGTTTCCCAATGAGCGATTCACAACTTCGGTCTGCCATTCAGTCTGTGGGTGGTAAACACTGCTAAATTGAAGTCGTGTATCGAATCGAGTCCACAAAGTCCACCAAAAGTGGCTGATGAACTTCGTGTCACGATCAGAAGTAATGGTCTTAGGGACCCCGTGTAGCCGTACGACCTCCCTGAAGAATAAATTCGCCACATGTGTTGCATCAAGGGTCTTCTTGCATGGGATAAAGTGCGCCATCTTGGAGAAACGATCGACTACTACGAACACCGAATCCATGCCGCGTTGTGTTCGTGGAAGACCAAGCACGAAGTCCATTGATAAATCCTCCCAAGGACCGTCAGGCACAGATAACGGGGTGTAGAGGCCCGTATTCTGAGATTGTCCCTTGGAAGTCTGGCAAATATGACAACGTTGTACGGCTCTTCCCACATCACGTATTAACTATGGCCAGTAATACCGTTCTTCGACAAGAGCTCGCGTCTTGTCTCGCCCAAGGTGTCCACCGAGGCCGCCTCCATGTAGTTCCTGAATAATCTGCTCCCTTAGAGAACTTTGGGGGATGCACAATTGATTCCCTTTGAAGAGAAAACCATCTTGTATATGAAGGTCACTGGGGTGACCTTCTTGGCACTTCAACAAAGAATCTTTGAAATCCTCATCCTCGGCATACAGCTCATTGAGACAGTCAAAGCCGACCACCTCGTTGCTCATCGTACCAAGTAGTGACGCACGACGGCTAAGCGCATCAGCCACCTTGTTCTGCTGGCCTGACTTATGCTTCAGAACAAACGTAAATTCCTGTAAGAACGCAACCCATCTAGCATGCACACGATTCACGTTAGTCTGACTATTAATAAACTTTAATGCCTGATGGTCAGTGTAAAGAACAAACTCCCTTTGAATCAGATAATGCCGCCAATGTCGCAGCGCCTGAACAACTGCGTACAACTCAAGCTCATAAGTCGACCACTTCTTTCGGGCTTCGCTGAGCTTCTCGCTATAGAAGGCTACCGGCCTGCCTTCCTGTGATAAAACTCCCCCAATTCCGACGTATGAAGCGTCACACTCAACCTCAAATAATTTGTCAAAATTAGGAAGCACCAAGACTGGTGTTGTAGACAAACGATGCTTGATTTCGTGAAAGCTCTTGTTAGCTTTATCAGTCCACTGGAACGGTCCCCAATCTGTTATAGGCGCGAATATGGTGCTAAAATCTCGCACAAATCGACGATAGAAAGTTGCTAATCCGTGAAAACTCCTTACCTCATGAATATTTGTCGGGATCGGCTATTCCCTAATAGCTCGCACCTTTTCATCATCCACTCGAATGCCTGTGGACGTTACAACAAATCCTATAAACAAAAGGCTGTCAGTTAAAAAACTGTACTTTTTCAAGTTGAGGTATAACTTGTTATCTTGTAGGACCTGTAGCACCTGCCTGAGATGTTTCTTGTGCTCCGCCTCATCCTGGCTATATATCAATATGTCATCAAAATATACTACCACAAATCGGCCAGTGAATGGTTTTAGAACTTGATTCATTAAACGCATAAAAGTACTTGATGCGTTCGATAGGCCGAAGGGCATGACCAGCCACTCATACAACCCTTCTTTTGTCTTGAATGTCGTTTTCCATTCATCACCGGGTCGAATACGAATCTAATGGTACCCGCTCTTTAGATCGAGTTTAGAGAACACCTTAGCTCCTCCTAGCATATCGAGCATGTCGTCCAACCGTGGTATTGGGAACCGGTATTTGATGGTAATCTTGTTAATTGCTCGACTGTCGACACATATGCGCCAGCTTCTATCTTTTTTTTGGCGTTAATAATGCTGGTACAACACATGGGCTCATGCTCTCTCTCAATAGACCCTTACGGATCAATTCCTCCACTTGCCCCTGAAGTATCTCACACTCCTTCGAACTCATCCGATAATGAGGGCGATTGGGCAGGCTAGCCCCAGGGACGAGGTCTATGTGATGTTGGATGTCCCTCATGGAGGGCAATCCATCAGGTAAATCTTCAGGCCAGACTTCTTTGAATTCGTTTAGCAACAGTTTTAAGCTTGGAGGGATGTTTGAGGGTTCCTCTTCCTCGCCTTTCACCACTACGGCGTATACTTCGCTGGTTTCCTTGGATTCCTCTATAAAATTCCGAATGGTCAAGAGAGAACTCCCCTCCACTTTAGAGGCTTCAGGGTGGTTCTCTGGTGCCATAGGGGCAAGGATTATTTTTCGACTATCCTTGACGAATATGTAGACATTGTCTCGTCCCCGATGGGTCGCATCACGGTCCGACTGCCAAGGTCGACCGAGTAGCATATGGCAGGCTTCCATGTCAACCACGTCACAAAGTATCTGATCCTTATAATGTTTACCAATTGAAAATGAGATAGTATATTGTTCAGTTACCTTGGTCTCGTTCACTTTTTTTATCCAGCCAATTGAGTACGGAGAAGGATGTCTCGTCGTTGGTAGCTGTAACTTGTCCACCATCACTCTTGAGACGATGTTCTCGCTGCTACCACTGTCTATGATCACATCACAGACCTTTCCGCTGACAGTGCACCGAGTACGAAATATATTGTGCCGCTGTGGATGTAATTCCTTTCACGGGGTATACAGTAGTCGCCTCACAACGAGAGATTCGCCACGATCCTCCCCTATCACTTCAGCACCACCTGCTATTTCTTCAATGGTTTGTTCATATTCATCAAAGCCATGATCTTCTTCGGCCGCCTTATCTTCAGTGCCTCCTTCGTTTATAGTTAAGTGTGCTGCCGGACGTTGATGACAAGTGTTTGATAAGTGGCCTGGTTGGCCACAGCGGTAACAATTGTTCGGTCTTGGCCGAGCATAAGGATTCGGAATCCTACTCGGTCCCGTTGTTGTGGGTGCTGCCCGTTGAGGTCTGGATGGCCCGCTCCCTGTATCGCGGTTCACGGGTGGAGGAGGTTGAGGACGTTCTCCTACCGGATCTTTTCCTCGAGCCAGCATTGGATCCTGTGTGGGACCCGTTATAGGGGGTCGATTTGAAGGATAGGGACGAACAGGAGCTCTTGCAAGTTGTGTTTCTGCCCTTCCTGCCAATTGAACTGCTTCATCTACGGTCCCGACTGGGTACATCTGAACTCGGTCCTGAATTGTCGGTCGCAACCCACCTATAAATCGTGCCACCTTCTGTGACTCGGATTCTGACAGATCGTTTCGTGTAGCTAACCGCTGGAATTCTTCAGTGTAATCTGTAACAGTTCGATTTCCTTGGCGACAATTCTGGTATTGCTGGAATAAGATCTGCTTATAATCACTGGGGAGAAATCGTGATCGAAGAAGACGTCTCATCCGAGGCCATGATGCGATGGGTGCCTTGTTCTGTCGGGCTCGTGAGAGTTGTAATTGTTCCCACCATGCAGAAGCACCAGATTTTAATTTAAACGCTACCAATTTCACCATTTTATGATCTGGCATATCCATATAATCGAAATATCTCTCTACTTTGGCTAGCCAATCGAGAAAATCTTCGATACGTAATAAACCGTTAAAACTAGGAAGTTCAGCCTTACCTCGATAATCTCTTTCAGCACGATCTAGACGATCGCCTCCATAGATTGGTCGTCGGTCAAAACCTTCATTAATGTCCTCGTCGCTGGAACTAGAATCATCTGGTGTAATCCTATGATTTGCCACTGGTAGTGCTCTGCGAAAATCGGGGTCGCGTCGTACAGCAACCACGGGTGGTGGAGCGACCATAGGTGGTGGAGCACCGCCTAGGGCTCGAGGCGGAAGTAGCGCATCCGCCAGACGGTCGAGGGTTGCCTGCAGCTCTTGCATGGTCAACTGACTCTCCCGATGGAAAGCTTCCATTCTTTCCGAAAGATAACGAATCCCTGGATCACCGCCCACAGGATTTTGATTCATACCTTCGTTGTTTGCCATCGGCCCGAGGGAAAACCTCGCTCTGATACCAAATTGACGCAGGGATGAACGTGATGAGGTCGATCACTGTCTTCCTCAAGGATAACTACTCCGAATCCACGGAGCTTCTCTGGACTCCTCACAGAGACTTCTCGAATCCACGAGGAAAGAAAGCAGGAAGATAGAAATAAATTCTAATAAATTCGAAATTAATTGATGATATTCCCAAAAACGAGTTTACACCCCTTTAAATAAGGGAACCAAGCAACAAGAAAGAAATCAGACTCAAACTACAACTAAAACTCCTAGAATTCGCAACTTACTATAAATAGTAAACTTACTATTTATAGACGGTCGTGATGTCTACTAGTGCGCAAGGTTTTCGGCCAAAAATAGTAAGTGTCCTATTTGGCTTCACCAAACCATTCTCCTAATTATTCTAAGCACTCTCCATGTTGGACACAACTCCTAAAGCCCAACGGATGAAGAGTTATAAATAAACTAAAACTTACTATAAATAGTAAAAACGAAATTAAAACGGGGAAACGACCGTCGATCAGGGGGTTTCTCGCAAATCCGGGTTGCGCAACCCGGCATAGCGGGGTTGGTTGGCTAAAGTAGCTCGTTCTACCCCAAAATCATATATTCTGCATCGGATAACTCATTCCGGATTGTAAGATACGCCCGATCTAAGGTCTGATGGTTCGGATCACTTATGTTTTCGACCGTGCCTTTTCTGATCCATCTTAGCCATGAAGTTGTCTGCGACCCGCTCTACATCATGATCCCTGACTCCGAACTTTGAAACTGTTCACTTTGCATAAAATAAATGGAATGAAAATCCCTAAATTAATAAAATTAGTTGTTTCTCAGTTACAGTCCAATCAAATTGTTTAAGCAATACTCATCTCTGATTCATCCGTACTTGTTTATTAAAATAGGAGCACTGTATCTTTTTTTATTTTTATCGCCTTAACTCTAATTTGTACGGTTTAATTTGAATTATTTATTGGTCATGCTTGCAATTTCTAAGTGCATATGTATCATTGCTCATACTCTGCCCGAGTCTTAAGTTTTTCTCTTTATAATTTTGCACTATAATGGTGGTGATCCATCCTTCTAAATGAGGCCATGGCACTGACATGGTGATTTTCAGGCCATTAAAATTGTAAATGGAGAATATTTCTAAAATTACTCTCATCAAGCAATCTTAGCCATCTAATAAATAACTATCAAATGGATAATTAGATGTAAAATAGTGAGTGGTCTAAATTTGAGAAAATAAGATGGTAAAATTACCTTCTCTCTGTAAGTTTTTCGTAATGCTGCATCATAGTTGTGATAGTGATTTGGATGGTCTAGATTCCCATACAAATATGTTACGTGTCATTGAAATGTCACAGCCAATTGAAAATGTAGAATTAATATAAGAGTCCAGTCAATCAAATGAGTAATTTTAACTAAAATACACAAAAATGGAATTATCCTTAGCTGACTTTATCTAATCAGTGCGCATGGCCCTAATCAGTGCGCATGGCCGTCCAATCAATGGGTCACTTCTTCCATAAGAGGCGGCATGAAGGATCACAACGGACGCATATTGGCTACTGACACAGTAGTAGCGAGTTGACATTTGCGAGCGCTCTTGGGTTCATGATGTATGTGTTTTATCCAATGTCCTGACCTAAAAAACTGAGGCAGAGCCAAATCTAAATATAAGGTGGACTACATTATTGGAAGTAGCGGTGATTAAATGCCTACCATTATAAAAAATTAGAGCTCATGAAAGTTTTGGATCAAGCTGGCATTTGAGTTTTCCGTTCATTTATGACCTAATCAACAGGTTGAATAAAAAACAAACATTACGGTGAGCCCTAGGAAACTTTTACTGGTGGCCATCCAATCACTACTGTTTTCGTGTGGTGTGGTCCACATGAGATTTGGATCTACCTCATTCTTAGGCTCATGCCCTAAATTAAAGATCCAAAGTGGACAGCATGGATAAAACAAATACATTGTTGTGGGGCTAACAGAGCACCGTTAACCACTGGCAGTGTCAATAGCTATTGTGTCTGATAGCAGCCGCGATGAACCTAGCGGTCCTGTACCTTTTGTTACGGTGGTGACTACGTGACCAATGCATGGAGATTGAGACCATTCATCAAGTGGGGCTGAACATTTACTTGCCCAAAGATCAGGCCTACCATCAAGAGGGCCCCACAAGCATAAGAGAAGCAGAATATACACGTGTGTATACCACTTTTTAGTATACACTTTTAATTTTACGAATAAACTACTAAGCTGGTGTATCAATGGGGCTTCCACCGCTGCACGCATGACACGTACCCCCAATCCAAAGCGTCCAATGGGTGGGTCTCACTGTAGATGGACTAAGCTGATCGTGGATGACATCTGATGGTTGATAAATGAGACAACCAGTAACGGGTCCAATTTCAACACCAGATGTCCATTTAAGGCTGGTCACATCATAATATCATTGGGGCAAAAGTAGGACTGGTACACAGATTCAAGTGGTACGTGATGTACGGCCCAAGTGAAAGCTCGTATATCAAGTGAGCCCCCATGCCCCCCACTGCATAGATCCAGGATACCCGGGCCAGAAAATCACCGTCCGTTAACAATGAGAACCACGTGTGTGCTGGATTTCTAGCCATTCATTTCTCTGCCACAATCTCATGTGGGGCTGTGATGATTTGCTAATGTGGATCAATGACTTCATTTGGATGAGATCCACACCAGGCAAATTCAAAAATCAGGTGGGCTACACCATGGGAACACACCATGGGAACATTTGAGATGGTAAGTCCCACCGTTAAATCAACCAAATTGTATGTGGTGTCTATTGTCGTGTGTACATGACATCCAATCTACTAATCTGGCATGAAACAACAGATGAGTGGATTCTATCAGAATTAGAACGTTCTAAGACTCATGTGGGCCACACAAAATGGATTTTAATATTTTAGTCATGATATCACACCGTTGTATATGGTGCAGCACCTAGGTCGAGTAGCTTGGTATTTGTTCACGGAGAAAATACGGTAGCTCACCTGATGGACGGTATGGATCTCATGTACATTTCCCCAAGCACAGGTGGGTTAGTTGTAGGTACGCCTTACGTGTGACCAGGCCTGGTTAGTCCGGCCGCGATTTGGCTAGTTACGCTGCCACTAGCGGTGGCCAGAGGTCTGTGATCTGTGAGCCCCCTCCATGATGTATATGTTTTTATCCACGCTGTCCATCTATTTTTACATATTAATTTAGGTTTGAACAAAAAAATAAGGTAGATCTAAATCCCAAGTGGACCACACCATGAGAAAACATTAGTGATTGAATGTCCGCTATTAAAACTAAGGCCCATTGTAATGTTTACCTTACATCCAACCTGTTGATCAGGTCATGCAGACCTAAGCCTGTATCAAGGGAAAAAATAAATATCAGCTTGATCTAAAACTTTTGTGTCCCCGGAAGTTTAATGGTGGGTGTTCAATCAAAACTTTATGGTCCACTTCAGATTTATATGTATTGTAATGTTTTGAAAAAAAATTAAAAGCACGGCGTAGACGAAGCATATAAATCATTGTGAGCTCATTGAGCACTGACCACTAGCCAGGGTTACCAACGTTTGGTGGTGTTGCCAACGTTTACCCCTAACTTGGGTTCGAGTCCTTACTGCAGTGGTGGACTCTGGAGTTTCAACGCCAAGTTTTGGGTTCGAGACCCATAGGTGGTGAAATCCCACTACGTGGGTGTGTGTCAGGTGCGTGTGAAAAAAAAAAAAAAAAACAATTTTACCTATAACAGTGTTGTGTGATGTGTTGGAGCTGTAGAGCTCATCCTGATGTATGTGTTTTATATCCATTTTATCCATCTTGTTTGGGAAGCTCAAGTGGACCACAACACAAGAAGCAGTCCAAACCTTCTTATGGTTGACTGTAATGTTTATTTGAAATCTAACCTGTTAATAAGGTTATACACATGGGGATAGGGGTGTACATTGAGTCGAACCGAGTTGAGCCGTGGGATAGGGGTGTACATAGAGTCAAACCAAGTCGAGCCGTGGGATAGGGGTGTACATCGAGTCGAACCAAGTCGAGCTGGCCTCTGCTCGATTCTGCTCGAACACTGGCTAACCTCAGCTCGAACTTGGCTCGGCTCGATCCTCGAGCTTGACTGGCCAGTTCGGCTTGGTTCGGTCAGCAGCTCCGGTTAAGTTAGAGCCAAGATCAAGTCGAGTTCACCATTGAGGCATTTCCACAACACCTGAACTACAACTTCAAAATCTCACTATTTTACAAACAGAGACAATAGTTTAATAGGAATAGACTTCCATTGATGGTTTCGGTAGGAACTTGAGCTACACCAAAGTGTTCGATGTCGGCAATGACACTCTCTTCCTTATTGTCTTCTCTAACTGGGTGCTGTTCTTAGACGCCAACGAGTAGATGGCATTGATAGACAAATGTAGTGGGGACCTTGGTGAGCTGGATGTGATGGAGGGTGGGAAAGTGAAGATGCTGTGGACAAGGGCCCTGTAGGAAGATACTGGCCAATGTTCTTTGATTTTTAATGGGGATTCTTACTTGGGTCCTCCAAACGGAGACAAGAAGATTGACAATTTGGTAAGCTACACGCTAGCAAAGATCACAGAGGAAGCAACTAATAGAGATGGAAGAGGATGTAGCAGCAACAGTGGGCTGAGTATTAGTGGTGTTTGTTTTTATGGCAGTAGTGTTGATGATTCTCCTCTTTTCAAGGATGCCGAGAGGAATCTATGTTTCAATGTTATTGGAGTGAATGGTTATAGGTACATGGTCTAACATATATGGGACCTGCAAATCAGGAATTGTACTATGAAACTCTCAGGTAGGACTATACACAAGTCAAGCTAGCTCGACTCGGCTCGAATTGGCTCAGCTTGAAAGGCTGACTCAAGGCAAGTCGAGCTTGTTTACTAAAGCTCGAGTTAAGTTCAAGCTAAGTTCGACCATGGTGTATTTTAACTCAACTCGGCTCGAGTAATATATTTTAATAATATATATATATATTATATATATATATATATATATATATATATATATATATATATATATATATATATAAAAGTTTTAAAATAGAACTTAAAACTTTAAAGTTTTTACTAAAAAACCCTACCCGACCTTACCTGTCCCCATTCCCTCTTTTTCTTTCCCTTACCCTACTGAGGTAAACTCGACTCGACTTGAACCACTTGCTCGACTCGAAAGCTTTGACAAACAAGCCAAACTTCAATGTTGAGCTCGAGGGCGAGCTTGAGCTCGAACTCGAGTATAGCATGGATGAGTCAAGCTAAGCTTGGCCCACCTGGACTCGGCTCGGCTCGGCTCAATGTACAGCCCTACTCTCAGGTATTCAAAACCTATTTGAAACTAAAGCCCCGCCCCCTCCCCCAAGCCAACCTTCCTTGCCACCAACCAAAATTTGTTGAGTCATTTAATTAAACAGTTGGTGAGCAACATCAATGGCAAAGTAATCGAGTCACCGAACTGGTTCAATCCAAGTCGAGTCGAGCTGGGGTTTGCTCGAACACATTTTTGAGCTCAAAAAATCAACTCAACTCGGCTTAAACTCAGCTTCGAACCGAGTTGAATTGAGCTTTTTCGAGTCGAGTCGGGTGAGCTAACCGAGCTTGCTCGGTTCGTGTATACCCCTACATGGGGATGAAGGAAAAATACAAATATCAGTAATGCAAAACTTTTGTGGATCCTAAGAAGTTTTTAGTGGTGATTGTTCAATCACCACTATATTCAATAACATGGTCCACTTGAGCTTTAGATCCCTATTTTATTTTTATTTTTTTAAAGGAGAGTGATGCCTTAAAATGAGCAGGAAGAATGGATGTACTTATATAAAACATATACATAAAGGTGAGCCTACAACTCCCAACATA
Source organism: Magnolia kwangsiensis (assembly GCA_037074715.1). NCBI lineage: Eukaryota > Viridiplantae > Streptophyta > Magnoliopsida > Magnoliales > Magnoliaceae > Magnolia > Magnolia kwangsiensis. The sequence continues at coordinate 81,461,233 of CM073582.1, forward strand.
TCATATACCACAGTTGGGGTGGTGCTGGCAACACCAACTAATTAGAGAAGCCTATTGCCTGTGATGTGGGCAGTGCATAACGATATCTCCATGCTTGAGGTTGTGGAGTTGAAATAGATGTTCATAGGGGTGTACATCGAGTTGAACCAAGTCGAGCTGGCCTCAGCTCGAATTGGCTCGGCCACTAGCTGACCTCAGCTCCAACTCGGCTCAGCTCAGTCTTTGAGCTTGATTTGTTAGTTCAGCTTGGTTTAGTCAGCAACTTGGGCTAATTCAAGCCGAGTTTGAGCCAAGATCGAACAGAGTTTGCCATTACAACATTTTCACAAACACCTGGACTACAACTTCAAAATCTCACTGTATTTGAGACATTAACAATGGTTTTATAAATATTTTATCAAACATCTTTTAAGCAACATAAAAATCAAGAAAAAAAAAGAGTATTGGTTTCATATACATACCTTCCTTGCCACTAGTCATGCTTCTTTGAGTTGTTTCATCAAACACTTAGTGAGTAACATCAATATCAAAGTAATTGAGTCACCAAACTGATTCAATCCGAGTTCGATTCGAGTTGGGGCCAGGTCGAACTCATTTTCGAGCTTAAAAAATCAGCTTGACTCGGCTCGAACTTAGCTTCGAACCAAGTTGAGCTTTTTCGAGTCAAGTCAAGCGAGCTAACCGAGTTCATGAACACCTCTAGATGTTCGTGACAAATCCACTCCATTTGAAAGACTAAAATATAATAGGATTCTAAAAATTGACAGATATAAAACTCAAGTGCACTGCATCAACAAAACAGTAGAATATTTCTGGCGCTGAAGCTGACCATGATATTTAGATGCCATCCAAACTGTTCATAGAATTATTAGCACTCAAATAGACCGTAGTAACAAATATCATCCTGATAAAAAGCGTTTGTCACTGTCAAGTGTTCAATCACCGCTGTTTTGTATGATATGGCCCACATGAATTTTGGATCTACCTATTTTTAGAATTTTATCATCTTTCAAAACAAACGAAATAAAGATATATATATATATATATATATATATATATATATATATATATATATATATATATATATATATATATATATAGGCCCACACATCTCTATGCCCAGGTCACACTCAATCCACTCCCCCTTAGGCGCGTCCATATTCATCGGTGGTTGAGGCGCGTGCAGCCCACATAAATAGGGAGGCTGCCCAAGGCCAATTATATTTTTAGAAGCTCCTGAAATACCGTTCAGGTAGCTAACGGAAACATAGAGGCTTTAATAGATGGATAGATAGATGCTCGGGTAGTCCCATATCACACTAAATTACAGTGCTCTGAATTATATTGGGGCACTTAGACAGTCCTATTCATTGATCCAGACCGTTCATTATTTCCATCATACATTTCATGGTCAACAAGTAAACGTCACAACACTTAGACAAATGTTACCTATTTGATCAACGGGCTTCAATATGGACGGTGAAGATTGTTCACAAATAATAAGTCTGATCAACAATTTGATACATATATTTGTTAGGGTCAATCATATATTGCCTATTATTGTAAAGAATTGCTTCTGTTAGTCAATCATAGTCATCCCATCCATGCCGTGGAAAATAGATATAAAATAAACCCATATCATGGATGAGCAATCAAAGGATCAGTAATAATTTTTTTTCATGGCCGGCATAACAGACGGTTCAGATTGATCGATTGAACTGTCAAAGTGAAGCTATGCAACCAGGAGCACTGTAATTTTTAATTCTCCAAGTGGAGCATCTCTCTTTAATTAAAGCATTCGACGGACCTGCATTTTGTACTACTGAACTGATTAAGATTTAGCAGACTCGTAAATAAATTAAATAAAAAAACGCATGCCACGTTTGTGTACGAACTTCATATGTAGGCATTCCTTTCATGACAACGTGTTAGTATATAAGGTGAGCTGGGACTAAGGAGGAACATGGCATGACGATCACATGGTGTGAAAATAAGCCGAGCCTCAGGATGCTGGTGTGACCCATCGAATGAATGGATAGGATTGATTTTCAAAGCAGGTGAGGCCCACCTTTTTCACTTATCAACAACCTGTACAAGTAACAAGTTGACAGGAAAGAAATGGATGCGTGTTGAGATACTCCTGTTGCATCTAATATCATTTCTGAAAAACAATTTCGAAGTAGATTTTGTTGTGATGTTCATACTATGAAATCATTATTTGATAAACCGGGTCATTTTCCAATGATCCAAGCCCTTCATATGACGAGTCTCACTTTGTAGGATGTAAATAAAAGCCTCAATAGCGAAAGGTTGAAATATTCAATGTACCAAAATCCTATCAAACAAGCGGGTCTCTGCTGCTGCACGTGGCATGTAGCTCCAATCCCAAGCGTCTAAAGTGGGTAGATGGACAGAAAGCTGATGTTGCATGACATCTGATCATCGTAAATGAGGCAACTAGTAAGAGGTCCAATTTCAATAAAAAAAATTCATTAATCGGATTTTGGAAATATGACCAATTTTCAGTGGGTCCCATTGCTTGAGGAGTTGGAATTTATTGTGCAAGCCACACTCGTGTAGTGTAGTATAGAAGCAGAGTCCTCATTCAGCAGCCTCAACACGTGCGAATTTAAAACGTGTGAACACATGTGGCTATTGCAACACGAGTTGTGATAGAGATTTGCTAGAGCCGCAGCTTCACCTCTCATGCTCTAATACGTGTTTGCTTGATACATGTTGAATACCTGAACCTCGTAGCTAGTACATAGATATGGGAGGGAATTTTGCAGACGTGCACCCAGGGGCAAATAACCTTTTGGGCATCCTCTTACAAGATGACGGGGAGACTTTGGGGGCCGGAACATATAATCACTGTGGGCCGAAACGTTGGTCTTAAACTAAGTTACTGTGTGAACAGTACTTACTCCTCCCCGCTCCTGAAAAACTATACATATACGTATACATATATGCGGTTGAGCTCATGGGAACTACCTATGAGGTTGAGTTGTGTGGGCCCTATCATGACATGTGTTGAACATCAACACCATGTATTTGATGGGTCCCCTTTCAATTATGGGATATCCCAAAAATCAGCTGTATATCTCAATGGGCCAACAAATGATTATGAATGTTTTAATGGGAGGGTAACCCCTCTCAACTTTTGTATGTGGTGTGGCCCACACAAGTCATGGATTGACTTTACTTTTAAGCCAGAGGCCTATCATGGAATGGTGCATCTGATTGATAGCGTTGATGTTCGACCCGCATCATAATGAGCCCATACGGCTCAACCTCATGAGAGGTTTCCATGAGGCCGACCCCATAAGAAATGGTACTAGGAGGACGACCTCATGGGAATATCCCATGAGGTGAGGTCGAGATGTGTGGGCCCCAGATGTGTGTCGAACATCTACCCCATCAACCAGATGCACCATTCCATGGTGGGCCACGGGTTTAAAAATCAAGTTAATCCATGATTTGGGTGGGCCACACCACATACAACAGTTGAGAAAGGTTACCCTCTCATTAAAACATTCATAATCATTTATTGGGGCCACCAAGATGTGGTTCACAAATCCAGCCAAGACATTGTGTGTGTCCCACTTGGATGAGAGGTCAAACTAAGTTTCAGCCGCATCCAAAACTCAAGTGGGCCCCATCAAGTGCTTTTATGTATTTTAGGCATGTCTTCATATGGTTTTATATGGTATGACCCACCTGAGATTTGCATATGCCTTATTCTTGGGATATTCCATAACCTAAAGGGACTTATAAAATGCACGGTGTTGATGTTTGACACATATCATGGTGGGGCCCACCTAGCTTGACCTCATGGGATATAGAGAGAGAGAGGGAGGAATAATTACCTCGACACGGGTACTCACAAGAACTTGCTATAGCTTTTTGAGAACTCATCTCTTATAATATTATAATATGAGCCCAAAATTTAAATTGTCCATATGTGATGCAGCACCCCATGAAGCACTTAGGACCCAACTTTTACCCTGTTTCAAAACTTTGGTGGGCCATGGAAAAAGAGACACAAATCAAGTGAGAAAGTGTTTCGTTCTTTCATAGTCCACCAAAGTTTTCAATCAAGGTAAAAGTTGGGTCTAGATTGTTTCATGGGGTGCTACATCACATCAAATCAACGGGTCACTAGAAACTAGGTTCATTTGAATGCCTTAGCCTTTTCTTATCCATTGATTCAAGAAAAAACTCACTTCCACTACCCAATTAAAAACTGGAGGGTGATGAACGTGCAACTCTGGCAACTATTTATTCACATCCGGTGGTATGTTTGTCATTGCTCCTTTCCTCCTCTTTTTTTTTTTTTTTCCTGGAAAAATTACTTCAGGAAAAAGGGTTTTCACATTTTCATTCACCAATATTTATTATTGAGGAATTCTATTAGGCTTCATGGAGTTCTGTTAAGTGTACGTCAGAATATTTCCAATTTACATGTGGTGCCTGTGCATGGTGATCAGCTCATCGATTTTGTGGACCTGAAAAGCAATGGTATCTGACTGTTCTAGCCAAGCATCTACTCAGTGGTCTGAAGCGGACAATTAACCCAAAAAGAGCAACAGTACATACATGTTCGGGGGCAAAACTTGCAATAATTTGGTGGTCAAATTTGTTGAAAAATGGTGATGCCCATAGTTTACCCATATCGTGGCCAACCAGATCATTGGTGCCAGTCAACACCGACATTTTCCACACGTAGTGACACGTGTGTTTCTATGGCAAAGCTGTCTTTATATCATAAAATATGCTCTGAAACATGCTTCACCACAAGTGTACCTTTGATTCCATGTAGCATTCTATCTGTAATATCAAAGCTTGGTCTCTTTATGTGTAAACTGAAGAACTTTCACTTTTTATTATAGTTGTACATATAAGAAGGCGGAATAATGTTAGATGAGGACTCATCATCTGCAACTGAAATGTTGCTTGCAACCTTCTCTAATGCTTACATTGCATGTGTATAGGACATTCGAGCTGTGTGTTACATATGCTCCATCACGAAGATCTCCTGGCACGCAAATCAGGTCTGTTGCTCATCAGGGGAATAACCTATATGAAAACAACACATGATTTAAATAAGTGTCACCATGGTCTGGTTCAACTTACACTTGTGTCCCACCTGATGACTGGATTGGCCTGATTATTGTCCTAGTTGATCATGGTTGTGCCGCCTTAAACATGGCCCTGATTTCCTAATTCCTACATGTGCATTGCAATGGCATTTTAACGAGTTTCCATGTGATGATCACATGAAACTGGTTGTGGTGATGAATTGTCATGCCAATTAATTATTATAGATTATAGAGGTGCTCATGGTCAATTTTCTATTATCCAGTGGATGGTTAGACTGTGGATAAAATATCTTGGGGTAGAGGAAGCCATGAGGCTTATGATTTGGAATAATAGTGATCCTAGTTTCAGCCTCAAGTTCTCTCTCAACTCATTTTCTTTAGTTGATGATCTTATGTGCTGTTGATGTGTGGCTGATTTGCAGCTACCTCTTCAAATGACAGGGCAAACGGTGTGAAAGGTTTTACAAGAGCTGACCTAGTTGAGCGGCTGACAATACTGAAGGTGCTTTAGTCATATTTTCTATTGTGCACACTATATGATCTATAATTTATTTATCTGTGTTAAGCATTTTATTTTTCTACTGACATTCCCGTCACTTTTATGCAAATGACAATCATCATCATCAGAGCCTGTGTTATCACAGACAAAAGGGCACCTTTCTTTTATGGAAACGATTTTTTTTTTTTCCCATTTTTATACAAAAGCTGGTATTGAACGGCAGACCTCAATGTTGAAATGGAGGCTGCCATTGAGCTACGGGCTCGAATCATAGAAAAGACATGATTATAAAGACATTGTGAATTAACTTTTAATTTTGGAGGTGCATTTATGGTAAGGTGAAGTGATGGTATGTCTTTATTTACCTGATAAAGTCGGATGTTTGCTTGGTCGTTATTTCATCCATGTTGCAAGTATGCAAGATGGGTGAGTGAACAATTCTTGATTGAAAAGGTTGGAGTCTTGTAGGAAGTTCAGCAGCATCAGATAAAATCAAATCAACCTAAATTCATCCGGGAATGGATTCATAGAATTAATGTTTGGTTGCCTTATCAACTTGCAGGCTTTGTTCCCTTGCTCATGCCTCCGTGGTTGACTCACCAGAGTTTCAACATGAGGTCATGGGTTCGAGTACCCATTGTGGTGAAATGCTATTGTGGTGTGAGTGCGTGGGTGTGATTGTGTGTGTAACAAAAAACAAAAAACTTATAGGCTTGAAGTACACCTCTTTATAATAAAGCAATGGGAACAGATGATTTTTTATTTTTTTTTTAATCAATGAATTCCACATATTGAGGTTTTCCTCTTATATAAGGTCCTCATAACATACCACTGTACCTAAAGAATAATAACATGGTAATGTCTTTTCTTGCATAGTTTATGGACCTATTTGGTTAGTACTTTGAAGATATACCTTGATGTATGACATAGATTCACATATGCCAGTCCATAAGGACACATCACCATTTTGTCCGTAGTGAAAAGAAACGCTGACAACCATGTCAATAAAAATCAGCAAAAAGTTGAATATTTTATTTTCCCGCTAGATTATTGCCTAGCACGTTGCGATAGACCTAGCCCTATCAAGTTGATGGCTCTAAAAAGGTAAGGGAAGGTCCTAAAGGACGTTGGTGGAGTTAGTAAGAAAATATTTGATGCCCTATGGTGAATATGGTCCCCGATATAGTGGAATCCTAGAACAAGATTCATGTGGCCGACCCCATTTAGTTGGGACAAGTCTTAGATGATAATGATGGTTTTTTCTCCCACCACAAAAAAAGATGGATTTACCACTAGATACAGATAAAATGTAGATTTGGCTGCCATCATTTTGGTTGTCATGGTTGTCTCTATTTCATTTTTAATGACTAAACGGCATCTATACACACCACATCCTTGATATACAATAATTTCCCTGCCAATAGAACACCTTGAAGATGGACACATTCCTGTATTCTCTAGCCCACATGTGACAGATGTGCCGAGAATATAGGACATACACCTCACACACTGTCTGAAAGTGACATTGTCAAATGACACCCTGCCAACTTAATCAATGCCTGGATTTGATTCATGATGGATTTCGGACTCCAATCCGATTCCCAAATTTTAATCAAGTTTACAACCGTTGTGCATGCACTTTTTCTTTTTCTAAATGAACATAAAAGAGCATGTTTCCTCGCCCCAACAATGCTTTACTGTACTAGATCTTTCTGCCTTGTTTTATCATTAACAATGCTTTTCTTGAACTTCAGGTTCCTCATGAACCATCCTTACATATGGATGATTTTGTTCGCATCAAAACCGGCATGCAGGTGTGTGCTAAAATCTATAACACAACAAAAGGGTATTGCTATTACTTGTTTCCTTTTCATGGGACCTGATATTTCGTCCATTGAAGGGTCTGGATGGTTATTCAATTCAAACTAAGTTGATCTTCATCACAAAGAATACCAAGTACATGGTTAATGCATGGGACTAGGGGCAGTGTGGTACAATTTCAGCTTACTCTGATCATAGGGCTGTTTGCACTCTGATACATGTCCAAAAACCATTGGCCCCTTGCCATCAATGTTTCCATTGTTGTTTGAGTCAGTTATTCTTTACTTAGTGTCTATTGGAAAAAGAATTGTGGCTTTCCCAGTGAAGGAAATTTGAGCTCGCAATTCCTCATGTTACCCAAATAGCTTTTCTTAAGAATGAAATGCAACATTCTTCAAACAACTGATCATAAGTCTTCCTCACTGTTATTGACCACTTTTTGCTTCAATTGTTTTATCAAGTTTGCAAATGAGTTCAACATTTTATTTTATTTTTTCTACTCCTCAGACTTGCATACAAGCAGGATTATTGAAAGACGGTCTATGTTCAGTTCAGGATGAGAGTGCAGGTCAGTTCTTTTTCCTAACCCTACCCTAGCCATTTTTCTAAAATAGGGTTTGAAGGCTATGACTATACGTGGGGCAAAAAACTGAAGCGCATATTCACTAAAAGTCTCTTTTTTTTTAGAAGCTTCGTTATGCTCATTCTGTTTCAGTGAAATAGAAATATAAATTGATGCATTTTGATCATGGTTAAAAGACTTGGTGACTCAACCTGACTTGTTCGACCCTGAGTTGAGTCATGACTCAGCCGAATCGTGGTTGAATTGACTTGCCTGTGTTGGGGGTGACTCGTGGTGTCAAACCAAATTGGGTCTGACTGAGTCTGAGTTGACTCGGGCAGGTTGCACCTAACTCGTCCATTTCTTAAAACCATGATTTTGATGCATATGTCACATCTCATAACGTACAAAGCTATGATTCCTTTACAAAATCTGTTTGTTTGGGAAACATGGGGGCCAGGCAGAAAACAATGCTGGTTTTGGTTGCCGTCTGGAGGGGCTGCTTCTCCCAGTTCTCAATTGCCTGAGTTTATTGAAAAATGGAAAATGCATAGAGTTAGGAAAGGCTGACATCGTCTGTGGGGCCCAGATGTTTCCTCAACAAATGACTTTTGGAAGGAAACTAAAACTTGACCTAAACATGCCCCTAAAACTTCTGTAACTGCTAGAAGCTTTATAAATATGTGTAAATTAAGAACCCACATAGATTTCACAAGACTAAGAATGACGTGGTGATGGTATTGGTGATGTCTTAAAAGGTGCATGCCTTACACCTTATTGTGAAAGAAATTGTCGTCGAGGCTGTTTTTTATGTTAAAAAATGTGAGGCTTATGCTTCACCTGGTGAAGGCATACCTCAGCCTCACATATTTGAGTGAAGTGTTTCTTTATTTGTTCTTTTGGACAGTTCTACACTCAGTTCTATGCATGCGTGGCATTTGGATGCATGGGTAATTAAATCAATGAATTTTGAGTCACACATCAAAGGCCACTAATAAAAACTTGCTCCAATTAGATGATTTTAATCATCCAATTAGTAGCTTATAAAATAGATGCTCAAGATTACTTATACTAAATGGGTCTGGTCGTCAATTTGAGCCATCCATTTGTTGGTCCATTTACAGTTCCGTATATTCATCTCAACCAGAAGATCCTGATCATCCCAGTTATGGCTTGAAAAATAGAGCAACATAAAATGCAAGGGCCACTTTGGATGGTTAGGATCATTTGACAGACGATCTTTCATTGTAACCCATGAACTGTGGGGTAGACCTAATGGAGTGTCCAAATTGATTGATTAGGTTGTCCATGGGTATAAATGCAAGTCAATGCACTATAAGTTGCGCTATGAGAGCATCGGATTTTAACTATTAATTTGAAACTAAAGGTAAACCATTTTTTGTACCAACAAAAGATGTAATCAAATTTTGTAAGCCAGAACATTAATTTGGTGCCTCATTGTAGATTGGGGATGCATGAAATAGACTAATGCAACCCCTCATGCCAGGTACACATTGCACTTCACACTAAATTGTTTACAAGCTCTGATCATCAATTACAAGGACCCTCTAAGACAGTGCTTTAAAATCTAGATTGGACTGGACAATCACACCAGTTTTGGACTGGAATTGTCCGCTATGGCAGCCTTGTTTCATATGATACCTGTTTTTAGAAAAAAAGCAACTAGGTTTTTGAGATTTTCTAGTCCTTAATTGGAACCATTCGACCTAGGCAATTTTGTGTGACCTTCTTGGTCTGTCTATCTCCTCTCTCCTCCATAAAAAATTCAATGACTGTCACTAGAAGATTGAAAATAATGTGGCCCACTATCCACGATATTGAAAACTAGGATGTCACACACCTTTGTTGTAGTGGCACAAATGTCTGTATTCAGATGGGCAAGGCTGCACGAGTATTTGGGTGTGTAGCACAAACAAGAAAAGAGAATTGGATGTACCAGCATGTCTCTTTTTCTTTCTTTCTTTTTTCCTCTTTTTCTGTCCTCTCCTTTCTCTGTCTCTAGACAACCATCCAATCCTCTGTTTGTCAAACAGGACTCAAAGATGGGGAGTCATTTGATACATGGGAGAATGCGATGGTTGATATACAGGCATTTGAAAAGCATATACATGGCATACTTGGATGCGACTTAACTATCCATATTGTCGGATTCAGTGTAGATAAGCTGTGGACTAAACATCAGTGCTGGTTTAAAGAATCTAAACTTGGATTCATGGACCCTTATCTGCTTAATGGGGACCATTGGTCATTTCCATTCTTCGATTCTCTAAATGGATACAAAATCAGATGCTTAAGTAATCAAGTTAGTCGTCGTCATCACCAATCTGTTGGGGTTTGCCCCATGAACTCTGTTCCGCCATTCAGGCTTAGACCTTTAGTTAGACCATGGGTCAACTCTTTTCTTACTACCTCCATGTACTTGTGGGCCTTCCCTTGCAAGTCAGTGTAACTTCTTATTTATAATCCATCTACATTTGGATTCACAATTTAGACAGTTCTATTTGAGTTACTTTGTATGCCGTGTTTATCTTTTTTTAGTACCTATGTATCAAACTTAGCTAGAGTATTAAAGTGGTTCTCTTCAAAGACAGGTAAACTCCGTTAACATCTAGGTCGGGTTTTGTAACATTGCTCTCAACTATGATTGCCTTTTAAAAGTCTTGATGGTATTAAGAACCTATCAGACTGGTGTTCAGTATATGTATGTTAGGAACCTATCAAATGGGTGTTGGGCATGTGCCAAGATAACTATTCACAACTTATTTCTATAGACGTGTATTGGGCATATTTATCGGGTATATATTAAGATGTTCGGTTTGGACAATCTTAATTTCTTTGGTGTTGTTCATCTGTGAAAGTTTCAATGCTTTAGTGGGTAATATATTTTTTGTATTTCTTTTTTACTTACATGAACTAATAAAATCCTCCAAAGGAAGTTTTGTGCTCCCATTGCTCGTCCAAGGCCTGAGTAAAGGAGGGTTGCGTTAGGTTGATAGTCGGTGTCAAGCTTTTGCCACATCTTTTATTGATGAATCCTGAAAATATGACGTTTCAAGTAGAGTGGTATAGCATAACAGGATGTGTAGTAGCTCCAACCCCAATATGGGATAAGGCTTAGATAATGATGATGACAACTTAACAAAATAGGATTTTGGCAAGACATTCACCACAAGTATCCTAGAGTATTTAGTACTAATGCCCGTATCATGTACATGTTTAACATGGTACATTGAGCATATACAAGTATGCGGGTATAGTAGCTCTACATGCACATCAATGCAAGACCACGTGTGTAGGATCTTCTAGTTGTGTTTCAGGTGGGACCCACCGGTTAGATCATTTGGCCAAAAACTCAAGCTCTTTAACTATCAGTTAAGCTACATTTACATACACAATAGAGAGTTAGTTCTTTCAGCTGACTACTATTTTCATATGTGTGTGTGTGTAGCCTACCTCATATGGTTAAATGACAATGGGTCCACCCATCACAGATGTCCTACACATGTGGTGCAATCCCAAATGGTCCAGTTGGGTAGCCGCTCAAGAATACAACAATGAAGAAGAACACACTCCACATGAGGAAAGTCGAGTAACTAAAACATGCTTTCCATGAATTTCTAATGGGGAAAACCATGTTCCAAAATAAAAGAAATTAGATTGATCACATTTTCTTTCTTCAATAATACTTGGATATTTAAAAAATAAAAAAACAAAAAACCCCTCCCTCTTGCATTGAGGGTTGCTTTTAATCATAAATTTCAACATGCCACATAACCTCCAACCGATACGATTCAATCATATTCTACTCTTAAGTCTCTAACCAATAGAAAATCATCCTAATATCAACATATATTGTGAAATAAGCTACTAAACTTTCAACCAGTAGGAAATAACATCTAAAAGAAACAACCAATATAATTTAATCTAACACCCAAGCAAAGAAGAAATCCCAATAGGACTGCTGAAATCATGTCATTGTTGTATGTTGTCCCCAAAATTGGCTGTAACTTAAACAATATCAAAATTATGTGATCTTGGAATCATTGGAGAGCTCTCTAATTCAAGAAGCTTTCAAACAGGGCCAATTTCATATTATTCCAACATTTCTTGATACTTCCAAAGTGGGTCACAACATAAGTGACGAAAATAGTAAGTGAGACTATAAAATTATTTCCATAAGTAAAAGCTAGGAGAAAATCTAATGACAATCTTGAGCTAGGAGACTCAATTAGAGGAATCTTCATGAGGGACCCACGATGGTGGCCCACTCTCCAGGCGATCATGATCAGTCTTCTAGGGTAAAAAATGTTGACCCTTGTGTGATGTGCAAAAAAGTCTAGGCCTTTGGGTGGTTTGATCATGGTACATAGGAAAATCCACAGTTGAGATTTGTTTGACCCAGATGCAGTCTTCATCAGCAAGTAACATGTGATTGTTTGGCGGTCCTTTTTCAGCTATTAATAATATCATGTTACCATGTTGAATGATGTGTCTGCATGTTGAGTTTGCCTAGGCTGCCACATAAGATGCTAGTGTCATTTATTACAGCGCCTTGCATGTCTAAGTCAATTAGATTAATCAGTTAGAAATTGTAGTTCATTGTCTTTGAGATTACTTTTGCCTGCTTTTCCTAGTGAAAATCTAGAAGTAACTTCTTATATTCATCTTTCAGCTCAATTGTGTTGGGATTTGGGGCTTCTGGTAAGTATATATTTCCTAACAGATCAAGACTTAAATGTAGGTTTGGTGGTGTCTAGTGTGGATCCACAACCTGGATAGACCATTGTTGAATCTTGTGCTGCGCCTGGAGGAAAGACTCTATTCATGGCATCACGTTTGAGAGGCCAAAGTGATCTTCAATGAAATCCATTCCTCCGTCTTGGATGGGTGAGGAATTATTGAGTCCTGAATCTCTCAATGCATTAAGATGTGTATAACGTCCAAACTCCTGATGTGCCATGTCATATAAGAGGTCCCATGAAATGGTCAAGGACTGTAGATGTAAACCGAAGGGCCCTGCCATGGATGGGCATTCCTCAAAAACCCCAAATTCAAATATCCTAATTTAAAAAAATAAATTAAAATTCAAATGGTTGTTAACATTAGAAAGAAGATGATGCCGCATTAGTCAATAAAAGAGGTGACAGATTGGACATCTAGAGTCATCAAGTCTGAATGATTTTTGAATTCACCATCCACAATGGGGCCCATCCATGCTTTAAATTTTTATTCCTTGTTCCATGTCGAAATTGAGTCTTCCTGCTTTTGGTCTGTCTAAGATGAGTGAAGGGCCAAAACCTGCTAAAACTACCCAAAATAGTTGCTTGTTCAAGACTGAAATCACATCAACTTGGTCATGACCGAAACTGAGTTGATTCATTTTTTTCCCTGATATTTGATTTCATAGGCCTATCTGGTCAGCAATCTAGATCTGGCGACCGTGGGCTTCACCTGTATGGATTGCCTGAATCAGGTCCTGTCCTGATGCACAAGATCCTGTAATTCTTATCTATATATATGTGAATATAGCATTTGAACATTTCATTCATAGCATTTGAACCATTTACACACCATCATACGGTCTACAATATCCAAGCCCTTCATTAAGCGGGTGCGATGGGATTGTTATTCTTACCAAAAATAAATCTGGTCCAAGTGGACCACTATATTAGAAACAGGTGATGGGTTAGAAAACTTCAGCCTAGTTTTTGATTGGATTTTCCTCCTTAGATCAGAGGAGAGATGGAGCAACAGGTGAAAAATCGGAGTAATTCACCGCGTTGCTCCACCGGTCGTGGGATAACCACGACTGGTCGTGGGAGGCGCTCGACCGGTCGTAGGTTCGAGCCCTAGCACGACTCAAAGTCCAGCGAGTTTGTGCTATTTTTTTTATTTGTGTTATTTTTTCTCCGAGGTCTACAACTAGTCGAGGGATAGCTACGACTAGTTGTAGGTGGTCTACGACCAGTCGTAGAAGAGCTACGATTAGTCGTAGGTTACGCAGTTTTTGTGTGAAATTGCAGATTTGAGTCCTTTCGCAACAGGGATGTGGAAAGGAGTTTCCTAAAACTATAAAAAGGGGTCTCTAGGGTTTTTCTAGGGCATGAGAAAAACACTAGAGAGTTATCAAGGGTGAAAGAGAAAGAGAAAGAGAGTGAGAAAGCTTGTAGAAGGGAGGTTATGCTCGTGGAGGTGATCTACAGTGCAATCTATATCTCAGCGCTCCTACGTCCACGTAATCGGTTAGATCTTTCTATTTTTCTTTTATTCTCTTATTGTTTATCCGCTCCTGCGTGAGTGACGAATGTTGTAAATGTTCTACTTCATAGGAGATTGTTGATCTGGATGAGGTCCCGTGGTTTTTACCTCTTTGAAGGTTTTTCACGTAAAAATCTCTTGTGTGGTGTGTGATTGTTGTTTGATTTATTTCATTACTTTTATTATCCCATAATTCTGGTTTGTTCGGGAGGCTAGATCTTAAGGTTTTGTGTAAGGCCCCCAACAAAGTGATATCAGAGTGCTAGGTTCATTGGACAGGTTGGATCGGTTTGGAATTATGGAAGGCGGCTCATCAAGGATGATCAGCCTCAATGGTTCTACCTGGACCATATGAAAGGCTAAGATGGAGGACTTGCTTTATTGCAAGGATCTATATTCTCTAATTTTAGGCATATCAGCAAAATCCAAGGATATGTCTGATGATGATTGGAAGAAGTTGGACCGAAAGGCGGTGGAGTTTATTAAACAATGGCTGGATGATTCTGTATTCCACCATGTGTCTACGGAAACCTCAGCCGCTAGCCTATGGATGAAACTATAAGGGTTGTATGAGAGGAAGACAGCCGGTAATAAAAAAATTTTGATAAGGCGACTTGTGAATCTCAAGTTCAAGGATAGTGGTTCTGTGGCCGAGTACATGAATGAGGTCAGCAATATAGTGAACCAACTCTCTTCTATGAAGATGGTCCTGGATGATGAATTGCAGGCTTTACTATTGCTTAGTTCGTTGCCTGACAGTTGGGAGACATTAGTGGTGTCTCTAAGTAACTCCGCGCCAGACGAAAAGATATCCATGGAATAGGTTACTAGCTGTCTCTTCAATGAAGAGACAAGGAGGAAGTCTCAGGGGTTTACTCAGTGAGAGGCACTTGTGACACGGGAACGAAGGAGTGGAAAGAACAGGAAGGGCGGGAAGGCCCGAGATAAATCAAGAGGCAAGTCGAGTAACAGAAAAGATGTTAAATGCTGGAATTGTGGCAAGAAGGATCACTATAAGCATGAATGTCGTAAAGCTAAAAACGCCAAGAAAGAAAAAGGAAAGGAGAAGGAAGATGAATCTGATTCTACTGCGGTCGCTTCAGATGGCGACGTTGTTATTATTCTTTTCACAGCTCATGATATTTATCTCACGGCTACGAGTCAGGACATCGACTGGGTGATTGACTCAGGAGCTTCTTTTCATGTGACTCCACGCAGGGACTTCTTCACAAGCTACAAGTCAGGTGACTATGGGATCGTGAAGATGGGAAATTCTGGCGTATCGAAGATCGTGGCAGTTGGTGATATTTGTGTGAAGACCGATGTGGACTGCACATTGGTTCTCAGGGATGTGAGGCATATCTCAAACCTTTGCCTCAACTTGATGTGGACGAGAAGGTTGGATGATGATGGCTATGCAAGCCGGTTCGCTGGTGGTGCTGGAAGCTCATTAAGGGTTCGTTGATCGCAGCCAGAGGAAAGAAGTGTTGCATCCTGTACAAGACAAGTGTCAGTGTATGCAAGGGTGGGTTGAATGCAGCGGAAGATTCAACTATAGACATGTGGCACAGGCGTCTAGGCCACATGAGTGAAAAAGGGCTTCAACTACTAGCGAGGAAGCGACTCCTTCCAGACGTGATAGGTATACCTCTCAAAACCTTTCTTAATTATTAATCAAGGAAACATCACAGAGTTTCATTTGTTAAAATTGCTTCTCATGTTAATAAAGTGCATGCATTAGATTTAGTTTATTCTGATGTGTGTGGTCCTATGAGGATAAAAACCTTGGGTGGGGCATTGTATTTTGTTACTTTTATAGATGATGCATTTAGGAGGGTTTGGGCTTATGCTTTGAAATCCAAAGACGAGGTCTTTGGTGTGTTTAAGTTGTTTCATGCTATGGTCGAGAGAGAGACAGGTAGATTATTGAAGTGCATCTGCACTGACAATGGTGGTGAATACATCGACGACTTTCATAAGTACTGCAAGTCCCTGGGTATACGGCATGAACAGACGGTTCCCAAGACCCCCCAGCATAATGGTGTAGCTGAGCGAATGAATCACACCATTTTTGAGAGAATCAGATGCATGTTATCCCATGCGAAGTTGCCCAAGATGTTCTGGTGAGAAGCAATACACATGGCGGTGTATCTGATAAACAGGTCTCCATCAGCCTCGTTGAATGGAGTACCTGAGAAGGTGTCGACTGGACAAGATCCATCGTACAGTCATCTCAGGGTATTTGGATGCAGGGCATTCATTCACGTACTGAAGGATGAGAGGTCCAAGCTCGATATGAAGATCAGACAGTGTGTGTTCTTAGGTTACGGTGATGAAAAGTTTGGTCACAGATTATGGGATCTGACTGAGAAGAAGCTCGTCAGGAGTAGAGATGTGGTTTTCTTTGAAGATCAGTGTATTGAAGACATTGGTAAGCCAGAGAAGAATCAGCCTAGTTCAGGTGAGCTAGAGGACATGGATCCAGTTATTCCTCCCGTGGTGCCTGATGATGGGGGAGTACAACGAGGTGTAGAGGACGAGGAGGTTCCTACAGAAGATGGATCTGGGGAGCAGCCCCCACTTGATCTATCTGTTGAGCCACAGGTGAGGAGGTCATCTAGGGACAGACAACTGTCCAAGAGGTACTCGCAGCATGAGTACATTATGCTGACTGATGGGGGAGAGTCAGAAGATTATTCTGAGGCCCTAACCGATAAGCATAAGGAGGAGTGGTTGAAAGCTATGCAAGAGGAGATGGAATCCTTGTATAAGAACCACACCTATGATATGGTGAAACTGCCTAAAGGCAAGAAAGCTCTGAGCAACAAGTGGGTGTTCAGAAAGAAGGTTGAGCAGAAGAATTCATAGACGAGGTTCAAGGCCTGACTTGTGGTAAAAGGGTTCGGTCAGAGGAAAGGCATAGACTTCGAGGAGATATTCTCACCAGTGGTGAAGATGACATCCATATGGATGTTGCTTGGGTTGGCAGCTAGCATGGATCTGGAGATAGAGTAGTTGGACGTTAAAACTACTTTTCTCCATGGTGACCTGGAAGAAGAGATCTACATGCACCAACCAGAAGGGTTTGAAGTCAAGGGTAAGGAGCATATGGTGTGTAGGCTGAGGAAGAGCTTGTATAGGCTGAAACAAACTCCACGGCAATGGTACAAGAAGTTCGATTCGTTCATGTTACAGCATGGGTATGACAGAACGGAGTTGGACCACTGTGTGTTCACGCGCAAGTTCTCAAATGGTGATTTCTTAGTTCCGCTCTTATATGTTGATGACATGCTCATCATGAAAAAAGACATCAAGAAGATCGACACGCTGAAACAGGAGTTGGGCAAGTCTTTTGCGATGAAAGACTTGGGCCTGGCTAAACATATCCTAGGAATGGAGATAACCCGTGACAGAAGCAGCAGGAAGCTTTGGCTGTCACAAGAGCAGTATATTGAGAAAGTCTCAGAGCGATTCAATATGAATGCAGCGAAGCCGGTCAGTACTCCACTAGATGGTCACTTCAGATTGAGCGACAGGCAGTGTCCCAAGACGAAGGCAGAGGTGGAAGAGATGCAGAAGATACCTTATGCGTCAGCTGTAGGAAGTTTGATGTATGCTATGGTGTGTACAGGCCCAAACATAGCATATGCGGTTGGTGTTGTCAGCCGGTATCTTGCTAATCCTAGCAAAGAACATTGGACAACGGTGAAGTGGATACTGCGGTATCTAAGAGGCTCATCCAGGTTGAGCCTATGCTATGGTGATGTAAACCTGTGCTAGAGGGCTACACAGATGCAGATATGACAGGCGACATAGACTCCAGGAAGTCTACATCGGGGTTCATGTTTACGTTTGTAGGGGGAGCGATTTCTTGGCAGAGCAAGCTATAGAAGGTCGTAGCATTGTCGACGACAGAGGCCGAGTACATTGCAGTCACAGATGCATGTAAAGAGATGCTTTGGATGAAGAGGTTCCTACAGGAACTTAGCCTGAAGCAGGAAGAGCACGTGATCTATTGCGATAGTCAGAGTGCTATACACTTGAGCAAGAATCCAAGTCAGCATTCCAAGTCGAAGCACATAGAGATTCGGTATCACTGGATCGGGGATACTTTAGAACAGAAGGTGTTACAGCTTGAGAAAGTCCACACGGACGATAATGGGTTAGACATGATGACCAAAGCTTTGCTCAAGGGCAAGTTTGAGGTTTGGAGAAACTAGGCTGACTTGAAGAAGGTGAATTCCTCCTGAGTCAGAAAGGGGGAGATTTGATGGGATTTTCCTCCTCAGATCAGAGGAGAGATGGAGTAATGGGTGAAAAATTGGAGTAATTCACCGCGTTGCTCGACCGGTCGTGGGACAGCCACGACTAGTCATGGGAGGCGCTCGACCGGTCGTAGGTTCGAGCCCTAGCACGACTCAAAGTCTAGTGAGTTTGTGCTGTTTTATTTATTTGTGCTGTTTTTTCTCCGAGGTCTATGACTAGTCGAGGGAGAACTACGACTGGTCGTAGGTGGTCTACGACCAGTCATAGGAGAGCTACGACTAGTCGTAGGTTACGCAGTTTTTGCACGAAATTGTGGATTTGAGTCCTTTCGCAACAGGGATGTGGAAAAGAATTTCCTAAAACTATAAAAAGGGGTCTTTAGGATTTTTCTAAGGCATGAGAAAAACACTAGAGGATTATCAAGGATGAGAGAGAAAGAGAAAGAGAGGGAGGAAGCTTGTAGAAGAGAGGTTATGCTCGTGGAGGTGATCTACGGTGCAATCTATATCTCAGCGCTCCTACGTCCTCGTAATCGGTTAGATCTCTCTGTTTTTCTTTTATTATCTTATTGTTTATCCGCTCCTACGTGAGTGACGAAGGTTGTAAATGTTCTATTTCATAGTGGATTGTTGATATGGACGAGGTCCCGTGGTTTTTACTTCTTTAAGAGTTTTTCACGTAAAAATCTCTTGTATGGTGTGTGATTGTTGCTTTGATTTATTTCATTGCTTTTATTATCCCATAATTCTGGTTTGTTCGGGAGACTATATCCTAAGGTTTTGTGCAAGGCCCTCAACAGTTTTTATTAGCCATAAATTTGTATCCTGACAAGTGGACTAACTTGATGCTTGGCCTAGGGCATCTATGTAGAGGTAGCCCTCTGATGGGTAGATATATTGTATCTCATTCCTATTTGCATGCTGGTACACCTGGCGTGTACATGGGCTACCTTTAACATATGTGTGGGCTTAGCAAAGCTCTTTCACTAATGCCTTGTCATGATGTAGGTATGGTGTATGCAATTGATGTAAACAAGGGCCGCTTAAGAATTCTTGAAAAGACAGCTAAGTCACACAATGTCAATGATGTCATCAATGTTGTGCGTGCTGATTTCTGCAAGTTATTTACCAACAGAAAATTAATGAATAAAGTGAAGGAAATTTTGAGTTCGTCATGATAATCCACATTTTCAATTTTCTCCTAACTATGCTTAGAATGTTCTAAATCATCTATTACATATAAAGATGGGTACATTGTTTGTATTCTAAACTTACATGCGTTATCCTAATGGAATATACCATTGAGATGCATTGCGTCTATTTTTTATTTTCTGCCTTTTTATTGTTTGGTATTTATTGCTGTAGATATGTATATAAGGTGCCATCAGCAGAAGATTATTCACTTTCATGCTAATTCTTAGTTATGTGGCTGAAATGCTTCATTTTCTTTAAATATCCATGTTGGAAACAGTATGCAACATGTTAGGAAAGCACGTTGAATGCACAATACATGACTCTCAGGAAAAACCACAATTTTACTTCTCTTCTTTTTAGGCTTATACATTATATGCAATGTACACCCACTGTGATTGTTTAATTCACACATCCTTTCTGCTTTTGGTTAATATAGTAGTCCAAATTCTCACTATTATATAATAATTCCTCTGATAACTAATATTCATGGTGGACAGTGTAACTGTGACTAGAAAGCTAAATATTAGTCTCTCCTTTTATGTTATAATAAATGTCTCTTGGAACTAGTGTATTAAATAATGTGCGTTATGTAGGTAGCGTACTCAAATGGTGCAAATCCCTTGTAGTGTATGCCAGAGGGGTTGTAGCATACACTGTAGCGATATAAGTGTAGCGTACGCTATGCTTGCACTTTTTGTAAAAGTTTTATATTTAAAATGGTGTCAAACTCATATTATAAAAACATTATAATGTAAAAGTGATACCAAAATTACTTTATTGTTTCTAACTTTAAACAATAGTGTTTTTTTATTAAAACGTGTGTTGAATTCACACCATAAAGGTATCTTAAAAACTTAAATTTTAAAGAAAAGAGTTCAAAAGAGGGTTTTTCGAAACCCCCTCTTTCAAACCCTCGCCTCCGATGTAACTTCTCCTCCATTTCTTTGAATCTAGCGATCTAGATGGCCATTGAAGGGGATATTTTGGCAAATCATTAGAGCTTGCAAGGTCTATTTGCTGTATTTTAAAGAATGTCGGAGCTGAAACAAAGGAGAAATCAAATTTCCCCATCCGCATTTGTACGACCACGAAATTGTAAATTTCAGAGTTTTGATTGATTAAATCTCTTCTTGAGCTTGTAAAACTAAGAGGTATGTTCTTGCACCTTAATGAGTTCCTTTTCATTTAGAATGAAGTTTTGTTAGTTATTTTGGACTTTTTTTTTTTTTTTTTTTTTTTCATTTTTTAATATCAAAATGTCAATTACCATGCAATATTTGTAGGATAGGGTTGGTATGCAATTTTTTTTCATTTCATTTTTGAAGGTGGTGTTTGTATGGGTAGTATGCATTGCTTTCTATGGTGTGGCCCATGTGGAGCTCACTATGGGTTGTGTATGGATGTGGATATTCATTGGGCCCAGTGAGGTGTGTGTATGGGTGGATATTCATCTGGTGTTGCCCACCATGAACATGCATTGGCTGAAAATTCAGGCTGGTCTACCAACTAGTTAACTTATACATGCATGTTGTGTATGGGTGTTCGGTAATTTTCTTTTGACTACCCTTTTTATCATATATGCATGAGCAGTGTTTTAAGCAATAGTTAGTGTGTAGCCTAGTATTCACCCCTCTGAAACATGAGGCTTAAGCTATATAGCATGTAGCATAAGCTACAAGCTGCTTCTAAAATTTTAATTAGGGTTGTGCTTGGTTGTGCCAAATATCATGATATGATATTTGGCACCAAATTAGTTTGATTAATAATGAAATTTAATGACATTTTGTGCAACTAAAGACAACATAAAATAATAGGAAAATAAATAAAGATTAAGTTTAAAGGTAAAGAAAGAGCAACCTAATTGATTTAATATGGTTACTAATATTATTCTAGTATAATCATTGAAAGAATTGACTACTTTTTTATTACAAAAAGAAAATGTAATAAATCATTGAAAACATCAATTGATTTTAATGTTTTAGTGAAAAATAACTTGTAATGTAAGCTATGTAGCATATACCATAGGCTATGTAGCGTGTAACATATGAAAAATTAGTATTTTGCATGTGCCACACGACTTAAGCTATTTTCATGAGCTATACGATATTAAGGCTAAGCTAAGCTACATAGAGTATGCTACACGCTACATAGCGAAGCTATTTAAAACAATGCATCTACCTTCTTGATGAGTTGACTAGATTGATTTTGTGTTAGGGTGTGTTCATGTGGGTCCATTGGAGTAATGGGCCCCACCAAGGGTTGGCAATAGGTTGAGTAGGGGTCATCTCGAGCTTGACCTTCGCTAAATGGGCCCAACATTTAGGCTTGACCCCGACCCATGACCAGAAGTGAGATGACTAGGCTTGCTTGTGAGAAGATTCTTATGTGTAAGCATGGCTTGGTCCAACACACTTGTAAAATGATATGAATTAGGGATGCTTGAACTTGTGACGTTTTATTTCTATTCAAACTATGTTGAGAAGAAAAAGGAAAAGTAGAAGAAAAGGGAAGGAAAAGAGAGCTTCTATCATCAGGGATTTATGGGATACTTTGAAAGAGTAGTGATGAGGGTCAAATATTGCATATCAGACACTGATTATTATTGAATTTTACTTACAAGATAATGTTTAATGCCATATTTTAATTATATTTTGATTGCAGGAGGAAATCAAGAGCGTGGTTTAAAAAGTGATATTAACAACGTGGATTTAACGTTATAAAGTCACCAGAGCAAAGGACGCACTCCATAGGACCAAGATCAACGGATTTACATGCCATGGATCCAAGAAAATAAAGCCGTTCACCGTTAAAAAGGCCCGAACCTGATCCAAAATGTAAGATCACAGGGTTCCCACCATCCGATTGACCTGAAAATTCATACAGGGGATGAGGGCCATAAATTAACCGTACACATAAAATTTCATCCATTGAATCACTATGGAAGTGCCCCAACTGACAGATCAGCCCATAAACCGTTGATTCTGGGCCCACCTGATATCTGGAACTACCTCAAAATTATTATTGACGGTTTAAATGAGATGAGAAATAATTTGGACGGTGAAAATTTTTGAAAATCATCACAGTGGACCCCATATGAATAAAGTGTGCATAGTGCATAAGTGCACTACACGTGCGTGGAAAACGTCAGCCGTCTCTGACCGAAAAAGAAAGAAAAAAATGGAAATTTCCGTTTCACGTCAGCGAGCGGACTAACTGCGTCTGACTTACGACTGATTATGGGCCCCACCCTTCGCATGTACGTCTGATCTGTACCGTCCACCGTGAAGAGGGGCTCGAGAGCTTCAAAACCATATTGTCACTTTTCACCCATGCGTGTACACTATGAGATACAGAGGCCACAAAAGGGCTGCCCTGCAACGTTCAAAACTGATCCTTTTGTGATTTCTTCTCTGGGCCACGTAAATGGACGTTCAAAACCACTCATTCTTGACTGAAATTTCGTTCTGAATCCAATGGACGGAGTGGATTTTTCAGAAAATGCTTCCGTGGGGCCCACCGATCACAACAGCGAAATGATGCGAAAGGTTTCGCACATCCGCGAAAACTGACTTTTTCAGGCGGTTTTGGCCCACCATCTTTGATCATATGGTAGATCTGAACCGTCTATCATGTAGAGGACCCAAGAAAGTCCTAAGGGACGATGTTTATTTAGAATTTGAGTGAGAAAAGTGACATATTTCGAGGCACCGAACTTGGCTGCGAAAAAGCTTTCAATGGGCATGCATAGCTTTTCAAATTCGATTCAAATCTGATTTTCACCACTCCAGCAGCTATATAAGGATGTTTTGGATGTGGGGAGTAGAGATTCATACCTTAAAAAGGAAGATCCAGAGCCAAGGAGGAGAAAGAGAAGAAGGAAGAAGAGAGATAAGGGAGATGTTTTTAATATTTTTATTTTATTTTTCTTTCCTAATTAATTTTATGGATTGCTAAACTTCTTAGCTAGGGCTGAGATGAAGCCCCTAATTTGATTGACTCTTGTTTATGTTGAATTTATTTTAATTGGATTGATTTGTTTCTTTTTCTAGTGTGCTTTCCTGAGATTTTCATACTTCTCCATTCTATGAGCTCGACCAAAGTCTAGATATGGATGTTGTTTGGAATATTACTCTAGGTGCTTGTGTCTGACCATGAACAGGTTTCCTATAGAGGAAGAAACAAGATTTACATCTCTCCATGCTTGACCATGGATGGAAAGATGTGATCCATATGCTTTAAAAGATTATACATTCTGTGTGCCCGACCAAGGACATAAGATGTGCTTTGTTTATTAAATTTATATCAATCTGAATTAGAATAAATCAACAGGTAAAATAAGGGTTAGGATAATTAGAGGTGGATTCGAAAGTCCTAGTCTTCTCCTGGATTGAATTTTTCTCATAGTTCTCAGTTATTTTCCATAGATTTGTGATTAGTTTACTTATTAGTTTGCTAAAATATTTGTTGGATTAGTTAAGAAGAGTCTTAAATTTTGAATTGCGACAACCAGTCCTCGTGGGAACGATCTCGTAATACGTACCATATTTACATCTGATTCGTATACTTGCGAGTTAAAATCATTTAAATCAAATTGGTTTAAATTATAACACCAAGTTTTTGGCGCCGTTGCCGGGGACTGTTTCGGTCCAAATTGAATTTAGGATTCTCTCTTATCATAATTCATAGCCTTAGAATTTTACTAACTTTAGGTTAAAGTTTATTTTATTTTATTTTATTTTAAAAACTAACATATTTCCTGTTTTGTAGGGTCCTGATTTGAACTTCTATTTTGGTAATCCCTTTCTAAAATTCTCTACTTTTTCTAATTTCTATTTTTTTAGGAATTTTCTAATTCTAGGCTTTCTTCTTAGAAATTTTCTAATTTTTAATTTTAGATTTAGATTCTTCTTTCAATTAACTTTCTATTTTCTAGTTTTAGAAATTTTTCCCTTTTTAGAAACTAACCGTTGCTTAAGATTTTTTTTTTTCTAGCATTATTTTAGGAAATTGCTTTTATTTTTATTTTTATTTTAACAGGAATTGAAGAAGGAAGCTGTTAAATAAGATTGTCTTCAAAAGGAGAAGCTACCAAATCTTCAGACATCCATCACCTTCTTTTCCGGGTTCTTTCTTCTAATTCTTGTTTACATAGCTTTCTCTTGTTTTTAGGAATTCATAATTTTTAGTTCTAGTCTTATTTCTCTTAGGTTGCATCTTAGTTTAGTTTAGTTTTCTTTCCTACATTTCAGTTATTCAGTTTATGCTAGGGCGTAGATCTTTGAATATAGAACTAGCACCCTTTGATCCTGAAATAGAAAGAACCTTTCGTAAAAGATCTAGAAATATCCTATTCGAAATGACGGATGAGAATGCAATTAAAGCGCTTAGAGATTATTCAGCTCCTGTCCAATTTAATGCGCCTTCATGCATAGTGTTGCCAGCCACCACAGCAGCACACTTTGAACTTAAACCAGGGGTCATACAGTTGTTACCATCTTTCTATGGTTTAGACAAAGAGGATCCATATCATCATGTAAAAGAATTTCTAGACATTTGTTCGACCTTTAGGTTTCAAAACTTCTCAGATGATTCGATCCGTTTGCGCCTTTTTTCTTTTTCTTTGAAGGATAAGGCAAAAGCATGGTTGAATTCTCTAGGAGTTGGGACGATCACTACATGGGATCAACTGTCTAAGAAGTTCTTAAACAAATTCTTCCCTGTTCATAAAACGAATGCTCTCCGTAGAGAAATCACTAATTTCACGCAAAAAGAGGGAGAACACTTTCATGAATGTTGGGAAAGATGGAAGGACTTGCTCCTTAAATGTCCATACCATGGCTTTGAGAAGTGGCAACAAGTTCAATACTTCTATGACGGTTTGACACCTCAAAACCGTCGCATGGTTGATGCCACCAGTGGAGGGTCATTCATGACCAAAAGTGATGTCGAAGCATGGAATTTCTTTGAAACCTTGTGCGAAAATTCCCAACAATGGGACTACTCAAATAGAGGTGAAAGAAATCCCCAACTTCCAAAGAAAGGTGGTATATATGAGATAGGAGTCACACCAAATATTTATACCATACTTGATAGCCTGACACAGAAAGTCGATGCTCTGATGTTGAATAATGGACCTCCACAAACAACTCAAATCGAGTCATGTGCTATATGTTCTAGTCTTGGCCATCCTACGCAGTCGTGTCCATCTGGTGCAGCATTTCCTGAATTTCTCTCTGAACAAGTACATGCTATGAACACCTTTTGGAGACCTGGGAATGATCCTTACTCAAATACCTACAACCCAGGGTGGGCTAGACATCCAAATCTTTCTTAGACAAAAGGACCACAACAAGGAGGACCATCTGAAAATCCTCCTATGCAACCTTACCCACAAGTTGGTAGTCAACAACCTCAACAGTTTTCGCAATATCAACAAGCTCCTGCACAATCTAGGAAACCATCTCTTGAGGATACACTCAATCTTTTTATGCAGAGTTCTCTTCAATTTCAAAAAGACACCCAACAAACTTTACTAGCTAACCAGAAAAGCGTACATGTGAATGCTCAATCTATTGCCAAGCTGGAAGTTCAATTGGGTCAACTTGCTGCCACATTGAGTGAGAGAGAGAAGGGGAGGTTCCCTAGCCAACCTGTGGCAAATCCAAAAGGACAGTTTGAGATTGGCTCTAATTCAAACCAGGAACAATATCATGAGCAAGCCAAATCTATCATTACCCTTAGGTCTGGTAAACAGATCGATAACAAAGTAGAAATGCCTAAGAAAGAATCAAATTCCAAACCGAAAGAGCAAAATGAAGCGGAGAGACATACTATTGCATCTAGAGTCCAAATGCACTCTGACCCTCCAGAAACCACTCCTGTGTCATCCTATGTGCCTAAAGCACCTTTTCCTCAACGTCTGGCACCAGTTAAGAAAGGAAACAACTTTAATGAGATATTGGAGATGTTTAAGCAAGTGCAAATTAATATTCCATTGCTTGATGCTATCAAGCAAGTCCCTGCTTACGCTAAGTTTCTTAAAGATTTATGCACTCAGAAGCGTAAGATACATGTTCATAAGAAGGTCTTCCTTGCAGAGCAACTTAGCTCTATGATTCAACATAACACCTCTGTTCACTCCCCAAGAGCAGGGTTGTGATGTAGTAATAACTCGGTAAGACCGAGGTCGAATCCCAAGGGACTGAAACTTGTACGTTATCTAAAATTAACTAGAACTAGAACTAGGCTAAGATGAAATCTAAACTGAATATAATTTGAGGAATAATGGTGAAAATATTAATCTAAAATTTAGGACAAATCAGAGGTGAGAAACTAGGGATTCAGAGGATCCACTTGTAGAGATCAGAGAGATCTTATGCCTGCTTCAAGAATCATGGAATTTACTGAACTGTCGTTGATCTAGTTTTCAAAGAGATGAAAGGTATATGAATTAGAATGGATTCCATCACCAAACCATGCCCAAGAGACTATGGCAAACAAAAGAATTAAACTAATTACCAACCCATCACATGTATGAAGGTTAGGAAGGGTACCGACATCCGACCATGCCCAGGAGACTATGGTGAACAACAGGGCTTCCTGACGTCATAAACATAAAGAAAAAAAGGACATGCTCCAAGCCATTGCAGACCCATTGTAATTTTAGTCACAACAGACCATTAAAGACTAAACAAAACATGCCATTAATAATCAACTAAAATCAACGTTAATTCAAGAATTAAAATTAAATTAAAGACATAAAATAAAATCTCCCATCTCACCACAAGCTTCACCTCTTAGCCCTAGCTAAGAGGTTCAACCCGCCATGAACGGGTTAAATTTCATAATAAAAGAAAAGAAAAGAAAATACTCTCTCCCTCACGTCTGCTTCAAGTCCCTGCCCGAGCCTCCACGTCTCTCTTTTTCTTCCTTCCTAGACCTGAGTGAATGCTCCCCACGTCCAAAACCTCCTTATATAGCTGCTGGAGTGGTGAAAATCAGATTTGAATCGGATTTGGAAAGCTATGCATGCCCATTGAAAGCTTTTTCGCAGCCCTCTACATGGTGGACGGATCAGATTGGCCAAACAAGCAATGGGTGGGGCCCACTACCGTTCGCAAAAACGGCCAGCGGCCGTGCGTCCGCTGTGCGATTTTTTTTTTTTTTTTTAAGAAGAAAGTCGGTCAGCGTCTTGCTGACCGACTTAACTCGTTTGGTGCACGACGAGTGCACATGTGCACTGTACACACTCATCTCATATGGGGTCCATTGCACTGTTTAGGAGAAATCTGCACCGTCCATCTATTTTGACTCCTCATTTAAGGCGTCAATAATAATTTTGAGACAGTTCCAGATATCAGGTGGGCCCAGAATCAACGGTTTATGGACTGATCTGTCAGTTGGGGCACTTCCCGAGATCTTCAATGACTGAAATTTTATATGTAGGGTTAATTTATGGTCCTCAGGCGACGTATGAAGTTTCGAGCCGAACGGATGGTGGGAACCTCGTGATCTTGCATTCTGGACGTCCTTCAGGCCACTTGAGCTTCAATTTCTAACTTTTCTCGGATTTCTGACCGTGTATATTTGTCAATCTTGGTCCCCTGGAATGTGTCCCTTGCCTTTAGCGTCATCAGATCGTTAAATCTCAACTTTTAACGTCCTTTTTCCATCCATGCTCATAAAATCACTTTGCCACATAAGAATGAGAAAACGAGCCATTAGACAGCATTATATTCGTAAATCTAGACAATATCTGGGGTCTAATATGCAATATTTGACCCTCAACAACCTCTCCTAAATTTAGGGATCCAGGAGCTCCTACCATTTCTTGTGTCATAGGAGATCATAAGGTTGAGAAGGCATTGCTTGATTTAGGGGCGAGCGTTAATTTGTTGCCATATTCTGTGTATGAGCAGCTAGGACTTGGTGAACTGAAATCAACTAAAATAAAACTACAATTAGCTGATAGATCTGTCAAGGTGCCCCGTGGTATTATTGAGGACGTGTTAATCCAGGTTGATAAGTTTTATTTTCTAGTGGATTTCATCGTTCTTGATACTCAGCCTGTCCCGAATCCTACGAGTCAAATCTCGGTTATCTTGGGATGTCCATTCTTAGCTACATCCAATGCTATTATAAATTGCAGGAATGGAGTCATGAAGTTGTCTTTTGGTAACATGAAGATTAAACTTAATGTTTTCAATGCTGGACAACAACCGGCAGACTCGGATGATATTTTTGAGGTGAACATGATTGATAGTCTAGTGCATGATTCTTTCTTTAAATCTTCCGAAGACGCACTGGAGACTTGTGTAACACATTTTGGCATAGACTTTGACATAGAAAGTTCCATCGAAGAAGTCAATGCATTGCTCGACTCTAATTCTATAATGGATACTACAAAATGGAAAGTAAAAGTGGAACTTCTTCCACCATCTGAGTCTAAACCGGTCCCGTCTGTTGAGAAACCACCCGAACTTGACCTTAAACAATTACCTGAAACTCTCAGGTATGCATTTTTAGGTCCTTTTGAGACCCTACCTGTCATCATAGCTTCTAACCTCGATAAGGAACAAGAGGGCAAGTTGCTTAATGTTCTTAGAGAACATAGGGCAGCTATTGGGTGGACAATAGCGGACATAAAGGGAATAAGCCCCACTGTGTGTATGCATCGTATTCATCTTGAAGAAAATGCAAAAACATCACGTGAAATGCAAAGGAGGCTTAATCCTAACATGAAAGAGGTCGTACGGGCGGAGGTGCTTAAATTGTTAGATGTTGGTATCATTTACCCTATTTCGGATAGCACGTGGGTCAGCCCAGTTCAAGTTGTTACAAAAAAGTCTGGGATTACGGTGATAAAAAATGATGATAATGAATTAGTACCAACCCGCATGACTACGTGTTGGCGAGTTTGTATTGATTACCGTAAACTGAACCTGGTCACCAGGAAGGATCACTTTCCTCTTCCTTTCATAGATCAGATGCTTGAGAGATTGGCAGGGCATAACTATTATTGTTTCTTGGATGGTTATTCTGGGTACAATCAGATTCCCATTGCTCCCGAGGATCAAGAGAAAACCACATTTACATGTCCTTTTGGTACATATGCCTATCGGCGTATGCCATTTGGGCTATGTAATGCGCCTGTTACTTTTCAACGATGCATGATGAGTATTTTTTCAAACATGGTTGAGTATTTTCTCGAGATTTTCATGGATGATTTTTCCATTTTTGGCTCTTCCTTTGATGAATGCTTATACCATCTATCTCTAGTTTTAGAAAGATGTAAAGAAACGAACCTGGTATTGAATTGGGAAAAGTGTCATTTTATGGTTCAAAAAGGGATTGTACTCAGGCATGTTATTTCAAGTAAAGGTATTGAAGTTGATAAAGCCAAGATTGATTTAATTTCTAGTCTTCCTCCACCTAAAATGGTGAAGGAAATTAGATCATTTTTAGGGCATGCGGGATTCTACAGGAGATTCATTAAGGATTTTAGCAAAATTTCTCGACCCTTGTGCAGTTTATTAGCTAAGGATGTTGCATTTGACCTTGATGATGATTGTCGGAAAGCTTTTGACAAGTTAAAGCTTTTATTAACTTCTGCTCCAATCATCCAACCACCTAATTGGAGTTTACCTTTTGAGCTTATGTGTGATGCTTCTGATTATGCTGTTGGAGCCGTCTTAGGGCAACGATTGGACAAAATACCTCATGTCATTTATTATGCTAGTAGGACTCTAAATGATGCTCAACTGAACTACTCTACCACTGAAAAAGAGTTGTTGGCAGTGGTATTTGCTCTAGACAAATTCAGGTCATATCTCATTGGATCGAAGGTTATAGTGTTTTCAGATCATGCAGCATTGAAATATCTTCTTTCTAAAAAAAATGCTAAACCTCGATTGATTTGTTGGATTCTCTTGCTACAAGAATTTGACATTGAAATTCGGGATAAAAAGGGTTCCGAAAATGTGGTAGCCGACCATTTGTCTAGACTTGTCTTGGAGCCCACAGTGGATCTTGTGCCAATGAACGAGTCTTTCCC
Source organism: Magnolia kwangsiensis (assembly GCA_037074715.1). NCBI lineage: Eukaryota > Viridiplantae > Streptophyta > Magnoliopsida > Magnoliales > Magnoliaceae > Magnolia > Magnolia kwangsiensis. The sequence goes on from CM073582.1 coordinate 81,492,005, forward strand.
TGATGAACAACTTTTAACTATTTCTCAATTACCTTGGTATGCGGATATCGTAAATTATCTTATTACAAGTCAGATTCCTTCTCATTGGACTAAACAGGATAAATCCAAATTTCTTGCTGAGGTTAAACATTTCTTCTGGGATGATCCATACCTATTCAAACTCTGTCCTGACCAGGTCATTAGGAGATGTGTACCTGAGAGTAAGTTTCATAGTATAATCTCCTTTTGTCATGACCATGCATGTGGTGGTCATTTTGGTTCAAAGAAAACAGCTGCAAAAGTTTTACAAAGTGGATTTTATTGGCCTACACTTTTTCGAGACACACATGCCTTTTGTTCTACATGTGATCGATGCCAACGTATGGGTAATATTTCTCGTAGGAACATGATGTCACTTACCAATATTCTCATTGTTGAGATATTTGATGTTTGGGGTATTGACTTCATGGGTCCATTTCCCCCATCATTCGGTTATATGTATATCCTTGTGGCTGTCGATTATGTCTCTAAGTGGGTGGAAGCAGTGCCATGTAAAACGAATGATCACAAAGTTGTGGTCCGTTTCTTGAAAGAAAATATCTTTTCTCGTTTTGGTACTCCTCGGGCAATCATAAGTGATGGTGGTACTCATTTTTGCAATAAACTGTTTGAATCTTTAATGAAAAAATATTCCATCACCCATAAAGTTGCAACTCCATACCATCCATAAACAAGTGGTCAAGTAGAAGTTTCGAATCGGGAGATTAAACAAATTTTAGAGAAAACAGTTCGCCCTGATCGTAAGGATTGGTCGCAACGTTTGAATGATGCTCTTTGGGCGTATCGTACGGCTTTCAAAACCCCGATTGGAATGTCTCCCTATAGGCTTGTCTTTGGAAAAGCATGTCACTTACCTGTGGAATTAGAACATCATGCTTATTGGGCCATCAAAACCTTTAATTTTGACTTAAACAAGGCTGGAATGCACCGTAAACTTCAACTCAATGAGTTAGAAGAAATTCGAAATGAGGCATATGCGAATGCAAAAATTTATAAAGAACGAACGAAATTTTTTCATGACCAGTCAATTCTTCGCAAGATATTTGAACCAGGTCAGAAAGTCTTATTGTATAATTCTAGGTTACGCCTCTTTCCTGGAAAACTACGTTCGCGATGGTATGGTCCTTATCAGGTAGTAACAGTATTTCCTCATGGAGCAGTCGAGATTAAAAATCTTAAGGACGGAAATATTTTCAAAGTGAATGGTCAACGACTGAAACCTTATTTGGTGGATTTGGTTAATCAAGATGTTGAGAAAGTTAATTTGGAGGACCCAGGTTTTCAAGATTGATTAATTCATGGTCTATTTTTGTCTGGCTGAAGACGTTAAACTTAGCGCTCCTGGGAGGCAACGCAGTTTTTCTTTTTATTTCTTTTTCCTAGTTAGTTATTTCAATGTTTGTCAGTACCATTGCTGCAAACCCTCACGAGACTACAACTCGTCCACTAGGGGTAACCTAGGAGTTTAAAGGCTTATTGCATGCGCTAAATGCAATCGAGAGCACCTGCGAAAATGGTATAGGTAGGCTTTTCTTTTGTGATTTATTTTTGTTATTTTAGTTTTGTTGATTTCTCTCTTATGCTGACTCATTTTTACGTTGATATTTTGGGAAAGCCTCTTGATTCTCCGTGTAGGTACTATCTTTCCATCACTCCTCTTTTACTTTCATTGTCCCATGTGCATTGCTTGCTTATTTCTTTTACATTGAGGACAATGTAGATTTTAGGTTGAGGGTGGGAGATTAGGTTACCTAATCAGTATTTTCTTGGTCTTGAGCAAAAATTGTGCAAATTGTGTAAATTGTGCAAAAATTTTATGTTGAAGGATAGTTGTGATTTTAATATTATAAAATAGAGAATGTTGGGAATTAATGCCTCTAGAATTTCATCGTATGTTAGATTTCACAGTTAAGTTTGAGTTGTTAACTCGTGATTAGAAGTTTTAAACATTGATTGAATCATGATCTCACAAGATACATCTCGCTTACACATTAAATGATTAACTTGGTAATCTCTAAGCATGAATGGAATCAGCTTGATTGAATCATGATCTCACAAGATACATCTCGCTTACACATTAAATGATTAACTTGGTAATCTCTAAGCATGAATGGAATCAGCTTGAAAAAAAATATATATATATTTTGTTCAGGAAAAGAAGAATTAAAAGGGTAAGTCGCATAATCTTTACCATAGGTTTGCTCCCTATAGGTGTAGATTCGATCCCCCATGGTTGATAGTTAGAAAAAAAATATTAGGTGACAAGTTTTCACCATAGGTTTGCTCCCTATAGGTGAGGATTTGATTCCCCTCCTTGGCGTTACTGTTTATGAACAAAATCAAAGGCTGGTATAATGAAAAGTTAACCTGTCAGGCAAGTGTTGGTTTCAGTAGTCATGCATTCCGTTGTTAATTACCAATGATATCATAAATTTGACAATTGGATCTCTTAATGAATGTAAGATGAGATTACACTATACACTCATGGAACTCAATGTTTAGAATGTTCTAATTAATGGATTAATATTTTGAATTTGATTATGAAGTTTACCGTGAGCTTGATTCCTGGAGAAAGTTCCACACACCATTCATGAATCTTAGAATTCTCACATCTCGACTATATGTTCATAAGTCACTTGGGTTTAAAGGAATTGTCATTTAGTTTTGAAATTATTTTTCGCATGTTTTGCTCAGGACTAGTAAAATGCTGGTTGGGGGTTGTGATGAGGGTCAAATATTGTATATCAGGTAGGGTGCTAGATACATAGGCGCTCAAGTTAAAATCATTTAAATCAAATTGGTTTAAATTATAACATCAAGTAGGGTGCTAGATACATAAGTGCTCAAGTTAGACACATGGCATACATCAACGTAAATTAAACCTGCCATGCTGTGGAATTAATTGTTGCCTAGTCACAGTCCCAAAATCAGGTTGATTGAGCAATCTTAGCCTTTGATTAGTGGGCACTTGGCTGTTGAAATAGGACCCTTTTATATTTTTCATTTTAAACCGTCCAATAAATGTCCACCAATCCAATAGTTAGATAATCAAATAAGTGTAATTGTTGGTTCATGATATAACTAAATTGGAACCCATGATTTTAACAATTTTAATTTGAATTACTTTTGGATCGCACATGCAATTTCTAAGTACTTGCATATCATCCATCAAATTTAGCGAGGACGTCAAAGTTTTCTCTTTAACCTCCTTCTCTCTCTTAACATTTTTTTACAACACAACCCTAAACAAAACTTAATAAAAAGATATTGCTAACCGTAGGAGTACTGAAGTCGATGTAACATTTTAAACACTCCCCTCAAGCCATAGGATAGATATCACACAAGCCTAGCTTGCTTCAGATATCTTTAATTTAGTAATTCCATGTCGATTGGAAGCCTTCATGAAGATGCCGGCCAATTGCTTGTTTGAACGAATGAATGGAGTAATTCGGACAAAGTGACATTCCACCTTTTTTTTTTTTTTTTTTTTTTTTAATATTGTAATTTCTTTAATTTTTATAGAAAGGTAGGAGCACACTACCTATTATTGTGTTAAATTGCAAAAATGGCTTTATAAATTTTGGGTGGGTGCCACAAAAAAGAAACGGGCCTCACCTATAATATAAAATTGCCTTATTAGACCTATGCAACTAGGGGTGTCAATGGGTCGGGCTCGGGCCTTTCAAAATAAGAATTTTGAATAGGCTTGGTGTAACGCCCGTGAAAAATCCGTACTTGGGCTCGAGTACCAACTCGACCCGAAATCGCGTAGAAATAATTTCTATGGAAATTAAGCGTAAGTTAGCTAGCGCAACGCTAGAGTAGCTGGGAAATAGTCCCTGATCACTTTAAATACATTCTTCAAGACCCAAATCGAGTAGAACAAACAACTCTACAATACTCTATAACCTCGGATCAAACTCTAAGCGGGTTTGTTCTCTGGACCACATTGAACTTTTGTATTGGATTTAGACCGCGCGTTGAAGGTCCGATACCTCCTATCTTAGACCGTTAGAACCGCCTAGCTGGACTTGACAATCATCTCGAAAATCAAGTCAAACCGATAATCACAGACTATTTCGTTGAACCCGGACTGAAGCGACCGCGAATAGGGACAGATTTGGAATTTCAAATTCAAATCTGGCACATGACTTGACGCGTCAGTATTAAGCGTTCTGACCGTCAGAATTCGTCCAGATTACACCCTCGGATCAGGAAAAATTTCTAATTATTATCATGAGACTTTCAGCCCTGATCTACGTGCGGTGACCGCTGAACTGAAACTGGTCCGCCACGTGCGATCTGCGAACCCTGCCAGACTGAAAACTTAATACGTGCTACATCTGGTACGCATGAGCTTAAGTCTGATCGCAATCGACCAGGGGACCACCAGAAAGCAGCTTTTGGACCGAAACAGCCCCGAAATGGATAGGCACCAAGTAAACTTCGTTCCGGAGCCTAATTCCGGCGTTTTTAAGCTTATAAAAGGGGTTGAAACCCTCATTTCCATCTCCCATCAAAAAATAGCAAACCCTAGGAGAAAAGGAGAGAGAGTTTGAGAGAGAGATTGGAAGGGATTTTTTCCGCTTCCGAGCCGCCGACTGCTGGTGCTTCAGCACTTCTTCCCAATCACCTGGCTGGTGATTTCTCCACTTTTTCAGGTATAAAATAACCCTAGAACTTGCTGATTTAGGGTTTACTTAGAATCATGGCATGTTAGCTAACGTATTCCATAAATCAGGTTCTCCTACTGCCGTAGACGAAGCGTACACGCTTCGTTCAAAATCCCGCAACCGTAAGACACTAGGTGAGGATTTTAGACGCTTTGATTGACGGTTTACAATGCTTTCAATGTCGTTTAATAGTAGATTATCGACGGCATCGCCGTTTGACATGTACAACATGTTCTTCGTTTCCTGTTTCGTAAATTAACGAAGAATATGAGATTTAGGGCATTTTAGTCATTTGTAGGAAGTACGGTCTACATGCATATTTTGCTGACGTGATTGACATGGTTTGTTGTCGCATTAGGGAGTTAGGAATGCTTGCATAATCAGTTTGGCGAAGAGATTCGCCTAGTTGCGCACTTTGGGTCGACATACTATATGTAGACTTAAGTGTGTAGTGTATGTGTTTGTATAAATGCTTGTATTAGTATGTATTGAATTAAATGATGTTATGTAGTAGTTGAGATTGATTTCTTGATTAATATGCTGACCTAAATGATTTCCTATATGTTGACCTTATGCATGATTCCATTACATGCATGGAATGTATGTGTTTGAAGATTTGCTTAAGTTGAATGTTATAACATGTGTTAACATGCTCACATGATGTATTTCAATTCTAATACCTTTGCATATAGTGCTAATGTGATTTCATAGGTGTGTGGGACTAGACTTAGTCCAGGCGGTCGGTAACCGAGCGAATTCGTGGCTGACTGGTCATAGCCACGAACGACGCGTCGATGAACGTGATTCGTGTTTAGAGTTGGTGGCAGTGGTTAGGCCACGCGAAGTGTTTTACGCACTTCATGTCGTTCGACTTGAGATGCGATCGCGCTAGTCGAGCCCGTCAAGTAACCCGACTGGCCGATGTATGTTCACCTTGTATGTGTCATAACTGCTTGAACCTAGGGTACTGAACTTACCATTGTAATCCCTGTTAACCATGGTACCTTGATCCACGAAGACTCATGAGCCGGGCATGGTGGTATGGGACACCGTGGTCGAGCTGTCGGCCTACGCTGGGGCCACAAACCTCCCCGTAGTAACCAGTGAGCACCTAAACTCGTGAGCAGATTATGGTGGTATGGGACACTATATTCTAGCTGTCGACCTACACTGATCAGGCGACGAGCCCTTTGTAGTGACCGCGAGCGTATTCTGAGTCCACGGGAGGCGACGACCCTTCCGTTGCAGTAGAGTACGGTAGGCCTGTATTGATAAGGTGATGGGGGAGCGGTGCAACGAGTGCGAGCAACAGCCCTGGCAGCCCTTGCAGTGACCTACGAAATATACATCGTATGAGATTACTAGGAGTGACGACCCTAGACAGGATCTGTGTTGGGATTGATACAAGGGAAGTACCTTAGTTTCCCAATCCTGCTGTTTGAATGGACTAATAACAACTTAGAAATCATATCACCATAGCATTGCATGTGCCTGGAAGATGTGGAGCACTCTAGGGAGTGTGGCATGCCGCGGTCGTAAGATGTTGCCGCATGAGGGTGATCGTCGGTGAGGGCATACATCACGTCATATCATCTTGCATTAACAACAGTATTAGGATTGTCTGATTTACTGCTTTACTATTATCGCGTGATTGAATTGTGAACATGCTAATCTTTGCTCTATGATTCCACTGAGTTGATCACTCATTCCCACGTTACAGGATGGTGTTTGCAACACCCACCAGACCCTGTTGTAGATGCAGGTGAGGACGAGATCCAGGAGGTGGAGCCAGAGATTGACGAGGACTAGAATGAGTTCTCGTATATGCAGTATCACGACGGCTTCCCATAGGCGACCTGGATCGAGGGGACTTTAGTGGGACTATTTTGAACATTATTCTTTTGTTTATGTACATGTATATGAGACTCAGAGATGTAGTCATACTTCGGACACAGATGAGATTTACTTTGTTTTTCCATACAGTGATATATATATTGTTTAGTCTTCCGCTTGCTTTTATCACTGGATCTGAAGTATGAATTGCAGTTTTGGTATACTTTTACTCATGTGAATGCTTTAAATCAGACAACATTGAATCATAATCATTTTTGTTGCATAAGTGACGGTCTGGAACTCGGGAGTTGAGTTTATACACGACCCCCGATTTTCAGGGTGTTACACTTGGCCGGACAGCCTGACTTGAAATAGTTCAAAATCTAGGCCGAAACCAACTCCAAGCCTGGTCCGTTGACAACCCTATATCCAACAACAAGCCCAACCTCGCCTAAAAAAAAAAAAAAAAAAAAAAAAAAACTAAAAGAGCTGAGAGAATCCAAGCTGCTTGCAACAAAAGGGCCCAGAGACCAATCTAGCAGAGGGAAAGATGTTCGAGGAGGACACGAGTCATGCCACCATAGCTTGCTCAACGCCTAGATCTGAATACCAAACTCCTGCACAAAATAGGGCCACTCCAAAGCAATCTGTTGAGGGTCAAATATTGCATATTAGACCCCGGTTATTTCCTGAATTTATGTATAAGATACCGTTTAAAGGCCGATTTAATCGTGTTTATGCTGCAGGTTGAATTTAGGAGCTTAAGTTGGAAAATAATGTTAAAAGCATGAATTTAACACCCTGATGACACCAAGGCAAGATACGGACTCCAGGGGACCAAGATCAACGCCAGGGATCAGAAAAAAATCAAAGAACTGAAGCTCAAATGGCCTAAAACTCATCCAGAATGAAAGATCACATGTTCCCACCATCCATTCGGTTCGAAACTTCATATGTGGCCTGAGGACAAGAAATTAACCATACAAGTCAAATTTCAGCCGATGGATCTCTCTAAAAGTGGCTCAACATACAGATCAGCCCCAAAAATCTTGATTTTAAGCCCACCTGATATCTGGAACTGCCTCAAAATTCTCATCAATGGTCAACATAATATGACAAACGGGATGGACGGAGCAGATTGTATACATATATCATGATGGACCCCACGCACGCCAGCCGTGCACTGCAAAAGCTTCAGTCGGTCAGCGTTGAGCTGATCGACGATGTCACTCTCCATCTCTGTTTCAAACGGCGGACGCACCAGCGTCCGCCGTTTTCATGTAGTGGGGCCCACACATCTCGAAGTTCAGAAATCAGGACCGTCTATTGCATCCATAGGGGGGGTACAACCCTCACCTAGGCGTCCGTTTTACACCATGCAAGCTATGGGAAGATTCTGGCCGTTGGAAGCAGAATGGACGGCGGAATCAAAGATCAAGTGGACCACGCCAAAACGGCTCCAAAACTAAGCAATTCTGGACGGATTTTCGTCCTGAAGACAATGAACGGAGTGGATTTTACCCCTTGCATCCATCAATAGTCCACCAATCATCACAAAGCTTGTGCGAAAGCTCTGTTCCGCACACCGACTTGCGGTTCTCCTTTGTGGGCCACCATCATGATCCGAATGTCCGATCTGGACCATCCATTAAGAGCCCAAGGTCCGTCTTGCCAAGGCCTAGGTGGCAAAATTGTGAAGGACTGCGAGGATCGGGTCTTTACCGTCTAAACAGAGGTCGGACGGTAGTGAGAAAACTCATGTGGGCCATGCAGAAATCAATCCAAAATCAGCTGTTTCTGGCTAGTTTTTCGAGAGGAACATGTTGGACGGGGTGGATCTTACAAGAAATACTAGGATGTGGGTCCCACCAGGAAATCAATGTCCACCTCTTCCTGCGCAAGAACGGAGCTGCGAAAGCTCTTCTAGCACCGACTGCCTACTGCCCTATAAAAGAAAGAGAAAAGAGGGGGAGAGGTTTTTCATTCAGCCTTGGATCAGATCCAAAGTGGGGACGTGGAGTGCAGCCGTGGAGGCGAGGTTGAAGTCAGTTTCGGGAGTTCTTTTCTTCCTTTTTCTTTTTTTTTTTTTTTCGTTTATTTCTTTCCTTTCATATTTTTCCTAGTTTTAGCATGACCATGCTAGGCTAAAGCTCTTAGCTAGGGCTAAGAGGTGAAGCTTATGGATAGATGGGAGACTCTATTTTTAGCCTTGATTTATTCTGAACCAACATTGATTTTAGTTTTATTAATGGCATGTTTTGTTTAGTCTTTAATGGTCTGTTGTGACTGAAATTACAATGGGTCTGCAATGTCTTGGAGCATGTCCTTTTTCCTTTATGTTTATGACGTCAGGAAACCCTGTTGTTCACCATAGTCTCCTGGGCATGGTCGGATGACGGTACCCTTCCTAACCTTCATACATGTGATGGGTTGGTAATTAGTTTAATTCTGTTGTTTGCCATAGTCCCCTGGGCATGGTTTGATGATGGAATCCATTCTAATTCATATACCTTTCATCTCTTTGAAAACTAGATCAATGGTAGTTCAGTAATTTCCATGATTTTTGATGCAAGTATAAGATCTCTCTGATCTCTACAAGTGGATCCTCTGAATCCCTAGTTTCCTTACCTCTGATTTCTCTTATAAGTTTTAGATTAATAGTTTACAATTATTCCTCAATTTATAATTCAATTCAGATTTCATCTCATTCTAGATCTATTTCCAGTTAATTTTAGATAACGTACAAGTTTCAGTCCCTTGGGATTCGACCTCAGTCTGACCGAGTTATTACTACATCACAACCCTACACTTGGGGAGTGAACAAGTTTTTGGCGCCGTTGCCGGGGACTGACGGCTACGTTTTTCTGAGATTAACTAGTTTTAGGATTAGTTTAAGATTAGGATTTCTAGTTTTAGATTTTTCTTTCTTAGAACTAACTTTACTGTTTTGTAGGGTCCTTGATAAATCGTCTAAAGTGGTAACTTTGTCCGAATTTCTCTACTTTTTCTATTCTTTAGATTAGGTCGTATCTCTTAGATACTAACTATTTTATTTTGTTTTTCAGGTTTTAACCTAGGAATCTCTAATTGGGTAACTTCTTTCTAACTTCTCCCCCTCTTACTTTCCACTTTGCTATAGGACCTTCTCTTCTATTTTTCATAGGATTAAATTCAGATTAAGTGTTTCATCATGTATATGCACGAGTGGCAACGTCAGTATGCTGAGAAAAATAACTTATTTTGGGATGATGATCATATAAATCAACCTATGTCTTAAAACTTTTCTGAAACTATCATCGAGAACCGATCAAAATATAAAAATCCACCGGTTAAGAAGTCCTTACGTGATTATATGCAGGAGAACAATTACACCCCACAGATTAACAAAACAGTACGTGAGTGTTGGGGTTATCATAACTATGGTTGTGAGAATTATTATAACCCATCCGATAAAACAATGCGTGATTGTATCATGAGTGATAATAAGTATTGCCAACCAGCAGATTCTCTCACCTATGATCCGTATGACTACAATCAGTGGAAACATCAAAATTGAAAAAATGAACCAACAACATGTCATAATGATTATTCTCTTGGATCCCCTACCTTTGAGATCCAACCAAAAACGATCCAAGAGGATTCATATCAGAGTGACATGACCTATCTTGAGGAAATTCGAAACGTAGTGGAAACACTCATGTCGCGCCTTGAAAAGATAGAGGAGGCTTGCTCATCCCAACCACAACCCAATCCAGAAATACAATGCGAGGAAAGTGATCCGCACTCACTTTTGAAAGAATCTAGAATTTGGAATGAGGAGTTGGATTCCGTTAATGAGCATATAGTTCAATTTCCTGATGAGTCGATCTCGATGACTGTTCGAAAGAATGGTGAAGATACATGGGTATCTTTTAAATACATTGATGATGACACAGTTTCCTTACATAACACACAAGATTTCAATGATGAGGAAGAGGTTAGTTTATGCGAACCTCAACCCATGTTAGGTGTAGAATGTGAGGAAAGTGATCCCATCCCAAATGTGCACTGCACTGGACTATACAATGATGGGTATTGGGATGATGATCATGAATGTGCAGCCTAAATTCTCCCTAAATCAATCTCAAATCTGGTCCAGGTCAACGATCAAGACGTGCACGAAGTGATCGGTCAGGAAGATCTACTCCACTCATCTGACATACCTGATTTAAATGTGGAGAATGAACCTCTTACAACCGACTCTTCTAACTCTTGTGAGACATGTTTAGACCACTCCCTTGAATTGAATGATGATATGATTCGGGAGGAGGAGTTGCTCGCTACGACTCTGGAATTTGAAACCACTCAGTTGAGGCCACCATCTGAGTTGCAAACAATTGAGAATTCAGCGCCTCAATTGAGTAATTTCAATGAACAGAGTAATCACATCAATGCTTCACTTACTGATTTTCAATCTATCTGTGCAGGATTGGAGCAAGAGAGCGTACCTCCATCCACTTTCAAGAATGATGGATTCTTTACGCAGATCATCACAAGCCACAATAAGTCACACTCAGCTGAATTTTCTAACTCTTGGGATTGCTTGACACACTTTGTAGTTTCAAACGATCCCATGTTAAGAAACAAAGCGGATGCCTTACAAGACAATATCTCGGTAGTCGTCACTGACCGAGAGAACCCTTATTCTAAAACCTTCTCTTTCCCTGATCTCAAATGTCTACCAGTAAAGGAAGAGGATCTGAAAATTGAACCGAAGTTTGGAGCTTCGGAATGTGTTGAGACTACATCACTTCTTAAGAAGTTTTTTGAACTTTATTTATTTGTAGTCTCTGATTCACCACGCGATACTAACGTTTAAACTTCTTCTGTCTTAGGTGAATTGTATATATTATGGACACCTCAAGCAATTCAATGGAAGATTTCTTATGAGGTACATAAGTCTCTCTGGAAAATCATGCTCCAGAGCGTTCAAGCCTATTGTAAAAAGGGCTTTTGGATGATCCTGTTAAGGAACTTACTGAGAAACTTATCAAGATATTGGCCGGAAGGGGAACCTTGCGGTATGATCGATTCAATGTTTGTGGGTAACATTACTGCAAAACCTCACGAGACTACAACTCGTCCACTAGGGGTAACCTAGGGGTTTAAAGGCTTGTTGCATATGCTAAATGCAATTGAGAGCACCTGTGAAAGTGGTATAGATAGGATTTTATTTTTGTTATTTTTATTTTATTTTCTCTCTTGTGCTAATCTACTCTCTCCCAGCGATCTCTTGAAAAATCTCTCTTGATTCGTTATTCAGGTACTATCCTCCCATCACTTCTCATTTACTTTCGTTGTCCTATGTGCATTGCATGTTCATATATCTTTTACATTGAGGACAATGTAGATTTTTGGTTGGGGGTGGGAGATTAGGTTTCCTAATCAGTATTTTTTTTGTCTTGAGCAAAAATTGTGAAAATTTTTAAAATTTTTCTGACAATTCTTGTGAATTCAATGTGATTTTGATATCGATCTTTGATTTAGAATTACGAGATACGTGATGTTGGTAATTTATGACTCTTGGATTTAGTTACTTGATAGATTCCACAGTTGAGTTCGAATTATTAATCCATGATTAGAAGTTGTAAACATTGATTGAGTCATGAGTTCACATATCACATATCGCTTTCACATTAAGGTTTCAGTCTGATATTGAAGGGTTAACTTGGTAATCACTAAGCATGTGAGGAAATCGCTTGAAATTTGCCCTTCATGATGAATTGAAGAAAAAATGCCTAACAGGATTGATATGAAAAGAAAAAAAAAAAGAAAGAAAGAAGAAGATATCTTTGGAAAGATTTGGGTGAATAATCTTCACCATAGGTTTGCTCCCTATAGGTGTGGATTTAATTCCCCATGAATGATATGAAGAAAAGGGTTGGGTGTATAATCTTCACCATAGGGTTGCTCCCTGTAGGTGAGGATTTGATCCCCCTTCTTAGTGTTACTATTCAAAAAAAATAAATAATCAAAGACCGGTTAAATGAGAAGTGATCTGTGTGGCAAGTTTTAGTTTAGGTTGGTTGTCATGAATTCCTTTGTTGGTTACCAATGATATCATGAAATTGACGATTGGACCTATTATTAGTGATAAGCCAAGATTACACTATATACCCATGAAACTCAATGTTTAGAATTATTCTAATTGATGGATTAATACTTTGAACTTGATTATAAAGTTTACTGTGTGCTTGAGTCCATGAGAAAATAATTTCTAACATTCACGAATCTTAGATTTCTCATGTCTGAATTGTTTTTCAAGAAATCACTCGAGTTCATAGAAATTGTCTTGTAATTCTCAACTTATTTTTCGCATATTTTGCTCAGGATTAGCAAAATGCTGGTTGAGGGTTGTGTTGAGGGTCAAATATTGCATATTAGACCCCGGTTATTTCCTGAATTTATGTATAAGATATTGTTTAAAGGCCGATTTAATCGTGTTTATGCTGCAGGTTGAATTTAGGAGCTTAAGTTGGAAAATAATGCTAAAAGCATGAATTTAACACCCTGATGACACCAAGGCAAGATACGGACTCCAGGGGACCAAGATCAATGCCAGAGATCAGAAAAAAATCAAAGAACTGAAGCTCAAATGGCCTAAAACTCATCCAGAATGAAAGATCACATGTTCCCACCATCCATTCGGTTCGAAACTTCATATATGGCCTGAGGACAAGAAATTAACCGTACAAGTCAAATTTCAGCCGATGGATCTCTCTAAAAGTGGCTCAACATACAGATCAGCCCTAAAAATCTTGATTTTGGACCCACCAGATATCTGGAACTGCCTCAAAATTCTTATCAACGGTCAACATAATATGACAAACAGGATGGACGGGGCAGATTACATACATATATCATGATGGACCCCATATGGGGCTGTGCGTGCACAAAGTGCACGCACGCCAGCCGTGCACTGCAAAAGCTTCAGTCGGTCAGCGTTGAGCTGACCGACGATGTCACTCTCCACCTCTGTTTCAAACAACGGATGCACCAGCATCCGCCGTTTTCATGTAGTGGGGCCCACACATCTCGAAGTTCAGAAATCGGGACCGTCTATTGCATCCATAGGGGGGGTATAACCTTCACCTAGGCATCCGTTTTACACCATGCAAGCTATGGGAAGATTCTGGCCGTTGGAAGCAGAATGGACGGCGGAATCAAAGATCAAGTGGACCACACCGAAATGGCTCCAAAACTAAGCAATTCTCGACGGATTTTCGTCCTGAAGTCAATGAACGGAGTGGATTTTACCCCTTGCATCCATCAGTGGTCCACCAATCATCACAGAGCTTGTGCGAAAGCTCTGTTCCGCACACTGACTTGCGGTTCTCCTTTTTGGGCCACCATCGTGATCCGAATGTCCGATCTGGACCATCCATTAAGAGCCCAAGGTCCATCTTGCCAAGGCTTAGGTGGCAAAATTGCGAAGGACTGTGAAGATCGGGTCTTTACCGTCTAAACAGAGGTCGGACGGTAGTGAGAAAACTCATGTGGGCCATGCAGAAATCAATCCAAAATCAGCTGTTTCTGGCTGGTTTTTCGAGAGGAACATGTTGGATGGGGTGGATCTTAAAAGAAATACCAGGATGTGTGTCCCACCAGGAAATCAGCGTCCACCTCTTCCCGCGTAAGAACGGAGCTGCGAAAGCTCTTCCAGCACCGACTGCCTACTGCCCTATAAAAGAAAGAGAAAAGAGGGGGAGAGGTTTTTCATTCAGCCTTGGATCAGATCCAAAGTGGGGACGTGGAGTGCAGCCGTGGAGGCGAGGTTGAAGTCAGTTTCGGGAGTTCCTTTTTTCCTTTTTCTTTTTTTTTTTTTCGTTTATTTCTTTCCTTTCATATTTTTCCTAGTTTTAGCATGACCATGCTAGGCTAAACCTCTTAGCTAGGGCTAAGAGGTGAAGCTTATGGATAGATGGGAGACTTTATTTTTAGCCTTGATTTATTCTGAACCAACATTGATTTTAATTTTATTAACGGTATGTTTTGTTTAGTCTTTAATGGTCTGTTGTGACTAAAATTACAATGGGTCTGCAATGTCTTGGAGCATGTCCTTTTTCCTTTATGTTTATGACGTCAGGAAACCCTGTTGTTCACCATAGTCTCCTGGGCATGGTCGGATGACGGTACCCTTCTTAACCTTCATACATGTGATGGGTTGGTAATTAGTTTAATTCTGTTGTTTGCCATAGTCCCCTGGGCATGGTTTGATGATGGAATCCATTTTAATTCATATAACTTTCATCTCTTTGAAAACTAGATCAATGGCAGTTCAGTAATTTCCATGATTTTTGATGCAAGTATAAGATCTCTCTGATCTCTACAAGTGGATCCTCTGAATCCCTAGTTTCCTTACCTTTGATTTCTCTTATAAGTTTTAGATTAATAGTTTACAATTATTCCTCAATTTATAATTCAATTCAGATTTCATCTCATTCTAGTTCTATTTCCAGTTAATTTTAGATAACGTACAAGTTTCAGTCCCTTGGGATTCGACCTCGGTCTTACCGAGTTATTACTACATCACAACCCTGCACTTGGGGAGTGAACACAATCCACCTCACTGCTGTAACCTTGACAACCTTCAGCTAGTAACACGCAGAACATAAACCAAACTCAATAGTATACGAGCCAAAACACAAACAATCACACTGCTGCCCAAGACCACGTCAGACAGATGGGTACCTTTGCTTCAGATCTGTGTTAACCAGATTAGACGCAAGCACAACTAAGAGGGTCGAAGCCTGGCATGGATCAAACCCCCACATCAACAAACCTTGCCCTTCGGGTAATCATTGAAAAAAAACACGTAAGAATGTTGAGAAACAATGCACGCTTTAGACCCCCACAACTACCCCACATGCCCTTGATATAACAAATGCAAATTGCTAGAAGGTCGGGCCACTCAAAGGTTACGAGCTATAAGACCAATGTCATCTTAACCAAAGAAACAAATAATGTGGTTGACACCCCCATTCTCAGCCAGGCAACCTCGGAATCAAACCAAATTACCTCAACGCTAATATTATTAAAGGCCCTAATACCATTAGACTAAAAAGAAAATGAACAACAACTACTGTAACAGAGCTGGGGCACCTGCACAAAAATGGAAGGAGATTTCCACCTTTGAACTTGATCAACACCCATTCAGCCCACGCAACAACTGGGAGATAACACAACCCATCCACCAAATCCCTAGCATAGGAATCTCATTAATTATTGATTAACCAAGACTTGTAGGAGATAAAAACCTCATCCTAACATAGGGTTAAATCTGAATTCAATTGAAATCATTTGTCTTGTGCGAGTTTTAACATGTTAGGGGGGTTTAAAGGCTAGGGAATGGGGGAAATGGGTTTGGGGTTGGAACATTAAGGTTGGAGTTTTGGGAGGTTTCTGGTTGGGATTTTGGTTAAGGGTTTTAGGACTTGCGGCTTTGGGATTTTGAAAAGTTTGGAGTTTTTAATTTTTAATTTTTTAATTTTTTTAAATACAAAATTAGGGGATTTTGGTGGAAATTAGAACTAGGGTTTTAGAGATTTAGGGTTAGGGCTTTTAAGGATTTAAGGTTTTGAGAACTGGGGTTTGGAAAACTAGGATTTTGAGAACTAGGTTTGGATAGATTAGGGTTTGTAGAAAGAAGAAGAATGAATGTTTTAAAGAAGAAGAAAGAAGAAAAAGAAAGAAGGGTGGGTTGTAGAGATGGAGAAGAAGAAATATCTTGAAGAGAAGGAAAAAACAAGAAGATGATATTGTTGAGAAGAGAGAAGTGAAAAAAATAACTAGGGAATGAATCCCTATGGTTTCGCACGACTAATCTAATTATAGGATGATTTTATTTTTTTATTTTATTTTTTTGCTCAAAGTAAAATGAGATAAATCTCTTTCATTCATAAAATGCATATTGATTAGGGTGGGGACGTCCAACCCTTTATAGTCTCATAAAAGAAATATTGCTCATACATATATAAAGTTTTCTATTTTTTACTTTAGCTTCTTTTTTAGTTGTTTTTTTAAAGTCTAAACTGTATTAAACCTGAACTTTTCATTCTCTAAAATTTTGGTGTATCCGATTTCTTGACTGAATTTTTTACTGTATTTTTAACAATCAAGACCGGATTAAACATGAAAATTTCTTGTATCTGTTTTTTTTTTTTTAAATTTTTGGTTCTATGCCATTTTGCTAAAATATGGTTGATCCAAATCGTTGCCACCCCTAGCTCCCACTAACCTTGATACAGAATTACAGATTGATTTCTATTATGAGGGATTGAGAGAACAATTGCTGCCCCAATAACTGCTTCAATGTCTTTTTAATAGATATAACAAAGATAGAAAAAATGTCTAATTTTGGTTGGCAAGAATCAAATAAATTAGAAAATGTTGTGAGATTTATATTGAACACATTCAGTAGCCATGAACCCCACACCAAATTGTTGCGGCACAATTGGCACATCTTTGGATTTTGCATGACCTAATATCATGTTGATTCTGACATTTAAGATGTTCAGAGTTACAGATATCGCAATTCCTATTGATTCCTTGTAGCCTTAATTGCAAACTAATATATTGATTTTTAGGCAAAATTTTTGCTGTTGGCGGTGGTGCCCTTATCAAGGAAGCATAGGATTCGTTTTTTTTTTTTTTTTTGTTTATACAGATTTCTGAGGGAACTTTCTTCTTTATTTTTATAAAATACTATCCGGATGATTCAATCTTTTATTGAGGCATGTTATTTATGCAGTGCTTTGGATCTTTTTGCCATCATTTCCTGTTACAATTTTTGTTTGTAATTCACAAAGCTTTTGATTTTTGTAGGAAAAGATATCCAAGAAGTTTGATAAAGTTTTGTTGGATGTTCCTTGTTCTGGATTGGGTGTCCTCTCCAAGGTATTCCTTAAACAAGTTCATATTTCCCGAAAGATAATTAAATTGGGATTGTTTTGGAATTTGGAAAAAATTAAAATAGCCAATATTGGTTTGAATCATCAAACAGCTACAATCATTGATAGTATTGACTTATAATATTATTTCTTTTTGGGTCAGTAATTGTTCAGGTGCTTGCTTCTAAGATGCTTTGATTGGTAATGGTAGGTGTTTTACGAACATGATTATTTTCTTCCTTTCCTAAGTCTTAATGACTAAATCTTCCTTTCCTATTCAATTTGTTGTTTAAGAGAGCAGACTTACGTTGGAACCGGAGATTAGAGGATTTGGAACAGTTGACAAATTTACAAGATGAGCTCTTTGATGCAGCTTCATTGTAAGAGTTCAAACCCTTTCTTCTCCTTAGTTTTCTCTTAGAGGCCTTGTGCTACGTAACATGTTTGGTTCTTTTTGAAAATAAAAATTGTGATGCTAGGCAAATGTTCTTTATGCTCTTGTTATTGTTTTTATTTTACATGGCCCTTTAGTTTTTATGCATTTCTATGTATCTGGATTACAAAAGGAAATACATTATGGTTTTCTCTAAAAAGCTATGTTTACACAATAGCTGTTTTTGTTTTTTCGAAGAACCACAAAGTACAATATTAGATCGCCAAAGATATTGTAACAAGCTAATGTATATCCCCATAATACTGCAGTGTTTTAAGATTTCTGCAAAAGAATGGTGCCTTCTAGATTTTTACCTTGATGTTATTGCATTTATAGATTAGTGAAGCCTGGAGGGACACTAGTGTACAGTACTTGTTCTATTGATCTGGAAGAGAATGAGGAGAGAGTGGCTGCCTTTCTCCTCAAGCATCCGGTATGGACTCTTTTCTTTTTTGCATGGCTCGCTGTTTTCCTCTTTTAAGAATTTGATGGTCGATATCTTGATAGTTCATAATACATAACATTTCAGTAATGGTTTTCTTGGATTGGTTGGCTTGTTTTCTCCTTCTTTGGTTCTAGCCTCTTTTTTGGAATCATCGTTATTCAAAGTCAGCAACTTTTCTTTTATTAAGAGTACACACTCATCTACACATGCCAACCTTGCTTGTGTGAGTACATCTGAGACATGCACAAGGAGGTCCTTGCCATTGAGATGGTGAGGTTTGTCCATTAATCAAGACAGCTGTAACATATGTTGAATATTGGCTGCTTGAAATTTCTTCATTTCTTGAGCCACCCAATTATTATTATTTTTTAATTACGTATGTGGTGACTTGATTGCTTGAGTGGTGTGGTTTTGAGGCCAGGTTATGTAAACCATGGAGCTAACCTTATGCACGAATCAGATGTCCTTTCAAGTGCCCATTTGGCATGTGAGTTTCCAAGTGGAGGTGCTTGTTGGGTTAGAGAAGCTCCTGCTGTAATATAGCTATTCTGCGTATATTCCCCAACTTGTCCAAATTTCTGTTCTGTCAATATTTGAGATAGAGAAAATTAAGTCCGTGTTACTTGGGGCCTTTTTTTGTTTTTGCTGTTACTTCTCCATGAAATTTAAAAAAAAAAAATGTAAAAAGGGAAAAACTTGACATATTGGTATGTTGCAGTTATGTGCTTTTGTTATGATTGGGGTGGGTGCTCGTCAGCTTCATTTCATGTCCTACCTGGAAGGAAATGGATGGTGATTTGGGGATCCAAAAAAAAAACCCTCCACATATAAGCAATTCCAGTTAGGGCACACTTCAGTTAGCTTTTACCTAATGGGGCTTTTAACCAAGCACACTTTTAGTTTTTTCAACTCTTCATACTTTCACACCTTAACGTTTTTACTATGAAATTGATTGCAGGAGTTCACTATAGATCTTGCTGATAGGTACGTCCCACCTGATTTTGTTACGGACAAAGGGTTCTTCTTCTCCAACCCGGTCAAACATCATCTTGATGGATCATTTGTGGCCCACCTGGTCCAATCTGTAGACCACAAGATGGAACCCTGGGTAAGCAAACCAAGAATAGTGTAATTTCTATTTTCTTGAAAATTGCTTCAATTCTTAATGAGGGTAAATTTTTTTTAGAGCAATTAAAAATCAAAGCATGTTGAGCCATCACTCTAATCATATTCATCGAAATCGCTTTTTTGGAGTGCAGATAGCAAGCAAAACGTGAATCTCTCCTCTTTAATAAAGACTAGGTAGGGCCATGATGAGACACAATTATCCAACAAGAAACTTATCTCTTGTAACTAATGTTGTCAAAATCATTATCATATTGCAAATCGTAATTGGGGTTGAATCGTATCGAGTCACAAATCGTAAATCGGAAGTTTTTTTTTTTAAAATAAAATTTTTAAAAATATATAAATAAATCAGAAAAAAAAACTTTGAAGAGTTAAACACTATCATGACATGGTATTACTTAAAAAAGTTAGATGATTCTTATCTTTCTTTCTTTCTTTATTTATTTTTATTTTATATATTTTTTATGGTCTTTCAAGAAGTTATCCTAGTAAAAATAAAAAAATAAAAAAAATACAAGGATCCTTTAATAATTTATGTTCTTATTACCTTTCTTGAATGTAGAATTGGATTAGAAAAGCGGCTTTTCATTTTGTAGACCAACGGAAAAAAAGATATTTTGATTTCTAACCAATATTCCACAATACATATATGTCAAGATGATCATAACCATCCATGCAAACATTCTAGATAAGTTGAAAATCAATTTAGTTTTTCGATCAGTTAAGAAGTAAGAAATCATACCAAAAAAAAAAACTACCATTTAACATTGAAGAAAAAAAATAATAATTTAATCTCTTATAAAGAACAAAATAACATAAATTACCTTTTCTAAATGATATATATATATATATATATATATATATATATATATATATATATATATATATATATATATATATATATATATATTAAAAGGTTTTTTTTTTTTCTAAGTAATTCTTTAACGCCCTCACCAATGTAAAAACATAAAATGAAAGCGAAAAGCTGAAAATAGAAAAAAAAAAAAAAAACAAGTATAATTTGAATCATAATTCAAGATTTGAATTGTAAATCATAGGGATTCAAATCATAAAATCGTAAGATTCATATAAAAAAGGGATTCAAAGGTGTGATTCAAATAATTTTACTCATGATTAAACTCAAATCGTAAATCATAGGATTTTGACGACATTGCTTATAACAATTTTCCTAGAGAATATCATGTCATCATTACAAGTTAGGGAAGTGCACATGGCTTCCCTTTTCTTCATCAAATAAATGCACTCCGCATTTTCTAAAATTTGTGCATTGTGATTTGTGGGGTCCACTTAAATTTTATTTTATTTTTGATGATCCAAACCGTTGATGACGTGGGACTCATATTGGATGTGCCATTGCCCAGAAGCCTCCCAAGTTGAATGTATACATAATGCCCCCAGAAGGTAGGAAGTTTTTGGTGCGTCACCCATTCATAATAGGAGGCTAATATCAAAGAATAGGGATCACCCCACATTGGAACGTCTACATTTTCTGATGATTGGAATGCTACATAATTCATCGTTTGTAGTGGGGACAGGTCGCAACAGATTTCAGGCCAAAGTTGTACTATGACGCTAAAAAAGGTGGAGATGATCCTCTCACACCAGGCATCTCAAATAAAGGTGTTCATGACAGAATTAAAATAAAACAACAAGCTTATTTTCAACCAATGCAATTGATAGTGAATGAACCACACATGAAAATTCAATACTTTCTACAGTCTAGGAGATGCACTTGATCTGGACCATCTAATTACTTGGTCGCATTCTGTATGGACCATGAACAAAACCCAATTTGATTAACTAATGTTAATACTTGGATTGATGGACCTGTTGTGGACAATGTCAATAATCCAATTGGAAGCAACATCCAAGGGGTTAGCATATCAATTTAACAATCCAAAGTCACACACAAGATTCCTTTCTGTGGTCCTTTGGAAGGCACAAATCAGATGTTAGGATTGTTGGATGAGTCTAATTTGAGCAATGACCTATTTAAGATGGTGGTTATAATATTCTACACAAGACATGGTTACAAATACATGCTATATATAATAATCAAGCTAGATATGTGATCCAGCATGCCCACACAACCCAAATACATAATAAGTTTAAGCCTAGTCCTCTTTGTTCATGGGGAGCTAATCTTCCACTTAGCGGATGAGGTTAGGCATTGATTAAAAATTCTAGCCCATGTTTTGCTTAATACATTTCACTAATTGTGCTTGGTGCAATCTTTTTCTTCTCAAAAGGCGGTAATAATTTGAAGAGCTAATGGGGATTTATGATAGAAGCTGTAGAAGTTTGATTTGGCAGCCAATTTGACACAAGCCTCCTTATCTAGCCTTAGGACTGGTAATATAAACACAAAACACACGGTACAACAAGAAAAAAGAGCCCATAACGTGATAGATGGATGTTAGATACCTTTTAATGATCCTCGCCTTAATAACTTTTGCATTATCATGACCAATTTTTTCCTCATAAGTGGACAAAATAATGACTCAGAAAGTCGATAGGAAAGTTAGGTCACATAATGTGATGGATGGATGTCAAGTAACTTTCCTTAGGTCCTACCTAAGTAGCATTCACACTAACATGACCAAGTTAAAGCAGACTTGGGCTCAATGAAGGAAAAGACATCTTAGCGGCTTGAAGACTCAATAGTGGAGGGGAAGATAATGGGGTTTATGAGGTGGTGGATGGATCAATATGTTAATAATTTAAAATTCTTCCATAACCATCAGGCCAAAATAGTGACTTGAAAAGTCCATATAAAAGTGGGGCCCATAAAGTGGCTAATGAATGTAAGTACCTTTCCACGGCTAAAGAAAGTAGATGCCATGTTCTAAAGCCTTCAGCTCATGGGAAAATAGATACAGCACGGTGATAGCATCCACTAGGAACATGTGCGTTAGTAATCTTGGTGAGATTGAACCGCTGATTAGGCAATCCTGACCATGCAAATGCATTGCCTTAAAGAATCAAGCCCATCATCTAATAATGAGATGGGAACACTTGCCTAAAAAGTGTGGAGACCGGCAATCAATTCTATTAGTCTTTTTCATGTCAATATCTGGTTAGACTGAAATTGTTGCTTGTGAGGCAAGGCATCTACAAGATGGTGATTATTCTGATGACCCGATTTATAATACAAGGCATCTGAAAAAATGGTGACTACTTTAATGAGTGACTCTCGTAATTTATACGACTTGTAAGGCAAAACATCTGAAAAAATGGTGGCTAGTTTGATGAGTGGCTCCTGTAATTTACACGTGTGACTCTTAAAGCTATGTGGGGCCATAATGTTATATATGTAACATCCATTCTGTCCATTAAGTTGTTTGCTGGATTTGGGTCCCCCGGAGGAAAAACCAACCAAATCCATAACTGAAGTGGACCACAGGAAACAAGGGGAATTGGATACCAACTATAGGTTTGAGTGTGGAGACACTTTGATGTGTATCTTTCATCAAAGTTGTTAGTCAATTGTAAATCCCGCAGACCAATTACCTCCTTAGAGTTTTCTCTCATTAAATGAGCCGGTGAAAACCAGGGTTCAAAAAAACCTAATCCAAAACCCAAGCACAACACATGGCTTGAACTCAAGAAGTTTTCTAAGCATTTTTACATTGTTTACATTGGTGAGGCTTGTGGTTGTTTACATTGGTGATGCTTATGGGAATTCTCCATCCAATTTTGTACATACAGTTCTGCTTCCAAGCGAGAGAAAATCTTTTGAGCAGAAAGAGAAGGTGCTGCCAAGAAGGCCAAAAGGTAGGAATAGTTGCGTGAGAATATAGAAGGTTGGAAGGATTTGAAAGCCCAGTATGGGAATACTTCGGCTGCCGTAACTGTTGAATTGATAAGGAGAAGCGTCTTATTTTTAGGTTAATAATCTAAAATAATATGAGAAAATGGATGGACGACGTAGATAAAATCCATACAAATTGGTGGCCCCTTGATAGCTGCCTGGAGCTTTCACTTGTCCCAAGCTTGGAACAGCTGAGGGTAGTACTTAATCCGACCCCAAAGTTATAGCATCCACTCTTGTCCACCGGGTTATTTCTTGGATTCGGGGCCTTAGGACAAAAAACCAACCAAATGTACAATTCAAAGTGGGTCACATTACTGGAAACAGTGGGGATGGGGATGCAAACCATTGGTTTGTTTGTAGGAACACTATGATGTGTATCTTTCAAAGCTGTGAGTTGATCAATTGCCCACTCATCTTATAATCCATTGCCACACGTGATAAGGTAACCCTGACACTTTGTATCCTATTTTGTAGCCTGTATTGTTTGCTAATTATAATTTATGAACTCGGTGAGTAACGGAGAAATGAGGGCAGTCAATAGTCAAAAAAGAAAAAGAAGAATAAGTGCACAGGACTCTTTCGCGTAAATAAATAAATGATGCCACGAGGCCCTCAACCTCTCCTTTAGCCGACACATTAATCACTGACGGGCAAGGGTTGCAAGAGAAATACCTTTTGGAGAAGTTGTTTGAAGGCCAATAAACCCTGGGTGTTAAAGCCATGGAAGATCAGGATCCGGAGGACGATAGAGAACGTATACGGGAACTTCCATGGACTCTGGTTCATCGGAACATCGGTAGGCTATCACGCGACAAACATTTCGTGATCTTCGCAGGTAATCTGACTTTTGATACAGATATGGAGGACCTCTCCCGCATATTTGGGAGATTTGGGAAAATCTCGGATATTACCATTCCATGGGATCGCGATCAGAACAGATCTCGTGGTTTCGCTTTCATTTCCTTCCTCTATGAACAGGATGCCCTAAATGCAATTAATACTTTCAATGGCCAGAGGATTGATGGCCGGGTCATTACCCTTGAAAAAGCTAAGAGTAAACCAGAGGTAAAAACTAGAAATACCTTCCACAAAGTTTCTGCAGTATCATCCGACATTAGCTTGAAAGGGAGGACATTCACTGAAACTGTCAGGAGTCGAGAACGCCCCTCTTAGCCGCAGCTCCCAAATGGCGACTAATCGGGGGCAACTTACAGTCATTGCTAATCGTCAGAAAGTTCAAAAGATGCAAATTGACTTATCGTCGGCTCTCATAGGTACTGCCCAAAGCAACTCGATTTCCATCGCCCACATTCTTGATTGCCTCCGGAAATCCCCTTTCCATGCTTTGAAGGTGGGCATAAGCAGGATCTCCCCTCTGAAAATACTCAAGTTTTCATCCAGACAGGAGATGTCTGCATTTGCCAAAGCCTCAACATTGCACCAGAAAATGAAATTGACTGAGGTCGTTACTTGGTATCCAGAAGCTACAATATTAGGTAGAGGTAGGTGGATCAGATTACGGCTCATTCCTGGTTCCCGTCAGCCATTAAAGATCTAGCGAGCAGTTTTGGAGAGGTGGTGGAAATGGATAGTATGACCCGATCAGGAGCTTTTCAGGGTTTTGCCGGAGTTCGGGTGATCCTAAAACCAGGAGCCGATACACACAACTTTCGCCATCTCCAAGTAGCTGATTGGGAGTTTCCTATCATTGGAATTTTGGAAGACACTGATTTATCATTTGGGCACCCCTCTAAACTCTTGCA
Organism: Magnolia kwangsiensis; assembly: GCA_037074715.1. Taxonomy (NCBI): domain Eukaryota; kingdom Viridiplantae; phylum Streptophyta; class Magnoliopsida; order Magnoliales; family Magnoliaceae; genus Magnolia; species Magnolia kwangsiensis. The sequence continues at coordinate 81,517,082 of CM073582.1, forward strand.
CCCCAAGGTTTCCCTAGAAGCCACCAAGGAGTGGATGGCTAGGGTTTTCCAATCGGATAAGGCCCCTATCTCGGAACACCCTACCACTATTTGTGGAAATGCCCCAAAGGACCCCCCATCGACTGTCACTGGTGAGCAAGTGGTGACGCCTTTCTTCGGCCCCAACCAACCCACAAACCCAACGTCATCCCAACATACCCAGATCCTTCAACCACGACATCAACCAACAGTCCTGCCATGTCAAGATTCTATCCCCAACAATTCCTTCAATAGTCCCTCCAACTTCACCCCAAGATACCCAGCTTCTACAACCACAGTCTCAACCTTCAGTCCCACCATTTTAGGATCCTATTCCTACAAATCAGGACACGATTACTCCTATCATATCTCACATTTCTACCTCGCTCCCCAAGGGTGGATCAACATCCGGCCTACCCCCACCACCCAATCACAATTCCGATCCTTTCCCCACCACTGGTCCAATTACTATCTCTTATCACCAGGATGTACCTCCTCCCCAGGAACAGTCCTTTTCTCCACTAGATGGCTTTTCGGATGATCTTGTGATGGTTGAATCGCAGGAACATCAGGTGGTCCCTACTAATCAACCGGCCAGCAGATCCATCCTAGACCCTTTAATGAAAGTCTCTCTCCCCTTGCCTCTGCCTTCGACTGTCGTCAGACAGATAACCATAGGCAGCTACATCTGCCTCACTTCTGCTTATCCCCAATTATCCAGCCTAGAGGGTTGCCAGATCAACTGTTGCAAAGATCAGATAATGATGGTGAATGCAGATATCCAGCTCAGGAAACACATTCAATGAGTTAGGTAGCCATGGCCAGGATTTTCAGCCCTGTGGAGGTTTTGCATGATATCTAGCCGATAGCTACTCTAAGGCATTCCAGCCCATATCAGTTGAACAACAGGGTTGTTTGTAGCCCCGCTTCTATTATCCCCCCCGATGATATAGATGGCGATTGTAGGACCCCTATCGATAGTTATCAGCGGGCAGAAAAGGACTATGAGAAACAGATAGACAATCCCTTCTAGCAGGTCAAGAAAAAAGCAAACAGAGGAGTCTATAAGTGCTCTAGATCGGAAGGCAGTTCTCCGATCCAGCTCTAGGAATTCAATTTTGCAGGAAGGCTACGAAATAAATGTGGCAGCAATCATCTCTCCTTCAGCCAACATAACCAGGACATGGAAACAACCCCAGCCAGTCCTTGTGGGATAATTGGCAGCAGAGAAGATATATAGCCTATTGATTTGGAAGTGGATTTTTCTCCTTACACCTTGCTTTTTCAGGTGGAGGGCATACCCCACAACAGGTTGAATGGCAGAGGCTGCAGAGACAGCGAAGATGGGCCCAATCAGCAGGAACAAGAAACTATCTAGCCACAACCTCGATTGCCCCAGGGAGACCATTAGGAAGGTGGGATAGCAGATCAATCAGGCACTCCTCAGTCCAAAACATCAGCCAAGAGAGGGAGGCAGAAAGTTGTGAACAGAACAACAATAAAACCAAGGACAGGTTTCACCCAGTAACAAGGGGGTGAAAGGCTTACAAGCCTAAAGAGAAATACGAGCAAATTAGGTAATGTTACTGATGGATAGTGCGATTATTTGGAATGCGCGTAGGGTAGCTAACCCAGTTACTCTCAGATCAGCGGTCAGAATTGTTCGCAATCACAAACCTCTATGTTTTGCTATTCTTGAACTCATGTCCAGAGAAGAAAAAAAAGGACGGGTGAGGCTCAAGCTGGGATATCATTTCTCTGCGTCAAATGTGGCAAATGGAGGGAAAATTTGGTTTTTCTACAACAGCAATCTTATCGCTTCGGTGGTGCAGAGCTCGAATCAGGTGATCTCTTTTTAGATCCAAGTCATCAATTCTAATATATCCTTTCATCTCTCCATTGTGTATGCCAAGTGTTCTAGAGTGCAGAGGAGAGCTCTTTGGGGGGGATCTCATTTCCCTTTCCAAAAATATATCGGGTCTGTGGGCAGTAGGTGGAGATTTTAACACGGTCATCTCCACTACAGAAAGGCAGGGTAGCAGAAATCATGACACTGGCAGTTACACCGAATTTGCTGATGCTATGGACGCCGCAGGCTTGTTGTTCACTCCCCAAGTGCAGGCTTGTGATGTAGTAATAACTCGGTAAGACCGAGGTCGAATCCCAAGGGACTGAAACCTGTACGTTATCTAAAACTAACTAGAACTAGAACTAGAATGAGATGAAATTTAAATCAACTAGAATTTAACGAAGAATTGTGAAATTATTATCTAAAACTTAAGAAAATCAAAGATAGGAAACTAGGGATTCAGAGATGGAAAACTAGGGATTCAGAGGATCCACTTATAGAGATCAGGGAGATCTTACGCCTGCATCATGGAATTTACTGAACTGCCATTGATCTAGTTTTCAAAAGATGAACGGTATATGAATTAGAATGGATTCCATCACCAAACCATGCCCAGGAGACAAAGCAAACAACAGAATTAAACTAATTACCAACCAATCAACATGTTATGAAGGTCAGAAAGGGTACCGTCATCCGACCATGCCCAGGAGACTATGGTGAACAACAGGGCTTCCTGACGTCATAAACATAAAAAGGAAAAGGACATGCTCCAAGCCATTGCAGACCCATTGTAATTTCAGTCACAACAGACCATTAAAGACTAAACAAATTATGCCATTAATAAAACTAAAATCAATGTTAGTTCAGAATAAATCAAAGCTAAAAATAGAGTCTCCCATCTATCCACAAGCTTCACCTCTTAGCCCTAGCTAAGAGGATTAGCCAGCCATGAATGGACAATCCCTTAAACAAAAATAAAAGAAAAGGAAAAAGAAAAACTAAAAAAACTCTCTCTCTCTCTTGCCCGTTCAAGCCTTAGCCGTCCCACAGCTCCAGCCGTAGAGTGATGAAGAAGAGCCCCCCTTCCCTCTCTTTCTCTCTCTCTTTATACATGACAGGGAGGGCTCGTTGCTGAATCGGTCGGTGAAGAAATCTTTACGCAGCCGGGTTGGTGTGCATTGCGAAGCCGCATCCGAATACGCAGCAACGTAAACAGCTTCACCTTTGGAGCGGATTTTTAGGACGGACGGTGATCTTTCGTTAGAGTTGGACTCCATGGTTAGAGTTATGGCCCACCTCTGAAGTGTTTGGATAGTTCGGATCATTGATCCGATCCTCTCTATAGACGTGTAACAGCCCGAAAAATCTGGACGATTCCCGAATTGCGTAACAGAGTCGGCGCACCTTTGCGCTGACTGATGGTGGCCCCTTTATTGAATTTAACGGAGAAATCCACTCCGTTCATTGGATGCATGGGAAAAATCCAGTCAGGAAAGATCATTTTTGGACGTTCTTTAATGTGGCCCAATGGAGGTTTGCTTGGCGCCATCCAATCCTGCGTCAAAACCTCTATGTAGATGTAACATCCGAGAAAATAAGTGGACAAGCAAGGGTATGGTCGGTTTGACCTCGTGCATTCACTGAACGGTTCGGATCATCCACCTGTATGATGATGTTGGCCCACCAGGAGTTGACAGCAACTCCCTGTGCAAACAGAGTCGCTGCAAGTGCGTCTTCTGTCGTGATGATTAGAGCCATAATCGATACAGATGTAGAAATCCAGTCCGTCCATTCGACTCCTTATGAAAAACCGTCCAGTAACGGCCTATTTCGGCTCATATTGGGTGTGGCCCATAGAACTTTGTATTTCACCATCCATCTTCCGTTTGGATGAAAAATTCACACGATCCATTGAATGGGACCAAAGGGAAACCATAGCCTGAGTCTTGGCCATCCTACAGAGAACATGATCGGTGCAGATCATTGATTTGGACAGTGAGTGGGGCCCCCTATTCATCACAGCGGACGGTCTGCGTCTGCGTACATAGAAGGAAATTTCCTTCTTTGAAAACTTTCGGTCAAAGGCGGTTGGATCGTCTTTGACGTTCCCGTGTGCGTCCAGTGCATATACACACTATGCACGCACCCCATAAGATGAGGTCCACTGTGATTCTTGCGAGAAATTTGATCCGTCTATCCCTTTTCTCATCGCATTTAAGGCGTTGGGTTCAAAATTGAACCATATCCAACGATCAGGTGGGCTCCAATTTAACATTTTATGGGCTGATTTGATCGTTGGGCCACTTCCACGGTGATCCAACGGCTGATTTTCTACGTGTGCAGTTGATTTCTGATCCTCAGGCTATATATAGAGTTTCAAACTGAACGGATGGTGAGAACCCTGTGATCTTGCATTCTGACTGACTTTTAGGCCTTTTGAACTTCGGTTTCTCGATTTTCTCGAGTCTCTGACATGTAAATCTGTCGATCTTGGTCCCCTTGGGTCCGTCCCTTGCCTTGGAGAATTCTGAGCGTCAAATCCATGCATTTAGCATCTTTTTTTCTTAAAATCACCTTGCAACATAAACATGATAAAACGGGCCATTAGACCATATCATGCTCGTAAATCTAGGAATTAAATTGGGTCTGATATGCAATATTTGACCCTCAACACAACCCCCAACCAGCATTTTGCTAGTCCCGAGCAAAGTATGTGAAAAATAAGTTGAGAACTACAGGATAATTCCAATAAACTCGAGTGATTTATGAAAGACAATCCAGATCCTAGAAATTTAAGATTCATGAATGTTTAGCATTACTTCTCCTGGACTCAAGCGCACAGTAAACTTCATAATCAAGGGTAAAATATTAATTCAACAATTAGAAAAAAAATCTAAACATTGAGTTCCATGGGTGTGTAGTGTAATCTCAACTTATCTACATTAATATTCAATTCGTCATTCCATGATATCATTGGTAACTAGTAGCGTGCTCGGGACACCAAAAATTTGTCGTACAGATCATCTTATGATTTTTCGGTCTCTCTCTTTTTCTTTTTTTTTTATTAAAAGAATGTCAAGAGGGGAATCAAGTCCTTACTTATAGGGAGCAAACCTATGGCAAAGACCAATTACCTAATAATTTTTGAATGTTAACCTTAGGGAATCAAACCTTCACCTGTAGGGAGCAAACCTATAGTAAAGACCATTCGCCCAACTCTGGGGATTTTCTTTTTCTATTGATCATGATTGGTAACTTTTTCAGGCTGGTTCCTTTCGTGCTTAGTGATTACCAAGTTAATCCTTCGATATGGAACTGAAATCTTAAAGTGAAAGCGAGATATAACATGTGAAATCATGGCTCTATCAATGTTTACAACTTCTAATTCTGAATTAAAACTTCAATCTTAACTGTGAAATCTCACAGATGCTGAATCCAAGAGTCATAAATTACTTATATTACGTATCTTATGATTCTAAATCAAGGATGTCCGTCAAAATCACTTCGAATTCACAAAAAGTTTCCAGAAAAATTTGAAAATTTTCACAAATTTTTGCTCAAGACCAAGAAAATACTGATTAGGAAGCCTAATCTCCCACCCCCAACCAAAAATCTACATTGTCCTCAATGTAAAAGATATAAAATGCAATGCACATGGGACAACAAAAGTGAATGAGAAGTGATGGGAAGATAGTACCTGGATAACGAATCGAGAGAGATTTTTCAAGCAATCGCTGGGAGAGAGCAGGTTAGTACGAGAGAGAAAGTAAAATAAAAATAATAAAAATAAAATCCTACCTATACCACTTTCGCAGGTGCTCTCGATTGCATTTAGCGTATGCAACAAGCCTTTAAACCCCTAGGTTACCCCTAGAGGATGAGTTGTAGTCTCGTGAGGGTTTGCAGTAATGTTACCCACAAACATTGAGTTGATCACAGAACTTGATCATGCCACAAGGTTCCTCTTCCGGCCAATATCTTGATAAGTTTCTCAGTAAGTTTCTCAACAGGATCATCCAAAAGCCCTTTTTGCAATAGGCTTGGATGCCCTGGAGCTTGATTTTCCAGAGAAACTTATTTATCTCATCAAAAATTTATTGTTGATTCGCCTGAGGTATCCAAAGTATAAATGATTCACCTGTATCAGAAAAAGTTTCAGAGTTAGTATCTCATGGTGAATCAGAGACTACAGATAGATAAGTTGAGACAAATTTTCAGGAAGAGGTGTAATCTCAACAAATTCCGAAGTAGTAGACTTCGGTTCAATTTCCAGCTCCTCATCCCCTAATGGTAAACATTCAGGATCTGTGGAAGGAGGGGCTTCAGAATAAGGGTTCTCTCGGTCAGTGTTGACTGTCAAGATGTTGTCTTGCAAGGCATTCACTATGTTTCTTATCATGGGATCATTTGAATCTGCAAAGTGTGCCAAGCAATCATCGAATGAGTTGGGACATTGAGCTGAGAGTGACTTATTTTCCACCTTAGAGCTCATGATAATCTGCCCAAGGAATCCATCATCCTTCAAAGTGGATGGATGTATTCTCTCTTGCTCCAGCCCTGCACAGACAGATTGAGGGTCAGTATACGAAGCATTGATATGCAGACTCTGTTCATTGATACTACTCAAAAGAGGCATTGAATCGTCAACATTCAACAGTTCAGATGGTGGCCTCAACTGGGTGGTTTCAAATTCCAGAGTCATATCGAGTAACTGGTCCGTCTCCCGAATCATATCATCATTTAATTCAGGGGAGTGGTCCAAACATATCTCACAAGAGATAGAAGGGTCGGTTATAAGGAGCTCTTCCACTTTTAGATCAGACATGTCAGGTGAGTAAAGTATCTCATTATGACCATTCTCTTCGCGTACTTCTTGATCATTGACTTGGACCAAACTTGAGATTAATTCCAGGGGAATTGTGGTTACACATTCAGGATCGTCATCCTAATACTCATCATATTTTGGTTCAGTGCAGTGCACACTTAGGATGGAATCACTTTCCTCATATTCTTCACCTAGAATGGGTTGAGGTTTGCATAAACTAACATCTTCTTCATCATTAGAATCTAGTGTGTCATGTGATTGAAGTGTGTCAACATCATTATATTTAAAAGACACCCATGTATCTTCACCATTCTTTCGAACAGTCATCGAGATCAACTCATCGGGAAATTGAACCACATGCTCATTAACGGAATCCAACTCCTCATTCCAAATTTCAGATTCTTTCAAAAGTGAATGCGGATTACTTTCCTTGCATTGTATTTCTGGATTGGGTCGTGGCTGGGATGACCGAGCCTCCTCTATCCTATCAAGGCGCGCATTGAGTCCTTTCATTGCTTTTCTGATTTCTGTAAACCACTCCATGTTATGCTGAATTGAATTTTTCTGTATCGTTTCTGGTTGGATTTCAATGTTAGGGTATCCAAGAGGATAATCCTTATAACATGTTGTTAGTTCATCTTCCCAGCTTTGATGTTTCCACTGGTTATAGTCGTACTGAGCATACATAGGAGAATATGATGGCTGATAATAATCCTCATTCCCATAATTACGATCGTATACAACCTTATTAACCGATGGAAGATAACGTTCTACTCGGTTCTCAATGTCTGTTTGTGATGGAGAAAAATCTTGAGGTATACGTTGAATTCCACAACCCTCGGGCATTCCCCAATATCTCCTATCCATCTCAGCGTATGCACGTACCCACGATTCCATGATAGAACCCTAACTCTGAGTCTAATCCTAAAACAAAAGAAAAGTCCTATAGCAATATAGAAAGTAAGAGAAGAAGTTAGAAGGGTGTTACCAAATAAGAAGTTCCTATGTTAAAATCCTGCAGAAGAAAACAGAACAAGTTAGTTTCTAAGAATAGAAAGTCCAAGTTAAAAGTAAACTAATTTCTAGAGAAAAGAAGAAATTCCAAAGAAAGAGAAATTAGAAAGAGCTTACTAAATTAGAAGTTTCCTACAAAACAAAAAAATTAGGTTAGTTCTAAAAATCAGATAGAATGAAGAATAGCAAGTTTTTAGAGTTAGGAAAAATTTCTAACAAGGAAAATAACTAAGCCTAGAATTAAAAAAATTTTAAAAAGAAAATCTAATCTTAAACTAATCCTAAAACTAATTAATTTCAGAAAAACGTAACCGACAATCCCCAGCAACGGCGCCAAAAACTTGTTTACTTCCTAAGTGCAGGGTTGTGATGTAGTAATAACTCGATAAGACCGAGGTCGAATCCCAAGGGACTGAAACCTGTACGTTATCTAAAACTAACTAGAACTAGAACTAGAATGAGATGAAATTTAAATTAACTAGAATTTAATGAAGAATTGTGAAATTATTATCTAAAACTTAAGAAAATCAAAGATAGGAAACTAGGGATTCAGAGATGGAAAACTAGAGATTCAGAGGATCCACTTGTAGAGATCAAGGAGATCTTATGCCTGCATCATGGAATTTACTGAACTGCCATTGATCTAGTTTTCAAAAGATGAACGGTATATGAATTAGAATGGATTCCATCACCAAACCATGCCCAGGAGACAAAGCAAACAACAGAATTAAACTAATTACCAACCAATCAACATGTTATGAAGGTCAAAAAGGGTACCGTCATCCGACCATGCCCAGGAGACTATGGTGAACAACAGGGCTTCCTGACGTCATAAACATAAAAAGGAAAAGGACATGCTCCAAGCCATTGCAGACCCATTGTAATTTTAGTCACAACAGATCATTAAAGACTAAACAAAACATGCCATTAATAAAACTAAAATCAATGTTAGTTCAGAATAAATCAAAGCTAAAAATAGAGTCTCTCATCTATCCACAAGCTTCACCTCTTAGCCCTAGCTAAGAGGATTAGCCAGCCATGAATGGGCAATCCCTTAAACAAAAACAAAAGAAAAGGAAAAAAGAAAAACTAAAAAAACTCTCTCTCTCTCTCTTGCCCGTTCAAGCCTTAGCCGTCCCACAGCTCCAGCCGTAGAGTGATGAAGAAGAGCCCTTTTGAGGGTCAAATAGTGCATATTAGACCCCATTTATTACTTGAATTTACGAGTATAATACTGTTTAACGCCCGGTTTTAATCGTATTTTGTTGCAGGGTGTGATTAGGAGAGTTGACTGAAAAAGGATGCCAAAAGCTTGGATTTAATGTTCTGATGATCACCAGGGCAAGGGACGGACTCCAAGGACTAAAATCAACGGAGATCAACGCCAGAGATCTGAAAAAATTGAGAAACTGAAGCTCAGGTGGCCTGAAAGTCAGCCAAAATGTAAGATCACAAGGTTTCCACCATCAGATTGACACGAAACTACATACGTGGCCTGGGGACCATAAAGTAACCGTACATGATGAATTTCAGCAGATGAAACCTTGTGAAAGTGGCCCAACGACTAGATCAGCCCATGAATCTGTGATTTGGGGCCCGCCTGATACCTGGATATGCTTTAATTCATGTTTCAACATCTCAAATTAGATGGAAAGATGAATGGACGGAGTAGATTTCTCACATACATCATAGTGGACCCCACATGGGGTTGGGCATGCAAACAGTGCACGTGCACTTGCAATGCACCGAACCAGGAGAAGTCAGGTCAGCAGCGTTAACCCGTCTCTTTACGTAAAAACAGACAGCGTCCTTCGCTGTCCTTCCATTTTTTCATTGTGGGCCCCACACATTCTCCGGATAGATGATCTGAACCGTTCAATAGTCTTAGGAGGTGGGTATTACCCTCACCTAGGTGTCTTTTTGATACCATGCAAGTTTTTTCTAGATATTAACCGTTAAAAGGAAGATGGACGGCGAAGCAGAAAGATCGTGGACCACACCGACTGTGATCCAAAAACAGTCTTTTCTGGATGGAATTTTTTAGCCGAAACCAATGGACGGCATGGATTCGTCAAACGACAGTTTTCGTGGGCTCCACCAACGTTACAGCGCACCTGGGCGTGAGCTCTGTTCCACAAACAGAGCTACGGTCGGGTGCAGGTGGGCCACCATCGTTAATGAGGGACTTGATCCAGTCCGTCTATCGTGTAGAGGGACTCAAGATGTTCAGAACCATGCTGTCCCTTTTTAGCCATACAAGCATACATGACCGTTGCAGTGATCATAAGAGAACCATTCAAATACCGTTGCAACAGGAATTCTTCCTTGGGCCGCATCAACGGACGATCAAAAGGGACCATCTCTGGTCGAAATTTAGAGGAGAATCTGGTGGATGGTATGGATCTTTCAAATGACAGCTAAGGTGGGCCCTACTAATCATCCTTACGCAAGACGCCTGGCTGTTGCGTGAAACAGAGTCCGGCCCTGCTACGAATAGCTTGCGAACTGGAGTGCGTAAAGAGAGTCGGTTCTCCACCGACAACGAGCCCAGCCAACCTCCATCAGATATAAAAGAAAGGGAGGAAGGGGGCATTCTCATCTTCATCTTGGAGAACGGCTGAGGGCCGGACGTGGAGCAAAGAAAGAGAGAGAGAGAGAGAGAGAGATTCTTTGTTTTTTATTTCACTTTTCTTTTCCTTTTCTTTTTCTCTTTATTTATTTAGATTTAGCCTGACCATGTTAGGCTAAACCTCTTAGCTAGGGCTAAGAGGTGAAGCTTGTAGCGGGATGGGAGACGTTAATTATGCCTTTTGTTTAATTTCGAATTGATTTTGATTTAATTTTATTTTGGGAATATTTTTAGTTCTTAATGGTCTGTTGTGACTGAAATTACAATGGGTCTACGATGCTTTAAATATTTCTATTTCCTTTTCATGTTTATGATGTTAGAAAACCCTGTTGTTCACCATAGTCTCCTGGGCATGGTCGGATGTCGGTACCCTTCCTAACCTTCATACATGTGATTGGTTGGTAGTTAGTTTAATTCTGTTGTTTGCCATAGTCTCTTAGGCATGGTTTGGTGATGGAATCCACTCTAATTCATATACCTTTCATCTCTTGAAAATTATATCAATGACAGTTCGGTTAATTTTCATGAATTTTGATACAGGCATAAGATCTCCCTGATCTCTACAAGTGGATCCTCTGAATCCCTAGTTTCCTTTCCTCTGATTTCTATAAATTTTAGATTAATATTTTCACAATTATTTCTCAAATTACACTCAGTTTAGAATTCATCTTAGCCTAGTTCTAGTTCTAGTTAGTTTTAGATAACGTACAAGTTTCAGTCCCTTGGGATTCGACCTCGGTCTTTCCGAGTTATTACTACATCACAACCCTGCACTTGGGGAGTGAACAAGCCCCCCTTCCCTCTCTTTCTCTCTCTCTTTATACATGACAGGGAGGGCTCGTTGTTGAATCGGTCGGTGAAGAAATCTTTATGCAGCCGGGTCGGTGTGCATTGCGAAGCCGCATCCGAATATGCAGCAACGTAAACAGCTTCGCCTTTGGAGCGGATTTTTGGGACGGACGGTGATCTTTCGTTAGAGTTGGACTCCATGGTTAGAGTTATGGCCCACCTCTGAAGTGTTTGGACAGTTCGGATCATTGATCCGATCCTCTCTGTAGACGTGTAACAGCGCGAAAAATCCAGACGATTCCCGGACTGCGTAACAGAGTCGACGCACCTTTGCGCTGACTGATGGTGGCCCCTTTATTGAATTTAACGGAGAAATCCACTCCGTTCATTGGATGCATGGGAAAAATCCAGTCAGGAAAGACCGTTTTTGGACATTCTTTAATGTGGCCCAATGGAGGTTTGCTTGGCGCCATCCAATCCTGCGTCAAAACCTCTATGTAGATGTAACATCCGAGAAAATAAGTGGACAAGCAAGGGTATGGTCGGTTTGACCTCGTGCATTCACTGAACAGTTCGGATCATCCACCTGCATGATGATGTTAGCCCACCAGGAGTTGACAGCAACTCCCTGTGCAAACAGAGTCGCTGTAAGTACGTCTTCTGTTGTGATGATTAGAGCCATAATCGATACAGATGTAGAAATCCAGTTCGTCCATTCGACTCCTTATGAAAAACCATCCAGTAACGGCCTATTTCGGCTCATATTGGGTGTGACCCATAGAACGTTGTATTTCACCATCCATCTTTCGTTTGGATGAAAAATTCGCACGATCCATTGAATGGGACCAAAGAGAAACCATAGCCTGAGTCTTGGCCATCCTAAAGAGAACATGATCGGTGCAGATCATTGATTTGGGCAGTAAGTGGGGCCCGCTATTCGTCACAGCGGACGATCTGCGTCTGCGTACGTAGAAGGAAATTTCCTTCTTTGAAAACTTTCGGTCAAAGGCGGTTGGACCGTCTTTGACGTTCCTGTGTGCGTCCAGTGCATATACACACTATGCACGCACCCCATAAGATGAGGTCCACTGTGATTCTTGCGAGAAATCTGATCCGTCTATCCCTTTTCTCATCGCATTTAAGGCGTTGGGTTCAAAATTGAACCATATCCAACGATCAGGTGGGCTCCAATTTAACATTTTATGGGCTGATTTGATCATTGGGCCACTTCCACGGTGATCCAACGGCTGATTTTCTACGTGTGCGGTTGATTTCTAATCCTCAGGCTATATAAAAAGTTTCAAACTGAACGGATGGTGAGAACCCTGTGATCTTGCATTCTGACTGACTTTTAGGCCTTTTGAACTTTGGTTTCTCGATTTTCTCGAGTCTCTGAATTGTAAATCTGTCGATCTTGGTTCCCTTGGGTCCGTCCCTTGCCTTGGAGAATTCTGAGCGTCAAATCTATGCATTTAACATCTTTTTTCAGTCCAGGCTCTTAAAATCACCTTGCAACATAAACATGATAAAACGGGCCATTAGACCTTATCATGCTCGTAAATTTAGGAATTAAATGGGGTCTGATATGCAATATTTAACCCTCAACACTTGTTGGATGCAGGTTTCAGCGGTAGCAGATTCACTTGGTGTAATAATCAATCTGGTAGCTCTTGGGCTTGGGCACGTTTAGATAAACTTCTTTGCAATGGAGATTGGGTTAATTCCTTTCCTCGGTTCCATGTCAAGCACCTTCCCCGTGTTAACTCCGACCATTGCCCACTTCTCCTAACTTTTCCCCCAAGGTTTCAGCCTTCAGTGAAGGCTTTCCGCTTTCAACGTATGTGGATCCTCCACCATGATTATTCAAATGTCATAAGGAACGCCTGGAAGGACGACCTGTCAGATCAGCCCATGATCAATATTATGCTCAAAATGTGGAAAGCCAAGAATCACTTAAAAGAGTGGAACAAAAATGTGTTTGGTAATATCTTCCAACAGCTTAAAAATGTATAACAAGCCCTCAACCAGTTGGAAGCTCAGGCCCAGGGTTCCCTACAGGTCAATCAGGTTGAGCTGACAATGGCTAGAAAGCGTCTTGAGGAGTTGGAGCTGGCTGAGGAAATCTTTTGGAAACAGAAGTCCCGGAACAACTGGCTTGCGGAAGGTGATCGCAATACAATTTTTTTTCATATGTTAGCAATAGATAAGGCCAGGAGGGAACGTATTGAGGAAATTCAGTTGGAATCGGGAGACATGACAGCTGACCCAAAGCTTATTCAAGAGGAAGCAGTGAGGTATTTTTCAAATCTCTTTTAGTCAGAACAAAGCACGCTGAAAGATAGTCTTTTCAATACTATCCCGCATATCATTTCTGAGGCGGATAATGACCATCTTATGAGCTGCCCTTCTTTGGAAGAGATTCGACAAGCAGTGGTGACCCTTCCAATCGATAGCGCCCCGGGGCTTGATGGTTTCTCTGGGGTGTTTTTTGCAAATAGCTGGGAAATTGGTGGCCCTGACATCTATAAAGCGGTCGTCCATTTCTTCCAAGGTGGCAAAATGCCACGAGCATTTTTGGCAACCCTTATCTGTTTGATCCCCAAAAAAACAACGCCAAAAGTTTTTTTTGACTTCCGCCCCATCAGCCTATGTAACTGCGTGTACAAAATCTTTGCCAAGGATATTGCAGGTACATTAGCTACGCTCCTTCCAAATATTATATCCCCTGAACAAGGTGTGTTCGTTCGGGGCCGCTCCATAGCTGAAAGTGTGGCTTTGGGACGAGATGGTTCGAGAGATTGACCGGAAGGTAAGAGGTGGGAACATCATCCTTAAATTGGACATGGAAAAGACGTATGATCGCCTAGAATGGAATTTCCTCGTGCAGGTGCTAGTTCTCTTCGGTTTCTCTTAATCTTGGATTCACATGGTAGAACAATGCTGGAACAACAACTGGTTTTTGATCCTCATCAATGGATTGGGTGTTGGTTTTTTCAAATCATCTAGAGGGCTGCGACAAGGGGATCCTTTATCACCCAGTCTTTTCATCATAGCAGCAGAGGTGTTAAGTAGGGGTTTCTCCGCCCTTATTCACAGCCAGCAGTGTATTCCCTTCAAACTAAAGCTCGGTTGTAAACATATCACCCATCTTTTATACGCTGATGATACAGTTCTTTTCTTGAACGGTGGTAGCTCCTCCATTAAGGCGGTGTCAGATTTTCTCTCCACTTACCAGGATGCCTCCGGTCAGCATGTAAATTACCAGAAAAGCTGTGTGCACCTCTCCATCAAAATGCCGATTAACAGAATTAGAAACATCCAGCATCGCATTGGGATTACCACTTCTTCGATTCCTTTCACTTATTTGGGGATTCCCCTGGTCAAAGGCAGGGCCACAATTTCCACTTTTTGTCCTTTGTTGGAAAAAATAGAGCACAAGATCAAAGGATGGAAGGCCAGAGTTCTATCACAAGCTGGCAGGTGCACCCTTATAAATCATGTTCTTTGCAGCATCCCCATCCACGTGATGTCTGCGGCCTTGATTCCTTCTCAACTTCTTCAAAGGATGGAGTCATGCTTTGCCAATTTTCTAAGGGGCTGGCAGGAAGGAAAACCAAAATGCCATTGGATTAACTGGGGCAAAATATCCAGGCCAAGAGAAGGTGGACTGGGTATTAGGAAATTGAGAGAGGTTATGGATGCTCTCTGATTGAAAATGGGTTGGACAACAACAATAGGGAGCAGAGGCAGTCTTTGGGTGGACTACGTCACCTCCAAATATGGCCACCTTCAACTGAGTACGCATGGTTCCCCCCTTCCTCCCCCCTCCCCCATCTAGAAACACATCCTCTCCATGTCCCCTGTTTTGGATAGGAACTTACAATGGAAGGTGGGGCGTGGCTCTATCAACCTCTGGCACAAAAATTGGACAGGTATGGGGCGGCTTGCTGATTGCGCAATTCAACCAATTCCTGATGACATGCTCCACATGTCATTTAGTGACATCGTCTCGCATGATGGTATCAACCCTCAATCGCCGGTTTTCGACTTACTCCCTACAGGGGTGCTGGATCCCATCATTTAGGCGGGGATTTGCACTTCAGATTAGCCCGATTGTTTGTTTTGGCTGCACAAGCGTTCTGGCATCTATACAGTTAAATCTGGGTGGGCTGTTTGCAGAACAGCTGGGCAGGGTATTGCTTGGGCCAAACGCATTTGGGATCCTAAGATTCCATACAAAATCTCAATATTTCTCTGGAGGATCTTCCAAGGGGCCATTCCAATTGATGACAGGGTCCAATCTCGGAAAATTTCCTTGGCGTCTAGATGTGTTTGTTGCGATGGTGAACAAGATTTCTCTTCGCAATGTGAATCATTGGAACACCTTTTCATCAAAGGAGCCCTTGCATCCAAAGTTTGGAAGAAATTTAGTGACGATTTTGATCTCCCGACCCCTCTTTCGCCATCGATTGGGAACCACTTCTTCCTATGGTGGCATTCAAATCTCCCAGGTGGCGGGATAAACCTCCTTTGTCGCATCACCCCGTGCCTGATTGTATGGGAATTATGGAAAGCTAGGAATTCAGCCAGATTTGATGGGAACTTGCCTAACAGCAGAAAGGTGATAAATCAGGTAAAGTGGCTTATTGGAAAAATCTTTGCTGGTTCTCCTACCTCCCATCCCATGTTCCACCGGCTTGGAATCCAAATTAACCCTCCTCTTCCAAAGTCTTACCATTTTGTTAAATGGGATAGACCTCCTGGAGGCTGGGTTAAACTGAATATTGACGGTGCTGCAGTTGGAAACCCAGGTCCGTCTGGGGGGCAGGGGCATCTGCAGGGACTCCAACGGCGATCTGATTTTTGCATTTTACTCCGGCTACGGCGTTGGCTCAAATAACCGGGTTGAACTACGGGCTCTCCATGATGGTATGTATAAAACCATTTTTTGAAATTTCCATCGGGTTCTCATTGAGTCCGACTCTTCATTTGTGGTGGAGGCTCTCAAGGGAAACACAATTCTTGACTGGAAATGGAGCTATTGGTTACGGTGGATTAAGGCTCTTCAAGCCAAAGGGACTTTTTCCATATCTCTCATCCCCCGCGAAATTAATGGTCCGGCAGATAGCCTTGCTTGTGCAGGGGTGGCCAACCAGGGGAATTTATCGACGGATAGAATGCAAGCCCTCCCTCAAATCATCAGGGGTCTATGTTTTCTCGACAAAGTGGATATTGGGGCATTACGGGAGTAGTAAGATTCTTTTTTTTTTTGGTTGTGCCAGTCCATCTGGGTCCGTATAGCGTGGTGGCCAGGCCTTTTTGTTTGCTTGTGTCCACCGTTCCTAATTGTAAAGTTTTTCTATCAATTAATATATACTCAGCTTTTCTCAAATAAATAAATAAATAAATAAATAAATGGTGCCACGTGCTTGACCTGTTGATGGTCATGGCTTGCTTGACCCGTGAGATTGTTGTGTTAGTGCTGATGGTCATGGCTTGCTTGACCCGTGAGATTGTTGTGTTAGTGCTGATGGTCATGGCGTGCTTGACCCGTGAGATGGTTGTGTCATGAATTCCAAGAGCAGTTGGAAATAAAAGCATGTTGGCCCCACATTTTATGGTGACGGTCAAAGTCATGCATGTATATGTGCCGTGTTGCGCATGGAAGTGTTCCATTTCAAGGAAAATGGACTGATGGTATTTATAAGATAGAGATGTGCAGTTGGATACTTAATGCCACCTCCCCTGAATGATCACGGCCAATGATACCTGTTCATGTAGTTAGTTGATTATCAGTGTTTGGAAATAAGGCAAAGTTCATCCCATCCATCTAAAAGGCCTGAGCCCAACTTCCACATTATATCATAGATAAAAGGTGAAGTGGACCCCACTTGTGCACGGTACATGCCTCCACACATGATAATAACATGGAATTTACAGACTGTAGGGTCACTGCATGGATGCCTTGGCTGGAAAAACAAAAAAAGATCCCGTCAGTCAACTTATAAGGTAGGACACTGTGCTTGAATCAGATGTATGACAAAAGATCGTATTTGTGCTTGCATGCATGCATGCATACATTTGTTCAGTGCACCTTCCTTCGGCACTCAATATACACACAGAAAAAGTTACATGTGTAATATCGGGGCCACTCACTAGGCAATCCTCATGATGAAGATGCCTTGATTCAAAGAACCGGGCCCACATATGTATACAGAATGTGGTGACTATAATTCACTGTATCAATCGTTCACATCTTGATACATGTCTGCCCTGATTTGTGAGACTTTGGGGGCAAAGATAGAGTAGTGACCACCTGATGAGTGGCTGCCATCTTTGTTAGGCTGATCAAAGCCAATCACCAGACAATCAGGATAGTGTATATGCCTTGCCTAAATGGATCAGGTCTATCCGAATACCAGAATGTGGGATGGGGATTGCCAAGGACAACCTGCCCACACAGTAGGAAAAAGTGGGCAGAGAAATGGCTATAGTCGAGACCTCCTTAGGTCTATTGTGTTTATATGTCATCCATACATACTGATTCTGTTCATAAAGTCACTCTTATTAGGAGGAATTGAGAACACAAAAGTATTAGCCTGATCAAAAACTTCTATAGCCCACAAATGTTCAACGGTTGATGTTCAATCCTCAACGTTTCTGTCATGCAGCCCATTTAAATCTATCAAATAAATTTTATAAAATAGTACCTTATTAACATGGCATTTACATCCTGATACCTTTATAAATTAAATTTTCGTGAATGAAGTTATTGTCAAGGGTACTTCTGTTAGATTTCTTCCACTTTCCTTATATTTTTTCTAAAATGAATAAAATATCCGCCAATTAATAAAGTTGCTTAAAAATTTAAATAGATATATAAAAATAAAATTATTAATTAATGTTTTTATAAAAAATCACAAAAAAGAAAAAAAAAATCAACAATTTTCTCTGGACGCTGATTGCATAGTTAGGATGAGGATTTCCAGATTCGGTGGGGCCCTGACCATGGGACTCAATTTTATTTTATTTTTTATTTTTTATTTTACACACGGACACACACTCCCCTAGTGGGCTTTCACCACCTATGGATACTCGAACCCTTGACTAGGTGTTAAAACTCCTGAGAGTCTACCACCTGAGCAAGAGCAAGGATCCTATCGGTACTCTATTAGCCGTGATGTATGTATTGTTAGATTTCTTAATGTAGAAATCGAATACCGGATAAGCCTCCTTACTGAAGATATGATGGAATTATCTTCCTGTCATGGTGCTGGATTGAGGACCCAGCCCTGTTAAATCCTAGCAGAGAGCAAAAGAGTTTCAAACCATTAAAACTTCTCTCGGAAAGGCTCCACACGCAAGCAGATCCTAGTTACGCTGAAATAGCTGTGTGCATATCACAGCTATAGCATTCCACCCCCTACGCATACTTTATGGAAGTATCAGTGGGGCCCACTAGTTTACCCGATCACATTTTCCAACCGTTAGGACAATTCAGACCGTTAATTAATAAGGCCCACTTTATAGAAATCTTACATGTATTGTATATCAACATCTTCTAACAGTTTTTCCTGATCATTTTAGAGCATGAGCTAAAAAATGAAGCAGATCCAAACCTAGGTGGACCACACCGGAGGAACAATAGTTGTTGAACATCCACTGCTAAAAACATTTTGTGGGCTACAAAAGTTTTGAATGAAGCCGATATTTGTTTTTCCCTTCATCTAGTCATTGTGTCCTTATCAATAGGTTTGATGGCAAATAAATTCAGGGTGGGTATTACAGTGGGCCATTGGAAATTTTTAATGGTGGGAATTCAATCAGCACCGTAGTCCATTTGAGATTTGGACGTGCTTATTTATTATTATTATTATTTGTGTTAATGCTCTCAAAAGGACCAGAAATATGGATGGACGGCCTGGATACACAATACATCCATCAACGTGGAGCCCAGGGTGAGGACCACACTGCGTTGGGTGAGACCAGGGCGCACCTAATCCAGAAAGGTTTTAACCTATCACAAAGTACGGGTGTCAATGGGCTGGGCTCTGGGCTGAAAAAACAGAATTTTGAATAGCAGTTGGCCGGAAAGAGTTCAAAATCCGTGCAGAGACTAATCCCTGATCTGGCCTGTTGACAGCTCTGCTACAAAGACACCCACTTATGGTGTTTTATGGGCTCCATATATGATTAATCCGCGCCATACACTCATTTTTCCATATCATCTTAAGGCATGTGTATACGAATAAGGGATATCGAAATGTCAAGTGGGCTTTAGGAAGTTTTTAATAATAGGCACTCAATCACCGTTGTTTCCACCTAAGTGTATAAAAAATATACATTATGCTAGGGCTCATAGAACATCGACCAGTAACCAGTACCAACAATGCAATCCGCGACCGGTATATATATATATATATATATATATATATATATATATATATATATATATATAACACTTAGTGGGCATTTTAGTTAATTTAGGGAAAAAAGTGATATCATTTTAAAAAGGTAGCAGGATGTAAATAACATAATAATAAATAAGTATTATCTCGTAAAACTCTGCCACGCAGAAGCGGAAAGGCTGCAGTACCACACGCGACCAACTTGGTTGGTGTGGAAATGCTAGGTGGGGCCATCATGTTGTATGTGAGAAATCCACAACATTCATCCGTTTTAAGAGCTCATTTTAGTTCATGCTATAAAAATTTAGGTGCATCCAAAATTAAATTGGGCCATACCTAGGGAAAACCGTGGAAAGAGTTTACCATCGTTGAAACTTCTATGGCATCTACCTTGATGTCTATATGCCATCCAAACTGTTTATAAGTTCATTACCAAATGAAGCTAAAACACCAAAAACTTTGCATGATATGAAGCTTTTTGACCATACGAATGTTTCAAAAGGTGGTCATTGAATTCCTACTGTTTCCTCCCGCTGCAGCCCACTTCAGTTTTGGATCCACCTCATTTTTAGCCTCATGTCCTAAAATGATCTCTCAAAACGGATGCATGGTGTAGATTTCTTATGAACATCACGCCGGGCCCCAGTTAGCATCCCAGGAACTTCCTGCCAAAGGAACTATCTGCGAAAGGCTTTGACAGGAAATCCGCGCCCCTAATTTTCCCCCACGCGCGTGATTCCTGAAGGCTTTAACCGTAAGTCCCTGGAAACCTAGGTGGGGATTACCATAATATTTGTGCGAAACCTACTCCGTTCATCTTTTTTTTTTTTTTTTTAATCATTTTAGGAAATGGGACAAAAAAAAGAGTAAGATCCAATACTAAAGTGGGCCAAAAGCGTGAGGATTAAACATTCACAGTTGAAATATTCGTGGGGTCACATAAGTTTTAAATCAGGCTAATATTTGTGTTTTCAGTTCATCTCGGTAGGAATGATGTTACGAACGGTGTGGATGGCATGTAGACATCAAACCCGGGAGGTTTCAACGTTTAAAACTCTCCCTTCCTACCTTTTCCTTTAATGCAGAACACTTTAATACAGGATACTTCTCATTTTTAGTTTAAAGTCCCGGAATGATCTCACAAGACTGATGTAGATTCCGCACAAACATAAACATCACGGTAGCCCCACCTAGGTTTTTGGCTGGAAATCTGCGTCCACGCTCGCGAGCTCCGGAGTTGTATTAAGGGTTCAAATGAGATCAAAGTTACATGTGCCGCACAATGATGTATTTATTATATCTACACCGTTCACCTACTTGGCGAGATGATTTTAGTAAATGAGCCTAAAAATAAGTCATATCCACAGCTCAGGTGGATCACACCACAGATAACAATGGAAAAATGATTCTCACATATACATCGGTGAGGCTTACGGGAGTTTTCCATCCAATTTTGTACGTACAGTTATGCATGTATATATGTGTTGCGTGTGTTTGCTAACTATAATTTACCAACTTAATAAGAAATGTAAAAATGAGGATAGTCAATAATTAAAAACAGAAAAAAAAAAAAAAAAAAAACAGCACGGACACTTTTTGCAGGAATAAATGGTGTCCGTGCTTGACCTGCTTAGGGTCATATAGCTTGCTTGACCTGGCTAGATTGTTGGGTTAGGAATTCCTAGAGCATTTGGAAATTAAAGCACGTTGGGTTCCCACGTCTAATGAGCAATGTCAAATTCATGCATGTATAGGTGTTGCGTGTGGAAGTGTTCCATTTGAAGAAAAATGGACCGATGGCATTTGTAAGATAGAGATGGTAAATGGCACACTTGACGCTGCCTTCCTTTAACGATAACGGCCAATGATACCGGGTCATGTAGTCAGTTGATTAGCAGTGTGTAGATGCCTTGCCTAAAAGGATCTGGTCAATCTATATATCAAAATGTGGGATGCAGATTACCTAGGACAACTTATCACAAGAAGTTTCTATGCTCAGAAGTTGAGTGGGCCAATTTGAAATTTGTGAGAAATCCACTTTATCTATCTATGTTGCCTGAAAGGATCAGGACCGTCTGAATATCTAAATCCAGTACGTGGATTGCTTGGGCAGGCTGCGGCTGGGAGTTCCTGTACTTAGAAGCTAAGTGGGGCCAAACTGTGATGTTTGTGAGAAATCCACTCCGTCCATCCATTTTTTCAGGTTTTGTTATGGCATGAGCCCAAAAATGAGGCAGATCCAAGTGGCAGCACAACAGGAAAAAGTAGCCCAAAGTTCCCTAGTCAGAAGCTAGCTAGGTGGGGCCGGTTGTGATGTTTGTTAGAAATCCACCCTGTCCATCCATTTTAACAGACTCTGTTATGAGATTAACCAAAATATGAAGTAGATCCAAAACTCAAGTGGGCCATACAGCAAGAAAAAGCGAGTAGGAAAATGCCTACAGTTAAAATCTCCCCGGTTCTATCATGTTTATATATCATTTATACTGTCCATAAAGTCACTTTTACTAGGAGGAACTGAAAATACAAAAGTATTAGCCTGATCTAAAACTTCTATACCACAAGATCATTTCAACCGTTGATGGTCTATCATGTTTATATATCATTTATGCTGTTCATAAAGTCACTTTTACTAGGTGGAACTGAAAATACAAAAGTATTAGCCTGATCTAAAACTTCTATACCACAAGATCATTTCAACCGTTGATGTTCAATCATGTTTATATATCATTTATACTGTTCATAAAGTCACTTTTACTAGGAGGAACTGAAAATACAAAAGTATTAGCCTATCTAAAACTTCTATACCACAGGATCATTTCAACCGTTGATGTTCAATCCTCACTGTTTCTATCACGTGCCTTATTTAAATTCTATCAAAGGAATTTTACAAAATGGTACCTTATTAAGGTGGCATTTACATCCTGGTACTTTTATAAATTAAATTTTTGTTAAGGTACTTCCTCAATGAAGTTATTGTAGGGCTATAAATCGAGGCGAGTTGAGTCGAGGTAGGCCAAGCTTGGCTTGACTCGTCCGTGCTCTCTTCGACTTTGATCTCGGCCTCGAGCTTACCAATGGAACTTGGATTATTTGTTAAACCTTTTGAGTCGAGCTCGATGTGAGCTAGTGGATTGAGTCGAGGCGAGCTTACATCGAGTCGAGTCGAGCCTGCTCCCAACTCGACCCAACCCAGCATTCAACTTAACCCAACAACCTGACCCAATCAACACCTGACTCAACCAAACTAACCCAACCCACACTCGACCCAACTCCTAAATCAAATATTTAATTAATAATATATATATATATACACACAATATTAGATAAAGCTATAGAGGTACCTTATTTTTGGTGATGAGAGAGAGAGCTCAATCGAGTGGCTGAGTGTAGGTGTGACGGCTAAGACGAGAGAGAGAGAGAGAGAGAGAGAGAGAGAGAGAGAGAGAGAGAGAGAGAGAGAGAGAGAGAGAGAGATGGGGGGACTGTGGAGCTCGAGCACCAGACCTAGAGAGAGCGGAGCGCAGGCGCGCGCGAGTTAGATAAGGAGGGGAAAATAGTAAGAAAGGGACAGACGAATAGAGTAGGGTTTAAGTTTTAATTTTTTTTATTTTGAAATATAATATATTATATATATAATATATATTCAAGTCGAGCTCGAATTCAAGCTTCGAGTTGAGTTGAGTCGAGTCAAGATCCACTATGATCGAACTCGGCTCATTTTTAAAACGAACTAGGTCATATGAAGTTTGGCTCACCTCGAGTCATCGTTTGAGTTGAGTCAAGCCAAGCTGAGCGAGCTTTTCAAGCTAGCTTGGCTCATGTACAGCCCTAAGTTATTGTCAAGGTACCTTCTGTTAGTTTTCTCCCACTTCCCTTATAATTTTTTCTAAAATAATTAAAATATCCACCAATTAATAAAGTTACTTAAAAAGAATTAAATAGACATCTAAAAGTAAAATTAATAATTAATATTATTATAAAAAATCACAAAAAATGAAAAAAAAAAAAACAACAAATTTCTTTAGACGCGGATTGCATAGTTAGGATGAGGTTTCCGGATTGGGTGCGGCCATGACCATGGGCTCACCTTGATGTATGTATTATATATCCAGGCCATCCATCCATTTTCCAGCTTCTTCTAGGTCATGAACCCAAAAATTAAGAATATCCAAACTCAGGTGGACCATACCATAAGAAAGGATGCTAATTGAATGCCCACCATAATGCTCATCATGATGTTCATTTGTCATCCACTATTGATAAGAACAGTCCTGGATGAAGGATAAAACTGAAACCAGCTTGTTCCAAAACTTTTATAATCCATAAGAAGTTTTTAATGGTGGCCGTTTAATCACCACTGTTTCCTCTAGAATGGTCCACATGAGAATTGAATCTCCTTCATTTCTGGGCTCATGCCCTAAAATTATCTCAGTAAAATGGATGGACATTGTGGATTAAATAAGTACATCACGATAGGCCTGTATAGCAGCGATCAGTAGCCACCCGCTCGTGACATGGTACGTAGGCGATCCGCCTCCGTTCTCTCTTTCCGGTTGTAATATATAGGTGGTAGTGTATGAGCCCTGCCATGATGTATATATTATATATCAACATCTTTAATCAGTTTTTTCAGGTCATTTTAGGGCATGAGCCTAAAAATGAAGTAGATTCAAATCTCCGGCGAACCATATTGGAGAAACATTAGTTGTCGAATCTCAGCTGCTACAAAATTTTTGTGGGCTACAAAAGTTTTTCCACAAAAGTTTTTGATGAAGCTTATATTTGTTTTTCCCTTCATCCACGTCGTTGTGTCCTTATCAACATGAAAATTTTAATGGTGGGATTTCAATCAGCACTGTGGTCATACATTACGGTAGGCTTATAGAACATCAACCACTAACCAGTACCAACAATGCAATCCAAATCTACCTTGATGTTTATATGCCATCCAAACCGTTTATAAGGTTTGCCTGAGATGAAACTATCTGGTCATACTAATGTTTCAAACCGTGGTCACTGTATTGCTACTGTTTCTTCCCGTGCGGCCCACTTGCTTTTTAGATCCACCTCATTTTTGGTCATATGTCCTAAAATAATCTCTCAAAATGGATGCACGGTGTGGATTTCTCATAGACATCACAGTGGGCCCCACTTATCATCACAGCGCGTGGGAAAGGCTTTGGCTGGAAATCCCCGTCCCGCTGACGCTCGCCGAGCTCGTCAAATGAGATCAAAGTTGCATGGGCATCACAATGTTGTATTTATTATATCCACACTGTTCATCTATTTAACGAGATCATTTTAGTAATTGAGTCCAAAAATAATTCATATCCAAATCTCAAGTGGCCCACACCAAAGGAAACAGGTGCCCCATGAAGTTTTTAACGGTAGGTGTTAAATTCCCTTTTCCATGTGGTGTGGTCATCTGGATCTTCTTCGATTGTTTTCTAATAAACTAAATTCAGCTGACATAATGAATGGACGGTGTGGATAAGCCATATACTTGATGGTGGCCGCCACATATATTACCCAATTACAGGGAATTTGGAAAATCAAACGCGCACCACGAGCGGCTCTCGTATTTCACACACGTATGAGTCTTAACAGTAGTAACCTCTTCACTTTTTGTCTATAAATAAAGCTCTCGCTTCCTATTCCTACCATCCCAAACCCCCAACACCCATCTATTATTGACCAATGGCTCTCCTCTTTTCTTCTAAAAACCCATCATTTCTCATTCTCTTCTTTTTATCATCTCCTCTCTTTCTCACTACCCAACAATGCAACCATCACGACTTCTCTGCTTTGCTCCAACTCAAGAACGGTCTTCTCTTCACTTACCGCCTCTCTACTCTCCCCTCTTGGAATTCAAACAATACCGATTGCTGCTCTTGGGAAGGCATCACGTGCGATGGACCCACTGGTCACGTGATCAGCCTCGACCTCAGTGAGCTCGATATCTGGGGTCGGATTGATTTTGAAAGCCTCTTTCGTCTTCGGAGCCTCCAGAAGCTCAACCTCGCTTACAATGAGTTTGATCCCTCTCCATTCCCTTCTGGGTTTGACCAGCTCACCAGTTTGACCCATCTCAACCTCTCTCACTTATCCTTTTATGGCCAAATCCCACTGGAAATCTCCCGCTTGACCACTTTGGTTTCTCTCGATCTTTCTTGCAATGAATATTCGAATGTTTCATCCTCTTTGATTGTGGTCTTTCAGCCTCCATCTTTTCAGCCTTCCCAGGGAGTCTCCGCAAGTTGATCTTATATGATTGTGGTCTTTCAGCCTCCATCTTTTCTTCCCTTTCACAGCTCCATTTCTTATCTGAACTCGACCTCAGTGTAAACAATCTATCCTCTGCAGTGCCCAGCTTCCCAGGGAGTCTCCGCAAGTTGACCTTACAACGTTGTGACCTTTCAGGCTCCATCTTTTCTTCCCTTTCACAGCTCCATTTCTTATCTGAACTCGACCTCACCTATATCAATCTCTCCTCTGCAGTGCCCAGCTTCCCAGGGAGTCTCCGCAAGTTGATCTTACAAGGTTGTGACCTTTCAAGCTCCATCTATTCTTCCCTTTCACAGCTCCATTTCTTATCAGAACTCGACCTCAGCTATACCAATCTCTCGTCTGCAGTGCCCAGCTTCCCAGGGAGTCTCTGCAGGTTGATCTTACAAGATTGTGATATTTCAGACTCCATCTATTCTTCCCTTTCACGGCTCCATTTCTTATCTGAACTCGACCTCAGTGGAAACAATCTATCCTCCGCAGTGCCCAGCTTCCCAGGGAGTCTCCGCAAGTTGATCTTACAAGATTGTGATATTTCAGGCTCCATCTATTCTTCCCTTTCACAGCTCCATTTCTTATCTGAACTCGATCTCACCTATACCAATCTCTCCTTTGCAGTGCCCAATTTCATAGGGAACTTATCCTCATTGACGTCCCTGCTCCTTAAAGATTGTGGATTGCATGGAAAATTCCCTGAGAGTGTTTTCCAGCTGCCAAATCTACAAATCATCGACATATCAGACAATCCACTTGTAGCTATCAATTTGCCGGAGTTCCCTCAAAACAATACTCTACAGCAATTGATCCTTTCATACACTGGATTTTCAGGAAAGTTACCAGATTCTCTCAGTAATCTCAAATTCTTGACTCATTTAGGCCTCATTAATTGCAACTTGTCAGGATCATTACCATCCTCACTTTTGAACCTTACCAAACTGCAATATCTGTCTCTTTCATCCAATAAATTGAGCGGCCCAATTCCTTCTTCATATGGAAACGAGCTTCTGAATCTCAAAGAGATAAGCTTAGGGAATAATTTGCTTAATGGGACCATTCCATCATCATTGCTTTCACTCCCATCATTACAGACACTGGACCTCTCAGGTAACCAACTTAGTTGTCAACTTGGTGAGTTTTGCAATGCCTCTTCTTCACAGCTGGAGAGCCTCTATTTGGATAACAATAAATTGCAGGGGATGATACCCAGATTTATCTTTCAACTTACCAAGCTTATAATACTTTACCTCTCTTCCAATAATTTCAGTGGTGTTGTGGAGCTAGGCTTATTTCAAAATCTCAAAAAACTTCACTCTCTGGGTCTTTCAGATAACAACTTGTCAGTCCAAGACGGCAGTGGTAATTCCACATTTGTTTCCATCCTCCAGTTTCAATCTTTGTTGTTACGTTCTTGCAACATCAGCACATTTCCAAATTTCTTGAGAAATCAAGAGCAGCTGGGGCAATTGGACCTTTCCTACAATAAAATTAGTGGTGAAATACCCAAATGGATATGGGAGGTTAGCAATGGGTCTTTACAATCTTTAAATCTTTCTCACAAGGTTCTGCAGGGAATGGAACCATCTCCCCATCTTTCATTGAGTTACTTGCGTGTTCTGGACATTAGCTCCAACAAGCTAGAAGGCTCACTTCCTATCCCATCACCATCCATCGTTTTCTTTTCAGTTTCAAACAATAGCCTTGGTGGTGAAATCCCTCGATCAGTTTGCAATGCAACATCCCTTGCAGTCCTTGATTTGTCTTAAAATCACTTCATTGGTCAAATTCCAGCATGTTTGGGTGAGATTGGTGATGCCCTGTCCGTGTTGAATCTTCAAGGAAATTCTTTCAATGGCACCTTGCTTCAGACATTTAAAGAGGGATGTAACATACAAACGCTTGATCTCAGTGGGAATCAATTAGAGGGTCAAGTGCCAATGTCTTTGGCCAATTGCAAAATGCTGGAGGTATTAAACCTTGCAAACAATCAAATACATGACACCTTCCCTTTTTGGTTGGAAGCTTTGTCCCAGCTTCGTGTTCTCGTCTTGAGATCCAATCAATTTCATGGCACCATTGGGCATCCTCTAACAAATCACCCTTTTCCTCAGTTACAAATTTTCGACCTCTCTTTCAATAGCTTTGAGGGTAATTTGTCATCAAATATGTTCAAGAGCTGGAAGGCAATGATGGAAGAGGACAAATCCCAATCTTTGGTCCTTGGCAATTTCATTCACCGTAACGGAAGTCTCATATACTATCAAAACAAAGTGTCTGTAGTCAGCAAAGGGCTACGTATGGAACTAGTAAAGATCCTTACGGCCTTTACTGTAGTTGATCTCTCGGAGAACAAATTTCATGGGGATATCCCAGAATCAATTGGGGATCTAAAGTCACTCCGTGTGCTCAATATGTCCAATAATGATTTAACCAGCGGAATTCCAACATCATTTCAGAATCTAAGGGATCTAGAGTCATTAGATCTCTCACATAATAACTTGTCTGGAGAGATCCCTTGGTAGCTCACAGATCTAACATTCCTTGCAGTGTTGAATCTCTCACAGAATTTCCTTGTGGGAAAAATACCACAAAGCCGACAGTTTCTTACATTTAACAGCGAATCATTCAAAGAAAACTCAGGATTGTGTGGACCTCCACTATCAAAGAAATGCGGAGATGCAGAGAGTGCAACACCGTCCCCTCTGTCAACATTGCAATCTGAAAGGAAATATGATTGGGAATTAATGTGGATAGGATTTGGAGTTGGACACGGAGTAGGTGTAGGGATGCTTTTCTGGACCCTAGCACTTTGGAGGAAGGGAAGGAGAGAATTCTATATATTTATTGATAGAATGTTTTCCTTAATTTTTCCTTCCATGGTGTTTCCTAAATAGTAATGATGGTGAGATGATTGGAGCTAGGGAAAATATGTTTGTATGCTTCGTGTTTACAAAAAAACAAAAGAAGCTTTAGTTGTTTTCTCCTTTTCGTAATTTTGTGTATTTTGCTTGGTCTATATGATATGTGTGGCAGTTGTTTCTTGTATTTGCACCTACCTGAATGGTTGTACACAACCATTTTGAAATCAATAAAATTACAGGTGGTGTGCTCCCACCTTTCTGCAAAAAAATAAAAATAAAAAAAATGTCTAAGCTATCTCTTTATTTTCAAATTTTGGCCCACCTCAGCAACAAGATAACTTAATCTATAAGCTGGATGATCTAACCAATGTAGCCTACCTAGCCAGTGGTCTTTTTTTTCTCCAATGGTCAAGACAAATGTGGTCTAAGTAAATTAACATTCAACAAAGAATAGTACAAATGTGGGCTAAGCAAACATTTAGACGAAGAAGAGTGGTGTTTCATGTATATTTTATATTTTTCATTTTTCGATCATCACACACAGAGTTCTTTCACCTTCCCACATCCATGTACGTAGGGTGTAACCGTATAAGAGTAATCACTTGTTAGTATGTGGTGATTTTCGAGTTGGACTTTTGTGATGCCAAAAAAAGAAGTGTGGAAATCATCATCACATGCAGTTTTCTACTTGCAAGGGGACACTTGGCCAGTCTAACCATGCAATATGGGCTGTGCATTACGTCCAGGACATATTTCTTAGGCCACCACGTAAAATTCCGACCAAATAAGATGATTCATACCATCTGAACAATAACTATTTAGTGGACAATCAACATAATTTATGGGAAAGTAGGCCTATTCAGCAGTGAGCCATCCATCTGTTAGGCCCATCGTCTATTGCTTACATTTCTAAAGAATCAATTTTATCAGAAGATCATAACCATCCCAACCATGGTTTGGCAATAAATAAATTAAGAAGTCCCACATATGGATGAATTAGATCATTCAACCGATGTGATTTTCATATTGTAGCCAATGAAATGTTTGCTAGAACTAGTAAACATCTTGTGCAATCGACTGGACCGTGCAAGTGTCCTACTACGAGGAGTCATTGATGAGAATAGAAAACTTGTCTTTGATTGAAAATTGTGATTGTTGAATGTATCAAATGAGAATTGTAAATGTAGATTGAAAGAAAAAAATAATAATAATAAAAATTTGTACACGTGGAAAGTATGTAATTATATACTGGATGAAACCTTGTTTAATAGCATATTTGGTTTGGCTCACCTAGTCTCACGGGTCCTTACTCTTGCTCCAGTGGTAGACTCTCAGGAGTTTCAACACCTGGTCAAGGGTTCTGAGTACCCATGGGTGGTGAAATCTCACTATGGCGTGAGTGTGTGGGGGTGTGTGTGCTTATTAAAATAATAATAATTTGTGCCCAGCATGTGCAGTCCAGAGCAGACATCTTCTCTATGGTTTAAAACCTATTTATGCATAAGAATATATAGAATAATAATAATAATAATAAGGACATCATGCCCTTTTTTTTATTTTTTTAACTCACGCACGCACACCCCACACACTCACGCTGGTGGAATTTCACCACCTATGGGTACTCGAACCCTTGACTGGGAGTTGAAACTCCTAGAGTCTACCACCCGGGCAAGAGTAAGGACCCGACATCATGCCCTTGAAAGGTGGAATATAGCTAGGATATATTTGTACCAAAAAAAAGAAGAAAAAAAGAGTAAGGATAGATTCCTGTGAAGAGGTGGAATAAACATGAGCAAGCTCATCCCAAGTTCAGTGCATCAATCTCAATTACATGCATGTGTGCCAGCATCAATCTCGATTACATGTGTCAGATGTGTCAATGTGCAAATTCAAGGTGCTGTATATATATATATATATATATATATATATTGTTGTGTTGCTTTGAGTAAGAATATAGAAAATATGGAAGTTTCCTTCTTTCTTCCTCTCTTTTCTCTTCTTCACTTTCTAATTACAATAATAAAGATAAGACTTCATGGTATTTAAACAACCAATCATCAAAACCTTATCACTCCTTTGACATATAGCAAAGTGATATATAGCAATCATCTTGCAAGCCACACCACCCTCAAAGAATATCCTTTCTTCTTTTCTTCCCTAAAGTTTTGCTATAAAAGAATAAAAGATAGATCTACAATTTATATGTTCTTCTATTTCTCCAACTTTCTCAGATCTTTTACTTTCAATATCTTTAACTCTTTTGTTAAAGTCCATATTTTGAATTTCAAGATCATCTATTTCTTCAAAACCTAAGATTCTCTTTACTTTTCTCTTATCTTCTCACATTTTTCTTTACCTTCCCTTTCCTTTTTCTATTTAGAAAAAAGCCTATAAATTTTGATTCCATCACTCTCTCCAAATTAATCCCCAACTTCACCTCACTCTCTAAAATCATCTACAACCCTGGTTCTCTTTTTTAAAACCATCTCCAAAGACCATCTCATTCACCAAAACTTATTAAAAATCATTCCATTGACTTCTATAATTCCTTCTTTCGTCATAGGCTCTCCTTCTTCCTCAATGCATCCCTTCCTTCCCAATATGTCTTTAAGCATGCTTCTCTAATTGATGCAAACTAAATTAAAAAATGATACCTTTCTTATTTGAAAAGGCCATACCGACAAGGCCATTGGAGGCAGGGAATGATGAGCCATATGGATATAACATCCATCGCTAGCTATGACTACTAAGCATTCTTCAAATTAAAGAGAAATGGAAATCTCCAATCCTGAATATTCCAAATAGTTGGAAAATGATTACATGGCCTTTGCTCGTTGTCACAGGCTGCATTGTCAGATATGCCGATCCACAAATCACAACCATGCTAATTGCCTTCACTTTTCAACTCTTTTTATTTGGATATATAAATGTTCCACGAGGCCTTCACAACAATAACCACCTAGTCAATATGCCCTTATGCATTCTTTCAAACAAATTTCTCCATATCATTACGGCTCCCAAATTATTATTGGTAAGCCATCATGTCTACTTTTTTTTTCCTTACGCTCTACCCGTCTTGTATCAAACTTCTTCTAGTTCCTCTTCATCTTTCAACCCTTCTGTGCAAAACTACTTCTAGTTCCTCTTCATCTTTCAACTTGTCTGTGCCAAACCTCAACAAACCCAAACTTCAATTTGAACCTAGATGGATAGTACAACCCATGCCTAAGGATCGGTGATGGCATTACATTACCTATTACTTGCATGGTCGTCGTCACCTTGACATATATTCAAAAGAAAATTTATTCAAGCTTGACGATTTTCCAATACTTTCAAATAGTCTTTTTTTTTTTTTTTTTTCTACACTCATTGTAAAAGGCCCAAAAGGATATGCATGAAGGTGTTATGAAAATATTGATGACTTATGATCTTACTAAAGGTATAGGCCTTGATGGAGTCAAATAGGGAAACCAGATTCATATAGCCAACCCCAAGGTAGTTGGAATAAAGCTTACATAATGATAATGATGCTGACACTCCTCATTTGTGAAGGATCTTTACACTCAGAAAAACCTCGCTAAAGGAGTGATGAGTGGCAACCTATATTTTCTAAGCAATGAAGTATGCCACATTGTCACAAGTAAAATCTCTGTTCTTTTCTTCTTCTTTTTCTTCTTTTGTATAGTAAATTAGGCCACATTAGTTATAGCAATTTGATGCAATCATCCAACAAGCAGCTCATCTCTTGTAACAATGTTCCCAGAGAATAGCATGTCCTAATTTACAAGTTAGGAAAGTGCATATGGCTTCCCATTCCTTTGTCAAATAAATACACTTCTTATTTTCTAAAATTTATGGATTTTGATTTGTGGACCAGCTCCCTTCTATTTCTAATAGTCCAAGTTGTTGATGATGTGGGACACATAAGGGATGGGCCATCTGTAAACAAAGAGAAACCAATGAAGACTTTGAGGAAAATGATTCTCCTTTGCTTTTTTGTATATTTGAGACAACCCTGAAGGGTTGAATATATAGAGCTTTACAACGACTATACAAGGTAAAATGATAAATACACCATAGTGTTTTAAGATGTTAATCCATCATCCTGAAGCCTTCCAAGTTCAAAGATGTTAATCTATCAAACATAGACATCATGCCACCAATCGTAGGCTTTGAACTCTCCAAAAGTGAGAAGTTACTGGTGCACCGCACATTTATAGTGGGAGCTTAATATCAAAGGCCAGAGATCATACACATTATTTGATGCACAGGATCCTACATAATTCATTATTTCTGCTAATGATAGGTCGCAACAAATTTTAGGCCGAAGTTCTACTGTGACGCCAAAAGGTGGAGACGATCCTTTCACACCAGGCTGACTTCAGAAAGCGACAATTGCCACACATCTCAAATAAAGGTGTCCTCTCGAATATAAGATAAATGCAACTGATAATGAATGAACTATACCTGGAAATTCAAAACTTACTAGTCTAGCCAATGCACCTGATTCAGACCATCCAATTAATTAACTGCTTCTTGGATGGACCATAACCGAAACCCAAATTGATTAAATGATGTCAACAGTTGGATTAATGGACCTACTATTGACAGGCAAAGTCAAAAAATCCAGGGGAAGCAACATCCAAGGGGTTAGCATACCAATTGAACAGTTGGAAGTTGCACACAAGATGATTCCTTTCAACAGTCCATTTGAAGGAACAAATCAGATGGTTAGGATTGTTGGATGTGTAATTTTTTGGCTATGACCTATCCAAGACGAGTGGTTAAACTACTCTACATAAGATGGCTACAAACGCATGCTACATACAATAACTGTGAAAATCACATATACATGGCCCTTATCACAGCATTTGTGTTACTATAGTTTATTAGCAGCATCTATTGTAGGCACCAAAACGTCCGTCTTCCTTCAGCAACTCAGATCAACAGACCATGGTAGGGACAATGGCAACAAACCCAAATCCAACATTTGAGTTTTCAAAGAGAAGGCCAGTCTCCAAGCTCTAGGCTACTTTGGCTCCTCGTACCTTCCACATGCTCTGCATTGGAAGAAACATAACAAAATGAGGGAGAATAATTAGTAAGATGCTAAGCAATCTAGTCCAAAGATAAGAAGGCAAAGAGAGATTACAAGGGGTTCATCATCCGAATCTCCTACAGCTCCTCTGTCGGAAGAATCCATTTTCTCTTCTGTCTGATTCTTCTAGGTCTGCTGGGGCCTCTCGTTCCTCCTCCTTCGTGGCTGCTGAAGGAGATGCTTGTTCGTTTGCCAAATCATCTAATAAGAAAAAAGCAGGACATGAGAAACCAAAAGAATAGAGAAGATCTCTACCATGGTTAAAAGACTCGTTGATTCAGATCAACTCATTCAGTCCTCAGTCAAAGTCACGAATCACTCAAGGATGAATGGGGGGATCACTCGAGGTGTCAAACTGGGTTGGATCTCACCTAGTTCGAGTTTACTCATCCAACGTACACGTACACCCATGACCTGACTAGTACGTATCTTAAGACCATAATTAAATCCTTCCACAAAATGATGTGTTAAGTCCCGCTCATTAATTTTTTAAGAGGTAGCTAAATCAATGTTTTAAGAAAATTTATCAGCTACACTGATTACAGCAGAGTACTATTCTCATTTCTCTGTGAGGGTGTGAAGAGCATGTAACAAACATCACAGCCACAACACAGAACAGATGGCACTCAGTGAGGTTGCAAGGGTAAGGGCAGCAGTGCATGTATTGAATTTGTCAGCAACTACAGGTAACAGTAAGCCAATGGATGAAACTATCATCTTGTGGGCATTTTGCATTTCCCTAGGTGAACAAGAGACAAACCATTGATTTTGAAAGTGGCAGTAGCTTTACCTGAATTAACTTCATTGACTTCAGGACTAGTGTCGGGCTGAGAATCTGATAATTCAGGGGTAGCTCTTCCTTCAGCGTAATCGCTAGCATTAGCACCAATGTTGCTTTCTGACATTCCACTATGGCTATTCTTTACATTTTTCTTTATAGTCGTTTTCCATCTGAATCTAGAAGGTGAAAGCATGTCACAAATTTTCAGAATTCACTAAGCAAGAAAGGTAAATACCCACAACATACGAATTCCATACTTCTTATAAGGATTCTTATTTCGTCTTGAGGCACCAGGTGTCCTACTTTTTTCCTCCTTGGCTGACCTGTAGCAACAACAATGTACAAGATGTATAATGGAAATTGCATTCTCGAAACCAAGTACCCTGCCTGGTATGGCTAGTTGTGAGACTGGATTTTTTATTCCTAGTCCCCTACATATGCCAATTTGCCACCTGTACATCAGGCCATTCATCAGGTGGATCCCCACCTTGTAACTGGTGTGAACAGATAAAATGGCTCACCTGGCCATTAGATGTGCCACACATATGCCAGATAATGATCGTAAGTGTCAATTATTTACTCCGTTGGCCTACCAGATGAGCACACTGACCTAGCCATTGGGCCATGACACATACATGGGGACCATAGGTCCAAGCAGATGAACAACCCAGAATAAGCACACACCAGTCAATTGGCATCTGTGAGGAGTGTACGATTCATAATCCTACCATCACCAGTAGTCATCTCATTGCTCAAAAAACCAAACTATTCACATAGGTCAGTCGGGGTATGAAATCACATCATTCTGCCCACTACAACGACAACGGACTTGGCACCAGTTAGTTGCATAAAGTGGAAGAGAAAGCAGTGGTGGATTTGGGTGCAGGAGCAGTGAAGCAGCATTTCTAAAATGTTGCAAGTATGAACTCCTAGGAAGTAAAGAGCAGGCAAATTAGTTTGAACCAGAAGAAAAGGTAGAAGAATTTCGGACGAGTTTAAAATCGGCAAAGCATCCCACACAGCAGATCCATTCGGGACCCTCATATCAGTTTCTGTAATGTTGTGGTTCAAGACTCCCAGTCTGTGCATAATATCAACCATATACTGCCCAAACTGTATTTTAATTAACTAAAATGACACAAAACTGAATCATGGAAAGAAAAGCTTTTGACAATGATACTTACATTCCTTTGGATGGGGAAACATTCGATGATTTAAGTCGCTGGAAAAAGGTTGAACAATTATATTCCGTGCTAAAAAATTGCAATTTAGCCAAAGAAGAAAAGATTGCTCTATAATAGATAGATCAATACCTTGCTAGGCTCGGAACCTTCACTAATAACCTCCAACTGCTCCTTATCTAACTGGAGAATTTCCACATCTCCATCTTCATATAGTATCTTTGAAGCAAATATCATTCAACAAGTAAGTCTTCAAGAAAGGGGACAGTTTGGACAGGGATAATTAAGAGAAGTACACAAGTCTCATAGTTTACCACATGTTTCTTCTTTCCTGGGTTATAAGATTGCACAACACCTTCATAAAACCTGCAGGTAAGAATGGTAGAGTTTACAATAAATATGGTGTTAAACAAGTCCATCCTAACAGCTCAGCTTCCTGTTATCTCAAAATTTTTTACTTCCATGCTAAGAAGCCATGAAGTTGAGCTATCCCTACACACACACACACAAAAAAAAAAAAAAAAAAAACAACAACAACAATAAAAAAAAAAAAAAAAAAAAAAATCGAGTCATCCCAACTAAAAGAACCAGGAGTTCAAGATTATAATGATTCAGGGCATGTTCAAGTGTGCCCCCAAGTTGTGCATCACAAGGCTACCCAAGCATATTTAACGCCCTCGGTTTAGGCAACAAGGAAGATGGCCCCACACTGAGCAATCTTATGCTTTACAGCCTTTTCCGGCCCAACATGATTGAAGTGGTAACAAGGTCCTACTATTATTTCAACCATGATTTGGCAGGGCAAAGCAGAAATTAGAATCAAGATAGAGCAAGGAAGGTAAAAAGACTTCGAATCTACTCAAGCCTACCTGGGAGGGCAAACTTAGTGGTCACTTGGACCCGGAGGCATCCCAACTCGGATGCCGGAGCCTCCTATTCTCCCGAGGCCCAAAACCATTTCCCCTTCCAATCTTTATTGGAAGTGGGAAGTTTGGCAACGAGGCCTGGGGTATAGCCAGTCCGAGCCAAAAAGTAATACCAGTACGGCTTGGCCTTATTATGCTTGGCCATGTACATGTCCAAGAACTCTTCCAGTGTCAGCTCTGGGTTCTTCACTTGCCACCAGAGGATGAAGGATGACATTAATATGAGCCAAGCATTTGGGATGAGCTAACCCAGGGCTAGCTTCAGCCGTGCCAGCAATGCACATAGGAAAGGGTGATGTGGAAACTGGAGTCTGCACTGAAGAGAACAGACGAAGATAGTCACTTCTCTGTCTGCAGGGGTGCCAGGCCCGTCGATGTCAGTAGGGGCTCGGATGTACACCGAGTTTGGAATTTGGTAGTCAGCCCGGAGCTTATCCATCTGGGACTCGATCAAGACTAAGCCCGCAGGAACTCTGGCTTCAGCTCGGCCTCCCGAGGGCCCAGCCAACGATCTCCCGGCAGGGTCCCGGGGTATCCTTTTGGCCTTGGCTTGGCCATTAGACCTCATTCCGGTGCTTCCCTTGGGTGGAGGGTACAAAGGAACTGCTTCCAAGGCTCTCAGGCTCGGATCCGTTTCCGACCTCGCGGACTTCGCCAGAGTCGCTCGGCATAATGAAAGAAAAAGTGAAGTGGCAGAAGACTCACAGGAGCTCTGGACAATTTCCTTCGACAATAGATTTCCCTTTCCGGCGTAGTTCTCCGAGCAGAAAACCCTTTCCGGTGAGCGGAAACCCCTTTTCCGGCAGCAACAAGACGACTCAGGAGGGAAGGTAGAGATGAGGATCGCTCCGAGAGATAAAATGCAAAGTGTTTCCGAATGAGAACCCTGGGGCTCTTATAGCCAGAGCCAGCCGCCCGTAATCATGACGAGTAACTGCATCCGAAGCCAAAACAGCTCGGATCCGAGCAGCATGGAATATATGGCAACATGCTATATGTCCAGTGCAGCGTTCCCCGAGCCCTGCGTAGCCGGGATTCAATGAGCCGACGTCTCTGCACAGTCGTCATTCAATGTGCCGAAGTCTCTTCATCTTTCGACATCCACGCGGCGCCATCTAAGTCATTCAGCCGAAGCATCTCGACAACTGGTGCCATGTGTACGACGACCAGTGGCCAATGTAGAGGAAGTGGCTGCCACCGTACAATGTACGAACCCCAAGGGACATCATTGCGACGCTTCACCCGAGTTCATCATTGCAGAGGGAGCGGCGGTTTGCTTCCCCAAACCTCGGTCTGATTCCCCAAGTGTGTTACTCTCTGAGTCCAAGCTCGGACTTAGAGAGTTGGGGGCTTCTGTTATGGGTAAAACTGGACCAAGCCTTCCTAGGGTTAACTTCAGCATCAATAGGTAAGGCTTCGGATTGGTAGGCGGGCGAGCCGAAGCCTGTGCCCTGTCCGAGGCTCAGAAAAGTTCGTCACACGCAGAGTCAGATCTGGGAGTAATGGTAGTACGCCGAACTGACAGGCATCCGAGCCGAAGTATCAAGTTTGTACTCATCTCCAGTACCTCCAAGCCGAGCCATGTACTCGCCAATGGTATCTTCGGGTTGAAAAAACTGAGTCCCTCTTGCTCGATACGCCAGCAGTCATCATCTATGGGCTCGAATCATCTAGCAATGTCTGAGCCCTATGGTCGGCTCGGGTAGGATCGCGGATAACGGCATTGGTGGAAAAGATCTAGTATCATAAGGTTGGAGTGATACCCGACACGTGATCCATCATCGATACACTTGTCATACGCGTCTAACAGGAAAGATCGTGATTGCGGGGATCGTGTCAAGATCTTCGGACACGTCTGAGGCGACCTACAGGTATAAATAGGAGTCATCTCTACAGGAATTAGGTACGCAACATCTCACGCCCTCACCCTACTTTGCTTGACTTACACCCTGTTTCCCTAGCTTGACTTAGGCATCGGAGGGTCCCCTGCTTGAGCTAGGGTCTCCTTTGTCTGTTCGTTTGTGCAGGACCAGGGTTCGTTCTGAGCACCCAGGGCTCGGTGGAGGGCTGTTTAGATTCTTGCATCAACAAGGTCCGACTATTATTTCAACCATGATTTGGCAGTAGCGCAGTTTCTGTCTTGGGAATTGGGAGTAGTAATCTTTAACTAGTAACAGAATTTTGTCCAAGAATAAAAGGTGTAAAAGAAAGACATCTCCAACCAACACATAAAATGTGATTAATTAAATGTTGTTACCCGAGGTTCTCTAATACTGACAACTATAGTACGTAACAGCCAATGCGCACTACATGTCTTCTTTTTTCTTTTTTCTTTTTTTTTCTTTCCTTTCAGGAAATGCTTAAAATCATAATGTCAAACAAAACAATTACTGTTTATCTAGGAAAATATCTGGCCAGTCAATATTGTTTGAATGCTACCATCAACTGATGAGTAAGAAAACTTAAAAAGGCAGTTAAGAATATAGTAACATGAAATGGCACATAATGTAGTACAAAAAACCAAAACCTTGCATCAGATAAATAACTTACGACAAGAACATGTGGATTTGCATATCCAACCAAACATACCATCAGTACCTTTCTCATTATATTTTTTAAGATATTATTGTAGAAAGACTTTCCTTTTCCCTTTTTGGGAAACTCCTGATTGCCCACCTTCACAACTGTGCATCAGCGCAAAAAGAAAAAAATGCAATTGCCTTAAAAAATATAGAGCTTACATTGGAATAGAGGTGGCTAGGTTGTCTCAAGGACACAAGTTAACCTTGCATTTTCAGGCAGAGTAAGGGAAGTCTACTCTTAGCATGCATTTGCATTTCAAAATCAATCGTGACCTTAGGTGCATATATTTTTTCTAGTGCGATGTATCAATGCAGCAAAATTCATGGGGGACAGAAGGCCAAATGACTAAGATGCATATAATTGTAAGTATTCACAATGCCAAATGCAAGTAGCTTGAATCTAATTGCAATTTTTTAATGAATAAAACCAATAAAAGTTTGTGATCCAAAACTTATACATAATATGCATTCCTTGAAGATATTTAATGCATCAAATCCGAGAAAATAGAAGCCAAAGACTATCTCAATAATATGACATACCTTAAAATTGTTTACAAGCTATTATGTATAATTATAATAATAATTGAGACAGTACCGTTGCATATAATTTATGACCTATTTATGTATATGCAAGCTACTTATATTTGATTACACAAATCATGCGGGACACAAGGCAACATTCCCAAAATGCATACATTTGTAAGTACTTCTCGTATCAAATGTAAGTAGCTTGCATCTAATTGCTAATGTTTCTATGACAATCCCACTAATGAACATAATCTTACACCATGTACACTTTTAAGATATCCTTCCAAATCCTAGAAAACAAAAGCCAACAACAACCCGAATGATATAACAGACAATAGCACACTCAAGCTACCATGAAGTCAGATGCTCCAATTCCTATTGCTTTGTTCTGATCGTGCAGCTGCAGTGTGGGGTCTATTTTGAGAGACAGCAGAGGATGTTGGATAAAGCAGAGGATGTTGAATTGGGTTCTATGCAATGTGGATGCTACTGTTCCAGTGCAGTTGAGCACGGGTGGTTTGCTGTGGACAGCTATGATTTGTTCTTGCCTTTTTTTAGTGGTTTTAGATTGTTTTATGTTTTGTCTTCTCTATAATGTTTTACTTCTGCTGTGGAGTTATATGATAGATGAGGGACAAAAAAATTTTGTGGCACCCACCCAAAATTGTGTATAGCATTGTTCTCAATCAACTACAACGACAAGTTACAATGCACCTCACGTATAATGTATGACCTATTTATGTGTATGAGCATTAGTGTTAAGTAATTCTAGAATATTATATGAAAACAAAATGTCTTTTATACCAAAAGCATAACTATATTGGCAAATCCGTAACTTTAAGTTCATTTATTTTTTATGGGTAAAAAGTTTTGCTAAAAGAGTTAAGAAGCATTACAGATGTGGAAAGCATTCCAACACACATATGCTCACTCAACACTAAAATCCATTTCTTGTTCTCAAAAGAAACTTCTTTAA
Organism: Magnolia kwangsiensis; assembly: GCA_037074715.1. Lineage (NCBI taxonomy): Eukaryota > Viridiplantae > Streptophyta > Magnoliopsida > Magnoliales > Magnoliaceae > Magnolia > Magnolia kwangsiensis. The sequence goes on from CM073582.1 coordinate 81,557,832, forward strand.
AATGCTGAAATTATTTTTGGCCCTTGTATTTTGGCATATATAATGGCCATTGAAAATTAGGCTCAGACACTTCTATCAATATGTAACACCTAGCACCTATGCCTGCACAATTTTCCCAAATTGCATACACAGAACAGGGAAATATAAACACAGATTTAAATGTAACTGGATATTGGCTTGTAGAATCCTCATTTAGAGCAGTTTAAAGGCATGTAAATTGTACATAGCAACAAATGCAACAGAGGAGTAAGGATACCAGTAAATTGATTCAAATGCTTGAACCTCCTTGCATTCATCAACATTAGGACATGAAGGATGATGTGAAAGCACAAGAAGCAAATATGTTAGAATATTTTCTAGATAAGTGGAGGACGAGTTCACATCACGTTGCATAGAAAGTTGGAGTGCCTTTAGTCGGTGACACATTTGAACAACTTCCATTAGGTTATGTTTGTCCTGTGGAATCAATATGACAAAGATAGAAAGACATTAGCCAGTATAACTTCATCCCCATTCATACAGGCTAGAAAAGGCACAACATTCAATGAAATGCAACATAGAGAAAATTTGTGAAGTAATTGGTCTATAAAATAAATTATAACAAATACTTACCTCTATAAACTCTAGTGGATGGGATCCAGTCATGTTGAATAAGAAGCCACATTCATACTTCGCATCCAGAAGCCTTTCCTTTATATATTGGAGTACTTTGCTGAGGAATAGCTTCCTAGCTTGTGGGTAGACATCCTGCATGCCAAGATAAAGTCAGTTGCAACTAGTGGGAAAGATGTTAAAATCTCTGTATAAGCAAACATCATCTGTTTTTAGATGACAAAGGGCAAAGGAACAATCAACACATTTTATTTTCATACTAAGAATGGGAATACTATGCTAAGTAAACAGCCATTTGCAACAAACTTCCGCATGAAAAAAAAAAAAGCTCATGTGATGATCTTATAGTCAAATAAAAGACATCAATTGATATTTTTTTATCCTTTGACAGGCACATGACAACTTTTACTTAAGCGAGCCTTTGATGGGTCTTTTCCACAGTAATGCAGGATGAGAAGTCCCCTGGTATAATTCTACTTCCAACTACTTAAAACAAGAGATAACTCATATGCAAATTGTTGATGTCAGAATTTGGTCGGCTCTCCCTCCACGTCGTCCTCCACATATTACCCTTGGAACCTGCACTAAGGAGACGGGCAAAGGTGACCCTGGCTAAGCCAGGGGACCCTTCGATGCCCAAGTCAGGACAAGAGAATCAGGGTCTAAGTAGAGTAGAAGAGGAGAGCTCAATTTTGCGTACCTGTAGACATGGTGATGCATCCTATTTATACCTGTCTGAGAGGCGGTCTGAGTCCAATAATCTCAGCACGATCAGAGGGATTATAGGATCATGGAGATATTGCCCGTAATCTACTGATTGCGCAGCGTATCCGGTAGATCGTGCGCGTCTGCGGGCGAAGTTACCGGCCACGTCTCGATGTGGCAGTTTCCATATCGAGCGAGTGGGGTATGTGTCTCTGATCATCGCCTCGGCTCAGCCAGTCCGACCGGAGTCTCAGCATCCGACCCTCCCGCAAGTCCGAGTTCGTGCCGCCGGTCGAGGGTATATGGTGGTCCGATCGGATGTGGCTCTTCTCCGAACCAAACTCTGCCTTAAGGCTCGCGTGATGTTGGCACTGAGTCCAGCTTTGAACGGATTGCGCCTTAGTCGGAACAGCGCTAAGTCGGCTCGGAATAGTAGGCTCGGATCTTCCCATAACACAAATTACAAATGTAAAATGAAGGCAAGGATGGCAATCGCCAAGAGGTGAAATTGTTATTCGTGATAGTAGACCTACAATAACTCGATTTTGTATACTTTGAAATCTCTCCAAAAGAAATTATGGTCTTTAGGATTTCCAATATGTTTTCTATCCATGGGTGCAGATGAGCGTCTTTAAATGGTAAAAAGCTTTTTATGAAGGTTTTAATGCCAAATACCTGCAATGCAAAATCAGAGAGAAAAATAATGAAGAGGAACAAGTTGGGATATTAGCAGTGAAAGCAAACTTTATATGGTAACTAGATTGCAGAAAATATTAACAATTTTAGAGAATTAGTTTTTACATGTATTAATATTTCATAACATGAAATAACTAGAGAATAATAAACTAGTCATACCCAGACTGACCTTCAATAAACAAATCTCACTTTTACTCTACCCAAGTGGTTTTAGAGTTATCTTCTACTTCAGGGAATAAAGATGAATATATCTAAACGAGAATATCTTATCTAATTGGGGAGAAACATACAATAAGGTGCATAAGATGACTCACTTTTGTAATGGCTAAAGATGGCATACGTTTTTGCACTCTAATATTTTGCTCATCATGATCCAGGAACTATGCTACAAAACAGGGAGGTAGATGATAACTTATGACAATGGAAGGAACCTGCGTAATGCCCAAAAAAAAAAGGAAAAACAAAAAAAAAACAAAAAAACAAAAAAAAAACACGGTATTAGTGAGATGCAGCAAGTTACAATATGTTAAGATGTGAGTTTTTATTTATTTATTTATTTATCACTTCCCATTAAATTATCCATTTTAAAAGAAAACCAAATAGATCGAATGGATGCTGGAATGAATAAGATGAAACTTAAAATACGCTCAAGTTCAATATCAGTAATGATGCACGCGCAGAGTAAGGTCCAAGGCCCAAGTCACTATATACATAGACCTTAACTTTCTAAGGATATCAAGTCAAGTCAAGTAAAGACTAGGTCTACTATTTCCTGACTACGCAAGGTGCCAGGTCGAGGTCTTGAGTTTCTGAACTACGACGAATGTGACCTGCCCCAAAAATCATGTTCATCCACTCGTAATGCAATGCGCATGGTACGTTCAATGATAGCTAGAAACGGTTCCACAATTTTAAAAATAAATAATTTTAGAATTTTTAGAGAAATTTAATATTTAAAATGTTTGTTTTTTTTTGAAAAAGAGACTCATCATTAAATATTTAAAATGTTGTACCATCATGAAGGAGTATAACCTGAAAGTTGCACTTATCAGATAATCCAAATATTTCCTCGAGTTACCATGAAATGTACGGGGTTAGAAAGAAAATGGCAAGTAGCTGAATTTGGCATGCCAAATCAAAATGTTAGTATCTTATGATCTGTGTGATTTCCAAGCTACACCTCATTCACAACAGCTCCTAATTTGTATGACATGTACTTTTTGTTCATTCATGTTATTCTTTTGACTGGCCACAATTTATATGGTATTGGAAAGAGGACATTCATGTATGCTTAGCTTTAAGCAGTAGGTGGGCCAATGATTCAATGATACATGTCAGGACTTCAAAATATTGCAGTAAGGGTTGTGTCTTGAAAAAAAAAACAGTTAAACCAGGAAAAAATCAACAACAACACACATCCAACTAAAAAAAGTACCGCATTTGTTGATAATATGTTATAACCTAAATGTCTTTTGGGAGTGGTCCATCCAATGTCAGTCCAAACCAACAAACGGTTTAGATCCATGAACCATATATGATCCCCATTTATGCAAAAAAAAAAAAAAAAAAAAAAAAAAACTCGACTTTCAGTTAAAGTTGAGGATAGTCTAAACTCTTAATCTTGTCAGGTGGCGTTCAATGCTATTTCTATTCAATCAACGAACTAAGTCCCACCCACACATGATCAACCATCATACTTGTAATGTATAAATAAATAAATAATGAAAATTTAATGAACATGAAATATCAAAACCTGTTGAGCTCAGTTATAAAAATTTTTTATCAACCATCGTACTTGTAATGTAACGTTAGGGCTTTTGTTTTGGAATGGCCCTATTTTTGTCGTGCCCATTCATCCGACTAGGATGTATCTTCCGAATGGATTGAATGGTGTAGAATAGATATGCTGGGCCTCATGCTCTGCCTAATTAAAATGTTTTAATGGTTGGGCTTTCTCACACTCATGATCTTCAGGTATAGGGGTGAAGTTGAATGGGTGCACCTTATGGACGGATTAGATATGGGTCCTACACCACACTGGACCCCACAAATCGCATTCTAGAATAATCCTATTATAGAAATGCGTTGGGTGAGAAATGTAGATGGGAGAAAAAAGAGGAGCTAAATACATAGATGAGGGACAAAATGGTTTACAACGCCTGTTTTACACATCGCATAAAACACTCGGGCTCCTTAGGCATATGAAATGTTGTCTATTTGAAATTCATTCCCTCCATCAGGTATACATGAAAAAGATCACCCGGATAGAACAATGTGAATTGCACCTAAAGCCTTTAAGTTTGAGCGTTGTGAACCACCTGGGTTTTGGATCAAGCTGATTTTCGTATATAACCTTGATCCAAGTGAGTCCCATCTGATGAACAGATTTGATGCTAGATACATTCCATACTGACCACACAAACACTAACCTATGGTTGGGGTCCTATTTTCATTGTTCCCTGTGGTGTGGGACACCTGAGTTGTGGGTTTAAATGATTTTTGGCCATAGGCATAGAAAGGAGGAATACAACTGACGGACAGATGATCTTACATATACAACATGGTGGTATATGAAGGATGATGTGAGCAAGACACCATCCCATGGTAGAATCCTCATTTATAGCAATTAAAAGACCAGTAATTTGTACAGAGCAACGAATGAAACAGAGGAGCAAGGATACAAATAAATTGATTCAACTGCTTGAACCTCTTTGCATTCATCAACGTTAGGTGACGAAGGATGATGTGCAAGTGTATGGACCAAATATGTGAGAATACTTTCACATCATGTTGCATAGAACAACAAATTTGAATAACATCCATTAAGTTATGTTTGTCTGATGGAATCAATATGATAAAGATACAACAAAGACATTATCTAGTAGAAGAAACTTCAACCCCATTCATACAGGCATGAAAAGTTACAACATTCAGTGAAATGAAGAATAGAGAAACTTTTCCAAGCGATTGGCCTATAGAATAAATTATAACAAATACTTACCTCTTTAAACTTGAGTGAATGGAATCAGTTATGCTGAATAAGAAGCCACAAGCATACTTCGCATCCAGAAGCCTTTCCTTTATATATTGGTGTACTTTGCTAAGGAATAGCTTTCTAGCTTGTGGGTTGACATCCTATGTGCCAAGATAAAGTCAGCTGCCACTAGTGGGAAAGATATTACAATCTGATAAGCAAACATTAACAGCTTTTAGACAACAAAAGGCAATGGAACAATACACACATTTTATCTTCATATTAAGAACAGGAATACAATGCCAAGTAAACAAACATTTCTAACAAACTTTTGTATGAAAGAAAAGCTCTAAAATGTGATATCTTAAAGTCAAATAAAAGATGTCAATTGGTATTTTTTTATCCCAGTACTTTGACCAGCACAGGACAGCTTTTGCTGAAGCAAGCCTTAGACCGGCCTTGTCCATAGTACAGCAAGATGAGAAAGTCCTCAGGTATAATGCTACCATCAACTACTTAAAACAAGAGATTTAATACATACGAAGGCAAGGATGCCCATCGCCAAGAGATGAAAAACTTCATCATGTTAGTAGGCCTACAATACCTTGATTTTATATTCTTTGAAATATCTCCAAAAGAAAGTATGTTTTTTAGAATTTTCTAAAGGTTTTTCTATCCCTGGCCGCAGATGAGTATGTTAAGAGATGAAAAAGCTTTTCACCAAGGTTTTACGCCAAATATCTACTATGCAAAACCAAAGATAAAAACTGTTGGGGTTAAAATGGGACAAGTCAACAAGTCGGCTTATGGAATGGACCAACTCTACTGATATAGATCAGGTCGATCGAGTGTCGAGCCTAACGAGGCCTGTACGTCCAAAGAGTGGAGCCTCCAAGGAGGTTGATGCAACTTTAAGGACACTTAAAGAGCCCTTAATAGGCCATGTACTACCGACCTAGCCCATAGGTCGGCGAGAGGTCGGTAATAGGTCGATTATGGATCGACCGTGTCTCAGCCCAGCCAAGCTAATAGGTCGGTAATAAGTCGATTATGGATCGACCGTGTCTCAACCCGGTCAAGCCAATAGGTCGGTAATAGGTCGATTATGAATCGACTGTGTCTCAGCCCGGCCGAGCCAATATATCAGTAATAGGTCGATTATGGATCAACCCTGTCTCGGCCAACGGTTGGCCGACCATCGGTCACAGATCGGTCATATTCTTAACAAGGTCAAAAGTTCTCAACTCCCCGATGAAGAGAACTTGAACCTTCTGACTACGGTCGAATATGGTGAACACCGATCTTTCAAGCAGAACAGTACTAATCGTTTTCGACCGGTACCCACCTCAAGATACGACCTAGAACCGAACCATAGGCCTAGAAAATCATCCTCGGTCTCGAAGATCTCTTCCTAGATCTTCGGGGGATAATACCAAATCCCGATGATCGCGGGAGCCTGATCTTAGATCATGACAAATCTCCAAGATATCGAGAAAGAATTCCAATACTACAGGGCTCTCTCTCTCTCTCTCTCTCTCTCTCTCTCTCTCTCTCTCTCTCTCTCTCTCTCCTATAAATAGGAGAACCTCCAATGGTGAAAGGTACGCAAGATCTCTCACCCAAAACCTCTGAATATTATATGACCCGGATTCCCAACTTGACTTTGGCACCAGAGGGTCTCCTTTGCATTCTTCTTGTGCAGGCATTCAGGATCCGATCAGAAGGGTGGACTGGATTTTTGCATCAACAAAAACAATGAAGGGTAACAAATTGGGGATATTAGCAGTGAAAGAAAACTTTACACGGTAACTGGATTGCAGAAAATCATTAAAAAAAATTAGGGAATTAGTTCTTGCATGTATTAATATTCCATGACATGAAATAATTAGAGCATAATAAACTAGTTGTACCCTGACTAACCTTTAATAAACAAAGTTCATTTTGTTTTTCCCAAAAGGTTTTATTGTTGTCTTCTATTTCTTGGAACAGAGATAATTATATCCAAAGGAGAATGTCTTATCAAAATGGGAGAAATATATAATGGCATGCATAAGATGCCTCAATTTTATAAAGACTAAAAAAGGCATACACTGCCTCACTAAAATATTTTTCTCGTTACAATAACCAAAATTTCGCCCTCTCTCGTTTCAAAAACAGGCATTTTAGTTTGTGTTGTGCATCCCAGAGATTGCAGTACAACAGGCAGATTTTCTTTTGTAATCAGTAGGAAACTACATTGTCATTAGAAGTGAGTTCAGTCACAACCAGCTGCTGCCCTTTTCCTACACTTCCGCTTTCTCGTCCCTGCTGTTGAGAAGCGCCGACTCTAGCATCTCTTTGTAGTTTGCCTTCTCAGGTATGTTATGTTCTCTGTGTGGTGGAGATGGATGGTGGACCAGCTGTGTGGTGTTCTGATTGTTGTATGAACTGGTAATGTTTGGTTGGGCTGTGGAGTCTTGAGATTGTTGTATGGGAGTGAAAGAATGCAGATTGTGTTCAGAGGTAGAAAACTCCACCCATCTTTGTGCAGGCACACCAGCTCTGTTGCAGTTGAAGCGGTCCGTTTGTTTGTCTGGTGGGAGTAGGGCCTCATCCATTTGGAGAGATTATTTTAGATATTGATTCCAAAAATGAGTAATTTCCAAGGATCAATCGAACCACACCACAAATAGCGGTGGGGACTGATTTTCACCGTTAAAACATTCATGAGGCCACCATACCGGTTATTTTCCATCCAATCTATTCATAATGTCACATAGACCAAGATGAAGAGAAAAAAAATAAAATTATATTGATCCAAAATTTATGTGACCCCAAAAAGGGTTTCGATGGTGGGCGTTGAATCTTCCACTACTTTTTTACAGTGTAGTGCACTTGAATTTTGGACTCTCATATTTTTCAGCTCAAATCTTACGAAGAGCTCAACAATTGGACGGACGGTTTGGATAAAACTCATACCTCGTGATGGGACCCACAGACCTTGGTGACTTCAATACAGGTGTGTGGCACACCAGCCAATCTGCTTCCGCAATTTTGTAATGAGAAATTTAGGACTGTGGACCCACCTTTTAGCCGGCTGTTTTTACGGAGGAATACAAACTTTGTTTTTCAACTTGGACCCGCACGTGCGGATTTCGAATCTCAGGATGAAAATACCCCTCTTTTTCCCTGTTGCTTTTCTTTTTCCATTTCAACTGTTTCCTTTTTTCTCTCCGTTTCCACTGCGACTTTCCTGCCGTTGCTTTCACCCCTTTCTTCATCCGGTTAGAAAGACCCAAAAACCCTTTTTGTGGGGCCCCCTTACCAACATTTGTCACCTTCTGAAATGGTCGGTCCAGCGAAGAAAGCGCGCAACAAAGGTATATTTTAAACTCAGTTGGGCCCACATTGAATGTATAGGTATAAGAAACGGATTGGCTACTACTCCGGTGCTCTGTGGGCCCCACCATGATATACGTGGTTGGTGGTCGTTGCTCTGTGGGCCCCACCATGGTGTACATGGCAGGTGGCCGGTGCTCTTTAGCCCCACCATGATGTACGTGACCGGTGGTCATTGCTCTGTAGGTCCCACCTTGGTGTACGTGGATGGTGGTCGGTGCTTTGTAGGCCCCATCATGGTGTATGTGTTTCATCCATTCCGTTCATCCATTTTGACTGCTCAATTTTCATCTAATTTAAAGGGTTGAGCCCCAAATTAGATGGAAATTTGGCTGGTGGCCCGCTAGAGGAAAACAATAGTGATTGGATATCCATCATTTAAATCCTCCTGAGGCCCACTGTACTGTTTGTCTGAAATCCAATCTGTTTTTTAGGTTATAAAGACCCAGATGAAGGCTAAAAACAAAGATCATCTTGACGCAATACTTTTATGGCCCCAAAAAAGTTTTGAACGGTCGATGTTCATTAAACACCGTTTCCTGTAATGTGGTCCAATTGAGATCAGGATATACCTCAATTTCTGTATAATATGATAAAATGATCTAAAAAAATAGATGGACGACATGGATGAAACACATACATCATGATTGGGCCTACAGAGCACCGAACACCAGCCATTGGCTGGTGGCAGGGAGAGTAGCCAATCCATTTTTTATAGTATATCCACGCCGTCCATCCATTTTTCCATCTAATTTAAGGGGTTAAGCCCCAAATTGAAGCATATCAAAATATCAAGTGAATCATATCACGGGAAACAGTGGGCATAATGATTTTCTAGTTTGCCCTGCTAATTTCATGTTTTCCCCGCTCAATTTCATGTTTGCCCCGCTGATTTTATAGTTTGCCCTGGTGATTTCATGTTTCCCCCGCTCAATGTCATGCTTGCCCCGCTGATTTTTTAGTTTGTCCCGCTCAATTTCATGTTTGCCTTGCTCAATTTCAAGCTTGCTCCGCCCATTTCCTAGTTTGTCTCGCTCAATTTCATGTTTGCCCCACTCGATTTAGGACCATGGACGGCTCATTTCCTAGTTTTCTCCGCTCAATTTCACATTTGCCCTGCTCAATTCCTAGTTTGTCCCGTTTAATTTCATGCTTGCCCCGCTTAATTTCATGCCTGCCCCACTCATTTCCTAGTTTGCCTCGCTCAATTTCATGTTTGCCCCGCTGAATTTCTAGTTTGCCCCGTTGATTTTCATGCTTGCCCTGCTCAATTTCATGCTTGTCCAGCTCATTTCCTAGTTTGTCCCGCTCAATATCATGCTTGCCCAGCTCAATTTCATACTTGCCCCGCTCAATTTCATGTTTGCCCCGCTCAATTTCATGCTTGCCTCGCTCATTTCCTAGTTTGCCCCGCTCAATTTCATGTTTACCCCGCTCAATTTCATGCTTACCCCACTCATTTCCTAGTTTGCCCGGCTCAATTTTGTGCTTGCCCTGCTCAATTTCATGCTTGCCCAGCTCAATTTCATGTTTGTCCCGCTCAATTCCTAGTTTGCCCCATTCAATTTCATTTTCAACCCGCTGATTTTCTAGTTTCCCCCCACTCAATTTCATGTTTGCCCCACTCAATTTCATTTTCAACCCGCTGATTTTCTAGTTTCCCCCCACTCAATTTCATGTTTGCCCCCGCTCAAAACCTAAACCTAAACCTAAAACCTAAATGTGAAACCTAAACCTAGATCTAAAACCTAAACCTAAACGTAAAACCTAAATGTATTCTCAAATCCCTAAACCTAAACCTTAACCTATTCGTAATTCCCTAAACCTTAACTTATAACCTAGCTGAAACCTAAACTTATAACCCACACTTATAACCTAAAGCTTACATGTATTCTTAAATCCCTAAACCTAAAGCTACAGCTAATTCTAATCTCAACTCCTTAACCTAAACCTAAAATTGAAAATCCAAACCTAAACCCGGTCCCAAACCTGATTTCCTAAACCAAAACCTTAACCTATTCTCAGTTCCCTAAACCTTAACCTATAACCTAACTTAAACATAAACCTATAACCGACACTTATAACCTAAACCTAAACCTATAACCTAAATGTATTCTGAAATCCCAAAACTTAAACCTACACTTAATCCTAATCTCAACTCCTTAACCTAAACCTAAACTTGAAACCCCAAACCTAAACCTATACCTAATCCTAATCTCAACTCCTTAACCTAAACCTAAACTTGAAACCCCAAACATAAACCCGAACCCGAACCTAATTTCCTAAACCTAAACTTTAACTTATTCTCAATTCTCTAAACCTTAACTTATAACCTAATTTAAACCTAAACCTATAACCGACACTTAGATGGGCCCCAAATTGAAGCATATTAAAATATCATGTGGATCATACCACGGGAAACAGTGGGCATAATGATTTTCTAGTTTGCCCGGCTGATTTCATGCTTGTCCCGCTCAATTTCATGTTTGCCCTGTTCAGTTTGTAGTTGGCCCCGCTGATTTCATGTTCCCCTGCTCAATTACATGTTTTCCTCGCTGATTTTCTAGTTTGCCTTGCTCAATTTCATGTTTGCCCCTCTGATTTTTTAGTTTGCCTCATTCATTTCCATGTTTCCTCCGCTGAATCTCAAGTTTGCCCCACTGATTTTCTAGCTTACCCTGCTCAATTTCATGCCTGCCTCGATCAATTTCAAGTTTGCCCCGCTCAATTCCTAGTTTGCCCCACTCAATTTCATTTTCAACCCGCTAATTTTCTAGTTTCCCCCCACTCAATTTCATGTTTTCCCCCGCTCAAAACCTAAACCTAAACCTAAACCTAAAACCTAAATGTAAAACCTAAACCTAGATGTAAAACCTAAACCTAAATGTAAAACCTAAATGTATTCTCAAATCCCTAAACCTTAACTTATAACCTAGCTGAAACCTAAACCTATAGCCCACACTTATAACCTAACACCTACATGTATTCTCAAATCCCTAAACCTAAAGCTACAGCTAATTCTAATCTCAACTCCTTAACCTAAACATAAAATCGAAAACCCAAACCTAAACCCGGTCCCGAACCCGATTTCCTAAACCGAAACCTTAACCTATTCTCAGTTCCCTAAACCTTAACCTATAACCTAACTTAAACCTAAACCTATAACCGGCACTTATAACCTAAACATAAACCTATAACCTAAATGTATTCTGAAATCCCGAAACCTAAACCTACACCTAATTCTAATCTCAACTCCTTAACCTAAACCTAAACTTGAAAACCCAAACCTAAACCCGAACCCGAACCTAATTTCCTAAACCTAAACTTTAAACTATTCTTAATTCTCTAAACCTTAACTTATAACCTAACTTAAACCTAAACCTATAACCAACACTTAGATGGGCCCCAAATTGAAGCAAATTAAAATATCATGTGGATCATACCACGGGAAACGGTGGGCATAATGATTTTCTAGTTTGCCCAGCTGGTTTCATGCTTGCCCCGCTCAATTTCATGTTTGCCCCGTTCAGTTTCTAGATGGCCCCGCTGATTTCATGTTCCCCTGCTCAATTACATGTTTGCCCCGCTGATTTTATAGTTTGTCCTTCTGAGTTCATGTTTCCCCCTCTTAATGTCATGCTTGCCCCGCTGATTTTTCAGTTTGTCCCTCTCAATTTCATGTTTGTCCCGTTCAATTTATAGCTTGCCCCGCTCATTTCCTAGTTTGCCCAGCTCAATTTCACGTTTTCCCCGCTCAATTTCTAGTTTGCCCCACCTAATTTCATGCTTGCCCTGCTTAATTTCATGTCTGTCCCGTTCATTTCCTAGTTTGCCCCGCTCAATTTCATGTTTGCCCCGCTGAATCTCTAGTTTGCCCCGCTGATTTTCATGCTTGCCCCGCTCAATTTCATGCTTGCTCAGCTCATTTCCTAGTTTTCCCCGCTCAATACCATGCTTGCCTCGCTGATTTTCATGCTTACCCCCTCAACTTCATGCTTGCCCTGCTCATTTTCTAGTTCGTCCCACTCAATTTCATGCTTGCCCCGCTCATTTCCTAGTTTGCCCCGCTCAATTTCATGTTTTCCCCGCTCAATTTCATGCTTACCCCAATCATTTCCTAGTTTGCCCCGCTCAATTTCATGCTTGGCCCGCTCAATTTCATGCTTGCCCCGCTCAATTTCATGTTTGCCCCACTCAATTTCATGCTTACCCCACCATTTCCTAGTTTGTCCCGCTCAATTTCGTGCCTGCCCCGCTCAATTTCATGCTTGGCCCGCTCAATTTCATGCTTACCCCGCTCAATTTCATGTTTGCCCTGCTCAATTCCTAGTTTGCCCCACTCAATTCCTAATTTGCCCCACTCAATTTCATTTTCAACCCGCTGATTTTCTAGTTTCCGCCCACTCAATTTCATGTTTGCCCTGCTCAAAACCTAAACCTAAACCTAAAACCTAAATGTAAAACCTAAACCTAGATCTAAAACCTAAACCTAAACGTAAAACTTAAATGTATTCTCAAATCCCTAAACCTAAACCTTAACCTATTCGCAATTCCCTAAACCTTAACTTATAACCCAGCTGAAACTAAACCTATAACTCACACTTATAACCTAAAGCTTACATGTATTCTCAAATCTCTAAACCTAAAGCTACAGCTAATTCTAATCTCAACTCCTTAACCTAAACCTAAAATTGAAAACCCAAACCTAAACCCGGTCCCGAACTCTATTTCCTAAACCAAAACCTTAACCTATTCTCAGTTCCCTAAACCTTAACCTATAACCTAATTTAAACCTAAACCTATAACCGGCACTTATAACCTAAACATAAATCTATAACATAAATGTATTCTGAAATCCCAAAACCTAAACCTACACCTAATCCTAATCTCAACTCCTTAACCTAAATCTAAACTTGAAACCCCAAACCTAAACCCGAACCCGAACCTAATTTCCTAAACCTAAACTTTAACCTATTCGCAATTCCCTAAACCTTAACTTATAACCCAGCTGAAACCTAAACCTATAACCCACACTTATAACCTAAAGCCTACATGTATTCTCAAATCTCTAAACCTAAAGCTATAGCTAATTCTAATCTCAACTCCTTAACCTAAACCTAAAATTGAAAATCCAAACCTAAACCCGGTCCCGAACCCGATTTCCTAAACCAAAACCTTAACCTATTCTCAGTTCCCTAAACCTTAACCTATAACCTAACTTAAACCTAAACCTATAACCAGCACTTATAACCTAAACCTAAACCTATAACCTAAATGTATTCTGAAATCCCGAAACCTAAATCTACACCTAATCTTAATCTCAACTCCTTAACCTAAACCTAAACTTGAAACCCCAAACCTAAATCTACACCTAGTCCTAATCTCAACTCCTTAACCTAAACCTATAACCCACACTTATAACCTAAAGCCTGCATGTATTCTTAAATCTCTAAACCTAAAGCTATAGCTAATTCTAATCTCAACTCCTTAACCTAAACCTAAAATTCAAAACCCAAACCTAAACCCGGTCCCGAACCCGATTTCCTAAACCAAAACCTCTACCTATTCTCAGTCCCCTAAACCTTAACGTATAACCTAACTTAAACCTAAACCTATGACCGGCACTTATAACCTAAACCTAAACCTATAACCTAAATGTATTCTAAAATCCCGAAACCCAAACCTACACCTAATCCTAATCTCAACTCCTTAACCTAAACCTAAACTTGAAACCCCAAACCTAAACCCGAACCCGAACCTAATTTTCTAAACCTAAACTTTAACCTATTCACAATTCCCTAAACCTTAACTTATAACCCAGCTAAAACCTAAACCTATAACCCACACTTATAACCTAAAGCCTACATGTATTCTTAAATCCCTAAACCTAAAGCTACAGCTAATTCTAATCTCAACTCCTTAACCTAAACCTAAAATCGAAAACCCAAACCTAAATCCGTCCCCGAACTCAATTTCCTAAACCAAAACCTTAACCTATTCTTAGTTCCCTAAACCTTAACCTATAACCTAACTTAAACCTAAACCTATAACCGGCACTTATAACCTAAACCTAAACCTATAACCTAAATGTATTCTGAAATCCCGAAACCTAAACCTACACCTAATCCTAATCTTAACTCTTTAACCTAAACCTAAACTTGAAACCCCAAACCTAAACCCGAACCCGAACCCGAACCTAATTTCCTAAACCTAAACTTAAACCTATTCTCAATTCTCTAAACCTTAACTTATAACCTAACTTAAACCTAATCCTATAACCAACACTTAGATGGGCCCCAAATTGAAACATATTAAAATATCATGTGGATCATACCACGGGAAATGGTGGGCATAATGATTTTCTAATTTGCCCGGCTGATTTCATGCTTGGCCCGCTCAATTTCATGTTTGCCCCATTCAGTTACTAGTTGGCCCCGCTGATTTCATGTTCCCCCACTCAATTACATGTTTGCCCTGCTCAATTTCATGTTTGCCCCTATGATTTTCTAGTTTGCCTCGCTCATTTCCATGTTTCTCCCGCTGAATTTCAAGTTTGCCCAGCTGATTTTCTAGTTTGCCCCGCTCAATTTTATGTTTGCCCCGCTCAATCTCTAGTTTGCCCCGCTGATTTTCATGCTTGCCCCGCTCAATTTCATGTTTCTCCCGCTCAATTTCATGTTTGCCCCGCTGATTTTCTAGTTTGCCTCGCTCATTTCCATGTTTCCCCCTCTGAAACTCAAGTTTGCCCCGCTGATTTTCTAGTTTACCCTGCTCATTTCCTAGTTTGCCCCGCTCAATTTCCTAGTTTGCCCCACTCAATTTCATGCTTGCCCCGCTCAATTTCATGCCTGCCCCGCTCATTTCCTAGTTTTCCCCACTCAATTTCATGTTTGCCCCGCTGAATGTCTAGTTTGCCCCTCTGATTTTCATGCTTGCCCCGCTTAATTTCATGCTTGCCCCGCTCATTTCCTAGTTTGCCCCGCTCAATTTCATGCTTGCCCCACTCAATTTCATGTTTTTCCCGCTCAATTTAACATAGAAGGTGTCAAAAATATTTTTTAAAAGAACAAATTGCCCAAAGAACATTTTTTAGGTTATTCAGCTGGAATAAGTGGATGAACAAGTGTATTTCATCTCGCTTTCAACGACACATCTAAGAAATCTTAAGTAGAAAACATACCTCTCAATGCAATGTGCTTATTGAAACCAGCATTTCGAGCATCATTCAAAGCATTCCTTGGAAGATCCATAAAATATTCTTTTGGGACACCTCTATAGTTTAGTAGTGAAATAAAAGTCTTATTTAGGTACGTTTTTCTTGACTGGTTGCTAAAAAAGGAAGACAGGTAATTTGGATAAACTTTTCACATCACCTTCGCAGATAACAAATAACCGTTATATACAAGCACTAAAAGTTTGTCTCGATCAAATTCATCGAGGCTTATTTAATGTTTGCCCAACTTAATTTCATGGTAGATAAGGTCAATTTCATATTTGCTCCACTCATATTTGCCCTGTTCATATTTTTGGTATTTCTCGTTTCAGTTCTATTTCTAATTCATATGAAGCTTTGAAAAAATTAATGAAATGTTACATTCTTTTCAACATACTTTGATTTTGTCCACAACGTTTATCTTGTGAATTTTATGTTTGATATATTTTTCAATTCATCTTTGCAAGCGATGAATATTCTGCAAAGATCCCCAACCCAACATGTAGGTGTACACTCACATGGTGGTTTGACAAGGTGAAGGGTGGATTGGAGAAGCATGATAGTCGCCTAAATTTGTTCAGGCAATCTCCTTCTCGTTTCTATTGCACGTTACATCCTGTAACACCCCGGATTTTGGCCAATCTGGGATTTGACGTCCTTAGGCAATGGGTCAACTAAAACACCTGAAAAATCGCTCAGAACCCAATTTCATAGCCAAAGAAACCACTTAGGATTAATTCCTATGGAAATTTAGCGTAAGTTAGCTAGCGCAACACTGGAGTAGCTGGGAAACAGTCCCTGATCACTTTAAATACGTTCTACAAGACCCAAATCGAGTAGAACGTATGACTCCATAATACTCTATAACCTCGGATCAAACTCTAAGAGGGTTTGTTCTCTGGACCACTTTGAATTCTTGTATTGGATTTAGACCGAACTAGGATTAGAATAAAACAAAATCTAAAGCGAGTGTAAATTGAAGACTAATGATGGAATAATTATCTAAAACTTAAAAGCTTCAGAGGAAAGGAAACTAGGGATTCAGAGGATCCACTTGTAAAGATCAGGGAGATCTTATGCCTGTTTCATGAATCATGAAAATTAACTGAACTGTCATTGATCTAGTTTTCAAGAGATGAAAGGTATATGAATTAGAATGGATTCCATCACCAAACCATGCCCAGGAGACTATGGCAAACAACAGAATTAAACTAATTACCAACCAATCACATGCTATGAAAGTTAGGAAGGGTACCGTCATCCGACCATGCCCAGGAGACGATGGTGAACAACAGGGCTTCCTGACGTCATAAACATAAAAAGGAAAAGAACATGCTCAAAGCCATTGCAGACCCATTGTAATTTCAGTCACAACAGACCATTAAAGACTAAAAACATTTCCATTAATTAAACTAACATCAATATTAATTCAGTTCATAAATTAAACAGAAATCATAAAATAAACTCTCCCATCTCACTACAAGCTTCACCTCTTAGCCCTAGCTAAGAGGATTTAGCCCGTCATGGATGGACTAATCATCTTAAGGAGAAAAACAAAACCAAGTAAATAGGAAAGAAAACTAAAAAATCTCTAATCCACCCTCTCTCTCTCTCTCTCTCTCTCTCTCTCTCTCTCTCTCTCTCTCTCTCTCTCTCTCTCTCTCGTGGCTGCCTCCACGTCTCTAGCTTCAAAGCTTGAATGATTCCCCCGCTTCCTTTCCTCTCTCTCCTCTTATAGCTCCAGGAAGTCGGTCAGTTTGTTGGAGTGACAAATTCCTGGAGTCGGTGCGGAAAGAGATCTTCTTTACGCAGCACTGCTGCGTGCGCAGGAAACCGCAAGCCAGCTTGCGTTTTGGTCTGGCGAGGCCCATTAAGCTGACGTCTGAAGAATCCAATCCGTTCATTGTATTTGCCTCGAAAATCCCATCAAGAACATGTATTTTTGCTCAAGTTTGGTGCAACCAATCAGGATTTTGACCGTACCGTCGATTCCTGCGTTTACATGAGATTTGCAAGTTCAACGGTCTAGATGGACCATCAGATCAACGGTGGTGGGCCACGGAGCTTCGTCCGCAAGTTCTGTACAAAACAGAGCTTCCGCAAACGTCTCTGACGGTTTCGCTGGCTCACCTATTGAAGCCAGATGAACAATCCACTCCGTCCAATGGTTCTGGGACGAGAAACCATCCAGAGATGGGCGATTTTTGATCGTTTTAAGTGTGGCCCATTGTATATTTTCCTCTGCCGTTCATCATACATTTAACGGTTAAGGTTTGGCAAAAGCTTGTATGGTATCAAAAAGACACCTAGGTGAGGGTTACACCCCCCCTATGGATGCAATAGACGGTCTCGATTTCTGAACTTCGAGATGTGTGGGCCCCATTACATGAAAATGGCGGACGCTGGTGCGTCCGCTGTTTGAAACAGAGATGGAGAGTGACATCGTCGGTCAGCTCAACGCTGACCGACTAAAGCTTTTGCAGTGCACGGCTGGCGTGCGTGCACTTTGTGCACGCACAATCCCATATGGGGTCCATCATGATATATGTATGCAATCTGCTCCATCCATCCTATTTGTCATACTATGTTGACCGTTGATAAGAATTTTGAGGCAGTTCCAGATATCAAGTGGGCCCCACTTAATGAATTAAGGGGTTGATCAATCCGTTGGCCCACTTTCAGAGATCTTCAATAGCTGAAATTTGACATGTACGGTTCATTTATGGTCCTCAGGCCATGTACGAAGTTTCAAGCTGATCGGATGGTGAGAACCTTCTGATCTTGCATTCTGAGCCAATTTCGGGCCTTGAGCCTCAGTTTCTCAATTTCCTCGAATCTCTGGCATGTAATTCCATCGATCTTGGTCCCTTGGGGTCCGTCCCTTGCCTTGGTGCCTCTAGAGCATCAAATCAGTACTTTTAATACTCTTTTTCAGTCAACTCTCCTAAACACACCCTGCAACGAAACACGATTAAAACCGGGCGTTAAACGGCATTATGTTTATAAATCCAAGTAATAAATGGGGTCTGATATGCAATATTTGACCCTCAACACTTAAGTGATCTAAAGGACATCCAAAATACAAGATCATGGGGTTCCCACCATCCGTTCAGCTCGAAAATTCATACATGGTCTGAGGGACATAAATCAACCGTACACGTCAAATTTCATCCATTGGATCATTGTAGAAGTGGCTAAATGGACATATCAGTCCATAAAATCTTGAACTAGGGCCCACCTGATATCTGGATCTACTTCAATTTTGGTCTCAACGCCTAAAATGATATTAAAAAGTGGATGGACGGAGCAGATTACTCGAGAACATCACAGTGGACCCCACATGAGGGTGGGCGTGCATATAATGCACGTACAAGTGAACCGCACCGGACTGGAGAGTCCGGTCAGCAACGCTAACCCGAACCCAAAATAGAATTTCTATTTTTTTCTTCCGCCAACGTCCCACGGACGATTGAGTTTTGGATTTCGGTGGGCCACCATCATCATTCTTTTGGAAGATCTACACCGTTCAATGAAGTCACAAGGTCAAACCGACCGTACCGTAAGTTGGTTTTTGATTTTCTTGGATGGCGCATGAATATGAAGGCCTCGACACAGGTTGGATGGCACTAAACAAACGTTTGGGAGACACTATATTTTGAATCCAAAATCATCCATATCTGAACAATTTTTCGAGAGGAAACTAATGAACGGACTAGATTTTTCATCTGACGTTGATCAGGGGCCCACCGACGTCAACAGCGAACCCATCTTCGCATGCCCTGTTTTGCGTCCGGGCGCTGCCTGATTTTTGCGGGCCGTTACGCGATCTCAACGGAGATCGGATGGCCGATCTGTACCATCCAAAATGTTCACAGGGAGGCCGTGGCCCTAGCTAAGATGTCTAAATCAATAGATGATTTGATTCCGCATCGCAATTCTTCTCCAAACGTAAGAAATTTTCATTATTTTCTTACGCACGCCTGCGTAAAGAAAAGTTCCACACGTGGCTTCTTACGCACCGACTTCTGCTATGCGTAAAAGAGGCCACCGACTCCATTCCACCGGCCTATCTTCCTCTTGTCTATTAAAAGGGAACGTGAAGAGAGAGAAAAAAATTCATTGGAGGTTTGGGTTGGACGTGAGAGGAAGAGAGAGAGACGGCAGAGAGGTCTAGAGTTTGTTTTTTTTATTTATTCTTTTGAGAGACTCAGCCACATCATGGTCGGCTAAACCTCTTAGTTAGGGCTAAGAGGTGAAGCTTATAGCGTGATGGGAGCGATTTTCTTGTGCCCTTTTGTTTAAGACTGATCTGATTTTAATTATAGTTTAATTAATGGCATGTTTTTAGTCTTTAATGGTCTGTTGTGACTGAAATTACAATGGGTCTGCAATGGCTTTGAGCATGTCTTTTCCTTTTAATGTTTATGACGCCAGGAAGCCCTGTTGTTCACCAGAGTCTCCTGGGCATGGTCGGATGACGGTACCCTTCCTAACCTTCATACATGTGATTGGTTGGTAATTAGTTTAATTCTATTGTTTGCCATAGTCGCTTGGGCATGGTTTGGTGATGAAATCCATTCTAATTCATATACCTTTCATCTCTTTGAAACTATATCAGGTATACCGAATGAGGTTCTTATGGAGGAGTTTCGGAATGAGAGGGAAGAGTTGAAGAAGGAGAGAGAGGAATTGAAAAATGAGAGGGATGAATTGAGGAAAGAGAGGGCAGAGATGAGAAGGAAAGAAGCACGGTTTGATGACAGGGAAATGTTACTGGAGAGGGAGAAGGAGCTGTTCTTTGTGGACAAGGAATGGTTCTTTAAGGACAAAGAAAGGTTAGCGAATGAGAGGCAGGAGTTTAATAAGGAGAAGGTCGGTAGTCGTATACAAAGAGGATGTTTTGTGATGGAGGAGGAGGGTGAGGAGTTGGCGAATGAGAGGAATAAGTTTAATACGGAAAGGAAGGTAGTCCTAAACAGATGAGACATTTTGTGATGAAGGTCAAGGGTGAGAAGTTGAGGAATACAGTGGAAGCAAATGATATCGAAGATAAAGAACTTGGACATACATCCATTTCTCATCCCGTTTATGAAAGGAGAACCAAAAGGTACCAAAGCCGTCAATTTACAAAGTTTCTTCATACTTGTCCCTGTTTGCATTTGATACAACCCCTGGGGTGGTTCGTGAACCTGAGCAAGTTACAGCTTTTGCTACTTCTCCGATACCATTTCCTCAACAGATGGATCCTTTCAAGATGCTATCTGCACAGCAGGTGAAAGAAGTAGAGGACTGGTACGAAGCAAACAAGGACATGACAGCGGAGAAATGGTTCGGTACGATATGGATGAAGGATGCCTGGGTTGATAGCGAGGTAAGCTTTACTAATTTATTCTCTATATGCATCGATTGCCAAGTCCTAAGTTTGTTATATGAATCTATGATGAAATCGTACTATCCTAATGATTAGGCCATTGACACATACATCGAGTTCCTTGATAAAAGGCATAATGCCCACTCAATAGCATATCCTCATGATTGCAAGTTCTGTCCTACGTATTTTACAGTAAATGTTTATTGCAGCAATCCTTAATTACCTCTCAATCTTATTTTATTACATGTATTAAATTTTAATCATGTTTGTAACAGCAAAGCCTTAAGGAGTGTATGCCGGTTTTGATCGCATACCGGGCCTCCAATTCGGCGTCAGAACGATCGTCGCTAATAGGACAACTGACGACGGCTTACGCAATTGCCAGGCAGCGAGATAAACCATACACTAGAGCGATTTGGTGTTATGAACGGGTAATACACTCGTCACAGAATGTCATCTCTTACTTTTATATGTTCTATCATGTTTTGACAAATATATTATTTTGTGAATCATGGACAGGTCTATGTGCCAATAAATCACGACAATTCACATTGATTTTTACTAGTCATTTATCCCAAAGAAAGAGAAATCGTTGTTGTAGATAGCCTATACACACATCTAACGCCAAAGTTCAAGCATAAGATGAAGAATATGACCGATGCAGTCCTTGTCCTCTTCCATGCCGCTGGAGACAGTACTGCGCTTAAAGGGAAGAAGTGGACCGTCAGATTCGATGAATTCATGCCGAAGCAGGACAATGGTTATGACTGCGGCATCTTCATGATGAAATTCATTGACATTTTGTGTAGCGGTCTCACCTTGGAGGGAATAGACATGCAAAAATACACTGCTGATTGGAGGAAGTCAATAACATATGATTGTTTGTCTGTAGTCAGTAGGTGATTTTGTGCAGTGCATGGGAGAAAGATTTTGTATGAATGTATTATTCAGAGGTTTACAGTAACCTTGGAGTGCTGAAAATTTCTGAGTATGTGCATTTCAGTCCGAGTTCCTTCTCTAATCACGATAGCCGTGGGAGGGTTGATCCGAATTCCTCTCAAGTCTATCGTGATTAGAGAAAGAGCTCAGACTAAAATGCATATACTTGGATATTGTCTGCATACTCGCCGAAGTGTAAGTTTCGATGTATAGCATACTCTATAATTTTAATAGATGTCTCGATATTACACATTGTATGGATTCTATGCACAACCATGCAATGCAATTTCTATTTTTCGTATGGATATGAGGATGAACAAGTGCATTTCATTGAACTTTCGAGAACACATCTAATAAGTGTTCACATTACTGTTGGCAGCTGATTGCACCGGTGGCATATAAATTTCACTTTTTTAAAACTTTCAGGACCATTTTGATCTCTCCCTTGTAAACCAATACTAGATAGACCAATCAAGCTGCCATCACAATTGACTTTCCGTGTTCCAATAGGTGGTGTCTTCCGACACATGACCAGCTTTGTCTGCTAAAAAATATATATTTCGGCAAATGATCATGAGGGAATACTCTAAAATACAGAAATGATTAAAGAATACAGGCAAACTGCATTGGATCTGCAGAATATTACTAAAAGGCCGTTTTCATTGTGTTCGAAATAGCCACATTGGTTGTAAAAATCAAAACAACTTATTAGCTAAGATCTAAAAACAAAATCATGCACTCACCGGTAACCATATTTAGGTGATGTTATGTCATGCTTGGGATTCAAGATGAAAATATTGTATGCATTCTCAAGTTTAAGGTAGTCAACAAATAAGATATGCAGGTTACTCATAAAAGTTTCAATTGAAGTCTGAATATCTGCAGGACCTATAAAAGTTTCATAATCAGAAAAGCTTCCATTGATTGATCTACAAACGAGCAGACCAATCATAAAAATGAAAACTGATATTCATTGTACAATTCGTGATTGAGACAGAGCACACATATATTACCTGGTATTAGATACATCATCTTTACGGGATAGGACCTTTATGGCATGCTCAAAGACAGGGGTAACCTTTTCCCCCATCTGCATAGCATGGACAGGAAAACTGCACATTGCACCAGTTAAATAAAGCACCTACTTATTCCCTAGAAATGGTTCTATATGTATATGAATTAGAAATATCATCATTATTGGCAGAACATAACATTTCGATATACAATAGAAAAGGAAGAGCCAAAGATCAGAAGTTCCTCGCTTGTAATTTTGTGGTTGAACATGCATTGCTTTCTCCATCTGATGATTCAGGCACTTGAGAACAGGTCTCAGAGGCTTGTAACTGCTCCAAATCTTCTAATACATGCAACGTCATTCCAAATCAGCCTGGAAAGTAAGTCCAATTCTAGAGTTTTTTGAATTCCTTCTATTTCCATTGATGTTGATTCAGCTTGACTAATGTGTGTGTGTGTGTGTGTGTGTGTGTGTGTGTGTATTTTTATATATATATTTTTCATATATATGCTTTCAGGTGTTTGATTGTCACAAAATGTGAAGTGGTTTCTCCTGCACTCGAAATGGAGATCAAGACTTTGAGACAGTCCAATCTCTTGCCCTACAATGTTTTTATTTGTAAAATTCTCTCATGTGTTTGGCTGTTTGTACTTGTTAGCCTTTGAGACTAAATCTAATAGATTATGATCTAATTCTTGTCTATTCATGTTCAGTTCTGCTCCTGCTGCACGTATGGCCATGACAAGAAGAGTTCACCCTCTTATTTCCTTGAATCCGTATCAAGGCTGCTGGACCATAAAGGTTCGGGTCACAGGCAAAGGCAATTTAGAAAGCAAAAGAATGCGAGAGGTGAAGGCCAAGTCTTTAATGTAGAGTTTACAGATGAAGATGTAAGCAAATCCAGCTCACACATCGGGCTTTTAATAGACTAAAGCCTTCTTGTTTTGACATCAAATGTTACTTCAGTAGCACAAAATCATACAATGGCTATTGTAAATTGACATTTGAAAAAAATTTCAAATCTCTGATGTAGGGTACCCAAATACAAGCGACTATGTTTAATGGAGCTGCAACCAAGTTCTACCCCAAGTTTGAATTGGGAAAGGTTTACTTCATTTCTAGAGGAACCCTTAGAGTTGCAAACAAATAATTCAAAACTGGCAAAACAATTTTTGTATCCGCTATAGCCTGTTTCCTTATCTCAAGATCCTTTCTACAACCTCCAAGTGATAAGCTGACTCACCACACACTTATCGCAAATGCTATATTAGGTTGAGAATTATACAGGATAGACACACTACATACATGTTTGCCAATGAAAGAAACACCTCCATATAAATGTACCATGCATACTAATAAACGAATAAACTAGACATTCACGTAAGTAACAGAGCTTTTGTATAATTTCACGTACCATCGATATATCGACATATTGTCGATACTATCAAACTCAATCCTCATTTGTCCAGCGACTAAAGATGAAAATTCCATATAATGTAGATATATTGACATATGGTCAATATATCGATATGTAGATATATCGACATATGATCGATAATATCGATTTCAGTCCTGAATTGTCCAGCGACTAAACCCAATAAATGCATATAATGTAGATATATCGACATCTCGTCAATGTATCGATACAACGATATATCGACATATTCTCGATAATATCGAAATCACACCTCTTTTTTCCAGAGGCAAAAGTAAATTTTTTTACAAAATGTAGATATATCGACATATCCTCGATTATATCGACGAGGATAAGGATCCATCGACAATAAGTCGATAATATCTTTGATACAAACTTTCAGAATTGTAATGTCGATTGCATCAGCATATCGTTGATATGATATGAGTAAGTCGTCGATATGATTGACATAAGTTATCGATATATCGTCAAGTATGTCGATATATCGATGTCAGTCCTAAATTGTCCAGCGACTAAAGATCAAAATTTCATATAATGTACATATATCGACATATAGTCGATATATCGATTTGTAGATATATCGACATATTATCGATATTATCGATTTCAGTCCTGAATTGTCCAGCGACTAAACTGAAAAAATGTATATAATGTAGATGTATCGACATATCGTCGATATATCGATATAGAGATATATCGACATATGGTCGTTAATATCGAATTCAGTCCTCTTTTGTCCAGCAGCAAAATTAAAAAATTCCACAAAATATAGATTTATCGACATATTATCGATTATATCGACGAAGGTAGGGATACATCGACGATATGTCGATAATACCTTTAAAATTTACTTTCAGAATTGTTTCGTCGATTGTATCGGCATATCGTCGATATGGTACGAGTAAGTCGTCGATATAATCTACATATCATAGATATGATCGACGTAAGTTGTCGATAGATCGTCTAGTGTGTCGATAAATCGAATTACGGCTGAATATGTCCAGCAACGAATCCTCAACCACTCCATTTTACTCGATATATCCACACGTCATCGATATATCGATAGCATATTGCCGATAGATCCACATGCAGTCGATGTATCGAGTACGGTATAGATCTCAAATCTGCATTGCTTTGTCATACAGTGTAGATATATCGACGATATGTCGATATATCGATGACGGACCTTTTTCAAAAATAAAAACGCATTAACTACTTTCACCAACCATCATTCATTTCCCTCAAATACCAAAATTCGTAGTCCCCTTCTTCCAAAACATCCCCTCCACTTCATCTCAACCGGATTTTTCCATATTAGCAAAGGGCTCTTCGAGGGATTTCAGCTTTTGACGATCTCGGTATGTTTGTGTTCATTGCAATCGATATGAAATGCTGTGTTTGTGTTCTACAAGTTCATGAAGCATTGATGGGGGATAAGGTCTTCATCTTAGTGTCGTGGTTATGATTTTTGAAATGATGGTGAAGTTCATGTCTCATTAATATACTTATTCATAGCATTTCTGATTTTTCAAAAATAGGTGTACATTCATTTTACTTAAGTCAGTCGCTTAATGTGCATTCTGAGCTCATTCACCCTTTACTAATAACTCTTGAATCACATCTCCAAGGCTGTGATCTGATTTAAATGATATCAGTGCTGTCAGAATGCAATGCATCTTACCTCCAATTCTGGAACCATCAAAATAAAAAGTTACCTTAAGTGTTTGTTCTTAACATGTATGTCGCTGGAATTTTTGCTCATGAACAAGCAGAGAACTCATGCTGACCTTTTGTTGTGAATAAAGTTTACATTTGTTTCTTTCACAGACAAATTGACTGAATTTTTAGTAGATTTAAATTCATAGCATCACTGGTATAGTTTGGATTCATGCTGACTTTTTTAGCAGCTGTTGTTTTTCTTTTTTCAATCAAGTTTTTCACAATCGCATATACTACAGAATTCAAAACTATTAGTGATCCTTTAATATACATAAATGCTAAATGCACTGTATGGACAACTATCATATTTTGAAGGATTACAAAAGTCACATCATTTATTTTTTTAATTCTATTTTTATTTGAATGCAGTCGTGATTATTTACATTCACTTGAATGAGTCTTAAATGACAGAATAGCTTGATTGATTGGCAAAGAGTGCTCAATGGGCCAAACAAGTAGGTCAAGAAAACAATTACCTTGAATAATGTTTACTGAATTTTCCTCAGCTTTAGTATAGTAATTTACATGAGTTTAACTGCCTACAAACTAAATAATGTTTACTGAATTTTCCTTAGCTTTAGTATGAACCAATTACTGATTCTGAGTAAGTTTTATTCCATTAATTACCTTATTTGCCTTATTTTATCATATCTTTTAATGTTTGTAACAGACACTTGTATCTCAACATTCATAATGCATAAGGATAAAAGAAAAAAGGCTATTGTCAGAGAGTCATACAAGGGAGGTCGTACAAAACTCCGTTCAAGACGTACATCGGAACGGACAGAGGAACGGACTTCCCCGACCGAATCGCCGGCTAGGCGAGCTCGTACTCAAAGGGGTACTCCAATTCAGGATCACCCTCCACCAATACAACCAGAACAATTGATACCACAAGTTCCTCCCCCCCTACGAACATGTACGAAAAATATCGCGACCGAAAAATCATATATGAGAAAAGGGTCGATCGAGCATGCATCCAGCAATTTGGGATTCCTCAGATTCTGGAGAAGGTTGGGTGGAGTAACCTATTAGATTTTGGAGGGACAGTTAGAAATGAGCAAGTGGTCATATTTCTATCATACTGTCACTCGCCGGTACTGCACCCCCCTTCATTTCAGGTGACCATTGGAGAGACCACCACCACCATTGATACTGGAGTAGTTGCACAACTTTTAGGCATTCCACCCACAGTTCAAGGCTTAACGGATCACGACATTGATGACTCAGCTGTGCAGATAGAAATGACGAAGTATGTTTGTAATGGACAGAATGTTCTGTGGCATTAGGGTAATGCACTGAGAGCAACGCACCTGGAAGACAAGTACAAGGTGCTACACCATATCTTCACTTGGAATGTATATCCAAGGGAGATGAATAAGTCTGACATTACTTCGTATATGTTAGATATTCTATACAGCATCTGTCACGGTATTCCTCTGTGTTTGCCCACCATCATTACTCAAATACTTGCCGACAACATAGCGACCACCAGAAAGGATGCCATTCCATTCTCACACCTATTATGTTTACTCTCCCGTCATGTTGGCCTGCTACCAACCACTGACCGACCTAGACCCGTGAAAATGCTTACACAAAACAACATCAAGCGCATGAAACTGGGGTCCAAAAAAGAGAAATCGACTTCAGAAAGGCGCAGTGAAGATTTTATCGGAGAGACAGAAGCAGAGGCAGTGGAGACAGAGGCTGCAGAGACAGACGCGGCTGAGACAGAGGCAGCCGACACCGACTATCCTACAGAGGGAGAGCAGCCTGGGGTGCCATGAACCCTGTATGGTCATACTAGTCGAAGGATGGCATACCATAACCGCAGGGCATACATTGTCAAGCACATGGATGAGCAAGACAGACGACTCACGCGACTGGAGCGGCTTTCTGAGGCCATCCAGAAGGGTATAGAACGGGTCGAGGTAAGATTGACTCCCTTATTGCCACAATCACCTGCCGCCGTGATGATGTCGCTCCACCGGATGGCAGTCCATCCAGCTAGATAGCGGTTTAGTCTCGTCTGTTGGCTTGTGCATCAAGTATCTTTTTGGGATGCTAAGCCTATAGGATATTATCTTTTTAAATAGTGACGTTAATTTTACTTTGACTGATGCACAAGACTGATTTTAGTGCCTAAACTTAGGGTAGTTATTTTGATTACAGTATTTACTGTTTCCATGAAATTAATTTATGCACTTCCTCTGGACTGTAAATGGACTCAAGAATCCCAACCATGCCATCCACTTTTTTCACAGAATTCATTATTCGTGGTCTATGAATGCCGATTATAGCATTTTATTCTCCATTAGTCAGTTTGCCTTTGACATTAGATCATGAAGGGGCATTAAACACCTTACATATGGCGAGTCCGCTGATGGATCCAAACACCAAAAATCTTTCAGTCCTAGCCTTGGATTACCCTAGGTTGATAATCACAAGCATCCTAGCCACATAAATAATAATCTTAACAAGGATGGAGAAATGAAAATGTTGAGCAGTCAACATCCAATCAGGAAAAATTGGTGGCTAGTAGAGTCTATTTTGTACGATTTCAACTAATGTCCATCCATGGATAAGACTGACGAGGTGCACGGTTTGGATTCATTGCCCTTGTTAGATATTTGCCTGTGAGCCTCTTCCTAACCCACAGCCATCTCATAGATGGTTTTCAGCTCATTTGGCCCTTTTGACAAATTTTCCAGTCATTTTAAGGCAGTGGTCTATTATACTTTAGTCTAGGCTTTTGCAACTCAATGCCTTCTGCTTCCTTTTCAGATATAGGAAAGTGGATTATTTGGATACAGATGTTGAACAGCCAGAGTTCACAACTCCTGGCTGTCGCTCACTACAACTCATTAATGAACAACTTCTAAGTACAGCTCTTCTGGTTGTCTGGGCATGAGCTTTCTTTACAAATTTGGTTGAATTCTGTATTGCTTTGAAATAGATTTTTTATTGCATTCTTTGCATCTTTTTATGATCATTCTTTTTTGTGTTTCCGTTTACAGAGTTGACAATTTTGACTCTAAAAACACCCGAGAGATATGTATTGAAAACTCCTACGGGGTATGCATTGCTGAATTAAAGCATCTTTTCTTTTTCCTATATTTGTCTCTGAATTTCTGGTTGCTACTGGATTTATACTAGCACAAGTGAGGGTTTTTTAATGAAATTGATACTAAAATGTTGGTCTAGGTCATGTTGGTTTGGCCATATATTTGCTCAAAACATTAAAAATTTTGGTCCAGGTGGGACCATTGTTGGCATGTGAGTGTTGTCAATGTGAGTGTTTCCCATGGCTGGTTCTAGAACCAAGGTAACAGAGGAAGGTTGATATTCATGGGAAAATTTTCCAATCTAATATTCGAAGCTGACCCCAAATTGCTAGGATAAAGAAATATCTTGAATGATAATGTGATGACTGGAAAATACGAAATATCTTGAAATGGCAAGGGATGACTTCATTTACGTCAGTTGAAGATAGAAAAAGAGAGAATAAAAACCAAGGAGGCAGAATATTCCTATAGAAAACAGATCTCCTTTCATGTCAGTCCTAATATATGTGTCACAGTGCAGTTATTTTTTATAGTTTTGTTTTCATTGTCAATATACCAATTTGGATGTTATCATTGATAATTCTCTTAGTAAATGTCTTGAACAAATTTCTAACCTGAATCATTGATATACAGATAATACATGCGTACTGCAACATTAAAGCACACTTATGTTCATTATTTTTTGTGCATCTGTGGCAAGAAATAGACTCTAATGACTACATATATTCATGCATCATTAGGCATATGTTTGAGTGAAGCATCAAAACGTCAAGAAGCATAAATGCTAGTGTTAGATTAAATGGTAAAGTGAAGGGTGGAAGGAAAAAGGAGAATAAAGAAAGGTGAGGGAGAGGAAAGGATGTATAGAGATTAGTCTTCTCTATGTCATCAGGCATCTTATTAATATAAACCTAATAAAAAGGGTTTGAACACATACCTCAATGGTGGATAGGGGGTGTTTCAACATTATTGAGGTCTTTAGATTGAGCCCATATATCTTTAGATCTGCTATTGTCTAAGACAAGGCCATGGCCAGGCCCATATATCTGTAGGACTTAAAGATTAGGCCCAAGCTCCACCATGTGGCAGGCTCAGATGTGCCCGTTAAAAGCTGAGATGTGAAAGGAAGATATGGCATACCAGATACATGTACTCATCGTGGCCCCATGACATGGTGATTTTGTGGAGTCTACATACTAAATACATGTACTCATCGTGGCCCCATGACATGGTGTTTTTTTTTCCACCTTTTTTTTTCTTTTGTTGAATTTTGTAAAAACCCAGAACCGTGGAACCGAACCGGAACCGAACCGGTTTTCACGGTCCGGTTCTAGTTTGGTTTTAGTATGCTAACGGTCCGGTTCCGGTTCTGAAAATCCTAGAACCGTTAGGAATGGTTCGATTCCAGTTTTACCCCAGAACCGGATCGAACCGAACCGTGTACACCCCTAACATTGAGGTCTTAGGATTGAGTTCGACTTTCCCAATAAAATAAACATTTAAAAAAAAAATGATGTTTCATATGAGCACCTAAAGCTGTACAATACACCAACAATACCAAAACCGTACTCTAGACATAAGCTCACACACACACAAAATCTCGCACATGCCCAACAATATCAATTAACTAATCATTGGATTGAAAGAATGGAGTGCAATCCTAAAAGATTACTGCAAGATGATCAACAAGCATTAGAGAATTACCTTCACCATGTCCTCTATGTGGCAGGTAATAATATAAAAGTTATGCGCAATATCTATTACTCTCACTCTAGTAATGTCTCATGGACATTCATTATGTAGTTAATCTTATAGTTATTACTAAGTTACTTTTATGATGTAATCATTAATGTTCTTTATTGTTTTCATTATTTTATTCGATCCTACTAATTAAATTTGAGATACCAATATACTACATAAATAAGCTTCTTTCATTGCATTAATCCCCGAGATCAAAGGCACTGCCTTTGTCCATATTCATGACCATAACAGAGGAAATCTTGATCATAGGCACCGAGAAAATGTATATTTGTAGGATATGCACCTACTCAGAAAGGAAATAAATACTTTGATCCGATCTCAACAAAAATGTTTGTCACCATAGATGTAACCTTTTTTAAATTCAAAGACTTCTACCAGAACTACTTTGGATATAAATACTTCATATAACTTCTATTAATTTAAAAATAAAAGATTAGTTCTTTTCCATCCTTAAACTTTCAAATCTCAATGTGTGGGAGATCCATTCTAGAAAGCTGCAGAGGTATAGAACATGTGGGTTGGAGATAAGTTCCAGAAGTCAAAAGGTCTTATTCTGGTGACTTCTAATGTATCTGCATGCGGTGTTAATTATCCAGATGTCACCCTTATTATGCAGGTAATATGGTGGATAATTTCTTTTTACAATATAAGGGGGCATTTTCGAATGCATGTATGGATTGGGCTGATAGTTGGTACATTTTTACACGATATGCTATACATGAAGATCGACTAGGAGCAATATATAACTTTCAATTGTATGCATCATATAAAATACATAAATTACACGATATGCTATACACCGGGTATCAGAAACTTGCACGACCGGCGATTATGCCCGGTTTGTTTGCATCGCCCACACTTTACTATTTTCGATTCCTCTCCACGCGATGGAATTCTAAGCTTTTTATGTCTTCCAGCTGATCTCCGCTGTCTTGGAGGTTTAATCTGCACACAATACTCTTTCATCCTCACTGAAATTTTCCACTCGCTATTGTTGCGTACTGGATACACCAATTCACTATACGTGGCCAGGTAATTATGCACCGTGTAGAATGAGGAGCAGTATAAATAGTGATCCAAATTGTAGTTTATTCAGGCTGACAGGACATGTATGCAAGGGTACCCCTTCATGCCAAACTCACGACATGTACATGAAAACTCACTGAGCTTCACCGTATCATTATAATCTCCAACAAAATAGTACTCATCTCGAGAAATAGCATGGCAGCGAACATCTCGTGCCTTCTGCACAATATCCTTTAACTGTTTCTCTGCCCATGGTGTCAATGGACCCACAAATGGTGCTGCAGATTCTTGTCTCTTATAAAACAATTCCTGTATCTTCAATATTACAGCCTCTATCAATTTCGTAACGGGGTATTCGCGTGCTTCTTTGAAAAGGACATTAACGCACTCAGAAATGTTCGTCGTGACCAAGTTGAATCTTCTTTCAGGGAAGTGCAAAGATGCCCATCTCTCGTACCCAATTTCTGTCAGCCATGCATGTACTGGGGGATTGGTCATTTCGATATCATGCATTATTTTTTAAATTCAGCCATCCTGCAAGTTTTCACAGCCATCCAGTATTACATCTCCAACAACTTGTCCTTAAAAGTGTCTACCAAGTTTCTGTAGACGTGGTACGCACAATACCCATGGATTGCACCCGGGAAGACTTGGGGAACCTCTTTCATTAGACCTTTATGTCGGTCGGATATAGTGACAAGACCCTCTACAGACCCTAACACATTGTTAAGGTGGGTAAGGAAACAATTCCAACTACTGTTGTTCTCTGATTCCCCGATGCCAAACGCAAGTGAAAATATATGATTGTCTCCATCTAAGGCCGTGGAAATGAATAGCACACCCTTATATTTGCCCTTTAAGTGTGTCCCATCAATAGCCAATACCCTCCGCAAAGATTTCTGAAAACTTCAAATGTATTGTCCAAGAGCAAGAAAACATCTCTCGAACCTCCAAGTCTGTTGGTTAACAGAAACGGCAGTAACTGTCCCTGGGTTGGCCCTCCTCAACTCATGTAAATATAAAGGGAGTTGATTGTAGGAGTCTTCGTAGGACCCCATCACGTGATTAATTGCAAGCTCCCTAGCTTTCCATACCTTCCAATAACTAATACGAACATTATATTTCTCTTGCATGGTGAAGATAATGTCATGTGGCCTCAACCCTAGGCGTTGTTCAATGAGGCTAATAACCAGATCACACGCTAGCTTACTGCTGGCTTGCCGGTGATCACTCTTCATCCATGCCATGCTGCACGTGTGTTTTGATGTATAAGTTCGTATTTTGAATAAACTTGTATGATTCACCCGAGATGCATGAATCCTCCATTCGCATGGATCTTCAAAGCACACCACGACAAATCTGCTCGTATTTGAGTATAGTACTCTATATTGAAAAATATTCCGAATTGCAAATTGACTCAAAACATTCTGGCAATAACTCTTGTCCTTGAACGTTTGCCCTTCAAATATATCGGTCGGTTCACATAACAAATCAGTATATTCCGGCATTTTTGCATTCGTGAGTGCTTCATCATCAAATGGCGCGAGAACTTGACGAGTCATGAGGTCTGATGTTTCGGGGAGGTCTCGAAGCGGAATGTCGCTTACACGCACATATGGGATGATGGATGATGATGGCAGATCTACTATTGATGCTAACGGCGGTGTCTTGTATTCATAATTACTGTTAATGTCAACTGCACCACTGACTTGCCTAGTCACGAAGTTTACTGTTTGCGGCGGCTCAGATAATTGCTCATTGCCTACTACCACTTGTAATGGAGAATGATTGTATTTGAATTCCATGGCATACTCATCAGCCACATTGTCCACATATGTTGTGGTATTGATGTGTTGGATTGTTTCAATGACTAAGGGGATGAATTTTTTCAAATGCTCAAACTGGTAAGACAAGAACTCTTTGACATCATCGTCGTCTTCGATTTCAATTGGAGGCATTAATTCGTTAGTGCAAGGATTCAATACTTTCATCCTAATATCACAATCTTCTGGTCTGCTCTTAATAATCTTGTAAATTCTAGATCGAAGCTCCTCATACGTAATCTCTAGACATAGCGTCATTTGTTTTGATATTCCACCCATGTACAAGTATCGCTTGTTTTCAAATTCTAACTCCCCGCCAAAAGAGCACATGATTCTTGCAGCCATTATCTGAAAACCAATACAATGACACATTATTAGTGAATCGTAAATCAATGGAACCATGCCATATGACAAAACTTAATTAAATAATGAAGGACCTTCGTCGTTAACGAATGAAAAATGAGTGGTGCTTGTTTAATTTTGTGACGCTATCTATCATGCCATTGAGCAAGTGAAAGCTTATCAGTTTGAGCGGGGCACACATGAAATTTAGTAGGACAAGTTGAAAATTGAGCAGGTAAAAATAGAAATTCAGTGGGGCAAACAAGAAATTCAGCGCGAGTAAGATGAAATTGAGCGGGCCATACTAGCAAATGAGCAGAGCAAGCATGAATTTGAGTGGGGCAAACTAGCAAATGAGTGGGTTAGACTAGGAAATGAGTGGGGGAAGCATGAATTCGAGCGGGTCAAACTAGCAAATGAGCGGGGCAAACTAGCAATTGAGCAGGTTAGACTAGGAAATTGAGCGGGGCAAGCATGAAATTGAGCAAGACAAACTAGAAAATTCAGCAGGAAAATCCGATACATTTACGCGGCAAGCATGAAATTGAATGGTGTAGACTGAAAATTGAGCGGGACAAACTATAAATTCAGCTATGCAAGCAAGCATTAAATCGAGAGCGCATAGTATGATATTGAGTCGGGCAAACGATAAATCAAGCGAGCATATCATGATATTGATGTGGGCAAACAATATTTCAAGCGAGCATAGTTGATATTGAGTTGGCCAAACATTTCTTTGAGTAAGCATAACATGATATTGAGTGGGGGAAACATTAAATTGAGCGAGCATTGCATGGATATTGAATAGACAAACTGTAAATTGAGCGAGCATAGGATAATATTGAGTTGGGCAAACATTAAATTGACCTTATCTACCATGAAATTAAGCTGGACAAACATTAAGTTGAGCGATCCTAGTATGAAATTTATCACGGCAAACATTAAATTGACCTTATCTACCATGAAATTAAGCTGGGCAAACCTTAAATTGAGCGATACTAGCATGAAATTCATCGCGGCAAACATTAAATTGACCTTATCTACCATGAAATTAAGCTGGGCAAACCTTAAATTGAGCGATCCTAGCATGAAGTTGAGCAGGATAAACATGGAATTCAACAAGCGTAGCATCAGATCAAGTGAGCCCTAACATTGAATTGAGCAAGTTTGACATTGATTCAATCGATCAACACGTAAATTTAACTAAGCCTAATGCATGAAATTGACTAAGCCTAACACATGAAACTGACCAAACTTCGCATGCAATGCCATTGTACGAGTCTAGCTTTTTTTTTTTTCAAGACCTATACCTCCAATTGCTGCAATACCGGTAAAATGCAGGTTGAAGAGAGATTCTTTGGAGTGAGGGAATGTTTTTAACCTTTTCAAGGAGATGCAACCGGTTCGTTAGATTTCACATAATCCTCGCCAAGATGAAATATGAAAAATGTAGAATAACAATATCTGAATGGATATCTAGATGATTCACAAAGATTTCAGTTAGGCAAATGAGAAAAAAAATTCTTTGTACTTCAGTTCTTCATTGAAAGAGAGTGCAGGGGAAGCACCTGTTTTTTTTTCGTTAAGGGGAGCGAAATCAACGCTGAAAAGCAGATATTTTAAAAGGGAGGTATTTTCATCCTAAAATACGTAATCCGCACGTGCTAGTCTAAGTTGCAAAAGAAAGTTTGTCTTCTTTCATTAAAAAAAAAAAAAAAAACTGGCTAGAAGGTAGGGCCCACAGTCCTAAATTTCTCTTTTGTAACGCTACATCTCCTTGCCAAATGGGGGGCGCGGATTAGGTACTGACAGGTTGAGTAGGGACACTCAATGTGAAGTCAGGTCACCAAGTTACGTGGGCCCCACCATGATGTATGCTTTGTATCCACACCGTCCAAACAGTTTGAGAGATCATTTTAAGGCATGATACAAAGAATGAGGCTGATCCAAGGCTAGAGCAGACCCCACCACAGAAAATAGTAGAGAGAGTGACGCTCACCATTGAAACCTTTCAAAGGTCCACCATGATGTTTATTTGAGATCCAACCTTTTCATGTGTTAAAGCAGACATGAAAGAAGGGAACACACAAAAAACAGCCTGATCGAAAACTTTTGTGGCCCTTAGAACTTTTTAATGGTGGGCGTCACTCTCCGCATTGTTCTCTTTGGTGGGTTCACTTGAGATTTGGATCTGATACATTATTTGGATTATACCCTAATATAATCTCTCTAAATGGATGAACGGTGTGGATACAAAACACACATTATGGTGGGCCCACAAAAGTTAGTGACGTCACTCCAGTAGCGGTCTCCCTACTCAACCTGTCAGTATCGAATCCGCGTCCCAAATGGGAATCATGGTTTTGTAATCCAGACAAATTGGCCTGTGTAGACGCTCATGGCCTTGTAATCCAGACAAATTGACCTGTGTAGACGCTCATGGTTTTGAAATCCAGACCATTGCTATGTTTCAGCTAACCATCTAACGGCCCATTATCTGCACACGGGGCAATCCAAATCATCTATACTTCTAGCCTTCCTGTGAAAGGAAAATAGGCAAAAAATCGCACTAACCCAGATCGAGTAGTGACTTATTTACTTGCAGCGGACCGACAATGGATGCTACACAGTCTTGTCCATTGAGCTCCATTTGAGTTTTCGATCCGTCTCTCTTTTGGGCTTGTACCTTAAAATTATTGAAATTGAATTGATGTACACTTCAATCGTACCAAGTAATCTATGTAGGACCCACAGAGAATGTACCTGGTTTATCCACACCGTCCATCTATTTTTCTATTTCATTAGAGGGTTTGAGCTCAAAAAAATAAAAGCATATATAAAGCTCAACTGTACCACACGGCAGGATATAGTGGGAACAGTGAATTCTACCTTTGACACCTTCTTAAGGCTAATGGTGATGTTCATTTGCCATCTAACATGGTCGTAAGATCAAATGGAAATAGATGAAAAACACAAATGTCAACTCGATCCAAAACTTATGTGGCCCTCAAGAATTTTTTGTAGACGTTCAATTCACACTGTTTTCTGAAGTGTGATCCACATGAGCTTTGAATATGCTTCATTTTTTTAGGTTCAAGTCCTAAAATATCTGATAAAATGGATGGTTGGAGTGGATAAAATACATAAATCATAGTGACCCCACGAAGTTTACTCGATATATGCTAGTCCTAATGGGCTTGCAAAATTATATGCAAAGTGAATAGAAGGCATGTATATATCAAGCTGGGCGCACAGGTCTCTCGCCCGACCGAGTCTGTCCAGGCAGGGAGAGGACGCAATCCATTCACTTGTCAAAATTTTATCTTATTTAATGTTTTTTGGGTGGCCATTTGAGAAGTTTTTAAGACCACCACGACGTGCATCTGCCATCCAAACCGTTCATAAGGTGATTCTAACTGAGATCAAATGAAATCACAAATATTTACTCGATCCGGAATTTATGCAGCCCTGTGGTCATTCCATCCCATTGTTTCCTGTAATTTGGTCCACTTGATTTTTGGATCATGCTCTAACATGAGCGGGAGAAACCAACGAAAGGGGTGGATTTCTCACTGACATCTCAGTGGGCTCCACTAGCTTCCGACCACAGGAACTTGGGTGTGCGGGGGCACAGGCAACTAGCTTCGGTTTTCTCATGCCGATCCTCTCACGTTTATTTAATAATAATAATTGTTGATGTCTAAATCTGGTGGGCCCTTCCTCCATGTCTTCCTCACTTCAGCGTG
Organism: Magnolia kwangsiensis; assembly: GCA_037074715.1. Classification (NCBI taxonomy): domain Eukaryota; kingdom Viridiplantae; phylum Streptophyta; class Magnoliopsida; order Magnoliales; family Magnoliaceae; genus Magnolia; species Magnolia kwangsiensis. The sequence goes on from CM073582.1 coordinate 81,595,652, forward strand.
CCACCTCTGGAACCTGAGCCAAGAGAACAAGCAAAGGTGACTCTGGTTAAGCCGGGGGACCCTCCGATGCCTAAGTCAGGACAAGGAAATCTGGGTCTAAGTGGAGAGTGGAGGAGAGAGCATTTGTTATTGGGTACCTATAGACATGATGTCGTATGCTATTTATACTTGCCGGTAGAATGGTCTGGATCCGATAATCTCGGCACGATCAAGGAGATTCTCGGATCATGGAGATACTGCACGCAATCTACTGATCACGCAGCGTATCGGGCATGTAGTGCGTATCTGCGAGCGAAGTTATCGGCCACGTTCAGTTATAGCAGTTTCCATGTTCTTCAAATAGAATATATGCCTCCGAGTATCTGCTCGGCTCGGCTTGTTCGACCGTCTGCCTCTGCGCTTATTGGATAAGGGCGGTTCCTAGATCCAGGATAAGGGCGGTTCTCAGATCCGAGCGACCTTCATATCCGATCTGACCTTATAGGTCCGAGCTGATCTTGCTGGTGTGAACCGAAGCGGAATGCTCTATTCTCCAAGGCTATCGTCGCCTCCGACTTTACATGTGCTCGGATCTTCACAGGATGCTCGTATCAGGTCGGACGGGTAGTGCCTCGGACGTCATGGCAGTGAGTCGGCTCAAACTAGCGCTCGGACTGATGTTTTATCGTGGGCTCGGATCTCCCCATAATAGAAGCCCCCTACTCTTCGAGTCTGCTTGCAGACCCGGAGAGTACTCATGCAGGAGATCTCCCGCCCATACTGCGTTAATGATGGTTTTTGAATTCGAAGCGTCCCATCTTGAGATCATGAGCGTGCAGGTTACGATTCTGAATATCCTTCTAGCCTATGAGGGGTTGTCACGCAGGTCTGAGGAGACGTGTACATGACGGTTCCCACTGCTCAGGGGTCGCTTCGTATATTGAAGCACGCTGTCCGATGTCAGAGTTGTACCGTCGGTTCAGTACTCCTCCAACGAGGTGTGACCACGTGTGCTTGAGAATCTTCTCGTGTCGATGCTGTGGCCAATATGGCTTGCCATTAATGCAGAGATCCTTCGTAGCCTATATAAGGGATCCCCAAATTTTCTCATGTTACTTTGCATTGTGAATCTTGAGAGCATACCGGAGAAGGCGATTTTCGACAAAGCGATTCCGTTCGAATTTGACATTTTCAGTGCGCGATTCTGACCAATCACCCTTTTCCGGTAGAAGGCGATTTTCGGTAGTCGTCCGGTGAGTCCCGTTGATCTTCATCTTTCTTTTCATAATGTCTTTCGACCTTGAAATGGTGCGCGAGTACGCTGAGGACTCCGAGCCGGGGAGTTCTAAAGACAGAAGTGGGGCTTCCGAAGGCCCCTTCGAAATCGTACCACTATACCCCTCGCCTCGAAGACAAAAGGGGACGGGTGCTAAGACCAAGCGGCCCAACAAAAAGAAGGCCACCCGAGCCAGCCAAGTCAACACTGTTGAGGCCATTGAAATGCTCGCGAGTAGACGCACCGCGGAAGTAGTCTCGGGAGGTTCCGTTTTGTCGGAATCTCAGATAGATTGGATCTGTTTGGAGTTTCAAATTTTGAACTCCGTTTAGATAAGGCCCCCTGGGCCTATGGACACGGCTGGTGCTCCTGTCAAGGTGGAAGTCGCAATCTTCCTCTGTGCATTGCAGTGTGGGCTCCGGCTCCCACTTCACCCCTTCGTTCGAAAGGTTGCGTCCTACCTCGGGCTGGCTCCGGGGCAGTTCACTCCCAACGCCTGGAGGGTGCTGATCTCCGCCTTCATCATCTGGCGACAAGTCAGGAACCCTGAGCTGACTCTGGAAGAGCTGATGAGTCTGTACCTGGTCAAGCACGATAGCAACGACCCATGGTACTACTTCGCGACCCGAGACGGCAAAGGGTCGGGGCTGATGATGAACCTATCATCCTCCAATAAGGACTGGAAAAATAAATGGTTCTGGATGACAGGCGAATGGGAGGAGCCAGCAGTGGATCTCGGAACCTTGACAATACGGGTTCCGACCCATTTAACACAACCAAGTCAGACTTTAACCAGTATCTGTGTTATTGCCCTTGTTTTCATTTATTTCAATCGAAGTAAAGCTCTCTGTTTCCTTTTGTAGCTTTTTAGAAGGGACTGTCACTCCTCGACCCGGCTCAGAAGAACCGCATCGCGAAGGCTAGGGCGCGATCGGAGGGTCTTAGCTCCTGGACAGACCTGATTACAGCGGATAATTTTACCCACGTCTTTTAATAAGTTGTCTCAATCTTTCTGATGATTCCGGTTTCACCTACTTAGTCGCTGACTTTGTCATTTCTTCCGCAGGCATGGCCGAGGCGTCTGGCACTAGGAAGAGGAAGGCGGCTCCGATAGCGGCTGAGTTGTTGAGGGATAACCCCCGGGTGAAGATCACTCGGAAGAAACAGGTCCCCCCTCGTGAGGGGAAATCTGCTACCGTGCCGATCTCTGTAGCCCCTACTCCGAGGCTCACCGGCTCGACTCTTGCGGTGCTTGCTCATCCATAGACGTTGGGTGCAGCGCCGACCCCGGTGGTCCCTAGTGCGGTCATGGCTCCTCCGCTAGCTCCGCTGCTTTTCGGTCCCACCAGGGGTCCGGTGGTAGCTCGTCCCCCGGTGCTTGCCCATTCGACCATGGCCAGAACCCCAACCGTTCCAAGCTCTACTCCTTCTACTGCCGTTCCCCCCACCGCGGAGGCTCCTATCACAGCCCCCAAGCCCCGCATTACTATCCTCTCTACCTCCGAGTGGGAGGAGGTCAATAAAACGGCTGACAACATGCTTTTCACCCCTCCCACGAGGCCGAGGGAGGTGTCCGTGTTGAGGGTCAAAACTCGACTGGTAGTAGAGTAGGGGCTAAGGAGGCTGTGGTCTCGCCCCAGGTGGGGACAAGTGGTGGGAGGTTCGAGCCGGGCTGCCATATGGCCTGTTTGGCTTCGTAGGCTACCAAGCATGCCCTCGAGGAGGATATAGCTCGAAACCTCGACAAGTCGGACAGCTCCTTTCTGAACGATATAGCTGTCGTGTGTTACACGTTATGTGTCCGAGAGGACCCTCTCTTTCCTTCGTATTGTCATTGTATATATTTTCTTAGATACTGATTCTCGTTATCTATTCAGGCTGTCCCAAAGTTGCTTTTGGTTCGGGAGATAGTGCGGGAGCATCAAAGGAAGGAGGTTGAGCTCGAGGCCTTTAAGACTGAGATGACAGCCTTACGAGATGAATCCGCTCTCTTGAAGTCCGAGCAAACTGAGCTATGCCTGTAGTTTTCGGACGAGAGGGTCAAAGGGAGTCAGCTGCAGGGGGTTGTGGTTGACCTAGAGGTCAGGGAGCTGCTGCTGCAAGAGAGGGCGGATAACCTCAAAGCCAGTAGTGATGCAGCGACCGCCGAGCTGACCCGTGCCAAAGCTCACGCGGATTCCTTGGATGTGGAGACCACTCGGCTGGGTGAGGCCTTAGAATGCACTAAGGCTGAGGCGGCTGAAGAGCGGACCCGAGCCATCGCTCAGGCTGTGGAGGCTCAGCGGGCCAAGGATAAGGTTTCTCTGACAGCGGCAGTTACCGCCGCGGTTGAAGACTTCAAGACTTCGAAGGAGAGGGACGCCGAAGCAGCAAAGTTTTACAACTACGATTTCGATGCTTGTATTGAAGCGGTCTTGGGTTTATATCCAGACCTCGATCTTGATCCTCTTCTACCTGAAGACCCTAAAGACACCCCTACCGAAGTCGCCCGCTCGAATCAAGCCCTCGACGCCCAAGCGTCTCCTCCCGCGTGAAAACCTAATGTTTTATTTCTTTTTTCATTTTAAAACTGTTGATGTATATTTATTTATTTTTTTTACTCCTCCGAGGGGGATTACTAAACAAGAAACATTTTTTGATAATGGTAGTGTCATTAAGCTAATTTGTCGATGCGTTAATTTGTTCTGGGATATTGCCGAACTAACCTCTTTACGGGTCTAGCCCTTTCATTCCGTCGGTTGGTTCTCCGAGCCCTCTCGGCCCAAGTTTTAGTCGAGTCTGATTTTTTAGGGTACTCGACTCATCACTTGTCCTGTTAGAACCTTCCATTCTGTCATGTGATGAGCCGGGTTCTCCATTGGAAAGTCGGGTCATTATTAGGCTTTTTACCTTAAGAGAATGCCTTGTCGAACATTTATAGGATTAGGTTCTAACCTCTTCCTTAAAGAATCGAACCATTAAGTTTGTACTCGTATCGATAAGGTAATTGAGTAGTCATTCGTGAAGTAGAATTGAAACTTTTATAAAAAGTCTTAAAGGCTAGTCGCTTGGAGGCGTACACTTTATTAGGAGCCTTAAATCCTAGTTCATCATAAGTAGTAGATCTTCAGGTGCTCAGTATTCCAAGGATGAGAGAATTGACGGCCTTCGAGGTATTCCAAGTGATACGAGCAAGATTTAGCAGATCTGACCATGCGATATGGTCCTTCCCAGTTAAGTCTGAGTGCTCCTGCTCTCGGTTCGACTGTGTTCTGGAAGACCCGACGGAGGACTAAGTCCCAGGGCAAAAATGCCTGACCTTGACCTTCGAGTTGTAGCTATTTGTTGATGTCGAACCGCTGCTTGGAGCTTGAAAATTTCTCTGACTTCCTCAAGTAAATCCAGATTAGTGATGATCTGCTCAGAATTTTGATTCTCTTCGAAGTTCTTTACTTGCGCCGTAGGGAGTCTGATTTCTACTGGCATCATTGCTTCCAAGCCGTAGGATAACAAAAATGGGGTTTCACTCGTTGAGGTCTGTGCTGTGGTCCTATAAGCCCAAAGGACGAAGGGGAGCTCCTCGACCCAGTTACCCTTTGCCTTTTTCAGCTTTGTTTTGAGATGGTGCTTGATGACCTTGTTGACCGCTTTTACCTGTCCATTTGACTGCGGGTGCCAAGGCGATGAATAAGCATTCATGATGCTAAGTCCCTGACACATACCACGGAACTTGTCGTTATCGAATTGTCGGCCGTTGTCAAATACGATGGTTCGTAGGATTTCGAACCGACAGATGATATTTTTTCATACAAAATCGATCACGTTTTGCTCGGTGATCTTTGTGACAGGCTTGGCCTCGGCCCACTTGGTGAAGTAGTCGACTGCAACTATGAAAAACTTGACTTGTCCCTTCCTTGTAGGTAATGGACCGATGATGTCGATCCCCCATTGGGCAAACGGCCACGGCCCGCTCATGGGAGTCATCTCTTCCGCTAGTTGCCTCGGCACAGCTGAAAAACATTGACATTTGCGGCACTCTCGAACAAAATCCTTCGAGTCCTATTTAAGAGTTGACCAGAAATACCCTTGACGAAGTATCTTCATGGCTAGGGCTCGAATACCTGAGTGATTTTCGCAGATTCCCTCGTGAATCTCTCGAATCACGTAGTCGGCCTCATCTGGTCGGAGGTATCTAAGGTAAGGCTGGGATGCCCCTTCTTATACAACACTCCGTCCAATATAACTTACCGGGCCGCTCTAACCCTAAGTCGCCTCGCCTCTAGCTTGTTCGAGGGGATTTCGCCGGACGATAGATAATTAAAAATCAAGTCCATCCAACTTGGAATGGACTGAACAGGATTGACCTTCTCCGACTGGTCAATGCTAGGATGCTCAATGAATTTGACGGGAACAAAACGCATAATCTTTCCTTCAGAGGCCGAGGTGAGTCTTGCTAAGGCATCGGCCCATGAGTTTTCAGTTCTAGGGATCTGCCGGATGGTACAACTCCAGAATTTCTCGATCAGTTTCCTCACCTCTTCGAGGTAGGTAATCATTCTGACTTCTTTGCCTTCATACTCCGAAGAGATGTGATTTACTACAAGCTGAGAATCGTAACAGACTTACAGAGTCTGAACACCCAGGCTTGCTGCCAGCCTGAGTCTAGCTAACAACGCTTCATATTCCGCCTCATTGTTAGAAGCTTTGAATCCAAGTCTGATTGCGTATTGGACTGTCATTGAATCGGGTGCAACTAGGACGACACCGGCTCCTGTTCCTTTGACATTGGACGACCCATCAACATAAAAGACCCATCCCAGATCCGACACTGCCTCTTGGTCACTCAACGGGACGGGCGGTGTCATCTCGACTTCCTTACTGATTTGTTCCTCACTCAGAGTTCTGAACTCGGCGATGAAGTCGGCTACAGCTTGTCCCTTGATTACTACCCTAAGGCGAAATTGAATGTCAAACTCCCCAAGCTCAATTGCCCATTTGGTCATCCGACCCGAGACCTCGGGTCTCTGGAGAACCTGCCTCATAGGAGAGTCGGTCAGCACCATTATGGAATGGGCTTGAAAGTATGACCATAATCTTCTAGCTGAGACGACGAGGCAGAGTGCCAATTTTTCCAAGGATTAGTATCATGTCTCTACTGGTACCATGGCTTTGCTCACATAGTATATAGGATATTGCTTGCTTCCGACTTCTCTGATCAGGGCTGAGTTGACAGCTGAAGCCGAAACCGCGAGATAGAGGAACAAGGGCTTTCCTTCTTCAGGCTTAGATAAGAGAGGCGCGAACCCAAATATTGTTTCAACTGCTGGAAGGCTTGCTCGCATTTCGGTATTCACTCCACCTTCTTGTGGCCCTTCAGCTGCTGGAAGAAGGGAAGGCATTTGTCTGTAGCCCTGGATATGAAGCGTCCGAGCGCTTGTAACATCCCGAAAATCCGAGGTCGAGCATAAACTCCACTCCCGAGTTTCAGAACATCACTTATGCAACATTTTCAATGATGGATGAATGTTGTTTATATTAGTGCAGAAAACATGAGTGGGATTAGACTAAAACAGCATATCATACTCCAGAGACAGTTAAGTTTCTCAAGCGGAAGACTGTGAAAAATATATAAAATATATAATTAATTATAAGTCTCTAGAGTGTGAACATGTTACCAGTTTAACTAAATACATGTATACTCCAAAAATGAACAAAAAGAATATACATAAGTGTAAATAAAAGGCAAAATACCAAGTGTATTGACATCTAATCAATAACCCTGTAACCTTGTCGATCAGAACCTGCATATAGGAGGAATCCTCCTCATCATCATCAGGTCCGGCTCTGCTTCGAAAGCATCGCCATCATCTGCAACTAAAATAGGGACTGGTTGGTGTGTACAACACCGTCCCATAACGTGGGAGTGAGTAGCTAACTCAGTGGAAACTATACAGCAAAGGTTAACATGTTATCAATTCAATCAAGCAGAAATGATAAGGCAGTACAATCAAACAGGTCCTAGATACTCTTGTTAATGGAAGGATGGTATGAAGAATGATGCATGCCCTCACCACAATCCCCTCTGCAACATCATCTAACGATCGCAGCATGACTCACTTCCTCAGTGCTCTATCACCAACGCCATTAGCACATGCAATGCGGTGTTATGAATATGCTTACCAAGTTCTTATTAGTCCTTTTCATATAGCAGGATTGGGAAGCTAAGGTACCTCCCTTGTATCATTACCAAACGGTGATCCATTCTCGGGTCGTCAGTCCGAGATAATCTCATACGATGTTATGGTTTTAGGTCTCTGCAAAGGCTGTCAGGGCTGTTGCGCGCAATCGTTACTCCTCTCCCCCATCACCTTATCAATACAGGCCTAGCTATATCCCACATACTGTAACAAGACTCATCGTCCTTATGCACTATCAGGATATACTCGAGGTCACTACAGAGGGCTCGTCACCAATCAATGTAGGCCGACAACAAGAATATAGTGTCCCATACCACCATAATCTGCTCACGAGTATAGGTGCTCACTGGTCACTACAAAGGGCTCGTCACCAATCAATGTAGGTCGACAATACGAATATAGTATCCCATACCACCATAATCGGCTCATGAGTCTTAGTGGATCGAGGTATCAAGGTTAGAGGGGCTTTTCATTGGTAAGTTTGGTACCTTAGGTTCAAGCAGTAGCGACCAAACATGGTGAACAAACATCGGTCAATCAGGTTAGTTGATAAGCTCAACTAGGCCAAGTGCGCGTTGAGTTGAATGGCATGGAATGCATAAGCACTCCGTGTAGCCTAACCACTGTCAAACACCCCAAGCACGACTCAGATTCGTTAACTCATCTTGTGTGGTGAAAATAACCTCAACACTATTTACAGAACGGTTACCGATTACCTGGACTGTAGTACAGCCCCATTCACATACAAAGCTAATAGCTAGCATATGATTCATATCCTGCATTCATTTGAACAATCATGAAATATAACTTAAATGTAAATAGTACATACAGGAAATCATACACACATATAACATGTTTCAATTAAACACATCAGTCAGGGAGAAAATCATACACTTATTTAGCATGGATAACCTAAGTTACATGATTCATGGAGGGAATCATACACATCATTGATGTAGTTGAGAATCATATCTCAACCCGCAAATAGGTACATCTTACTAACTCCTAACTCATTCAGACACTTTTACATACACTTAGTCTACACATTACATCATACATATTATGTATCCATTAGCATACGTATTAGGGCAAATCCTTTCGTCAAAGGGTTATCACTTATAAAACAATCATACATCCATGACAATTAGTCATGGCGAGCACGAAAGCAAATTCCATACTCATTCAGTCATTTTCACAAACACTTAGACTACACATACTAACTACATATCGTATATTGGTATATCATGTATTTGACCAAATCCTTTTACCAGGGAGTTGTCCCATATATCACTTGCATTTACCCACGACGGATAATCCTGGCATGCATGAATCCTGGTTCCGTATTCATTTAAACATATTCACAAACACGTGAGCTACACACTATTACATATATAGCGTATATTGGTCGTGGCGTGATTTAGGGTAAGTCCTTTCGCTAAGGAGTTATCACACATGTAACAAGCATATATTCACGGCAATTAATCATGTTAAGCACAAATTCAAATTTTATACGTATACGATATTTTCCACAAATACGAGGAATACAGTATAATCAACATAGGTAACGTATAACTGAAAAACGAAACGAACAACACTTTATACATGTGAAATAGCATCCTAAACAAGAATAAATCATTACTTAACATTGAAAGTCTTGAAAACCATAACCTAAACGTATATAGTTCGCACCTTAAACCAGAAAACATGTATAAGATGTGATTCAGACGATAAGTCTTCGTCAACGGCATATAGGCAACCTAAGGCATGAAATACGTTAGTTACAACATCACTTCAACTATCCTAGGCTGCAAAACAGGTTAGGGTTAGGATTTCTTACCTAGGAATAGAGTCAGAAACGTCGAGATAGCGATATGGATAGGTGGATTAGGCACGTAGTAAAACTGAGAAGAATCCTAGGAAGAATCACCAACTTCTCCCTCACTTTCTCTCTTTTTTCTCTCTTCTCTCTCCTAGGGTTTCTCTTAAATTCGTATGGAGCAAATGAGAGAGGGTTTAAGGCCTTTTTATAAGTCCAAAAGTGACAGAAATAGACTTGGGGCCAAGGTATACTTAGATTATAACCAAATCGGGTCTGTTCTGATCCAACGGAGCACTTCTGGAGGTCTTGTTACTAAATGCGGTCGGACTTAAGCTCTCTAATACCGGATCTAGGTCAAGCTAAGTTTTCAGTCCGGTCGGGTTTCCAGATTGACCGTGGCGGACCAGTTTCAGTTCAACGATTACCGAAACTCGATCAGAGCCACAAATGCTATGACATGTAAGGGCCACCTATCCTGATCCGAGGGTGAATTTGGGTCAGATTCTAACGGTTAGAATGCTTAGAAATAACGCGCAAGTGAACCGTTCCAGATTTCTTAAAATTATATTTAATTTCTTAAAAATCTTCATTTTCTCATACTTTTCACTCCGGACTCAAGGAAATCGTCCTAGAGCATCGTTTGGATGTGATTTTTGCGGTGGTAGTCAAGTCCAACTAGGCGATCATAATGGTCTAAGTTCATCACTATCAGACTCTCGATGCGCCGTCTAGAACCAATACAAAGTTACAAAGTATTCCCGGGAACAACTGGGTTTAGAGTTGGATCCTAGATTTTAGGGTAATATAGCGTCAATGATTCTATAAGTTCTGGGTCTTACAAATCGTATTGAAAGTTGTTGGTGCTAGTTTCACAGGAAAACTATTGTAGCGCTAACTAATACACGTTAAATTTCTAAAGAATTTGGTTCTAAATGATTCCTTTGGCTTTGGAATTGGGTTCTGAGAGGTTACCAAGGTGTTATGGTTGACCCATTGCCTAAGGACGTCTAATTCCAGGTAAGAAAAAATCTGGGGTGTTATAGCGCTGCAACTCTTCCCGTGAGACACTGTATTTCTTTAATGGTTCGAGGTGAGTTCATGTCGAGGAGAGCCTTGATCTTATCCGGGTTAGCCTCGATACCTTGCTGACTAACTTGAAAACTAAAAAACTTTCCTGATTCAACTCCGAATGCACACTTAGCGGGATTCAACTTCATCTGGTACTCTCAAAGGACGTTGAATGTTTCTCCGAGGTCTGCAAGATGGTCGGAGGCTCCGGTACTTTTCACTAGCATGTCTTCGACATACACTTCCACGGTGCGCCGAATCTATCTGGCAAACATCTGATTTACCAGCCTCTAATATGTCAACCTAGCATTTTTCAGGCCGAATGGCATGACCCGGTAACAGTAGAGCCCTTTGTCCGTGACAAAGGTAGTCTTCTGTCTGTCTAGAGGATACATAGCGATCTGGTTGTACCCAGAATAGGCGTCTAAAAATGAGAGTAACTCATGTCCGGCCGTGCTATCAACCAGTTGATCGATCCGAGGCAATGAGAAACTATCCTTAGGGCATGCTTTATTCAGATCTGAATAATCTACACAGACCCGCCACTTCCCATTGGATTTCCTGACGAGCACGATGTTCGCGATCCAGTTAGGGTAATATACCTCTTCTATGAAACCCGCATCGAGCAGGACGGAGACCTCCTCGGCAATGGCTTCATATCGTTCGTCATCGAATGGCTTTCTTTTTTGCTTCACTGGCCTGTAATCTGGATCCACATTCAATCTATGAACCAACACGTCAGGAGAGATCCCTGGCATATCTCCGTGTGACCATGGGAAGTCATCTCGGTGTCTCTTCAAGAATGCCAACAACGTGGTCATCTGCTCGGAATTCAACGATGACCTGAGCTGAACAGTTTTACTCGGGTCTGATTCATCGAGGGGCACTTTTTCCAGATCTTCGACTGATGAGCTTCCTGTTGGTCCTCGGGGATCCAAGACGTCCATGACGAGTGCCTGCTTGGCATCTCCCCTCCTAAATGCTATCGCATAACACCTTTGGGCCTCACGCTGGTCGCCTTGGAGATGGTTGATCCCTCCTTCAGCTGGAAACTTCATCATCAAGTGGTAAGTTGAGACGACTGCCCTCATAGCATTGAGAGAGGGTCGGCCCAGAATTACATTGTGTACCGAAGGAACATTAACAACTAAAAAGTCCACCAGGAGTGTGACCTGAAATTTCCCTTCTCCCGCTATTACTGGGAGGGAAATGGCTCCTTCAGAGATTACTCTTTCTCCATCGAAGCCGTGTAGGGGAGTCTTCACGGGTCGAAGTCGTGACGGTGGAATTCTCATCTTTTCAAACGCTTCAGAGTACATTACATCCGTCGAACTTCCGGTGTCGACCAGAATGCGATATACCTTGTGATTGGCTATGGTCATCGTGACCACTAGTGCGTCATCGTGCGGATGTTGGATCCCGCGTGCGTCATTTTCCTTGAAAGTCAAGCTGCACGGAGTGACTCGAAGTTCCTTGCTCGGACGTTCCGTCAGGTGAACGTGATGTTCCGTCTCGGATCTCTGGGAATGGGCTTTTCGAGCCCTGTTTGAATCTCCTCCCCCAGCGAAGCCCCCAAAGATAGTACGAATTTCAGTGGGTTCTTCTGGGGGGTTGTTCAGCTGTTCTCGCGGTCGTTCCTCTCTCCAAACGGATTTCTCTTTTTTAGTATATCGACGTAGGTGTCCCTTGCGTATGAGGGATTTAATCTCGTCTTTTAGGTCCACGCAATCATCTGTGTTGTGGTCGTGATCCCGGTGAAAGCAGCAGAATTTTCGCTTATCTCGATGCTCTGGGTCAGCCCTCATGAAAACTAGCCAGTTAAGCAGCTTATCTCCTCGGATATCCAGTAGGATTTGTTCGGCAGACGTATTAAGGAGCGTATAAGAATAAAAATTTTCTTCTGGTCTGCGGCTCGGCCGGCGATCGCGAGAAGTGTGGTCGTCCGTCCCTTTGCTATTTGGCTGGGACTCTTCGTTCCTAGGCCTCTTCCCTTTGTTTGTCGGGTCAGCTACTTGTGTACCTTTATGAGCATTAGTGAACTCCTCGGCATTAGTATACTTCTGATCTTTAGCTATGAAGTCCGTTAACATTTTTGGCGGGTTCTTTACGACGGAGAAAGCGAACTTTCCTTCCTTGAGTCTACTTAGAATGGCAGCAAGTGTCATCTTGTCATCATAGTCTTCAACCTGCAATGCTTCCTTTTTGAAACGAGTAATGTAGTCTTTCAATGATTCTTTCGGAGCTTGCTTGATGGTGAGCAGGTGAGTATTGGGTTTCCAACTTCTCTTACCGCTTATAAACTGCATAAGGAATAGTCGACTTAATTTTGTGAATGAGCCCATAGAGTTTGGTTTGAGCTGACGATACCAAATCCGAGCGGACCCTGTAAGGATGATGAAAAATTCTCTGCACATCATTGCGTCTGTTGCGGTCTGGATTTGCATCCATGATCGGTAGCCTTCCAGAAGTTCGGATGGGTCCCCAGATCCCGAATACTGGATGACAGGAGGCATCTGAAACCTCTGCGGCATCACCTCAGCCATGATGGCAGGGGTGAAGGGAGGCTCGGTCTCTTTCATCATCGCTTCACTACAAGAAATATGGTTTTTACCTACGAAAATTATTTTCGTAGGTAAAGATGACTTTTACCGTCGGAAATTATTTTCGTAGGTAAAAGACAACTTTTACCAACGAAAATTGATTTTGTAGGTAAAAACCATCTTTACCATGAAAATTTTTGTAGGTAAAGGGTCTTTTGCCTTTTTCAAATAATAAAAAATAAAACACATTACTTTCACCTACGAAATTTATTTTCGTAGGTAAAAAGCACCTTTACCAATGAAAATATTAGTAGCCAAAGGCTATTTTATTTTTTAACCTACAAACTGCAATTTCATAGGTAAAAATCAATCTTTAGCTACGAAAATATTCCTAGCTAATGGGTAATAAAAAAATCTCATCTTTACCTACGAAAATATTCATAGCTAAATACTATTTTGAATTTTAAAAAATCGGAAACTTTACTTTTACCTACAAAATATTCTTTCATAGGTAACACCAACCTTTACCTACGAAACTGTTTGTAGCCAAAGGTTGTTTTGAATTTTCTAACCCATCTTTACCTACAAAACTGTTCGTAGCCACAGGGTGTTGCTTAATAAAAAAAAATCCATCTTTACCTATGAATATATTCGTAGCTAAATGATATTTTGAATTCTTACAAATCAAAAACTTAACTTTTACCTACGAAATATACTTTCGTAGGCAAAACCTATATTTTCCTACGAAACTGTTCGTAGCCAAAGTGACTTTTTAATTTCTGACCAATCTTTACCTACGAAACTGTTCGTAGCCAAAGGGTGTATCTTTACCTACGAAAATATTCGTAGCTAAATGATGTTTTGATTTCTAAAAAATCGTCAACCTTACTTTTGCCTACGAAATTATTTCATAGGTAAAAGTAATATTTGCCTACGAAAACATTCGTAGCTGAAGAAATGAATCCTTACTTTTAGCTACGAATTCTATTTTGTAGGTAAAAGGTCTTTTGAATATTTAAAAAACCAAAAATCGAAAACCTTACTTTTACCTACGAAATATAATTTCGTAGGTAAATATTTATCTTACGAAAATATTCGTAGCTGAAGGGTCTTTTGAACTTTCCAAAACAACAAAAATAGAATACCCATCTTTTACATTTCGTAGGTAAAAACAATCTTTACCTACGAAACAATTCGTAGCTGAAGGGTCTTTTGAATTTTTCATACCTAGCATTAAATCAAAAACGTTACTTTTGCCTATGAAATGTAACTTTTAGGTAAAAACCCTTCTTTACCTATAAAAACATTCGTAGCTTAAGGGTGTTTTCAATTTTTATAAAAAACCAAAAATTGAAAACTTTACGTTTACCTACAAAATCTGATTTCGTAGGTAAAACTCATCTTTACCTACCAAATAATTCGTAGCTAAAGGGTCTTCTAAACATTTCAACACATCTGAAAAGGCGAAAACGTAACTTTTGCCTACGAACTATAATTTTGTGGGTAAAGGCTGATGTGAAAATTTTAAAAAAAAAAAAAAATCAAAAACCTTACTTTTACCTACGAAATCTAGGTTTGTAGGGCAATGCAATCTTTACCTACGAATATTTTCGTAGCTATAGGGTGTTCTGAATTTTTCAAAAACATCAAAAACTTTGCTTTTACCATCTTTACCTACAGACATTTTCGTAGGTAAAGGTTGTTTTGAAATTTTCAAATACAAAAAATTGAAAACTTTACTTTACCTATGAAATGTAATTTCGTAGGTAAAAGCTATCTTTACCTACGAAATTTTTGTAGCTAAAGGGTGTTCTGAATTTTTCAAAAAGTCTAATTTTAAAAGTCATTTTTACCTACGAATAGTTTCGTAGCTAAAGGGTGTTCTGAATTTTTCAAAAAAATCAAAAACTTTGTTTTTACCTACAAAATTAGATTTCGTAGGGAAAATCCATCTTTACCTACGCCAATTTCCATAGGTAAAGGGTGTATTGAAACTTTAGCTATCTTTACCTACGCAGATATTCGTAGCTAAAGGGTGTTTTGAAATAAAAAAATCAAAAACCTTACTTTTACCTACGAAATATAAATTTGTAGGAAAAAGCCATCTTAACCTACGAAACTTTCCATAGCTAAAGGGTGTTCTAAATTTTTCAAAAAAGTCTACTTTTACCTACGAAATTTGATGTTGTAGGCAAAAGCCATATGTACCTACAAAAATATTCGTAGCTATAGGTTGAAAAGTTTACTTTTACCTGCGAAATTAGATTTCGTAGGTAAAACCCATCTTTACCTATGAAGAGTTTCGTAGGTAAAGGGTGTTTCAAAATTTCAAAATCTACTTTTACCTACCAAATTAGATTGCATAGGTAAAAGCCATATTTACCTATGAAAATATTCGTAGCTAAAAGGTATTCTGAATTTTTCACAATCCATGTCAATCAAAAATTTTACTTTTGCCTACGAAATCTAATTTTGTAGGTAAAAGCCATCTTTACCTACGAAAATTTTCGTAGGTACAGTTTGTTTTGAATTTTTCAACATAAAAAAAAATCGTCAATAAAAGTGTTTTGCCTAATGTAAAAATGTATATATTTTTGTAACAATGTAAAAATGTTTTAATTTTTAAAAATTTTTGTCGATAAATATATATATATATATATATATATATATATATATATATATATATATGTGTGTGTGTGTGTGTGTGTGTGTGTGTGTGTGTGTGTGTGTGTGTTTAGTTTTTATATCATATGAATGGAAATTTTATATATATATATATATATATATATATATATATATATATATATATATATATAATTAAAAGGTAATATTTAAATGATTTGTAATATCACATAAAAAAGAATATTGAAAAGTTTAGAAATTTTAACTATGTTTAAGAAAAAATTTTGAGAACAAAATAATGCTTTTGAAGAAAAAAATTGGCATTTTGAAATTTTTGAGAAAAAATTAAAATATGAGAAAATTTTTGAGATTTTAAAAATAAAAATTTAAAATTTGTATTTTAAATATTTTTGAAATATTTTATACTAAAAATGATATTTGGTTAAAAGAGTAAAAAAAAATATATACATTTTGAAAAAAAAAATGTTATTTTTAAAAGGAAATTAAAATTTATTTGTGAAAATAAAAATTACTAAATTATTAGGCACATCCACTAATTGAACCTTTGATCGTTTTTGGACAATCTAATCAGTTCTAATTGAAGAGTAAATAACTTCAGATGTTTAAATCAAATTTCACTGAAATTGTTGATCTCTTGTATGCCTAATATATTTCTCATATGTAGCCTGATTGAGGTTCCAAAATTATTCATATGATAATTTCAATCGGACAATGAGAAGCTTCTAAAATTATTCATTTGAGTTTGGTATGATTTGCGTCTTCTGAAATTTTATATTGATAGTAGAAAATGATAGCAAATCGTAGAGCTTTGCTAAGCGTACACGTGTGTGCAATTAAACTTGTGTACATGCCACACATATGCCAGCATGGCACATACATGCTAGATCTCATCCATCCATCAGTATATGTTTTTCTCTTCAAAATAAAATCTGATCCAATGAGTATGTGAGCCTCGATTTGGAAACAACGAATGGGTTAGAAAACTTCAACCAGGTTTTTCAAAGCCATACTTTTTTTATTTATTTACAAATTGTGGCCCACATAACATGTGGACCAAACGGATTCTTGAATTAAGTTATTATTATTGTGTTTCTGTTCTGATGGATGGACTGGCTCTCAAATCTATTGTGTCATGCTGGCAAATATATGGCATTTACTCAAGTTGTATTGCATATGCATGTGGGCTTAGCAAAGCTCAGAATACAATATTGATATTTCAACATTTTAAAAAGTGAATTGATCACCTACATGCAACGGTACCATGGCTCACGTTACTGTGTCATTGACGGAGGACATCGGTTCCATGAAAAAGGTAGGCCCCTTAATGAAGATTGTCCTTCTCCAAAAATGGGCTGATTGTCCATTCATTCTCCTTACGCGTGACAGTGATGTATGACTATCTAGACCATCCAAATTGTGAGATTAAACAAATCTCTAGAACCACAAGGTCAAGTAATCTTGACCATCCAATTAATGGCCATCAAATAGATTATTAAAAGTAAGCGGCGAGTGGTCCAAATTCAAAGTAAAAAATCAGGTGCATGGTGAATAATCTTCTCTTTGTCATTTTTCAGTTATACTTCATCCACACTTTAGAGTCACTATGGTTGTGATTACCGTAAAACCATGCCACCTGTATAAGTAAAGAATTACCTCCAATTTTTAAACGTTGTCCACTTTAGAGTCACTATGGTTGTACATCGAGTCAAGCCGAGTCGAGTCGAGGTGGGCCAAGCTGGGCTTGACTTGTCCATTCTATACTCAACCTCAAGCTCACCCTCGAGCTCAACATTGAAGCATGCCTTGTTTGCCAAAGCTATCGAGTCGAGCTAGCGGTTCGAGTCGAGTCGAGTGGAGTGGAGCTTGTTCATATGTTAACTTATTATATTTTTTACTTAATAATACAAATTAAATGTCAATCATGTTAAGTATAAAAAACCTCCAACCCGACCTAATCCAGCCCTCCCAACCCGATCCAACCTAGCCCCCCAACCATAAATCTAAAATAAATCTACAATCATATAAATATACAAGTTAAATAAATGAAAAACAAGTTAAACACCTACTTTGGAGAGATCAGGCTGAGTCGGGATTGGGCGCGGGTTGACTCGGAGCCTTGAAGAGACCTGGAGAATGAGAGAAAGAGAGAGATAGAGGGGCAGAGACGGTAATTAGCACGCAGCGTGCTGGACTGTTGGGTGCGGCCGTGTAGGCAGCAACTAGGGTAGAAAAAAAGAGAGGCAAACTATGGTAAGGGAAACAAATGGATCATATGGATATACAATATATAAATCAAAGTGGGCCCACATCTTCCCCATCAGTCACATGCACCATTCCATGGTGGGTCACACCACATACAAAAGTTGAGAGGGGTTACCCTCCATTAAAATATTCATAATAATTTGTTAGGCCTATCGAGATGTGGTTCACAAATCTAGCCCATCCATTATTTGTGTCCCCCTTGGATGAGGAGTCAGACCAAGTTTCATATGCATAAAAATTTCAAGTGGGCTCCACCAAGTGTTTTTATATGTTTTAGGCATTTATTCACATGATTTTAGAAGGTATGGCTCACCTAAGATCTGTATACGGCTGATTTTTGGGATATCCCATAATTTAAAGGGGGCCCATCAAATGCAAGGTGTTGATATTTAACACATGTCATGGTGGGGCCCACATAGCTTGACCTTTGTGTTTAATCCATGCCGTCCCCATAAGGTCAAGCTGTGTGGGCCCCACCATGACATGTGTCAAACATCAACACCATGCATTTGATGGGTCCCCTTTAAATTATGGGATATCCCAAAAATCAGCCGTATACGGAACTCCGGTGGGTCATACCATCTAAAATCATGTGAAGACATGCCTAAAACATATAAAAGCACTTGGTGGGCCCCACGTGAAATTTGGATGTGTCTGAAACTTGGTATGATCCCTCATCCAAGTCACACATAATGGATGGGATGGATTTGTGGACCACATTTCGGTGGGCCCAAAAAATAATTATGAATGTTTTAATGGAGGATAACCCCTCTCAACTTTTGTATATGGTGTGGCTCACACAAGTCATGGATTGATTTGATTTTTAAATCCTGGGACCGCCATGGGATGGTGCATCTGACTGATGGGGTAGATGTTTGACACACATCATGGTGGGGCCCACAGAGACATACTAGACCCCGGCCTAAATTTGGGCGTGCACTCAAAAACAGAGCCGCGCCCAAAAAAAACCCCAAACCCCAAATATCTCTCTCTCTCTCTCTCTCTCTCTCTCTCTCTCTCTCTCTCTCTCTCTCTCTCTACTACCCTCTTTGTTTGAACTTCAAAATCCCCCCTCATTTCCTGCATTCTCCTCCCGAACCCTAACTATCTCTGCAAACCCTAGCTCTCCTTATCTCTCATCCATCCACAATGATGTCTCCTTCGTACGCCATGGATTCTCATATCAAAGCTCAGGATCTTGCCTCCACCATCCTCTCATCCTCGTCCCCACCTCAGATCTCCACCGCTTGCTCCACCACCGAATCCTTCCTGCAAAAGCACATCCCCGATCAGACTCGATCCTTCTTCGCCATCACTTTCCTCGCCCTTATCTGCAAGATATTCGGCTTCGACAACTCCTCCAGCTCGTTGCAGAAACCGCTCTCATCCAGCGGTTGGATCGATCAGATTCACGCGTCCAATGATGCTAGGTTGGCAGGTAAGGTATTCGACCTCCTCTCCCCGTCAGGAATCCTGTTTTCTTCAATCTTCCTATATATGCAGAAGACTGTGTATGAAGCATAAACTTCCTATCTGAGAGACTCTTGTGAATCCTGCTTTCTATATATGGATGTCTTCTGCATATATGAAATTGTGTAATATAGATTTTGTATTGTTTGCAATTCCATGTGTTGGCTAATTATTGTGGATTTAGGTTAAAAAATTTCAATAACTTAATATGGTGGAATCTCATAGGGTGGCATATCGATATTGTGGGGATTGGAGTGATATGAAAATGGAGGAGAACGATTGTAATGGGCATGGGTAGCTGGGTAATTGAAAGATAAATAGGGATGTGGTGATGGGAAGATGGTCGAGGATGACTGTAATGGCTGGGTACAAGAGTCTATAAATTTCAGATTGGAACTACTATAGAAATGTTAGAGTAACTACTTCCTGTAGTTATCTGAACCAGTCACTAGCTCGATGAAATGCCTCTAATGAGCCAACCCCCACCAGGTGCTCGATGAAATGTCACAGAGAGACTAGACAACCCCAGGGGAATCAAACTGGACTGATTTTTCAAAGAATCCTAACCTCTGAATCGTAGATGCTTGGTTGTTGAAATAAAACCATTAGATATTTTTCATTATTTTTCATTTTTAAATGTCCAATGATGTACACCAATCCCATAGTCATCTGATCAAAACAACTAAAATTTCTGGTTGTTTTAGAAACTGAAGTGGTCGAGTCTTGTACTGTTTCAGTAGGACAAAACTACTCTCATTCAAGGGTGGGCTGTGGCTGTCAATATTATAGGTCATAGTGGCTATCAATATTTCAGGTCATAGCTTTTCTTTTCCTCTTCTCTAGTCAGCATTGTAAATTTCTGGTTATTAAGGTAAACTTGCTCCATGTTGCTAGCTTTTGACCTTTTAGCCTATGAAAATGATGTATGCATATATGCTTGTGCATATGAAGATAGAATAACAACTAATCACACCATCATCACTATTCTTGGACAATCCTAATTTAGCGACAGCTTGTAAGGACAACTCAGCTCCACTTACTAGCATGAGTAGTACATGTCATGACTAATTTAGTGGGTTATATTGAAATTTGAATTGATTGACACATTTGAATCAAGTTATCAAGATTGCTGAAAATATTTGTGGTTGTTGTGTAGGTAGAGAAGTGCTTGGACGGGATGCAGCCTGCATCTTTGCAATATATACATTGGTTTTTCCATTCCGACAATTGGGGCCCATGGTTCCATAATCCACTCAATTGGCCTATTGTAGACATCCAAGATTGGGAGATCCCAACAGTGAATATTAGGACCTTTTTCAGTTGAACATGGGCTGCTGTTGCATCTCTTCTTAATAGCTATATCCATAGGCCAGAAATTTAGAGGTCCAGGTTAAAGATTAATGAGGCGGACGTTCATGGTAGGACACAATGTAACAATGGTCCAGGACTAGTGAACAATGGGCCCCACTTGTCAGAAATGAAAACATGCATGGATTGTTGGAATATGTGGGCCATCATTTAGTTTCTTTACTAATTTTACTGCATAAAGATTGTCATTAGTGAAATATTTATTTTTCAATGTTACTGTATGTATTTGCCTGATGCTAATCAGTTTTGACGATGGACAGAGAGGTTGTATCAGCCTGGAAAGTTCTGATGATGACTGGTTCCAACTGTGACTGATATGGGAAATGCCAATGAAACTAATTTCATATCGTTGATTTTTTTTTCTTCTTCTTCATGTTTTTAGGCACATCTTTTGCCATCATCATTGACATGAATGGACCTAAGGTTCGGTAATCCAGACTTTTCATTGGATGGTTCATATCATGGATTGGTGTTGTCACAAGAGTCTCTCAGATAGGAAGTTTATGCTTCATAAACAGTCTTCTGCATATATAGACATCCAATCTGTCAGGAATCCTGCTTTCTTCAATCAGCACTTGGATCGATCAGATTTACACTTAAATGTTTTCCCTAGTATTTCTTATTATTTTCTAATAATAAGTTTTGTTCATGTTGTATAATGTTAGGTAAGGGAGGGAATGCCAATAGATTGCCTAGAAGCATTGCGGATTGGATATTCATGATATTTTAAACACTCCTTTGTGGAGCCAGAAACATACAAGATCCCATGCCATTGTTGTCATTATGGAATACCTTGTTCCAACTAAACTTGATGCTAAATACTCTAATGTAGTTTTAAATTTTTACAACATTCTTCATGCATTTATTTATTTATTTTTGCATCATTTACCTTAAATGATGGGTAGTAAACTTTTTTTTGGAGCAAATGCCTATGTTATATGACTTATGAATTCTATGAATCCATTTGCTTCCCGATTTGTTTGAGGGAAATCTGTTTTCATACTTGTATTATATGACTTATGAATTCTATGAATTCATTTTTTATATAATTGCATCACTTCTATTAGGCAGCACATTTTCTATACAAAGGAAATGTGTTGGGCATACTTGTTTTGTGATCTTTTCTCTTGTGTGAAATTGTCTCGTTCCCAATGTTTCCCTTAAACAGCAATACATCTGATATTTGTCATGTGATGTTGATATGTTTCCCTATCCTAAGGGTGTGATACGTGCATCCATACCATTATTTAATTCACTAGTTATGATCTAGTGGGCAAAGTGCATGTAAACCTTCTCGTGCACATGGTTGCATTTGGACTTTTTGGCATTCATATCACCTACCTGAACCAGCCATTAGGTCTAGTCCCCTCATTGTGTTACTGGGAAAAAAATTTGACAGCAATTAGATGGCTCTATACATCCGTGACTGGGCCTATCTTCTATGAACAATCTTATACATCTATTTTGTATGCCACTAACTGGCTGTTTGGATCATCTGACCAGTATGTATTTTTCAAGGTGGCTTATGAAGAGTGAACTAGACCTAATGGATGGTCCAAATAGGTGATATGGATGGCACTGAGTCCAAATGAAACTATGATCGACTATTAAAGGAAAGTCATGGGAAACTGAAAAACTCGCTGGATTTGGAGCCTATTAAAGGAAACCGGCTAGGATCGACTCGTCTTCCTTGATTTCTGATGCATAGAGGGGGGGTTTTTTCCCTTGAGATGATCAAGGAGAAACAACATACTAGGAAAGTTGATGTGAACTGTTTTGCCATTGTGTTGTGGTAGCTCTTAGCCCCATTGAAGTCGTTCCATGACATGACTCCAGAGCAGCTTGCCTTTGTCATCTCCCAGAAGGTATGATCACACTGCCATCTCTGTTGTGGTATGAGTTCTTTTGATCTGAAATTGATTGTCCCTAGTGGGGCCCACATTAGGTGATCGAACTGTTGGCTTGATGGACCCTGCTGTGGAGTGATTATCCACACTGTTCAACTGTTTTGCCACACAAGTAGGGATTGAATTCCCAACATAAAAAACTTATTGGGGTCCATGAAAGTTTGGATCAAGCTGCTATATTTGTGTTTTCCCTTCGTCCTAGTCTGTGTGAACTTATCAATAGGTTGGATGGCAAATAAACATTACTGTGGATCTAGGAAGTTTTTAATGGTGGGTGTTCAATCACCACTATTTTTCTGTCATGTGGCCCACCTGGGATTTTTGGCCCACCTAATTTTCTGTCATATTTCTTTTGCAACAGCATCATCGACCAGCCGACGAGGACATAGACCCATGCGTGGGTTGCTTCTAGAGTGACTTACGCGTGAGGGTAGGGTGACGGTAGAGTTCCCACAGGATTGTATTAGACCTGTTGGGAACAATGCCAACTTGTTTACGTCGGAGGTCGGTGTCCTATGTCGATCTCTGATCCCTGCCACCACCCCTCGTTGGGCAGACGTGACAGATGATATGCGGCAGCTCATCCGTCAGTGCCTTTAGGTAAATTGTAGTAAATTAAAATTTATTTTATAAAAGATCATTTACGATTAAGTTATGTTGCTCGAAATTAATAGAGCATACCCGGATGTGCGTCGGAGCTATTCGGATGAGCGGGGGTCCCTGGGAGGTGGGAACCGCTGTTATGACCATGATGAAGCTGTCCATTTCCTATGGACAGCATTGGGAGGGCCTGGCCATTTGGACAGACTATATTTTGGTATTAGCTCAAAATTAATGGAGCATACCTGGATGTGCGTCAGAGCTATCCGGATGAGCGGGGGTCATGTGAATGGAAGGTGAAATCGTTGTTATGACCATGATGAAGCTGTCCATTTCCTATGGACAGCATTGGAAGGGCCTGGCCATGTTGACAGGCCATGTTTATATCTGTATTTGCAGGGACCTCAACCTTAACCTAAACCACACCAAATTCTATTGCCTGAACCTATAACTTATTCTCAAATCCCTACAGCTATAACCTATAACCTACCTAAAACCTTAACCTAAAACCTAAATGTGTTCTTAAATCCCTAAACTTAAACCTAAACCTAATCCTATTCTCAACTACCTAACCTAAACTTAAACCTAAACTTGAAAATCCAAAGCAAAACCCGATCCCAAACCCAAACCCGATTTCCTAAACCTAAACCTTAACCTATTCTCAATTCCCTAAACCTATAACCTATGACCTACCTATAACCTTAACCTAAAACCTAAACTTTAACCTAATCTCAATTCCCTACAGCTATAACCTATAACCTACCTATAACCTTAACCTAAAACCTAAATGTGTTCTCAAATCCCTAAACCTAAACCTACACTTAATCCTATTCTCAACTACCTAACCTAAACCTAAACCTAAACCTAAACTTGAAAACCCAAAGCAAAACCTGATCCCGAACCCAAACCCGATTTTCTAAACCTAAACCTTAACCTATTCTCAATTCCCTAAACCTATAACTTATAACCTACCTATAACCTTAACCTAAAACCTAAACCTTAACCTATTCTCAATTCCCTACAGCTATAACATAAAACCTACATAAAACCTTAACCTATTTTTAAATCCCTAAACCTAAACCTACACCTAATCCTATTCTCAACTACCTAACCTAAACCTAAACCTAAACTTGAAAATGCAAAGCAAAACCCGATCCCGAACCCAAACCCGATTTCCTAAACCTAAACCTTAACCTATTCTCAAATCCCTAAACCTATAACCTATAACCTACCGATAACCTTAACCTAAAACCTAAACCTTAACCTATTCTCAATTCCCTACAGCTATAACCTATAACCTACCTAAAACCTAAACCTAAAACCTTAACCTATTCTCAAATCCCTAAACCTAAACCTACACCTAATCCTATTCTCAACTACCTAACCTGAACCTAAACCTAAACTTGAAAACGCAAAGCAAAACCCGATTCCGAACCCAAACCCGATTTCCTAAACCTAAACCTTAACCTATTCTCAATTCCCTAAACCTATAACCTAAAACCTACCTATAACCTTAACCTAAAACCTAAACCTTAACCTATTCTCAATTCCCCACAGCTATAACCTATAACCTACCTAAAACCTAAACCTAAAACCTTAACCTATTCTCAAATCCATAAACCTAAACCTACACCTAATCCTATTCTCAACTACCTAACCTAAACCTAAACCTAAACTTGAAAATGCAAAGCAAAACCCGATCCCGAACCCAAACCCGATTTCCTACACCTAAACCTTAACCTATACTCAAATCCCTGAACCTATAACCTATAACCTACCTATAACCTTAACCTAAAACCTAAACCTTAACCTAAAACCTAAACCATAACCTATTCTCAAATCCCTAAGCCTATAACCTATAACCTACCTATAACCTTAACCTATTCTCAAATCCCTAAACCTAAACCTACACCTAATCTTATTCTCAACTACCTAACCTAAACCTAAACCTAAACTTGAAAACCCAAAGCAAAACCCGATCCTGGACCCAAACCTGATTTCCTAAACCTTAACCTATTCTCAAATCCCTAAACCTATGACCTATAACCTACCTATAACCTTAATCTAAAACCTAAACCTAAAACCTAAATGTGTTCTCAAATCCCTAAACCTAAACCTACACCTAATCCTATTCTCAACTACCTAACCTAAACCTAAACCTAAACTTGAAAACACAAAGAAAAACCTGATCCCGAACCCAAACCCGATTTCCTAAACCTAAACCTTAACCTATTCTCAATTCCCTCAACCTATAACCTATAAACTACCTATAACCTTAACCTAAAACCTAAACCTTAACCTATTCTCAATTCCCTATATCTATAACCTATAACCTACCTAAAACCTAAACCTAAAACCTTAACCTATTCTCAAATCCCTAAACCTAAACCTACACCTAATCCTATTCTCAACTACCTAACCTAAACCTAAACCTAAACTTGAAAACCCAAAGCAAAACCCGATCCCGAACCCAAACCCAATTTTCTAAACCTAAACCTTAACATATTCTCAATTCCCTAAACCTATAACCTATAATGTACCTAAAACCTTAACCTAAAACCTAAACCTTGACCTATTCTAAATTCCCCACAGCTATAACCTATAACCTAACTAAAACCTAAACCTAAAACTTTAACGTATTCTCAAATCCCTAAACCTAAACCTACACCTAATCCTATTCTCAACTTCCTAACCTAAACCTATACCTAAACTGGAAAATGCAAAGCAAAACCTGATCCTGAACCCAAACCCGATTTCCTAAACCTAAACCTTAACCTATTCTCAAATCCCTAAACCTATAACTTATAACCTACCTATAACCTTAACCTAAAACCTAAACCTTAACCTATTCTCAATTCCCTACAGCTAAAACCTATAACCTACCTAAATCCTAAACCTACACCTAATCCTTTTCTCAACTACCTAACCAAAACCTAAACCTAAACTTGAAAACCCAAAGAAAAACCCGATATCGAACCCAAACCCGATTTCCTAAACCTAAACCTTAACCTATTCTCAAATCCCTAAACCTATAACCTAGAACCTACCTATAACCTTAACCTAAAACTTAAACTTTAACCTATTCTCAAATCCTTAAACCTAAACCTACACCTAATCCTAATCTCAACTACCTAACCTAAACTTAAACCTAAACTTGAAAACCCAAAGCAAAACCCGATCCCGAACCCAAACCCGATTTCCTTAACCTATTCTCAAATCCCTAAACCTATAACCTATAACCTACCTATAACCTTAATCTAAAACCTAAATCAAAAACCTAAATGTGTTCTCAAATCCCTAAACCTAAACCTACACCTAATCTTATTCTCAACTACCTAACCTAAACCTAAACCTAAACTTGAAAACCCAAAGCAAAACCTGATCCCAAACCCAAACCCAATTTCCTTAACCTAAACCTTAACCTATTCTCAATTCCCTCAACCTATAAGCTATAACCTACCTATAACCTTAACCTAAAACCTAAACCTTAACCTCTTCTCAATTCCCTCAACCTATAAGCTATAACCTACCTATAACCTTAACCTAAAACCTAAACCTTAACCTATTCTCAATTCCCTACAGGATTGTGAGACCTAACCCGAGTTCACATGTGTGCATGTGTGTGTAAGTATGCATTCCGTCCACCTTGGTTTCACGGTCCTACCGGTCGAATCCCGGCGACCTATGACCCTTGGATAGTGTTGCGGTCATCTATAAGTTCATTCATGAAGACCCGATTTGGATCAAGTTAAAACCTCTGCCATTGCGACCGCATCGTCACCGCGGTTCTAACGCCGTGTCTTGTGCGTCCATCCGATATGTAGATCAAAAGTTATGTACATTTCATTATATGACCATTGATCATGTGGCCCACTTAGGTGGAGTGCATGTGTGCACCACTACCTTCCTTAGCACAAGTTCTAAGGTACACTACCCACACACTACACAAATATCCATAACTAACACCACTGACCAAAAACACCACCAAGAGACCTACTAAGCATAGCACTTTGTTATTGTCACCATAGGCCATTATGGTTTCTCTAACCAAGGAGAGAGAGGCCATGATTGCTTCCCTACAACTCTCTCTCTCTCTCTCCCTTCTCTCTCTCTCATTTTCTCTCCTTCTTTCTCCCTTGCAAAAATCCAGCACCTCTCCCCTCCATTCCAGCCCCTTCTCCTCCTTTTGCTTCTCAATCCCTCCATTGAAAACTCATCCCAACCATTGATCTATGTTGCTTGGAGCCTCTAGATGATGGTGATGTAAATTTCAAGGTTGATCTAGGTGGGTGCTTCTTCTTCTTTCCTTTCTCCCTTTCCTTTTTCTACATGCATAGAAGCATGTAGGACCCACCAATCCATGGTGGAGGTCCTACATGACTCATAAGATGAAGGCCATGGGCCTAGATCCTATTCATTCCCTTCCATGGTGGGCCATTCTTCATGGACCCACCATGATGCATTCTCATTTATTTTTGCATCTCATAGGCTATCTAGGCCTTTGCATGCATGAAGAGAGAGTTTTCCTATCCTCCAGCAAATTATCTTGATATATAATAGTTTGTATGTAAGTATATACATGGTGGATGGTGTAGATTGTGGAGTGGAAGGTCCATTAGTGGCGGGACCTTCCACCAATGGCCAATTGATTCTTCCTCCCCCCCTTTCTCTCTTTTTTTTCTCCTGTGTATTCTGATGATGTGTGGCCCACAAAGGAGAGGTCAGCAACATCTCAGACCCTTAGCTAGATGGGAAGTCCAAGCCCACTTGACTAGATGTTCAAGCCCACCATGCATGCATGGTTTGGGTGACCTCCAAAATGACATTTTCATGGAGGTCTGAGTGAGCTCATGGGTCTGAAATTTTGTTAACCCATCAAGGTGGACCCCACATATTGAATCAGGGCCATAAACCCTTTGATTAATTTATATGGGCTGAAATATGGACAACATATGTTGCTGTCCAGATTCCAGGCCTAGTTGGAACATGACTTTTGAACTAATGTTTGGATCTGTTTACATGCCCTTTTCTCCTAAATTTTCTTGAGAATTTTGCAGTGCATGGACCCCACTTTGATGTGAAATGGGGCCCACACCATTTCCCTCATGATTGAGACCCATGGGATGGGCCAAAGTGAGCTAACTGTCCAGAAATTTCTGGACAGTTCAGCAATACTATAAGTTGGAAATGAGCATTTTTACCTGAGTTTCTGGAATAAGTGGACCACCCCAGTGGACCCCACTTGTTATCCAGATGTAGGAACACCTTTTTCCCAATTTTTCAAGGGTTTGGGTGGGTCAAGGCCCACCCCATGTGGTCCCAAACATAGGGACAGTCACATTTCCAGCAATATTTTTTTTAGCAGTAGATTTCTTCAAGAATACTTATCTGTACACAAATTACAGGGGTTAAATAAAATATTTTTACTTTCCCAAAAATTCTAAATTTTTGTAGGGAGGTGTCCCACCTATGGTAGAACCTACCTACACAATTTAAGGGCCAAAGGATCCCATTTGGGCATCCAAAAGGGTGGGCCAACATACTGGACTGCCAGAAATTTCTACTGTTCAGTCCAGCAGCATATTCCCAAAAGAATAAGATTCTAAAAATACTTTCTAAGAAGTTGGGCTATATTTCTGGGTCCAACCTTGTTGTAAGCTTGATGAGGGACCTTGGATCCAAATTTCAGGAATTTTGGAGGCCCAGAACCTACCCATTGGATGGCCCGAATTTAGGACAGTTACATTCCAACAATAGTTCACCCTGAACAGATTATATCCTTAAAATTTATTAAAATATTTTTGAGTGTCAAAAAATTATAAAACTTTACAAGGATGTGTTAAACTCATTTTAGGACCTACCTGAAAAATTTTGGAGCCATTGGACACCTGTACACACTATGGTGGTGGCTGGACTGGCCCACTATTATATGGTGTCCAGATCAGTTCGAGATTCAGGAAATATTGTCTTATTTGAATTAATTAAAATAGTTTTAGATGTCCAAAAATTATAAAATTTTATGGGGGTGTGGTATACCCATGGAAGGACCACCCTATAAATTTTCATGGCCATCGGGCCTCTGTATCGACCGTGGTGTGGCTTGCAATTTGGACCATTTTTGGGTCAAATACCCAGGCACACCCTTACCTTGGGTTGTTGGGCCTGCATTCTAATAGCATGGCCCACTTGAAGTAAGTGTTTTATATCTCTCTTTTATCTGGTGGGGCCCACTATGATATATGTGGATCACCATGGGTCAGTAACCTATCTAAATTAAATAAATTTTTAGACTCCAGCAGACCTAGGAATTGGGTGGGCTGGAATTCTAGCAAGGGGCCCAAAATTTACTACATGGTTGATTGTTTAGGAACTATTGTGGCACACCAGATTTGAGAGAGTATTGCACACACTCCTTGCTTCCCTTCCTTAGACATTTTGAGCTTAATGAGTGCCCCCTTGAGGCCCACCTTAGTGGTGGTTTTGTGGGCTAGCCTTAACTAGAATTTTTAATAGTTTTATAGGCTCAATGGGCTGGAAACTTCTTTCTTAAGCCTAAGATTATGCAAGGGCTGACCTTATTGATTTACGGGCCCAATGGGTCGTCTACAAGATGATAATGTGTATTTATTAGCCTTAATGCCCTCATAAGTATGAATTGGATGGCTTTTGTTTTGGGTCATTTCTTTAGGGCCCATTATGTGATATAATATATGCATGTTTATATTACCAAATAGGCCTTGTGGACTCAATTCTTTTGGATAGGCCCATTGATCTTTGGCCTGTAATCTCCTATCTATTGTGATGGGCTTAGGAGCAATTATACACAAGAAGTCGGGCCATTGGCTGCCCTTTAAACTG
The DNA here is from genome assembly GCA_037074715.1 of Magnolia kwangsiensis. Classification (NCBI taxonomy): domain Eukaryota; kingdom Viridiplantae; phylum Streptophyta; class Magnoliopsida; order Magnoliales; family Magnoliaceae; genus Magnolia; species Magnolia kwangsiensis. The sequence continues at coordinate 81,625,618 of CM073582.1, forward strand.
ACCCTGTACTTGGGCCAAAAGTGAGACCCAACTCACTTGTGTTAAATGTGAAACTTGCCATGTAAATGAATTACTGGGCTGCCCATGAAGCCCACCACAATATGTGGAATTATGGCCTTTGTGGTTAGGCCCAAACCTTACTTGAGGTCCCACTATATGGCCTATGAGTTGGGATTGGTGTATGGCCCATTAGGTCATGCATTGCTTAGGCTTTAGACCTTACATTATATGAGTAGTGGCGGGCTATCTCTTGGAAACCAGTTAAGGTTAGATGTCCTCCTGGGTGATCCTAGGGTAGGCTCATGGGTTCCTCTATGGATGGTTAAAGGCCCACCATAGACCCTTGACTGTTTAATTGAGGCTAAATATGGATGCATGTGGAGCCTACCTCAACACATGTTTGGTCCAGGCTGTCCAAGCCTTGGATTGCCCGATCATGGAGACACTCTCTGCCTTGGGTTACTGTTGGACTCTCAGTCCATTAGCAGGCCCACTTGACCTTTTCATGATGTATGCACACCCTCCATCTGGTGGGGCCCCCTGTGAGTATTTTTGGCCTTCATGAGATTATTTGACTAATTTCTGGACCTTACCAGGCCCAGGAAGTCAAACGGGCCAAAAGTTTATCAAAGGGCCTTAAATTAAAATTGTATGGTTAAAACTTTGTTTGGCTATGGGGCCCACCATTTTGAGAACTTGTGTACGTGTTACATGCTTATATTTTCTTATAATCTTTGGGCTTAATCAATGCATTCTTTTGGGTCACCTTTAGTGATCACATGAGGACCCCATCTTAGATCAAATTTTTGGGGTATCCCATTGGCCCAGAGTGGGTTGGAACGTCCTAGCTTAGCCCAACCATATATTGGACTGACTTCCACCATTTTGATGGACTTGTGGGCTAAGATAAGGATAGTATTGAGCCCTTGGTTACCCACTTAATTTGCTAGTTATTGAGCTGATGTAGTTGGGCCCATTTTCTCCAAACTTAAACTTATTTTCGGGCCGTATATTGTGTACGCGGGCTGCCCACCAAGTCCAACTTAATGCATGGATTTTATGGCTATTGAAAATTGAGCATTGAGCCTTGATTTCCCTCTTGGGGCCCATGTTGTTAAAGGTGGTATTATATCCTTTTCTCTACAGGTATAACCTATAACCTACTTAAAACCTAAACCTAAAACCATAACTTATTTTCAAATCACTAAACCAAAACCTACACCTAATCCTATTCTCAAATACCTAGCCTAAACCTAAATCGATACTTGAAAACCCAAAGCAAAATCCGATCCCGAACCCAAATACAATTTCCGACACAAACCTTAACTATTCTCAAAACCCTAAACCTATAACCTATAATCTACATATAACCTTAACCTAAAACCTAAACCTTAACCTATTCTCAAATCCATAAACCTAAACCTACACCTAATCCTATTCTCAACTACCTAACCTAATCCTAAACCTAAACTTGAAAACCCAAAGCAAAACCTGATCCCGAACCCAAACCCGATTTCCTAAACCTAAACCTTAACCTATTCTGAAATCCCTAAACCTATAACCTATAACCTACCTATAACCTTAACCTAAAACATAAATGTGTTCTCAAATCCCTAAACCTTAACCTACACCTAATCCTATTCTCAACTACCTAACCTAAACCTAAACCTAAACTTGAAAACCCAAATCAAAACCCGATCCTGAACCCAAACCTGATTTCCTAAACCAAAACCTCAACCTATTCTCAAATCCCTAAACCTATAACCTATAACCTACCTATAACCTTAACCTAAAACCTAAACCTTAACCTATTCTCACATCCCTAACCCTAAACCTACACCAAATCCTATTCTCAACTACCTAACCTAAACTTAAACCTAAACTTGAAAACCCAAAGCAAAACCCGATCCAGAACCCATACCCGATTTCCTAAACCTAAACCTTAACCTATTCTCAAATCCCTAAACCTATAACCTATAACCTTAATCTAAAACCTAAATGTAAAACCTAAATGTGTTCTCAAATCCCTAAACCTAAACCTACACCTAATCCTATTCTCAACAACCTAACCTAATCCTAAACCTAAACTTGAAAACCCAAAGCAAAACCTGATCCCGAACCCAAACCCGATTTCCTAAACCTAAACCTTAACCTATTCTCAATTCCCTAAACCTATAACCTATAACCTACCTATAACCTTAACCTAAAACCTAAACCTTAACCTATTCTCAATTTCCTACATCTATAATCTAAAACCTTAACCTAAAACCTAAACGTGTTCTCAAATCCCTAAACCTAAACCTACACCTAATCCTATTCTCAACTACGTAACCAAAATCTAAACCTAAACTTGAAAACCCAAAGCAAAACCCGATCCCGAACCCAAACCCGATTTCCTAAACCTAAACCTTAACCTATTCTCAATTCCCTAAACCTATAACCTATAACCTACCTATAACCTTAATCTATAACCTTGACCTTAACCTATTCTCAATTCCCTACAATTATAACCTATAACCAACCTATAACCTTAACCTAAAACCTAAATGTGTTGTCAAATTCATAAACCTAAACCTACACCTAATCCTATTCTCAACTACCTAACCTAAACCTAAACCTAAACTTGAAAACCCAATGCAAAACCCGATCCCAAACCCAAACCCGATTTTCTAAACCTAAACCTTAATGTATTCTCAAATCCCTAAACCTATAACCTATAACTTACCTATAAGCTTAACTTAAAACCTAAACCTTAACCTATTCTCAATTCCTTACAGTAATAACCTATAACCTACCTAAAACCTAAATGTGTTCTAAAATCACTAAACCTAAGCCTACATCTAATCCTATTCTCAAGTACCTAACCTAAACCTAAACCTAAACTTGAAAACCTAATGCAAAACCCGATATCAAACCCAAACCCGATTTCCTAAACCTAAACCTTAACCTATTCTCAATTCTCTAAACCTATAACCTATAACCTACCTATAACCTTAAGCTAAAACCTAAACCTAAACCGATTCTCAAATCCCTAAACCTAAACCTACACCTAATCCTATTCTCAACTACCTAACCTAAACCTAAACCTAAACTTGAAAACCCAAAGAAAAATCCAATCCCGAACCCAAACCCGATTTCCTAAACCTAAACCTTAACCTATTCTCAATTCTCTAAACATATAACCTATAACCTACCTATAACCTTAAGTTAAAACCTAAACCTTAACCTATTCTCAATTCCTTACAGCTATAACCTATAACCTACCTAAAACCTAAATGTGTTCTCAAATCCCTAAACCTAAACCTACACCTAATCCTATTCTCAACTACCTAACCTAAACCTAAACCTACACTTGAAAACCCAAAGCAAAATCAAATCTCATACCCAAACCCGATTTCCTAAACCTAAACCTTAACCTATTCTCAATTCCATAAACTTATAACCTATAACATACCAATAACCTTAAGCTAAAACCTAAACCTTAACCTATTCTCAAATCCCTAAACCCAAAGTTACACCTAATCCTATTCTCAACTGCCTAACCTAAACCTAAACCTAAATTTGAAAACCCAAAGCAAAACTCGATCCCGAACCCAAACCCAATTTCCTAAACCTAAACCTTAACCTATTCTCAGATCCCTAAACCTATAACCTATAAACTACCTATAACCTTAACCTAAAACCTAAACCTTAAACTATTCTTAAATCCCTAACCCTAAACCTACACCTAAACCTATTCTCAACTACCTAACCTAAACCTAAACCTAAACTTGAAAACCCAAAGCAAAACCCGATCCCGAACCCAAACCCGATTTCTTAAACCTAAAGCTTAACCTATTCTCAAATCCCTAAACATATAACCAATAACTTACCTATAACCTTAACCTAAAACCTAAACCTAAAACCAAAATGTGTTCTCAAATCCCTAAACCTAAACCTACACCTAATCATATTCTCAACTAGCTAACCTAAACCTAAACCTAAACTTGAAAACCCAAAGAAAAACCTGATCCCGAACCCAAACCCGATTTCCTAAACTTAAACCTTAACCTATTTTCAATTCCCTAAACCTATAACCTATAACCTACCTAAAACCTAAACCTTAACCTATTCTCAATTCCCAACAACTATAATCTAAAACCTTAACCTAAAACCTTAACCAAAAACCTAAATGTGTTCTCAAATTCCTAAACCTAAACTTACACCAAATTTTAATCTCAACTACCTAACCTAAACCTAAACCTAAACTTGAAATCCCAAAGCAAAACCCGATCCCGAACCCAAACCCCATTTCCTAAACCTAAACCTTAGCCTATTCTCAATTCCCTAAACCTATAACCTATAACCTACCTATAACATTAATCTAAAACCTTGACCTTAGCCTATTCTCAATTCCCTACAGTTATAACCTATAACCTACCTATAACCTTAACCTAAAACCTAAATGTGTTCTCAAATCCTAAACCTAAACCTACACCTAATCCTATTCTCAACTACCTAAACTAAACCTAAACCTAAACTTGAAAACCTGATGCAAAACCCGATCCCAAACCCAAACCCGATTTCCTAAACCTAAACCTTAACCTATTCTCAAATCCCTAAACCTATAACCTATAACCTACCTATAACCTTAACCTAAAACCTAAGCCTTAACCTATTCTCAATTCCCTACAGCTATAACCTATAACCTACCTAAAACCTATATGTGTTCTCAAATCCCTACACCTAATCCTATTCTCAACTACCTAACCTAAACCTAAATCTAAACTTGAGAACCAAAAGCAAAACCTGATCCCAAACCCAAACCCGATTTCCTAAACCTAAACCTTAACCTTTTTTCAATTCCCAAAACCTATAACCTATAACCTACCTATAAACTTAACCTAAAACCTAAATGTGTTCTCAAATCCCTAAACCTAAACCTACACCTAATCCTATTCTCAACTACCTAACCTAAACCTAAACCTAAACTTGAAAACCCAAAGCAAAACCCAATCCCGAACCCAAACCCGATTTCCTAAACCTAAACCTTAACTTATTCTCAATTCCCTAAACGTATAACCTATAACCTACCTATAACCATAATAAAAAACATTGACCTTAAGCTATTCTCAATTCCCTACAGTTATAACCTATAACCTACATATAACCTTAACATAAAACCTAAATATGTTGTCAAATCCCTAAACCTAAACCTACACCTTATCCTATTCTCAACTACCTAACCTAAACCTAAATCTAAACTTGAAAACCCAATGCAAAACCCGATCCCGAACCCAAACCCGATTTCCTAAACCTAAACCTTAACCTATTCTCAAATCCCTAAACCTATAACCTATAACCTACCTATAACCTTAACCTAAAACCTAAATCTTAACCTATTCTCAATTCCCTACGGCTATAACCTATAACCTACATAAAACCTAAATGTGTTCTAAAATCCCTAAACCTAAACCTACACCTAATACAATTCTCAACTACCTAACCTAAACCTAAACCTAAACTTGAAAACCCAAAGCAAAACCCGATATCGAACCCAAACCCGATTTCCTAAACCTAAACCTTAACCTATTCTCAATTCCCTAAACCTATAACCTATAACTTACCTATAACCTTAAACTAAAACCTAAACCTAAACCTATTCTCAAATCCCTAAACCTAAACCTACACCTAATCCTATTCTCAACTACCTAACCGAAACCTAAACCTAAACTTGAAAACCCAAAGCAAAACCCGATCACGAACCCAAACCCGATTTCCTAAACCTAAACCTTAACCTATTCTCAATTCCCTAAACCTATAACCTTTAAGCTACCTATAACCTTAAGCTAAAACCTAAACCTTAACCTATTCTCAATTCCCTGCAGCTATAACCTATAACCTACCTAAAACCTAAATGAGTTCTCAAATCCCAAAACCTAAACCTACACCTAATCCTATTCTCAACTACCTAATCTAAACCTAAACCTATACTTAAAAAACCAAAGTAAAACCCGATCTCGTACCCAAACCCGATTTCCTAAACCTAAACCTTAACCTATTCTCAATTCCCTCAACCTATAACCGATAACATACCTATAACCTTAAGCTAAAACCTAAACCTTAACATATTCTCAAATCCCTAAACCCAAACTTACACCTAATCCTATTCTCAACTTCCTAACATAAACCTAAACCTAAACTTGAAAACCCAAAGAAAAATCCAATCCCGAACCCAAACCCGATTTCCTAAACCTAAACCTTAACCTATTCTCAAATCCCTAAACCTATAACCTATAACCTACCTATAACCTTAACCTAAAACCTAAACCTTAACCTATTCTCAAATTCCTAACCCTAAACCTACACCTAATCCTATTCTCAACTACCTAACCTAACTTAAACCTAAACTTGAAAACCCAAAGCAAAACCTGATCCCGAACCCAAACCCGATTTCCTAAACCTAAACCTTAACCTATTCTCAAATCCCTAAACCTATAACCTATAACCTTAACCTAAAACCTAAACTTAAAACCTAAATGTGTTCTCAAATCCCTAAACCTAAACCTACACCTAATCCTATTCTCAACTAGCAAACCTAAACCTAAACCTAAACTTGAAAACCCAAAGCAAAACCTGATCCCGAACCCAAACCCAATTTCCTAAACCTAAACCTTAACCTATTCTCAATTTCCTAAACCGATAACCTATAACCTACCTAAAACCTAAACCTTAACCTATTCTCAATTCCCTACATCTATAATCTAAAACCTTAACCTAAAACCTAAACGTGTTCTCAAATCCCTAAACCTAAACCTACACCTAATCCTATTCTCAACTACGTAACCAAAATCTAAACCTAAACTTGAAAACCCAAAGCAAAACCCGATCCCGAACCCAAACCCGATTTCCTAAACCTAAACCTTAACCTATTCTCAATTCCCTAAACCTATAACCTATAACCTACCTATAACCTTAATCTAAAACCTTGACCTTAACCTATTCTCAATTCCCTACAGTTATAACCTATAACCTTAACCTAAAACTTAAATGTGTTCTCAAATCCCTAAACCTAAACCTACACCTAATCCTATTCTCAACTACCTAACCTAAACTTGAAAACCCAATGTAAAACCCGATCCCGAACCAAAACCCGATTTCCTAAACCTAAACCTTAACCTATTCTCAAATCCCGAAACCTATAACCTATAACCTACCTATAACTTTAACCTAAAACCTAAACCTTAACCTATTCTCAATTCCCTACATCTATAACCTATAACCTACCTAAAACCTTAACCTAAAACCTAAATGTGTTCTTAGATCCCTAAACCTAAACCTACACCTAATCCTATTCTCAACTACCTAACCTAAACCTAAACCTAAACTTGAAAACCCAAAGCAAAACCCGATATCGAACCCAAACCCAATTTCCTAAACCTAAACCTTAACCTATTCTCAATTCCCTAAACCTATAACCTATAACCTACCTATAACCTTATGCTAAAACCTAAACCTAAACCTATTCTCAAATCCCTAAACCTAAACCTACACCTAATCCTATTCTCAACTACCTAACCTAAACCTAAACCTAAACTTGAAAACCCAAAGCAAAACCCGATCCCGAACCCAAACCCGATTTCCTAAACCTAAACCTTAACCTATTCTCAATTCCCTAAACCTATAACCTATAACCTACCTATAACCTACCTATAACCTTAAGCTAAAACCTAAACCTTAACCTATTCTCAATTCCCTACAACTATAACCGATAACCTACCTAAAACCTAAATGTGTTCTCAAATCCCTAAACCTAAACCTACACCTAATCCTATTCTTAACTACCTAACCTAAACCTAAACCTAAACTTGAAAACCCAAAGCAAAACCCGATCCCGAACCCAAACCCGATTTCCTAAACCTAAACCTTAACCTATTCTCAATTCCCTAAACCTATAACCTATAACCTACCTATAACCTTAACCTAAAACCTAAACCTTAACCTATTCTCAATTCCCTACAGCTATAACCTTTAACCTTAACCTAAAACCTAAATGTGTTCTCAAATCTCTAAACCTATACCTAAACATATAACCTAAACCTAAAAATAAAAAATTAAACATAAACCTAAACTTAAAACCTAAATGTATTCTCAAATCCCTAAACCTAGACCTACACCTCATCCTGATCTCAACTCCCTAACCTATACCTAAACCTAAACATGAAAACCCAAACCTAAACTCGATCCTGAACTCGAACTTGATTTTGTTAACCTAAACCTTAACCTATTCTCAATTGCCTAAAGCTATAACCTAAACCTAAACCTAAACCTTAACCAAAACCTATAACCTTAACCTAAACCTAAACCTTAACCTTAACTTTAACCTTAACCTAAACCTAAACTTATACTTATAAATCCTAATTTATTTAATAAAAGTTCATTTACGATTAATTTATTTTCTTAATAAGTTTCTTGCCTTAATATATTATTTACGAAATTTCAGGATAAATTTGAATTGGATTCGAGTGTTCCGCACATTTCCTATGTTATCGACGACATGATCAAGGAGCGGTTCAAGGAGTACCGCTCATTGTTACACAAGCGGTACAAGCAGTGCATGAGTAACAAGGAGGGCACACTGTCCACACCGCCGCACGTGACCCGTGATGACTGGAAGATAGTCTGCGATAGATTTTCGTCTGATTATTTTCAGGTAATATTTATATATTTACGATATCTTAAGGTAATAATTAAATTCGTAACTAATAATAATGTATTATGAATAATGTGTTTAGAAGAGGAGCAAAATAAATTCTAACAACAAGGGAAAGTTAGCAGTGAACCACGTAGCTGGTTCAAAGTCATTTGTACAAATTTGTCACGACATGATAAAAAATTACTGGTAACTATTAAGTTGATATATACTTTCAATGCATTTTATATTAACTCTATTGTTCTTTCGATTGCGCAGCGAGATTCCGTCACTGGCCAGGATCCCGGACCAATAAACCTATACAAAGGGACTCACTGTCAGCAGGCGATGGGATCTTGGGTGCATCCTAGTGCCGGCGAGATTTGGGTAAAAATCCTTACATTGTAAAATTTAATTGCATTAAATTATAATAATGTCATTTTTTGAGAAAATTCATATATTTTCATTACAGGCAGCGATGGACACCTTACGCAATCAGCCCACTTCCGATGGTACTCAGCAGAATGAGCCAGAGATCCTGAGTGAGGTGCTTGGCACCCGTTCTGGATATGTGCGTGGGCTTGGCCATGGTGCCAAGCTCACGGCACCCGCTAGAGCTGCTTCCACCCTATCCATCGTCGTTGGCGAGAGTGCCACCCGCCGAGCTGATATCTCTAAGAGAGGTTCACCAGCTACAGGTCGTCGTCAATGACATCAGAGATTAGCTGGAGAAGAAGAATGAGCATTTGGAGAGGCAGATGGAGGAGCAGTAGAGGAGGATGGAGGAGCTGACGAGTCAGAGGGAGGAGCAGGAGAGGAGGAGGATGGATGAGCAGGAGAGGCTGAGGGAGGAGCAGAAGAGGAGGATGGAGGATCTGACGAGGCAGAGGGAGGAGCAGGAAAGGATGAGGATAGAGGAGCATGTAAGGCTGAGGGAAGAGCAGGAGAGGAGGATGGAAGAGATACGGGTGGAGCATGAGCGACGGATAGCGAATATGTTTCAGGCTCTTGCCGCACGCTTACCCATCGATGCCCCACCACCTTTGCCTCCATCTTTGTGATTTTTTATATTTTATTTATGATGTTAAACTTATATGTATTTATGCATGATGTAGTTTATGTTTGGATAGACTTATTTATGTACTTTGGAGTTAAATGGCTGTAAATGTGAATATGATGGAATATATTACTTGATAGGTGTATATCAGGATTTATATTGTAACAGGTGTATATCAGGTGTATTTCAAGAATTTTGTGCTGGAATATAGGGTGGAAAAAAAAAAAAAAAAAAACTTTTTACCTACGAAAATTTTTGTAGGTAAAAGTCTCCTCCAAGTTTTTACCTACGAAACTTTTCGTAGTTAAAAGTCTCACAAATGTTTTTACCTACGAAAATATTCGTAGCTAAACGTTTTGTAAGGTATTTTTACCTACGATATCATTCGTAGTTAAACGTGTTTGTTTGGTAAATATTTTTACCTACGAAAATATACGTAGGTAAAGGAATTTTTAGCTACAAAATTGGTGGTAGGAAAAACGTTTTCTAAGTATTTTTATCTACGAATATACGTATGGGGAAAAATCATGTACCTTTTAGCTACGAAATTTTTGGTAGCTAAAATAAGTTTATTATTTTTGGCTACGAAATTATTGGTAGGTAAAAAATCTTGTAAATACGTTTAGCTACAAAATTGTTGGCAGGTAAAAAGTGTTTTTAATATTTTTGGCTACGAACGTATTCGTAGGTAAACAGTCTTGAAAATATTTTTAGCTACGAAATTGTTGGTAGGTAAAAAGTGTTTCAAATATTTTTGGCTACAAAAGTATTCGTAGGTAAAAAGTTATGTATATATTTTTAGCTAAGAAATTGTTGGTAGGTAAAGTGTTTTGTATGTATTTTTACCTACAAAACTATTCGTAGGTAAAAAGTTTTGTCAAGACTTTTACTAACAAAATTCAACGTTGGTAAAATGTTTTTCCTGCGAAAACTTTCGTCGGCAAAAGTCTTACCTTTGCCAACGAATTTTTTTTTTCGTGGGTAAAAGGTGTTCCCCTCGGGCTTTTAGCTACAAAATTGCCAACGAAAAATTTTGTTGGTAAAACTTTTTTGCTACGAAATTAAGCCTTTTGCCTACGAAAATTTTCGTTGGTAAAAGTGGCATTTCTTGTAGTGCTTGGATCATAGCCGGAACTGTCAATTGTTGTTGCTTTTTCTCCAATGTCAAGAACTGGTCCTTTATTTCCGTAAATCATGCCTCCTAAGGATCTTTATTTTTCGCAATGACCTCTGCGGCATCCTCGATCTCCGGAGTTCTTCTTTCTCTCCTCTATTCTAATTGATGGCAGAAATCCATGGGTGCCAGAGCGGAGGTGGCTGAATGGATGGTAGTAGGGGCTCAAGTAGTGGCATTCCACGCAGATCCTTCAACACGCGCCGCAAGAGGATTTTGACTCGAACGCGGCACCCCCGAATGCTGGGGAGCTTCAGGTCTCACACTCCTCGGCACAGAGCAAGTCTCCACGAACAAACCCACCGGCTCGAGAACGGGGTTTTTCTTAATCGGGCATGACTCTGTCTTCCTTTGTTGTTTCATTCTATTTATCTCGTCACGCAGGGCCTAGATTTCGTTCTGCAGAGCGCGATATTTACTCAACCGATTGCTAGAACATTGGGAAGGCCCCGACGCAGATTCGGCGTGAAGTGGTGATGATGACCGAGTTCGTTCGTTTGGTTCCGGTACCACAACCGCAGCCTTCTTTTTTCTCATCATTTCTTAGAAGATGGGAAACGAGAACCTGACTTTTAGTCTCAGATTCTCACAGACGACGCCAAAAAATGTTGATGTCTAAATCTGGTCGGCCCCTCCTCCACGTCTTCCTCACTTCAGCGTGTCACTTTTGGAACCTGCGCCAAGAGAACAGCAAAGGTGACCCTGGCTAAACCGGGGGACCCTCCGATGCCTAAGTCAGGATAAGGAAATCTGGGTCTAAGTGGAGAGTAGAGGAGAGAGCATTTGTTATTGCGTACCTGTAGACATGGTGTCGTATGCTATTTATACTTACCTGTAGAATGGTCTGGATCCGATAATATCGGCAAGATCAAGGGAATTCTCGGATCATGGAGATATTGTCCACAATCTGCTGATCACGCAGCGTATAGGACATGTAGTGCGTCTCTGCGAGCGAAGTTACCGGCCACGTTCAGTTATAGCAATTTCCATGTTCGTCAAATAGAATATATGCTTCCGAGTATCTGCTCGTCTAGACTCGTTCGACCATCTGCCTCTGCGCTTGTTCGATTGGACAAAGGCGGTTCCCAGATCCGGGATAAGGGCGGTTCCCAGGTCTAAGCGACCTTCATATTCGATCTGACCTTATAGGTCCGAGCCGATCTTGCTAGTGCGAACCGAAGCGGAATGCTCTATTCTCCAAGGCTCTCGTCGCCTCGGACTTTACATGTGTTCGGATTTTCACAAGATGCTTGTATCAGGTCAGATGGGTAATGCCTCGGACGTCATGGCAGTGAGTCGGTTCAGACTAGCGCTCGGACTGGCGTTTTATCGTGGGCTTGGATCTCCCCATAACAATAATAATAATAATAAAGATTATTCTACAATCCTACTTGTGACACCCACAATTAGAGAATCCAACCCGTCCAAAAGGATATCTCAACTAGGAAATCAGGAAGCCCTAAAAATAATGTCGATTCAGCCATTACATCTTGAATTTGAAAGTTTCTGGTAGATGTCCATTGTTTTCTATGATGTGGTATCTTGATATTTGGGGCATCGGATGGAGTCGTGTGATGTGTGGATAGGAAGGAATACACACAATGCAGTGGACCTACACAGAGAATTGCATAACATTAAGACAGCATGTGAGCCTATTCCTCGCATTTTAATAACTTTAAACGCATGCAAAAAACTACTACAGAGAGTGAGGATGCGGAATCGGAATCCGTACTGAGCGAGTCAGTAACCTAAGCTGAGTAAACTACGTGTGGTCCACCGTGATTTATGTATTTTATCTAATCCAACTATCCATTTTACTAGATAATTTTTGAGATTTAGACCAAATATGAAACATATACTAAGCTTAAATGTATCCCATCATAGAAAATAGTATGAATTGAATGTTTATCATTTAAAACATCCTGGTGATTACACAAGTTTTGGATGAAGCTTATATTTATTTTTCCATTCGTCTATTTTTGTGTGACCTGGAGAACAAGTTAGATTACAAATAAACATTCCCATAGGGCTTAGCAAGTGGAAATCATTATTTCTACTGTTTCTGTTGTATGGTCCACTTAAGCTTTGGATAAGCTTAAATTTTGAGTTCAACCCCTAGAATGAGCTGAAAAAATAGATGGATGGTGTGGATAAATAACATACATTCAAAGTAATCCCAACAGAGTTTACTCGATACAATAATAGCGTACTAACTAACTATGTACGCAATCCGAATTCAGAAATCGCGCCTCGTCAACAAAAGGCAATTTTGTGCGGACGGATTTGGACATTAGCCAATGATGGGTTGAGCAGCCAGACTTGTTCCTGAAGTGACGTCACTGTAGCTGCATTATGATGTATGTGTTGTATCCACACCGTCTATTCATTTGGAGATATTATTTTAGGGGATGAGCCAAATAATTAGGCAGATCCAACGCTTTAGTAGACCACACCATATAAAACAGTGGGGAGAGTGATTCCCACCGTTGAAACCTTCCTAAGTCCTACCATAATGTTTATTTGAAATTCAAACTGTTCACAAGTTAACACAAACACGAAAGAAAGGAACAAAATAAGTATCAGCTTGATCAAAAACTTATATGGGCTTTAGAAGTTTTTAATGGTGGGCGTCACTCTCCCACTGTTTTCTGTGGTGTGGTCCACTGGAGATTTTTATTTACTATCTTGTCATAAAATGACCTCTAAAAATGTATGGACGGCGTGGATACAAAGCATTCATCATCATGGGCTCACAAAACTTAGTAACGTAACTTCAATAGCAAGTCTCGCTGCTCAACCTGTCAGTACCAAATCCGCGTCCCGGCGGATTTACCCTCGTTTTGAAAGCTGTGGTTTTGTTTCCAACAGTGGCATATTCAATGAGAGCGGATTGCATGTGCCTGTGTGCATGGGGATGTGTGGGGCCCACAGAGATGTCCGTGACAAATCCACTCCGTCCTGTTTTTAAAGACCTGTTTTTAAAGACATGATAGGGTCTAAAAATCAGGGATATCCAAAACTCACGTGTGCCATACCACTTGAAACAGAAAGGTTTGAACGCCTGGGGTGACAGAAACTTTGTATCATGATGATATTTGTTCCTGCAGTTAATCTGAGTGGTAATAACCACATGAATACAGTTTGGATGGGCGGGGTGGATTTGTAACGACTATCTCTGTTGACCCCACACAGCACCGGGCATGCATATATATCTGTGCTAGGGGCACATGCAATCCGCTCTTCTAACTAATAAGTAGACCAACTTGATTATGGTGGCAAGTAGAGCTGTACACGAGCAGACTAAGGCTCGAGTACTCGCTCGACTTGACTCGGAATACTCGACTCGTCTGAGTTACAGCCGAGTACGAGCGGGTTTTCACTACTCGTTTAGATTATGAGTAGAGTACGAGTATAGAGGTACTCGACTCGGTACTAGACTCGTACTCGACTCGTTCCAGTGTATATAAGTCCGCTCGAAAAAAAAAATCCTATCCCACCCCGCCCGTCATTTTCCAACAGCGCCCAAACCCTACCCCACCTGTCCTTTTCAAGAGCGCCCAAACCCTTCCCTCCCAACACCCGTCCGTTCGAAAAAAAATGGTCTCTCTCTCTCTCTCTCCCCTCCCTCTCCCAGTGCCCGTCCGGTCGTCCCTCTTCTTCTCCCTCTCTCTCTCTCACTCGCCCCTGTCCCCTGTCCGGCGGTGCTAGAAGCATAGACCCTGCCGCTCGTCCCTGCGGCCTGTCCGGTGACAGAGCTCGTCCCTGCCGCTCATCCGGTGCCGCAGCTCGTCCCTGCCAGGCTGCCACTCGTCCCGTCGTCCGTCGTCGCCCTACCCTGCACGCAGCTGCTGGTCCTCCCTCTTCTGCTCACTCGGTAAGGTGTGGGGCATATTTTTTTATTTTTTATTGCTGATATATGTTAAAAATTATTAATATAGTTTGAGATTAACCTGATATTTGTGTTTTCATACAATACTCAACTCGTGTGCTCGTACTCGGACTCGACTCTACTCGTTTACTACTCGTACTCGGCTCATACTCGGGCGAGTAGAGTACGAGCAGGGGGTCCATGCTCGTTGGCCGAGTAGAGTCGAGTACGAGCAGCACTCGGGCGTTAAGAGCCGAGTACGAGTAGGGCGATACTCGACTCGACTCGACTCGTGTATAGCTCTAGTGACAAGTCATCCACATGACGGGTCCCAACAGATGAATGGCTTAGATGTTCCACACATGTCACATCTACACATTTGGAGGCATGTATTAGGTTAGGTTACACACGAATGCAAGATTAGCGGTATAATAACACTAAATAAAACCTGAGGACTTATAATCATCAGGTCCGTTGTACAAATAATGTCACGGAGGGAAAGTGGCCCATTATTCAGACCATTGATCAGATCTCTTCTAATTTTAAGTTCGTTTATTTTTTTTAGGTAGAAAGCTTTTCTAAAAGAGATAAGAAACATTACAGATGCAAAAAGCATTCCAACGCACAGATGTTCACTCAACACTGGAATCCATTTCTTGTTCTCAAAAGTAACTTCTTTAAAATACTGAAATGAAATTATTTGTGACACTTGTATTTTTGCGTATATAATGGTCATTGAAAATTGGGCTAAGACACTTCTATCAGTATGTGACACCCAACACCTGTGCCTGCGGAAATTTCCCAAGTTGCATATACAGAACAGAGAAATATAAACACAAATTTAAACATAAACTGGATATTGGCTTGTATTCAATCAAGACACCATCCCATATGGAATCCTCATTTAGAGCAATTAAAAGATAAGGAAATTGTACAGAGCAACAAATGCAACAAAGAAGATCAGTAAGGACACCAATAAATTTATTCAAATGATTGAACCTCCTTAATTGCATTATCGGCATTAGGACATGAAGGATGATGTGCAAGTGCAAGGAGAAAATATGTAAGAATATATTCTGGATAAGTGGAGGATGAGTTCACATCACATTGCATAGAAATTTGGCGTGCTGTTAGTCAGTGACACATTTGAAATCAATATGACAAAGATAGAAAGACATTAGCCAGTATAAGAAACTTCATCAACAATCATACAAGCTAGAAAAGACACAACATTAAGTGAAATGCAACATAGAGAAACTTTACAAAGTGATTGAACTATAAAATAAATTAGAACAAATACTTACCTCTTTAAAGTCAAGTGGATGGGATACAGTTATATTAAATAAGAAGCCACAAGCATAGTTAGCATCTAGAAGTGTTTTCTTTGCTGAGGAGAGTCCTCAGCTATAATTCTACTGCTAGCTACTTAAAACAAGAGATAATTCATATGCAAATTATAAATGTAAAATGAAGGCAAGGATGACAATATCCGAGAGATGAAAATGTTTGTCGTGATAGTAGACCTACAATACCTTTATTTTGTATCCTTTGAAATCTCTCCAAAAGAAATTATAGTCTTTAGGATTTCCAATATGTTAATTTTCTATCCATGGGTGCAGATGAACATCTTTAAGTGGTAAAAATCTTTTCAAGAAGTTTTTAATGCCAAATACCTGCGATGCAAAATCAGCGAGAAAAACATTGAAGATGAACAAAGTGGGGATATTAGCAGCAAAAGCTGTTAGACAGCTCACATACCTTGTATAACGAGTTTACCTTGTATAGTTTGTTTAATGTTAGACAGCTCACATACCTTGTATAACGAGTTTACCTTGTATAGTTTGTTTCCATAGGCAGAGGATTCTGAGTTTATTATTTTCCTTGTATAGATGTATGTAATCTCTATATATTCAACCCCATTGGGTTGTCTCAAGTACAGAAAACCGTTTCATTTCACAGTTTACATGGTATCAGAGCCCTACTGATCCAAATCCGGCCACCCCATCATCACCGGCTCCACCACCTGTCAGATCCGACCATCCCTGTGTCCGGTCATCATCTCTGCTACGTCCAACCACCATCTCTACTGCGTCCGGCCCCATCTTTACTGCGTCCGGCCACCCCCTGCTCGATTCAGTGTCGTCCGGCCACCCCCTGCTCGATTTTCCTGCTCCAGATCAAGATCCAACGCTCCTACTCGATTTTTCAATTTTTCAGATCTACATCTGGCGCCCCTGCGCAATTTTCCAGATTCAGATCCCAATCCAATGCCCCTGCTCGATTTTCCAGATCCAGATCAAGATCCAGCGTCCCTGTTGCCTCTATTATTGATTGCTTCCGATCTCACTTTTCCAGATCTCTCTTTTCAACTCCAGAGCTCCTATTGTTGTTGCTATTCCGCCAGATCCAGAAACTATCATCTCTTGGGTATCTCCTATTGTACGGTAATTCTACAACCTTCTTCTGCTGGAACTCCTTATGTGCTTTACATTGCTTCAGATCAATAGACAAGAACTCATCACGTACAGAGGCCCCACATTGTAGTTTTGATGGTACCAACTATTCTTTATGGGCCATCCATTTTCAGAACTTTCTCAAGGGTCGTGGTTTGTGGGGACTAATTGATGGATCTATTACTATCCCCACTTCAACAGATGCCGACAAATTAGTTGATTGGGAAATGAACAATGGACGGATTATTACCTGGATTCTCGATTTCGTCGATCGGTCCATTGTTGTTGGCCTCACACCTTATCACACTGCTAAGGTAATGTGGGACCATCTCCAGACAATTTATCAACAGAGTAATGCAGCCCGATCATACCGCCTGGAACAGGATCTCGTTACCCTTACTCAGGGTGACGACAGTATTCAATCTTTTTACTCCAAAATTGTCTCAATTTGGACTAAGATTACTATGATGGATCCAACATTTTCTCATGACTTTGAGATATTCCAAATTATGCATGAGAGTGCGCAAGTTCGACAGTTTCTTATGAAGCTGTGTCTGAAATTTGAGCATTGTCGGGTTACTCTCTTAAACCGTAGCCCTACTCCTTCATTGAATGCAGTTATTAATGCTTTATTGGCTGAGGAACAACGACTGAAAGTTCTTTCTCTTCCTTCCTCAACTCCGGGGTCATCTGATATGGTACTTGTCGTGTCTACCACCACACCGACACGTGGTTCCACTCCTTTGACTTGTCGCGGCTGCAACAAGGTGGGTCATGTTGTCACTCAATGAAAAGAATGATGCACTTATTATCGACGGACTAGTCATGGTATTCAGGATTTTCGTACACGTACCTATGTATCTTCTTTCGGCCATGGACGAGGTGGTCGTAGTCTTCCTCTTTCTGCTACTTCTGCTACTATTTCTTTCGAGCCGTCCGTTAGTGATTCTACATCTACTGTTTCTGCTGAAGGTCTTTCATCTCTGTTGACTCCTATGATGCTCAAGCAAATCGTTCAAGCCCTTTTCTGCAGCAGGTATGTCAAGTATATTCTCATCTTTTACATGGTTCTTCGATTCGAGTGCTTCCAATCATATGATCGGTGTTGTATCCCATCTTCGTGATATTCGTCCTTACACAAGTAATTAGGCTATTTTTATTGCGGATGGCACTAGACTATTTATTCAGTCCATTGGATCATTAACTTTCTCTCCTTCTGCTCATTGCCAGTTCACCCTTCATGATGTGTTTCATGTCCTTAACCTCTCATCCAATTTAATTTCAGTTAGTCAACTCACATCCAATAACTACTTAGTCATATTTTTTACCAACTGTTGTTTTGTGCAGGATCTGGCAACAGGGAAGGTATTTGGGAAGGGTAGGTGGCATGGTCGTCTGTACGTGCTGGACTTTAATCCGTCTGTCACTCCGGCTCCTTGTTTCTTTTCTCCATCTTCATCAGGTATTTGTTCGGCAAATAAATTGTGGAAACTGTGACACTGTCGCCTGGGTCATCCTCATTCAGATTGGTTACTTTAGTTAATTTCTTCTGGCATGTTAGAGAACATTTCTTTTAATAAAAATGATTTGAATTATTCTTGTTCTTCCTGTTGTCTTTCAAAAAGTAAGTGTATTCCCTTTTCTTTAAGTACTACAAAATCATCTTCTATATTTGAACTTGTACATACGGATGTCTGGGGCCTATCACCAATTATGTCTCTCTCTGGGTTACAATACTATGTTATATTCATTGATGATTTCACACGTTACACTTAGATTTACTTTTTGTAATCAAAGTCACAGGTTTTTGAAAAATTCAAGTTATTTCACTCTATGGTGAAGACTCAATTTCAGGTTCTAGTTCAAACTCTCCGCTCTGACTCAGGGGGAAATATCTTTCAACCCATTTTCGTACATTTCTTCAAGGTCATGGGATTATTCATCAGACCACCTATTCTGATACTCCACAACAGAACGGGGTGGTTGAACGAAAAAATCGTCATATTGTTGAAACTACCAACACCCTGATGATAGCTATGAGTGTTTCTTGTTCTTTCTAGGTGGAACAATGTTACATTCAGTCTACTTGATTAACCGAATACCAACCAAAGTTCTGAACAGTAAATCTCCCTACTTTGTTCTTACCGACTTATCTCCTGCATATTCCACATTTTGTGTTTTTGATTATATCGATCTGTTATGGTCACCTGGCTTCACGTGAATGTAACAAATTATCTCCAAAATTGGTTAAATGTATATACTTAGGATTTGAAAAAACTCAGAAGGGTTTTCGATATTATGATCCTGTTTCTCGTCGTGTTTGGGTTTCATGACATGTTATTTTTCTTGAACACATTTCCTTTCATTCATTTCTTCTTCCTCTGTCCACTCCAAACTCTCCTAGTCTAACCACCTTTCCTGAAATTCCGTTTGCCTCAAGTACTCTCCCTCATCCATTGTAGGTTTATTCATGTCGACCACGTATAGATCCACCACCAATTACTCAACTCGAATCTACTGTACCTGTTACCGATCCCGAACCTACCTCAATACGTCGTTCCGCTTGTGAACATCGAGTGTCTGATCGCTTGATATGTTCTATATCTGCCATGAATGCTACTCTGGATACTGTTTCTATTCCTACTTCATACTCTTAGGTAGCCACTCATGATTGTTGGAAGAAGGCTATGACAGAAGAACTTACGGCGTTAGAAGATAATCATACAAGGGACATTGTCACTCGACCTGCTGACCAACAGGTAATTAGTAGCAAATGGATTTATTCTTTCAAGCTCAAGTCTGATGGATCATTAGATCGATACAAGGCTCGACTTGTCGCTCAGGAATACGGAATTAATTAGGATCAGACTATCGCTCCCGTGGCCAACATGAAAACTGTTCGTACTCTTCTAGCTATATCTTTTATTCGCTCATGGGCACTCGCTCAGATGAATGTGAAAAATACTTTTTTTCATGAAAACCTCTAAGAAACCATATATTTGAAACCTCCTCATAGCTCTTTAATCTCTGACAATAAGGTATGTCGTCTAAAAAAAGTCCCGTACGGCCTCAAATAGGCACTTCGAGCATGGTTCCAACGCTTTTACTATGCTGTTATGGGTGCTGGATTTACTCAAAGTGGTCATGACCCATCCTTATGTTTGTGCACCACTGCTCACGAAATTATCATTGTTCTAGTTTATGTTGATAACCTCCTACTAACTGGTAGCAATGCTACTGACATTTCGGCTTTAAGGAAAGTTCTACAATCATCATTCAAGATTTAAGACCTTGGCCATCTAACATACTTTCTTCGACTTGAATTTTCACATTCCAACCGTGGGATCCTGGTCAGCCAGTGTAAATATACCAAGGATCTTCTCGCCTTGGCATTATTGACGAATCAGAAGACAGTTCAGACTCCCTTAGAACTTAACGTTCACTATGGCCGTGATGATGGTGATCTACTTGCACAGCCTGGCTTATACCACCATTTGGTTAGGAGTCTGGTTTACTTAATTATGACTTGCCCTGACATTGCCTACGTTATCTAAGTCGTCAATCAGTTTGTTTCTACTCCTCAGACTCTTCATATGACTGCGGTGTTGCGTATCCTACGGTACCTTCGTGGGACTCTGGATCGATCCCTGTTTTCTCCTCCACGGCGACTCTGGACCTTCGTGCTTATTCGAATGCTGATTGAGCCGGATGCGCTCTCACACGAAGATCTACCACTGGCTACTGTATTTTTCTTGGCACTTCTTTCATCTCTTAGAAGTGTAAGAAGCGGGCCACTGTTTCCAAATCGAACATAGAAGCTGAGTATTGAGCGATGTCCGCTACGTGTAGTGAGCTCGTCTGGTTATGTGGACTTCTTTCAGACTTGAAAATTTCTCTACAAGATCCTACTCCACTCCATGTCGATAATCTTAGTGCCATTCAGATTGCCTCTAACCCAGTTTTTCATGAATGGATAAAGTATATTGAAATTGACTGTCACTTTATTTGCGAGAAATTTCAGTCTGGGTTTATTTCTCTTTCACATGTTGCATCCCATGATCAGATTGCCGACATTCTTACGAAGTCCCTCACTTCTGCGCATCACTCTTTTCTAGTTGGCAAACTATTACTTGTCGATGACCAACATTAATTTGAGAGAGGATGTTAGACAGCTCACATAATTTGTATAACGAGTTTACCTTGTATAATTTGTTTAATGTTAAACAACTCGCATACCTTATATAATGAGTTTACCTTGTATAGTTTGTTTACATAGGTAGATGATTCTGAGTTTATTATTTTCCTTGTATAGATGTATGTAATCTTTATATATTCAACCCCATCGGGTTGTCTCCAATAAAGAAAACTTTTTCGCTTCACAGTTTACAAAAGCAGCCTTTATATGGTAACTGAATTGCAGAAAATTAATCTTAACAATTTTAGAGAGGTAGTTATTACATATATTAATATTTCATAACATTAAATAACTAAAAGATAATAAACTAGTCATACCCTGACTGATCTTCAATAAACAAACTTCACTTTGTTCTACCCAGGAACTATGGTACAAAATAGAGGTAGATGATAACTTATTACAATGGATGCCCAAAAATACATAGTAACAATGAGATGCAGCAAGTTACAATATGTTAAGATGTGAGGTTTTTTTTTTTTTTTTTAAATATATTATTTATCACTTTCCATTACATCATCCATTTTAAAAGAATACCAAATAGATCGAATGGATGCTGGAATGAGTAAGATAAAAATTACAATGTGCTGAAGTTCAATTAGAGTAATGATGAGTGCACGGTAAGGCCCAAGGCCCAGGTCATTATATACATAGACCTTAACTTTCTACAAAACTCGAGCCAAATCAGATAAAAACTAACTCTACTATTTCCCAGCTAGGCATAGAGCCAAGTCAAGCTCTTGAGTTACTAAACTATGGGGAATGTGACCTGCCCCAAAAATCATGCTCATCCACTCATAATGCAATGAGTTTGTTACATTCTATGATAGCTAGACACACTTCCACAATTTTAAAAATAAATAATTTTAGAATTTTTAGGAAAATTTATTAAAAATTAAATTTATACTCTATAATTAAAAATTTATTATAAAAAATAAGATTATATAAATTTATTTTTTATTTTTATAAAGAAACTCATCATTAAGTATTTAAAATATTGTACCATTATGAAGGTATAACCTGAAAATTGCAGTTATTAGATAATCTTAATATTTCCTCGGGTTACCATGAAATGGAGGATTAGATAGGCCAAATCAAAATGTTATTATCTTATGATCCGTGTGATTTCCGACCTACACCTCCCTCGCAACAGTACCTAATTTGTCTGGCATATTTTTCCTGTTATTCTGTTGATTAGCCATAATTTGTATGGTACTGGAAACAGGACATTCATGTATGCTTAGCTTTTGAGCCATAGGTGAGCAAATGATTCAATGATACATGTTAGGACTTCAAATTGGAGAGATCGGATCATGCCAGGAAGATCTCCATGGTAGAAGGTTTGTATCTTGCAAAGAATAAAAATAAAAACAGTTAAACAAAGAAAAATACAACGACAACACACATACAAACTAAGAAAAAGACCACATTTTTGGGAGTGGTTCATCCAATGTGGGTCCAAACTGACAAACGGTTTAGATCCATCATCCCCAATTATACAAACCAAAAAAGCTGACTTACCAGTCAAAAGTGCGAGGACCTTCTAACCTTCTAATGTTGCCAGGTGTCCTTCAATCTATCTCTTTTCAATGAATGAACTGAAGTCCTGCCCACATATGATCAACCATCATACTTGGGCTTTCCCCACACTCGTATAGGGTGAAGTTGAATGGGTGCACTATGGAATGGCTAGATGTGGGTCCTGCATTACACTGGACCCCACACACCGCATTGTAGAATAACACTATTGTAGAAACGTTTTGGGTGAGAAATGTATGTTGGAGAAAAAAGAGGAGCTAAATACGTAGATGAGGGACCCAAATCGTTTACAACACCTGTTTTACACGGCACATAACACACCCACACTCTTTCGGCATATACCATGCTGTTTATTTGAATCCATTCCGTCCATCATGTGTACATATAAAAGCTCTCGAAATAGAACAATGTGAATTGTGCCTAAAGCCTTCACCTGTATGGATTGACTGCATCAAGATAAGATCTTATAATTCTTATCTATATGTGAATATAACATTTGAACATTTCACTCATAGCTTTACCAGTCATACCTGTGTACAAGATATACCATTTACACACAATCATACTTGCCACGATGGCAGAAAAGTGCAATATCCAAGCCCTTCAGTAAGCGGGTGTGACGGGATTGCTGTTCTCATCCAAAAATAAAACTAGTTCAGGCACTGTAATGGTGTTTTTTAAATTATTGATAAATACTATTACTAGACAGTTACAAGGTTTAGAATACAAACAATGTAAATATGAGTACATTGTTTGTATTCTGCATTATCCTTAGGCCATGTACCATTGAGATGCATCTATTTTTTATTTTTTGCCTTTTTATTATTTGGTATTTATTGCTAGAGATATGTACGGGAAGTTTTGCGGTTGAAATGCTTCATTTTCTTTAAATAGGTAGGTTGGAAACACGTCTGCAACAAGTTAGCAAAGCATGTTGAATGCACATTGTCATTACTATCAGAAAAAATCATAATTTTAGTTCTCT
The DNA here is from genome assembly GCA_037074715.1 of Magnolia kwangsiensis. Classification (NCBI taxonomy): domain Eukaryota; kingdom Viridiplantae; phylum Streptophyta; class Magnoliopsida; order Magnoliales; family Magnoliaceae; genus Magnolia; species Magnolia kwangsiensis. The sequence continues at coordinate 81,649,557 of CM073582.1, forward strand.
TCCTTTTAGGCGTGTACATTATACGCATTATATGCAAATTACACCCACTGTTAATCTCACTACTGTTCCTGATAATGAATAGTCACGGTGGAAAGAGTAATTTTGACCATAAAAGCTAAATAGTAGTCCCTCCTTTTCTGCCGTAATAAATGTTTTTCAGAAGTGTATTAAATGATGTGCACCGCGTAGCGTAGCACAAATCCCTGTTAGTGCACGCTATATGGGCCGTCGAATGAAATCGGATTGCATATACTCTCACCGTACTGAGTAAACTCTATTGGCCATCGTAAATGTATCTGCTCTATCCGTGCCGGCCATATTATTTTTTCATATTATTTTAGGAGTTGAGACCAAAATTTAGGTATACCCAAAGATCAAATGAACCATGCCATTTGAAAACAATTGGAATAATGACTTCCACTGTTGAAACCTTTCTAGGGCCCACAGTGATTTTTATTTCTCATTAAACCGGTTCATAAGATCACACGGACATGAATGAAGGGAAAACACAAATAGAAGATTGATCTAAAACTTGCGTGGCTCTCAAGAAATTTTCAACGATAGATGTTCAATTCACACTATTTCATTTTTAGCCTGAGGCCCTAAAATTATCTTTTAAAATGGATGGACGGATTGGATAAAATACATCACGTTGGACCCCACAGAGTTTACTCAGTACGCAATCCGCTTCCTCGCAGCATACACTACACGCTACGTTGCACCTTTTTTTTTTTTTAAGTCTTATGTAGTTGAAATGGTGTCAAACTCATATGATAAAAAAATTTTAATGTAAAATTGAAACCAAAATTGTTTCATTGTTTCTAACCTTAAACAAGGGTGCTTTTTTTTAATATTAAAATGTGTGTTGAATTCACACTATAAGAATATCTTAAAAACTTAAATTTAAAAGAAAAGAATTCAAAAGAGGGTTTTCGCAAACTCCTCATTCAAACCCTATCCTCCAATGCAACTTCTCCGCCATTTATTTTGAATCTAGCGATCCAGAAGGCCATTAAAGGGGATATTTCGGCCAATCATTGGAGCTTGCAAGGTCTATTTTTTGTATTTTAAAGAACATTGGAGCTGAAACAAAGGAGAAATCAAATTTTCCCCTGTCTGCATTTGTACAACCACGATATTGTAAATATCAGATTTTTTATTGATTAAATCTCTTCTTGAGCTTGTAAAACTAAGATGCATGTTCTTGCATCTTAATGAGTTCCTTTTTCATTTAGAATGAAGTTTTGTTAGTTATTTTGAATTATTATTATTATTATTATTATTATTTCATTTTTTCATATCAAAATGTCAGTTACCATGCAATATTTGTAGGATAGGGTTGGTATGCAATTTTTTCATTTCAATTTTTTAGGTGGTGTTTGTATGGGTGGTATGCATTGTTTTCTATGGTGTGGCCCATGTGGAGCTCACTATGGGTTGTGTATGTATGTGGATATTCATTGTTTTCTATAGTCTGGCACACATGGGGCCCAGTGAGGTGTGTGTATGGGTGGACATGCATTATTTTGAAAATGCTTATACTTCAAAATTTTAATTAAGCGTATGTATATATATTTCGTTTTATGCATTAGTAAGGCATAAAAAGCTCTTTCAACTCATACAGCCAATAGATGTATCAACATCTCCTGAACTTACAATAGATTCTCATGTGAGGGAGGGCTTTACCTTTCACTTGCCAACACAGTGGGCTGTTCATCTGGTGGTGCCCACCATGAACATGCATTGGCTGAAAATTCAGGCTGGTCTACCTACTAGTTAACTTATACATGCATGTTGTGTATGGGTGTTTGGTAATTTTCTTTTGACTACCCATTTTATTATAAATGCATGACTAGTGTTTTAAGCAATAGTTAGTTAGTGTGTAGCCTAGTATTTACCCCTCTGAAACATGAGGCTTAAGCTATATAGCATGTAGCATAAGCTACAAGTTGCTTCTAAAATTTTAATTAGGGTTGTGCTTGGTTGTGCCAAATATCATGATATGATATTTGGCACCAAATTAGTTTGATTAATGATGAAATTTAATGACATTTTGTGCAACCAAAGACAACCTAAAATAATAGGAAAATAAATAAAGATTAAGTTTAAAGGTAAAGAAAGAGCAACCTAATTGATTTAATATGGTTACTAATATTATTTTAGTATAATCATTGAAAGAATTGACCACTTTTTTTATTTAAAAATGCAATAAATCATTGAAAACAACCATTGATTTTAATGTTTTAGTGAAAAATAACTTGTAATGTAAGCTATGTAGCATATACCATAGGCTATGTAGCGTCCAGCGTATGAAAAATTAGTATTTTGCATGGGCTACACGACTTAGGCTATTTTCATGAGCTATACAATATTAAGGCGCCTAAGCTACGCTACATAGTGTATGCTACATGCTACATAGCGAAGCTATTTAAAACAATGCATCTACCTTCTTGATGAGTGGACTAGATTGATTTTATGTTAGAGTGTGTTCATGTGGGTCCATTGGAGTAATGGGCCCCACTAAGGGTTGGCAATAGGTTGAGTAGGGGTCATCTCGAGCTTGAGATTTGCTAAATGGGCCCAACATCTAGGCTTGACCCCGACCCGTGACCAGAAGTGAGATGACTAGGCTTGCTTGTGAGTAGATTCTTATGTGCAAGCATGGCTTGGTCCAATACACTTACAAAATGATATGAATTAGGGATGCTTGAACTTGTGACCTTTTATTTCTATTTAAACTATGTTGAGAAGAAAAAGGAAAAGTAGAAGAAAAGGGAAGGAAAAGAGAGCTTCTACCATCAGGGAATTATGGGATACTTTGAAAGAGTAGGAGGTTAGATACATAGGCGCTCAAGTTAGACACGTGGCCTACATCAACGTAAATTAAACCTACCATGCTGTGGAATTAATTGTTACCTAGTCACAGTCCCAAAATTAGATTGATTGAGCAATCTTAGCCTTTGATTAGTGGGCACTTGGTAGTCAAAATAGGACCCTTTTATATTTTTCATTTTAAACAGTCCAATAAATGTCCACCAATCCAATAATTAGATAATCAAATAAGTGTAATTGTTGGTTCATTATATAACTAAACTGGAACCCATGATTTCAACAATTTTAATTTGAATTACTTTTGGACCACACATGCAATTTCTAAGTACTTGCATATCATCCATCAAATTCAGTGAGGATGTCAAAGTTTTCTCTTTAACCTCTTTCTCTCTCTTAACATCTTTTTAGAACACAACCCTAAACAAAACTTAATAAAAAGATATTGCTCACCCGAGTATTGATGTCGATGTAACATTTTAAACACTCCCCTCAAGCCATAGGATAGATATCACACAAACCTAGCTTGCTTCAGATATCTTTAATTTAGTAATTCCATGTTGATTGGAAGCCTTCATGAAGATGCTAGCCAATTGCTTGTTTGAATGAATGAATGGAGTAATTTAGACAAAGTGACATTCCACCTTTTTTTATATTGTAATTTCTTTAATTTTTACAGAAAGGTAAGAGCACACTACCTATTATTGTGTTAAATCGCAAAAATGGCCTTACAAATTTTGGGTGGGTGCCACAAAAAAGAAACGGGCCTCACCTATCATATAAAACTGCCTTATTAGACTTATACAACTAGGGGTGTCAATGGGCACGGCTCGAGCATTTCAAAATAAGAATTTTGAATAGGCCCGATCGGACAGCCTGGCCCGAAATTCAAAATCTGGGCCGAAACCAACCCTAAGCCTAGCCCATTGACAACCCTATATCCAACAACAGGCCAAACCTCGCTTAAACAAAAAAAAAAAGAAAAAAAAAAAGAAAAAAAAAAAAGGAAACTAAAAGAACCGAGGGAATCCAAGCTGCTTGCAACAAGAGGGCCCATAGACCAATCTAGCAGAGGGAAAGATGTTCGAGGAGGAGACGAGTCATGCCACCATAGCTTGGTCAACGCCTAGATCTGAAGACTAAAATCTTGCACAAAACAAGGCCAGTCCAAAGCAATCCACCTCACTGTTGTAACCTTGACAACCTTCAGCTAGTAACACGCAGAACATAAACCAAACTCAATAGTATGCGAGCCAAAACACAAACAACCACACTGTTGCCCCAGACCACATTAGACAGATGGATACCGCCACCTCGGACCCGTGTTAACCAAATCAGACGCAAGCACAACCAAGAGGGCCGAAGCTTGAAATGGATCAGACCCTCACATCAACAAACCTTGCCCTTCGGGTAATCGTTGAAAAAAAACCCGCAGGAATGTTGAGAAACAATGCACGCTTTTGACCCCCACAGCTACCCCACATGCCCTTGATATAACAAATTGAGATTGCCAAAAGTTCGAGCCACTCAAAGGTCACGAGAAATAAGACCAATGATGTCTTAACCAAAGCAACAGATAATGTGGTTGACACCCCCATTCTCAGCCAAGCAACCCCGGAATCGAACCAAATTACCTCAACGTTAATATTATTGAAGGCCTTAATACCATTAGACTAAAAAGCAAATGGACAACAACTATTGTAACAGAGTTGGGGCACCTGCACAAAAATGGAAGGAGATTTCCACCTTTGAACATGATCGACACCTATTCAACCTACGCAACAACCGGGAGATAACACAACCCATCCACCAAATCCCTAGCATAGGAATTTCATAAATTACTGATTAACTAGGACTTGTAGGAGATAAAAACCTCATCCTAACATAGGCTTAATTTTGAATTCAATTGAAATCATTTGTCTTGTGCGAGTTTTAACATATTACAGCAGTTTAAAGGCTAGGGAATAGGGGAAATGGGTTTGAGGTTGGAACATTAAGGTTGAAGTTTTGAGAGGTTTCTGGTTTTGGGTTAAGGGTTTTAGGACTTGCAGCTTTGGGATTTTGAAAATTTTGGTTTTTTTTTTTTTTTTTTTGTTATACGAAATTAGGGAATTTTGGTGGAAATTAGAACTAGGGTTTTAGAGATTTAGGGTTAGGGATTTTAAGGATTTAAGGTTTTGAGAACCAGGTTTGGATAACTAGGATTTTGAGAACAAGGTTTGGATGGATTAGGGGTTGTGGAAAGAAGAATGAAGGTTTTAAGGAAGAAGAAATAAGAAAAAGAAAGGGGGGTTGTAGAGATGGAGAAGAAGAAAGACCATGAAGAGAAGGACAAAAAAAGAAGATGATATTGTTGAGAAGGAAGAAGTGAAAAAAAAAACTAGGGAATCACTCCCTATGGTTTCGCACGACTAATCCAATTATATGATGATTTATTTATTTATTTATTTGTTTTTGCTTAATTTCAAAGTAAAAGGAGAAATCTCTTTCATTCATAACATGTATATTGACTAGGGTGGGGGCGTCCAACCCTTTATAGTCTCAGAGAAGAAATATTGTTCATACATATATAAAGTTTTCAATTTTTTTACTATAACTTCTTTTGTCATTATGTTTTTTTTTTTTTTGAAAGTCTAAACCGTATTAAACCTGAACTTTTCATTCTCTAAAATTTTGGTGTATCCGATTTTTTCACTGGATTTTTAACAATCAAGACCGGATTAAATATGAACATTTCTCCTCTCTCTCTCTCTCTCTCTCTCTCTCTCTCTCTCTCTCTCTCTCTCTCTTTGGTTCTATACCATTTTGCTAAAATATGGTTGATCCAAATCGTTGCCACCCCAGCCTCCCACTAACCTCGATACAGATTGATTTCTATTATGAGGAATCGAGAGAACAATTGCTGCCCCAATAACTGCTTCAATGTCTTTTCAATAGATATAACAAAGATAAGAGCAAATGTCTAATTTTGGTTGGCAAGAATCAAATAAATTAGAAAACGTTGTGAGATTTATATTGAACACATTCAGTAGCCATGAACCCCACACCAAATTGTTGCGGCACAATTGGCACATCTTTGGATTTTGCACGTCCTAATATCATGTCAATTCTGACATTTAAGATGTTCAGAGTTACAGATATCGCAATTACTACTGATTCCCTGTAGCCTTAATTGCAAACTAATATATTGATTTTTAGGCAAAATTTTTGCTGTTGGCGGTGGTGCACTTATCCAGGAAGCATATAATTCTCCTTTTTTTCTTTTTTCTTTTTGAGTTTATACAGATTTCTGAGGGAACTTTCTTCATTATTTTTATAAAATACTATCTGGATGATTCAATCTTTTATTGAGGCATGTTATTTACGCAGTGCTCTGGATCTTTTTGGCATCATTTCCTGTTACAATTTTTGTTTCTAATTCACAAAGCTTTTGATTTTTGTAGGAAAAGATATCCAAGAAGTTTGATAAAGTTTTGTTGGATGCTCCTTGTTCTGGATTGGGTGTCGTCTCCAAGGTATTCCTTAAACAAGTTCATATTTCTTGAAAAGATAATTAAATTGGGATTGTTTTGGAATTTGGAAAAAAATTAAAATAGCCAATATTGGTTTGAATCATCAAACAGCTGCAATCACTGATAGTATTGACTTATAATATTATTTCTTTTTGGGTCAGTAATTGTTCATGTGCTTGCTTCTAAGATGCATTGACTGGTAATGGTAGGTGTTTTACGAACATGATTATTTTATGCCTTTCCTAAGTCTTAATGACTAAATCTTCCTTTCCCATTCAATTTGTTGTTTAAGAGAGCGGACTTACGTTGGAACCGGAGATTAAAGGATTTGGAACAGTTGACAAATTTACAAGATGAGCTCCTTGATGCAGCTTCATTGTAAGAGTTCAAACCCTTTCTTCTCCTCTTAGTTTTCTCTTAGAGGCCTTGTTCTATGTAACATGTTTGGTTCTTTTTTAAAATAAAAATAAAAATTGTGATGCTAGGCAAATGTTCTTTATGCTCTTGCTTTTGTTTTTGTTTTACCTGGCCATTTAATTATAATGCAATTCTATGTATCTGGATTACTTTATAGTTTTCTCTGAAAACCACAAAGTACAATATTAGATTGCCAAAGATATTATAACAAGCTAATGTATATCCCATAATACTACAGTGTTTTAAGGTTCCTTCAAAAGAATGGTGCCTTCTAGATTTTTACATTGACGATATTGCATTTATAGATTAGTGAAGCCTGGAGGGACTAGTGTACAGTACTTGTTTTATTGATCCTGAAGAGAATGAGGAGAGAGTGGCTGCCTTTCTCCTCAAGCATCCGGTATGGACTCTTTTCTTTTTTTGCATGGCTCACTGTTTTCCTCTTTTAAGAATTTGACTGTCAATATCTTGATTGTTCATAATACATAACATTTCAGTTACGGTTTTCTTGGATTGGTTGGCTCGTCTTCTCCTTCTTGGGTTCTAGCCTCTTTTCTGGAATCATCATTATTCAAAGTCAGCAACTTTTCTTTTATTAGGAGTATATACTCGTCTACACATGCCAACCTTGCTTGTGTGAGTACATCTGAGACATGCACAAGCAGGTCCTTGCCATTGGGTTGGTGAGGTCTGTCCATTAATCAAGACAGCTGTAACATATGTTGAATATCGGCTGCATGAAATTTCTTCATTTCTTGAGCCACCCATTATTTTTTAATTACATATTTGGTGACTTGATTGCTTGAGTGGTGTGGTTTTGAGGCCAGGTTTGTAAACCACAGAGCCAACCTTATGCACGAATCAGATGTCCTTTCAAGTGCCCATTTGGCATGTGCGTTTCCAAGTAGAGGTGCTTGTTGGGTTAGAGAAGCTCCTGCTGTAATATTGCTAATTTGTTTATATTCCCCAACTTGTCCAAATTTCTATTCTCTTATTAATTTTTGAGAGAGAAAATTAAGTCTGTGTTACTTGTGGCCTATTTATTTTTATTTTTTTTCGTTTTGTTTGTTTGTTTTTGTTTTTTCTGTTCCTTCTCCATGATATTAAAAAAAGAAAAAGAAAAAAAGGGAAAAGCCTGACATATTGAAAAAAAGGGAAAAGCTTTCAAGAAATTATCCTAGTAAAAAAAATAATACAAGGATCCTTTAATAATTTATGTTCTTATTACTTTTCTTGAATGTAGATTTGGATTAGAAAAGCGGCATTTGATTCTGTAGACCATCATTCCACAATACATATACGTCAAGATGATCATAACCATCCATACAAACATTCTAGATAAGTCGTAAATCAATTTAGTTTTTTGTTCAGTTAAGAAGTAAGAAATCATACCAAATACACTACCATTTAACATTGAAGAAAAAATATATAATTTAATCTCTTATAAAGAACAAAATAATATAATTTACCTTTTCTAAATGATATATATATATATATATATATATATATATATATATATATATATATATATATATTAAAAGTATTTTTTTTCCTAAACAATTCTTAACGCCCTCACCAATTTAAAAACATAAAATGAAACCGAAAAGCTGAAAATAGAAGAAAACAAGTATAATTTGAATCGTAATTCAGGATTTGAATTATAAATCATACGGATTCAAATCATAAAATCATAAGATTCATATAAAAAAGGGATTTAAAGGCAGGATTCAAATAATTTTATTCAAGATTAAACTTAAATCCTAAATCATAGGATTTTGACAACACTGCTTGTAACAATTTTCTTAGAGAATAGCATGTCATCATTACAAGTTAGGGAAGTGCAAATGGCTTTCCTTTTCTTCATCAAATAAATGCACTTTGCATTTTCTAAAATTTGTGCATTCCGATTTGTGGGGTCCACTAAAATTTTATTTTATTTTTGATGATCCAAACCATTGATGACGTGGGACCCATAATGGATGCGCCATTGCCCAGAAGCCTCCCGAGTTGAATTTATACATAATGCCACCAGAAGCTAGGAGGTTTCTGGTGCGTCGCCCATTCATAATAAGAGGCCAATAGCAAAGAATAGAGATAACCAAACAATGGGTCCACATTGGAACGTCTACATTTTTTTATGATCAAAGCGCTACATAATTCATCGTTTGTAGTGGGGACAGGTGGCAACAGATTTCAGGCCGAAGTTGTACTGTGATAGTAAAAAAAGGTGGAGATGATCCTCTCACACCAAGCATCTCAAATAAAGGTGTTCCTGACAGAATTAAAATAAAACAATAAGCTTATTTTCAACCAATGCAATTGATAATTAATGAACCACACATGAAACTTCAATACTTTCTACCGTCTAGGAGATGCACTTGTTATGGACCATCCAATTACTTGGCCGCATTTTGTATGGACCATAACCAAAACCCAATTTGATTAACTAATGTTAATAGTTGGATTGATGGACCTATTGTGGACAATGTCAGTAATCCAATTGGAAGCAACATCCAATGGGTTAGCATATCAATTTAACAATCCAAAGTCACACACAAGATTCCTCTCTGTGGTCCTTTTGAAGGCACAAATCAGATGTTAGGATTGTTGGATGAGTCTAATTTGAGCAATGACCTATTTAAGATGATGGTTATAATATTCTACACAAGACATTGTTACAAACACATGCTATATACAATAATCAAGCTTGATATGTGATCCAGCATGCCCACACAACCCAAATACATAATAAGTTTAAGCCTAGTCCTCTTTGTTCACGGGGAGCTAAGCTTTCGCTTAGTAGCCGAGGTTGGGCATGGATTAAAAATTCTATCACATGTTTTGCTTAATACATTTCACTAATTGTGCTTAGTGCAATCTTTTTCTTCCCAAAAGGAGGTAATAATTTGAAGAGCTAATGGGGATTTATGATAGAAGCTGTGAAAGTTTGATTTGGCTGCCAACTCAACACAAGTCCCCTTATCTAGCCTTAGGACGGGTAATGTGAACACAAAACACATGGTACAACAAGAAAAAAGAGGAGCCCATAACATGATAGATGGATGTTAGATACCTTTTAATGGTCCTTACCTTAATAACTTTTGCATTATCATGACCAATTTTTTCCTCATAAGCGGACAAAATAGTGATTCGGAGAGGCAATAAAAAAGTTAGGCCACATAATGTGATGGATGGATGTTAAGGAACTTTCCTTAGGTCCTACCTAAATAGCATTTACACTACCATGGCCGAGTTAAAGTAGACTTGAAGACTCAATAGTAGTGGGAAAGATAACGGGGTTTATGAGGTGGTGGCTGAATCAATATGTTAATAATTTAAAATTCTTCCATAACCATCAGGTTAAAATAGTGACTTGAAAAGTCCGTATAAAAGTGGGGCCCATGAAGTGGCTAATAAATGTAAGTACCTTTCCATGGCTAAAGAAAGTAGATGTCATGTTCTAAAGCCTTCAGGTCATGGGAGAATAGATGCACCACTATGATAGCATCCACTTGGAACATCCATGATTAGTAATCTCGGTGAGATTGAGCCCTCATCAGACAATCCTGACCGTGCAAATGTATTGCCTTAAAGAATTGGGCACGGATTAGGTACTGCCCCCACCTGTTCTGAGCTAGGGATAGGCGGAGGCCCTGTGGGCCACTGAGGGGCCACCGTGATGTATTACTTTTATCTAAACTGTCCATTCATTTTTCCATATCATTCTAAAATACTGGACCAAAAATAAGACAGATCAAAGTCTCAAGTGGACCACACCACAACAAGTAGCAGTATTAAAGATGCCCACCATTGAAACCTCCATAAGGTCCACTGTGTCATTTATTTTCCATCCAACCTGTTGATATGGTCATATACACCTGGTTGAAGTGACAAAATAAATATCATCCTTGATCTATAACTTCTGCGGTCCTTGAGAATTTTTCAACGGTAGGAATTTAATCCCCACTGTGTGGTCCATTTAATCCTTTAATCTGCCTTATTTTTTGGTCCATTATTCTAAAATAATAATGGAAAAATAGATTAACAATGTGGATAGAAGTCATACATCACAGTGGCCCCTTGGTGGCTCATGGGGCCTCCGCCTATCCCAAGCTCGGAACAAGCGGGGGTAGTACCTAATCTGCGCCCTAAAGAATTGGGCCCATCATCTAATAATGAGATGGGCACACCTGCCTAAAAGTGTAGCTTAAAAGTGTAGAGACCGACAATCAATTCTATCAGTCTTTCATTTTCAAGTCAATATCTGGTTAGACCGGACTTGATGCTTGTGAGGCAAGGCATTTATGGGATGGTGAATATTCTGTTGACCTGACTTGTAATATAAGACATCTGGAAAAATGGTGATTATGATGAGTGACTCCCATAATTTATATGACTGGTAAGGCAAAGCATCATCTGGAAAAATAGTGGCTACTTTGATGAGTGGCTCTTATAATTTACACGTGTGACTCTTAAAGTTATGTGGGGGCATGGTGTTATATATATATATATATATATATATATATATATATATATAACATCTACTTTGTCCATAAGGTTATGTGCTGGATTTAGGTCCCCTGGAGTAAAAACCAACCAGATCCATAACTCAAGTGGACCACACCATAGGAAACAAGGGGAATTGGATACTAGCTATAGGTTTGAGTGTGGAAATATTTTGATGTGTATCTTTCATCAAAGGTGTTAGTCAATTGTAAATCACACAGACCAATTACCTCCGTGGAGTCTTCTCTCATTAAATGCGGTGAAAACTTGGGTTCAAAATGAGCTAAAGTTATAGCATCCACTCCCATTCACCAGGTTATTTCTTGGATTCGAAGGTTATTCGGGGCTTGACGACAAAAAACCAACCAAATGCACAATTCAAAGTGGGTCACATTACTGGAAATAGTGGGGATGGGATGCAAACCATTGGTTTGTTTGTAGGAACACTAAGATGTGTATCTTTCAAAGCTGTGAGTTGATCAATTGCCCATTCATCTTATAATCCATTGCCACACGTGATAAGGTAACCATGACACTTTGTCATCCTATTTTGTAGCTTGTACTGTTTGCTAATTATAATTTATGAACTCAGTAAGTAACGGAGAAATGAGGGCAGTCAATAATCAAAAAAGAAAAAGAAAAAAGAAAAAGAAGAATAAGTGCACAGGACTTTCGCATAAATAAATAAATGGTGCCACGTGCTTGACCTGCTGATGGTCATGGCTTGCTTGACCCGTAAGATTGTTGTGTTAGTGCTGATGGTCATGGCTTGCTAGACCCGTGAGATTGTTGTGCTAGTGCTGATGGTCATGGCTTGCTTGATCCGTGAGATTGTTGTGTTAGTGCTGATGGTCATGGCTTGCTTGACCCGTGAGATTGTTGTGTTAGTGTTGATTGTCACGGCTTGCTTGACCCGTGAGATTGTTGTCTTAGTGCTTATGGTCATGGCTTGCTTGCTTGACCCATGAGATTGTTGTCTTAGTGCTTATGGTCATGGCTTGCTTGACCCGTGAGATGGTTGTGTTATGAATTCCAAGAGCAGTTGGAAATTAAAGCATGTTGGCCCACATCTAATGGTGACTGTCAAAGTCATGCATGTATGTGTGCCGTGTGGCGTGTGGAAGTGTTCCATTTAAAGAAAAATGGACTGATGGTATTTATAGGATAGAAAGGGATAGTTGGATACTTAAAGCCACCTCCCTTGAATGATCACGGCCAATGATACCCGTTCATGTAGTTAGTTGATTATCAGTGTTTGGAAATAGGGCAAAGTTCATCCCATCCATCTAAAAGGTGTTGGATAAAATGTTGAATTAAATAGACTATAAAAATCGAGAACCAAAAAAGGAAAATAAATTTAGAGAAAGAAAAACTTATTGAATTGAGTCGAGGCGTGACTGAGTCACTCGGCTTGAAATCGAATTTGCTCCCCTTGGACAGCGTCCCAAGTGCAACAGGTTTCCAGAGCAATCGACCTCCAGGATACAACGACTATGACCCGGTCCCAGCGGTGCACTCACTGTACACGGGCTCGAACCACTTGCAGTTTAATCCGAAAGTGCTGAGTTGACTCAGCAATGAACTCAGTAACAAAACCGTATCAGAGAGAGTTTTATAAGGCAGAGAATTTTTCGTATTCGTATGTTGAAACTGGAATCGGAAGTCTTTATATAGACTTCGAAATGGTGCATAAGCACCCTTTACAAAAGGTTAGGTCCGTTGGGTTTAAACCCAACAGGGGCGACCAACCGGAAGGGAAGCATCTCTCTGGTTTAAAAACGAAAAGGCGCAAGTGCGAGTACACTCTCGCACATACAGTCCTGCGAGTACCCGTACACACACACCCACGCGAGTACACTTACACCGCACCCGCACCCGCACCCGCACCCGCGCCCAGCCCAGCCCAGCCCGTCCCGTCCCGTCCCGTCGCGTCGCGCACGCGGACACGGACTCGGACTCGGCTCGGCACGGCACGGCTCGGCTCGGCGCGCGCGCGCGCGCGTGTGTGGTTAATGGCATAGATTAGAGCTATTGGCATAGCCTCCCCACAGGACCAAATTCACATGCCCCCTGAAAGGGGCTCAAGCCCTAGGCAAAAAGTCTATCATATAAACAAGAGAATTTCTCTTGTCAAATCCGATGTGGGACAAAACCAACACCTCAAAAACACCAAAATTCAAATGTGGAGGGAAAACACCGAAATTTGAAAATTTAAATTTTTAATATTATTTTAAAACAAATACAACAATCCCCCACATGTTTTAAAATAAAATGCTTTCGGATTAAAGCGAAATAGTTGTGCAATGGTGCCGGTGTCACCATAGACTTGAACCGACATTAGAGTAAGCAAGACAGGTCTACAGGAATCAGGTGACACCATAGTCTTGAACCTGAATCCTTTTAATGTAGATCGCAAGTACATGCCACTCACACAACTCTTCCTCTGCAAGTGATTCTGTGGTTCGGTGCGTTTCGGCCATACACCATTACCTGGATTTCATGAGTGCTCTAGAGAATTCGCCTAGATTCTCATAGGAAGCGGCCTCCACCTCCACACCCATATAGGTGAATTCCATCAAGTGTATGCAGCAACTGTATACACCACCAAATATATGGCTATGGATCCATTAAGAGTTCTAAAAACTCATCCTTCTGCGTTGCTGCTCGCACTGTACACCATAGAAGGGGCTCATATAACTCAGTGCAATCGTCTACCTCGTGTCTTGTTGTTTACCCATTGAACCTATCTCATGGGATCTCCACTTGTATAGGTTGGGTTACCGACACTGGCAGTTCATATATTAGGCTCAGCCCCATTCCCTTCGATGTATCATTGACTAACTTTTTGGATAGTCCTTTAGTCAGAGGATCTGCTAGATTCTTTTCTGACCTCACAAAGTCAATAGATATGACTCCATCACGTAACATATGTTTCACTATATTGTGTCTGAGTCTAATATGCCTGCTTTTTCCATTATATATTTTACTTTTTGCTTTCGCTATAGCTGCTTGACAGTCACAATGAATAGATACGGCCGATACAGGCTTTGGCCACAATGGTATATCAGCTAAGAGATTTCTAAGCCATTCAGCTTCTGATCCAGCCTTTTCTAAAGCAATAAACTCGGATTCCATAGTCGACCGAGCAATACATGTCTGCTTGGTGGACTTCCAAGAGACTGCTCCTCCACCCAAAGTGAAGACATATCCACTAGTGGATTTTGTCTCATCTGAATCACTGATCCAGTTAGCATCACTATATCCTTCTAATACAGTAGGATAACCATTATAATGTAAACCATATGTCATATTACCTTTTAGGTATCGCAAAATTCTAGACAATGCATTCCAATGTTCTTTTCCAGGGTTATGTGTATATCTACTTAGCCTTCCTACTGCAAAAGCTATGTCAGGTCTAGTGCAGTTTGTTAGATACATGAGACTACCAATTATTCTGGAATATTCTAATTGAGACACACTATTTTCTGTATTCTTCATGAGATTCACACTATAATCATAAGGAGTACTGACAGGTAAACAGTCAAAATGGTTAAACTTTCTCAATATCTTCTCAATATAATGAGATTGTGATAATATAATAACACCATTTTTCCTGGTTACTTCAATACCCAATATAATACTTGCCTCTCCTAAGTCTTTCATGTCAAACTTAGATGACAAGAATTTCTTAGTTGCATTAACTAATTTAATATTAGTTCCAAAAATAAGCATGTCATCAACATAAAGACATATGATAACATAATCATTTCCAGAAATTTTACTATATACACATCTATCTACATCATTTATATGATAACCATTTGATTTTAAAACACCATCAAATTTTTCATGCCATTGTTTAGGAGCCTGTTTTAAACCATATAGTGATTTAATTAGTCTACATACTTTATTTTCTTTACCTAATATCTTATAACCCTCAGGTTGCTCCATATATATTTCTTCTTCTAAGTCTCCATTTAGGAAAGCAGTCTTAACATCCATCTGGTGTACCACTAGTTTATATATGGAGGCTATCGCTATTAAGACTCTAATAGTTGTAATCCTAGTTACAGGGGAATATGTATCAAAATAATCTATTCCTTCCTTTTGTTTAAAGCCTTTCGCTACCAACCTAGCTTTAAACTTATCGATAGTTCCATCTGGTTTTAGTTTCTTTCTAAACACCCATTTGCAGTCTATTGGTTTGTTACCAGGTGGTAGGTCTACAAGTTCCCAAGTATTATTTGATATAATAGATTCTAACTCATCATTTATTGCTTCCTTCCAAAAGGTTGCATCTGGAGAGTTAATAGCTTCTATATAAGTTGTAGGATCATCTTCTACTAAGAATGTGAAAAAACCATCTCCTAGGTTAGTTTCTTTTCTAACTCTAATACTTTTTCTTGGTTGTATCTCTTCTACTACTTTCTCGTAAGCATTTTTACTAGTAGACGCAATATCTGATTCATTAACTTTTTCTATTCCTATAGATTTAGATTTCATAGGGAATACGTTCTCAAAGAACTCTGCATCCCTAGCTTCTATAATTGTATTGGGATCTAGAATATTATCCTTAGTTTTTAAAACTAGAAACCTATAGGCCGCACTGTTTTGTGCATACCCTATAAATACACAATCGGTCGTTTTAGGACCTAATTTTCTTTTCTTAGTTTCAGGCAATCCTACTTTAGCAAGACACCCCCACACTTTAATATATTTATAACTAGGAATATGATTCTTCCAAAGTTCATATGGTGTTTGTTCAGAAGATTTAGATGGAATCCTGTTTAGGATATAACAAGCAGACAGAATTGCTTCTCCCCACATATTTGAGGGTAAGCCTGAACTATTTAACATGGCATTCATCATTTCTTTTAGAGTTCTGTTCTTACGTTCTGCTATTCCATTTTGTTCTGGTGTATAAGGAGCTGTAGTTTCGTGAATTATTCCATTCTTTTCACATAATTCTCTAAATTGAGAAGATTCATATTCACCTCCTCTATCTGTTCTAAGTCTTTTAATTTTTATATTTAATTGATTTTCAACTTCAATTTTGTATTTAGAAAAAGCATCTAAAGCTTCATCTTTGTTCCTTAATAGATATACTCTAGTGAACCTAGAGTAGTCATCTACAAAAGTTATATAATATCTTTTTCCTCCTCTAGACATGTGATTTCTAAAATCACCTAAATCACTATGTATCAACTCTAATAGAACAGATGATCTTTCTATTTGTTTAAAGGGTTTTCTAATAAATTTTGATTCTACACATGTTTCACATTTTTCAAACTCTTCATTAGATATATTAGGTAATAAACCTAATCTTTTCATTTTCTTTAAAGATGTCACATTCACATGACCTAATCTATTATGCCATAGATAAAAAGGTTCAACGATATAAACAGAACTAGATGTTTTCTTATTATCATTGGATACATTTACAATGAATAAACCATCGCTACAGTACCCCTTACCAACAAAGGTTCCATTTTTAGTCATTACAAGCTTATCTGAATCAAATACTAATTTGACACCAGCCTTATTGAGGAGCGAACCAGAGACCAAGTTTCTTCTAATGTCAGGCACATGGAGGACATCATTTAACATTAGAGTCTTTCCAGAAGTGAGTTTCAGAAGTACTTTCCCTTTCCCTACAACTGGAGACGTTCTAGCATTTCCCATGAACACCTGTTCATCATCTCCTGACACTTGGTAGGAGGTAAACATGCTACGATCCTTGCACACGTGTCTAGTTGCACCAGTATCTAGCACCCATTCCAAGTTGTTTACAAGGAAGACTTCTGACACCACAGCCACTACTATGTCAGACTCATTGCCTGTTTCTGTAAGATTAGCTTGCGGCTTATCTTTATTTTTCTTAAGCCTGCAGGTTTTAACATGATGCCCAGGCTTTCCACAGTTGTAGCAGTTTCCCTTTTTCTTGAATTGATTGTTTGCATTATTCTTTTTGAGCCTGCATTCATTTGCATAATGTCCAGGTTTGCCACAGTTATGACAGTTGCCCTTTTTCTTATTATTTGTTCGACTTGATTCCACAAGATTCGCTTTTGAATCTATCTCATTTTTATTTCCTTTTTGGTCCCTGATTCTATTGGCCTCCTCTATTCGTATGTGTACGATAGTGGTTTCCAAAGAAACACCGTTCTTCTTATGTTTCATTCTATTTTTATATTCTTTCCAGGAGGGCGGTAACTTTTCTATTAACGCTCCTGACAGAAACACCTCATCCAACTTAATTCCTTCTGTCGATAGTTCGTGAATTAGACTTTGAAAGTCGTGAATCTGATTTGTGACAGATTTATCGTCTGTCATTTCATAGTGAA
This sequence comes from Magnolia kwangsiensis, assembly GCA_037074715.1. Classification (NCBI taxonomy): domain Eukaryota; kingdom Viridiplantae; phylum Streptophyta; class Magnoliopsida; order Magnoliales; family Magnoliaceae; genus Magnolia; species Magnolia kwangsiensis. Next base: position 81,667,165 of record CM073582.1, read on the forward strand.
GGAAATTAGCAATTGCATGTTTCTTAGCGCCTGCATCTTCTAATATGTATTTCTTTTCTAAAGCAATCCATATATCTTTAGCAGAGGCGTAAGAAGCATACACATCATATAATTCGTTGGATAAAGAGTTTAGAATATAATTTTTGCAATTATTTTCATCTGTTACTTCATTTTGATTTGCTGGATCTATAGTAAATGATTCAGATAAAATGTATGAAACTTTCAGGGTGGTAAGAGCGAACATCAATTTCTGTTTCCACCGTTTAAAGGATTGTCCAGCGAACGGTTCGATTTTGGCTAACTCAGTAGAAGCATTTACTGTTACTGTAGCCATAGTCTATATAATTCAACACAAATTTCGATTTCAAGATTGTTGGATAAAATGTTGAATTAAATAGACTATAAAAATCGAGAACCAAAAAAGGAAAATAAATTTAGAGAAAGAAAAACTTATTGAATTGAGTCGAGGCGTGACTGAGTCACTCGGCTTGAAATCGAATTTGCTCCCCTTGGACAGCGTCCCAAGTGCAACAGGTTTCCAGAGCAATCGACCTCCAGGATACAACGACTATGACCCGGTCCCAGCGGTGCACTCACTGTACACGGGCTCGAACCACTTGCAGTTTAATCCGAAAGTGCTGAGTTGACTCAGCAATGAACTCAGTAACAAAACCGTATCAGAGAGAGTTTTATAAGGCAGAGAATTTTTCGTATTCGTATGTTGAAACTGGAATCGGAAGTCTTTATATAGACTTCGAAATGGTGCATAAGCACCCTTTACAAAAGGTTAGGTCCGTTGGGTTTAAACCCAACAGGGGCGACCAACCGGAAGGGAAGCATCTCTCTGGTTTAAAAACGAAAAGGCGCAAGTGCGAGTACACTCTCGCACATACAGTCCTGCGAGTACCCGTACACACACACCCACGCGAGTACACTTACACCGCACCCGCACCCGCACCCGCACCCGCGCCCAGCCCAGCCCAGCCCGTCCCGTCCCGTCCCGTCGCGTCGCGCACGCGGACACGGACTCGGACTCGGCTCGGCACGGCACGGCTCGGCTCGGCGCGCGCGCGCGCGCGTGTGTGGTTAATGGCATAGATTAGAGCTATTGGCATAGCCTCCCCACAGGACCAAATTCACATGCCCCCTGAAAGGGGCTCAAGCCCTAGGCAAAAAGTCTATCATATAAACAAGAGAATTTCTCTTGTCAAATCCGATGTGGGACAAAACCAACACCTCAAAAACACCAAAATTCAAATGTGGAGGGAAAACACCGAAATTTGAAAATTTAAATTTTTAATATTATTTTAAAACAAATACAACAAAAGGCCTAAGCCCAACTTCTACCTTACATCATGGATAAAAGGGGAAGTGGAACCCACTTGTGCACGGTACATGCCTTCACATGATAATAACATGGAATTCAGAGACAATAGGGTCACTGCATAGATGCCTCGGCTGGAAAAACAAAAAAAGATCCCTTCAGTCAACTTATAAGGTAGGACACGGTGCATGAATCATATGTATGACCAAATCCTCATGACGAAGATGTCTTGATTCAAAGAGCCCCACAAATATTCAACGGTTGATGTTCAATCCTCAATGTTTCTGTCATGCAATAAATTATACAAAATAGTACCTTATTAACATGGCATTTACATCCTGATACCTTTATAAATTAAATTTTCGTTAAGCCATGACCATAAGCCACTTCTGTTAGTTTTCTTCCACATTATTTATTATTTTTTTTTTTTTTGTTTCCAAAAATAGAAAGATTGTATTGATAAAGCGAAGAGGATTTACAGCCATTCAGGCGGGAACTTACAAAAAGACCCAGGCACCCAGGCCCAGCCTATCATATACCCAGGCCCCGCGAATAGGATTTACAGCCATTCAGGCGGGAACTTACAAAAAGACCCAGGCCCCGCCTATCATATACCCAAAACCAAAACAAAACCCAAAGCCCTCACGCTAATTAACCACAGTGGAGGGGGAGATAGTTCTGATGGTACCAATCCCTGCATTGTCAAGGACCAAAGAGCCCCTAATTCTACATGGGAGGTCATCACGAGCCATATAGAAGTGGTCAGGGCACCCTTCCGAAGCCATTCTTGCCAGGGCATCCGCAACTGAGTTACCTTCCCTGTAGATGTGGCAGAAGGAGAGGTGGAGAGTACGACTGAAATGGAGAATGGAGCCTAAGTCATTCCAAACGTTCCAAGGGGAAGGTGTCGTGGGTTTAGTAACTGCATCTATGATGGTCTTAGAATCAGATTCAACCTGAACGTGTGACATGCCCAATTTGGCACAAAGTAGAATGTCATCTCGCATTGCTCGAGCTTCCGCGACCATATTTGTTGCCCTACCATATCTCCTATGGAAAGCGAAGAGGAGATGCCCCTGAGAGTCCCTGCATACACCCCCACCACCACTCTCTCCTGGATTCCCACGTGAGGATCCGTCTGTATTGAGCTTTACCCAGCCACCGCAAGGCTTGGACCACTTAACAATAATCGATTTAGGAGGAGTGGGGGCTGGAGAGGGTAACAGGCGGAAGGCCTGGATCGCAATTGCGTCCGAGAATGAGGGCGAGGAACGGTCTGGAATGAAGTTTCCAATTTCCTGAATCCACCAAGTGACTTTCCAGATGATTTGGCGAGCTGACATCATCTTCCCATCAAATCTGGAAGCATTACGGCTGAGCCAGAGCTCCCAGCAAATGAGAGCAGGAGTGAGACCTAATAGATGCTGGAAAAGAGAGGATTTAGAGGCTTTTAAGGACCACTGCAGGATTCTGCATTTGATGGGCTGGATAGGAGATGGGGACATGCCAAACATTTGAGAGAAGTGCACCCATACCTCCCTCGCGATCATACCATGGCTAAAGAGGTGATCGAGGTCCTCAGAAAACTGATTTGAAGGAGAGGACGAGGCTGGCAAGAGCTGAAGCAGCTGAGAACCGTCATGACTGTGGGCGGGCAGGGGATCAGAACTGACGTTAGAGACCCTACAACATTCACAACAGGAAGCCAAACTAATTCCAGAATTTTGGATTGCAAGATCCATAGGGACGGCACTGAACATGATCTTCCAGAGGAAGGTTCCAATCTTAGGAGGGAGTAGCTTACTCCAGGCCCACTTGGCCCAACACAGTCTTGGCTGGTGATTCCGAAGAGCGTTCCAAGCAGACTTAATAGTGAAGTCGCCGGAGGTAGAAAGATCCCAAGCTAAGACATCATCTCTGTTAGTAAAAACAGCAGGATAGGAATTGATCATTTGGAGGACAGAGGGGGGGAGGAGAGGTTGGACGTGGGAGAGATTCCATTTTCCGGAGCAAGGATGGAAGTCTCTCACCGTTGCTTCTCGGAGGTGGGGTGGGATGGGAGAGAGAGTAGCACCTACTAAGAAACCCCTCCCTGTCCAATTTTGATTCCAGAAATTGATCCGCCCCTCGCCAATGAGCCACTTAGCATGATGAATTGTAAATTGCAGTGTAGGGAGCATCTCCTTCCACACCTGGGAGGCAGCCGATGAACTTTTCCCTTTGTTGCGAATGAGATTGGTTATGTACTTAGCAGAAAATAACCTCGCCCAAAGGGATTTCCCTTGCATAAGATTCCAGTCCATTTTAATACGAAACGCACGCATGACGTCCCCCAGTCTTCTGATCCCTAGCCCTCCCTCAGATAGGGGCCTGCAAATCCTGGCCCAATTGATCCAGTGCTTCTTCTAACGACCGTCAATATTGCCCCAGAAAAAGTTGGCAAACCCAGCTTCTATAGTATTACAAACAGCCACCGGGATGTTCAGGGCTGACAGGACATGAATTGGAATGCTGGACAACACATTCTTGATGAGGATGGTCTTCGCCGCTGGGTTGAGTAGTTTGGATTTCCATCCCTCAATCCTGCTGAAGATTTTCTTAATGATCGGCTGCAGGGAGGGAGAGCGAGTCTTCCCTCTGTTAAGAGGCGCACCCAGATAAGAGCAAGGAAGAAAGGCTTGCTTGAAGCCTGTTAGTTGGGCCACTCGGCGAACCTTGGCTCTGGAAGCTTTTTTTGCGACGATGAAAGTAGATTTTTGGACGTTCACCTTTTGGCCGGAGGCTTCCTCATAATCTTTAATGAATTTGAGAAGCGGTCGCAAAGAGGAGAGCTTGCCATTCAAAAATAAAATAGCATCATCAGCGAAAAACAAGTGGGTGATCAGCGGACAGTTTGTGGGCAGCTTGAAGGCCTGACAAATCCCCATGACAAACAGTTTCTAATGCCACGACTGAGGAGTTCAGCAGCAATAATAAACATGGCTGGGGAAAGGGGGTCCCCTTGCTTCAAGCCTCTGGACGCCTGAAAGAAACCAAACGCTCTTCCATTTATGAGTACTGAAAACCAGCTACCGTGCCAGCAGCGCTGCACCTGGTTGATCCACCGCTCGTCGAAACCAAACTTCTTGAGCACGATGTCTAAGAAGCCCCATTCAACACGATCATACGCTTTCTCCATGTCCAATTTCAAGATCAGATTGCCTCCAAAGACCTTGCGATCAAGCTCATGAATCATTTCTCTTGCAGTGGCAATATTCTCCGCAATTGATCTACCCCTTACGAAGGCACCTTGTTCGTCTGAGATGATGGCCAGGAGATGGATGGCCAATCTGGACGCAATAATCTTGGAGAAAATTTTCATTATGCCGTTACAAAGACTAATCGGTCTGAAATCTCCAATGGTTTCTGGGTTGCTCTTCTTTGGGATTAAACAGATTTGGGCGCATTGGAATGCTCTGGGCAGAGGGCCTCCTGCAAGAAAATCATTAGCAGCGGCAAAAATATCATTAACAATCACATCCCAGCAAGTAGAGAAGAAGGAGCCACCAAAGCCGTCTGGCCCAGGAGCGCTGTCCAGTGGGATAGAATTAGCTGCGGCCTTGACTTCATCGATGGAAAGCGGGCGCAGCAAATCCTTATTCATCTGGTTTGACACTATGGGCAGAATGCAAGCCAAGATGTCATTGTGAATAGCAGTAGCAGAGGAGGTAAAAAGGGCCTGAAAATAACCAGTAGCTTCTGTACCAATATCGTCAATGTTTTCAAGAAGATCACCTGATGAGGATTTGAGTTTTGTGATGGTCAATCTTCTCATCTTGTCCAGAACAGAATGGTGGAAAAACTTAAGTGTTTCTGTCTCCTTCGGCTAGCCATTTATTTCTGGATTTTTGTTTCCAAAAAATCTCTTCTTGCAGCTGGACTTGCTTCAAGTTAGAGTGCGCTTGGTTCAGTCTAGCTAAATCAGCGTCTGAATGAGAGTTTTGAAGGAGGAACTCAGCTCTGTTAACCGCATCCTCAGCCTGATGCACCTTGTTGGCCACACTTCCAAAGGTATTCCTGTTCCATTCTTTCAAAGCTTTCTTGAGTATCTGCATCTTTATCATAACCTTGAACATCGGGGAGGCACCAACATCTGTCTCCCAGCTATGCTTAACAACACTTATAAAATCTTCATGGACAGTCCACATCCTTTGAATCCTGAAAGGACGAGGGAAATTACCTAGCACATCTTTGAAAGACAGAAGAAGAGGTGAATGATCGGAGTGGGACCTAGTCAAATGCTCAACTTGGGATGGAGGAAGTAAATGCATCCAGGACGCATTGAATAACATTCTGTCTAACCGTGCCCACCTGCGGCTCCGACCCGATCTGTTGTTACACCAGGTGAAAACCGACCCATGAAAGCCAGCGTCAATAAGGCCAGCATCATTTATGAAGCCTTGGAAATCCTTCATTGTGCCTGAAACTAAAGGTTCGCCCCCCAGCCTTTCATCAGGGCTGACAGTGGTATTAAAGTCCCCACAGACGAGCCATGGTCCGTTTACTGTGGTGGATACGCTTCTTAAGTCTTCCCAAAGCTCTTTCCTCTGCTCTGTCACAGCTAGCACAGACAACTGAAATAGAGATAGGGGCGATCATTCCTTCCATGGAGATGGATAAAGTGATGCACTGTTTGGAAGCTTGGGAGGTTTGGAACTGGACGGAGCTTTTCGCAAGAACCCAAATTTTGTTGTCAGCGATGTCTTCCATGCATTGAACTTGAAAGCCTAGTCTGGCAGCAACAAGGATACGTTTGGACTGTCTGATCATAGGCTCTTGAAGGAGAAGGAGGCCAACATTGTGTTTTCTGACCAGATGTTTCAAGTGACGAGTGGTATGAGAGTTACCGACTCCCCTCACGTTCCATGAAAGAATGCTAGACATCAGACTGCCACCCTTTCATCGCGGCCCTACTTCGACTGCCCTTTGATCTTTGGCTCTTCCTCTTGAATATAGAAACCACAGATTTTCCCTTCTTCTTGCTAGCAGCTCTTGTAATGGTGATTTCCTGGTCCGATTGACTACTGGATTCAGAGGAATTGGAGTCTTGAACATTGTCCGTCCCATTCATATCTACCCAAAGCGAGATGCCGTTGCAATTTTCAATGGTGGTAGGTTGGTCAATGTGTTGTTCTGCTACAACTCTGCTAGCTAGGAGTGGGGACCTGGGTGGGGCTACCTGTTGAAAGTCCTGTCGACCAGGTGCTTCGAAGAGAAGAGGTTCTGGTCTGTCTGATTCCAGCTCCATGCGGTTGTGGCGAGTGCGAAGAATCTGGACTTCATCATTAGATGAGGCTGGAAGGCCCTCCTGTCTTGTGTTAGGCAGAAAGGTAAGCTGAGGTGGAGATCCTTCCCTAAAAAGTCGCTGAACTCCTGATAACCATCCTTCCCAGGCATCCAGGACTTGTCTGTCCACGGTCACCATTGGCAGGGGAGTAATAGGCGTGGCGGAATTGAAATGCGATTTTGTTAAGGTGGCGAACCTAGCACCTGGGATATGGCCTGCACTACTAGGTGCTGAACACTGGTGATGCATGTCCTGATCCTTATCCACAGAATGAGGGAGTGGCACGTCTTGTTGGCTCTTGGAGTGAGTGGAATGAGATGGGTGCTGATCAGGGACCTGCCCATTGGAGTGGAAATGGGGGGTGTGTTGAATTCCTGAATCGAGAATAGGGGCTGAAATCTGAGGTGTATGATCTGGGGGAATAAGTTGCTGGGCCAGAGGGCTATATGGGCGAATAAAGGAGGGGCAAAGCTCAGTATGGTTGGGGTCGGCAATGGATTTTGGGGAGGATTGGGCTGGGGAGGGTTCCTGGAGATCGGGAGCCAAGCAAACGTTTAGTGCGGCATTAGATCGAACAGGTAATTGGCAGTCGTCAGAAGCTGGCGGATGTACTTGAAGAGGTTGAGAGGTGTGGTTGCTGCTCATCGTATTATCATTCACACATTGGGGGGCAAACGTCTGGGCCACCCATTGCTTGGTACCCTCCACGGAAGGGAGTACAGGAGTGGCCCTCCATCTATGAGTGGCATTCGATAGAGGTGGCGCATCTTGACGCACTTTAAGCAGAAAAGAACGTCCTTCTACAATTAAATGTAGAGGGTTGATGGGTAGGGAAAGCTAGTGGGGAATTATTTTAGCTCTAGCTGCCACCGGTTGGGGCCCTCCAGCGTGCCTGGATCCAATTCAACCACCGAACCCACTGTTTCAGCAATTTGACGAATAACTTGCTCGCACCAAGCATGGACTGGGATACCTTCGATGCTAATCCAGGATCCACTGTTAGGAATCCTCAATGCCGGGCCCCATGGTCTAACATTTGACAGGCCCAGGGATTGATGGAGAGATTTGTCCGTAGAGAAGCCTATCATACCTTCCCTGGTGGAGAATCGAAGGAGGAAAGCAGCATCAGAAATCCTGAAAACGTCAATCTTGAGAGAATTGTAGCGAGATGAAGCAAGTCCATTAGTGAGAGAATGGTAAGCGTCTGGACTTTCTTTCAATTCACCGAGAAGGGCAAAGGCAAACTCGGCCTGACCTTTATCCGAAATCCATTTCGGAACAATGATTTTCTCGTTGGTCGATAATGGAGGACGAGGTGGAAGTACTGCTTCTGCGTAGGTCATAGAATCAGGATACGTTCTGACAGGAGGGGGTGGTGCGGGCCTTGGGGTGATTTTCTGACTCTTGGAGGGCATAAGCGGGGTAGCAGGTATGCTAGACTGGGGGGCAGGCCTTCTACTACCAATCGTTTCTCTGTTCGAAGTTGGGGTGCGCTGGAGGGCAAGGGATACGAACATACGGCGTCTCCCCAGAAAACGGTCATTGAGCATCTCCATAGCTGTTTTCGCTTTGTCCTGCCTCTTAAAGCGAACAAAAGCAAAACCTTTGCTTCTACCAGATGAAAAAGAAGGGATGTAGATGTCAGAGATGGGACCAAACTGCCCAAATCTTTTGTTAATATCATCTTTGGAAATTGAAGAGGGGAGATTGCCCACGAATAACCTACAGCCCTCCCTTCAATGTCAGGTTTTTACGGTCTGCCAACCTCCAAGAGGACCTCTCTTGGGATTCTCACTTCTATCGCCCATCCGCTCACCTCAACCTGCCATGACTTGAACAGATCAAGGATCGTGAACCAGCAGGTGCTCCTATGCGCTCGGTTCATCCCCGGCGATGCAGGAGTAGCCGGCGCAAGTGCCGGGACGTTGGCCGGCGAAAGACGAAATTTCAAATTTTTTCTTCCACTTTTCTTATATTTTTTCTAAAATGAATAAAATATCCACCAATTAATAAAGTTGCACAAAAAATTAAAAAAAAATCAACAATTTTCTCTAGACGTGGTTTGCATAGTTAGGATGAGGATTTCCGGATTCGGTGTGGCCCTGACTGTGGGGCCCATCTTGATGTATGTAATTTATATCTAGGCCATCCATCCATTTTCCAGTTTCTTCCAGGCCATGAACCCTAAAATTAAGAGGATCCAAATTTCAGGTGGACCGTACCATAGGAAACTATGCTAATTGAATGGCCACCGTTACAAACTCTCTAATGCCCACCATAATGCTTATCACAATGTAGTGGGCCACTAGTTTACCTGATCACATTTTCCAACCTTTAGAACAATCCAGACTGTTAATCAATAAGTCAAACTTTATAGAAATCTTATATATATATATATATATATATATATATATATATATATATATATATATTGTATATCAACGTCTTCCAACAGTTTCTCCTGATCATTTTAGAGTATGAGCCAAAAAATGAAGTAGATCCAAATCTAGGTGGACCACACCGGAGGAACAATAGTTGTTGAACATTCACTGCTAAAAACATCTGGTGGGCTAAAAAAGGTTTGGAAGAAGCTGATATTTGTTTTACCCTTCATCGGGTCATTGTGTCCTTATCAATAGGTTTGATGGCAAATAAACTCAGGGAGGGTATTACAGTGGGCCATTGGAAATCTTTAATGGTGGGAATTCAATCAGCACCGTAGTCCATTTGAGATTTGGACGTGGTTATTTATTATCATTATTATTTGTGTTAAAGCTCTCAAAAGGAGCAGAAATATGGATGGACGGCCTGGATATACAATACATCCATCAACGTGGGCTCCACAGTGAGGACCACACCGCGTTGGGTGAGACCAGGGCGCACCTAATCCAGAAAGGTTTTAACCTATCACAAAGTATGGGTGTCAGTGGGCCGGGCTCTGGCCTGAAAAAACAGAATTTTGAATAGCAGTCGGCCGGAAAGAGTTCAAAATCCGGGCAGAGACTAATCCCTGATCTGGCCCATTGACAGCTCTGCTACAAAGACACTTTTATGGGCTCCATATATGATTCATCCATGCCATCCACTCATTTTTTCATATCATCTTAGGGCATGAGTATAAGAATAAAGAATATTCAAATGTCAAGTGGGCTCTAGGAAGTTTTTAATAGTAGGCACTCAATCACCGTTGTTTTCCCTTAAGTGTATAAAAAATATACATTACACTAGGGCTCATAGAACATCGACAAGTAACCAGTACCAACAATGCAATCCGCGACCGGTTGATATATATATATATATATATATATATATATATATATATATATATATATATATATATATAACGCATTTTAGTTATTTTAGGAAAAAAAGTGATATCATTTTAAAAAGGTAGAGGATGTAAATGACGTAATGAAGAGGTATTATCTCGTAAAATTCTGCCACGCAGAAGCGGAAAGGCTGCTGTACCACACGCGACCAACTTGGCTGGTGTGGGAATACTAGGTGGGGCCATCATGATGTATGTTAGAAATCTACACCATCCATCTGTTTTAAGAGCTCATTTTAATTAATGCTGCAAAAATTTAGGTGGATCTAAAATTCAATTGGGCAATACGAGAGGGGAAACCGTGGAAAGAGTTTACTATCATTGAAACTTCTATGATATCTACCTTGATGTTCATATGCCATCCAAACTGTTTATAAGGTCATTCCTACTGGTATGAAGTGAAAACACCAAAAACTTTGCATGATATGAAGCCTTTTGACCATACAAATGTTTCAAAAGGTGGTCATTGAATTCTTACTGTTTCCTCCCGCTGCAGCCCACTTCAATTTTGGATCCAACTCATTTTTGGCTTCATGTCCTAAAATGATATCTCAAAACGGATGCATGGTGTAGATTTCTTATAAACATCACGTTGGGCCCCACTTAGCATCCCAGCATAGGAACTGCCAAAGGAACTCTCTGCGAAAGGCTTTGGCAGGAAATGCGCGCCTAATGCTCCCCCACGCGCGTGATTTCCTGAAGGCTTTAGCAGTAAGTCCCTGGAAACCTAAGTGGGTACTACCATAATATTTGTGCGAAACCCACTCCGTTCATCTGTTTTTCGAGGTTATTTCAGGAAATGGGACCAAAAAAGAGTAAGACCCAATACTAAAGCACGTGAGGATTAAATATTCACAGTTGAAATATTCGTGGGCCACATAAGTTTTAAATCAGGCTAATATTTGTGTTTTCAGCTCATCTGGGTAGGAGTGAAGTTACGAACGGTGTGGATGGCATGTAAACATCAAACCTGGGAGGTTTCAACGTTTAAAAATCTCCCTTCCTACCTTTTCCTTTAATGCAGCCCACTTGAGTACAGGATATACTCTCTTGAGGACAGGATACTTCTCATTTTTAGTTTAAAGTCCCGGAATGATCTCACAAGACTGATGTAGATTCCGCACAAACATCACGGTAGCCCCTACATAGGTTTTTTAGCTGGAAATCTGCATCCACGCTCGCGAGCTCCGGAGTTGTATTAACAGTTCAAATGCCATCAAAGTTACATGTGCCGCACAATGATGTATTTATTATATCCACACCGTTCACCTATTTGGTGAGATTATTTTAGTGAATGACCCTAAAAATATATCATATCCAAAGCTCAAGTGGATCACACCACAAATAACAATGTAAAAATGATTCTCACATATACATTGGCGAGGCTTACGGGAGCTTTCCATCCAGTTTTGTACATATAGTTATGCATGTATATATGTGTTGCATGTGTTTGCAAACTAGAATTTACCGACTTAGTAAGAAATGGAAAAATGAGGATAGTCAGTAATTAAGAACAGAAAAAAATTAAAAAAAGAAAAAGTGCACGGACACTTATGCATGAATAAATGGTGTTTGTGCTGGACCTGCTTAAGGTCCTTGACCTGGCGAGATTGTTGGGTTAGGAATTTCAAGAGCATTTGGAAATTAAAGCATGTTGGGCCCCACGTCTAATGGACAATGTCAGATTCATGCATGTATATGTGTTGCGTGTGGAAGTGTTCCATTTGAAGATATATGGACTGATGGCATTTATAAGATAGAGATGGTAAATGGGACACTTGACGCTGCCTTCCTTGAATGATAACGGCCAATGATTCCAGTTCATATAGTCGGTTGATTATCAATGTGTAGATGCCTTGCCTAAAAGGATCTGGTCCATATAATTATCCAAATGTGGGATGCAGGTTACCTAGGACAACCTGTCACGGGAAGTTTCTATGCTCATAAGCTGAGTGGGGCCTATGAGAAATTTGTGAGAAAATCCACCTTATCCATCTATGATGCCTAAAAGGATTAGGACTGTCTAAATATTTATATCCAGTACGTGGATTGCTTGGAGAGACTGTGGCCAGAAGTTTCTCTACTTAGAAGCTAAGTAGGGCCAAATTGTGATGTTTGTGAGAAATCCACTCCGTCCATCCATTTTTCCAGGTTTTGTTAGGGCATGAGCCCAAAAATGAGGTAGATCCAAAACTTTAAGTGGCTGCACAATAGGAAAAGGCGACCCAAAGTTCCCTACTCAGAAGCTATGTGGGGTCGGCTGTGATGTTTGTGAGAAATCCATCCTGTCCATCCATTTTTCCAGACTGTTATGACATTAACCAAAATATGAAGTAGATTCAAAACTCAAGTGAGCCATACAACAAGAAAAAGTGGGTAGGAAAATGCCTACAATTCATGTTTATATATCATCTATACCGTTCATAAAGTCACTTTTACTAGGAGGAACTGCAAATACGAAAGTATTAGCCTGATCTAAAACTTCTATACCCCTTGATCATTTCAACCGTTGATGTTCAATCCTCACTATTTCTGTCATGCAGCTTATTTAAATTCTATCAAAGGAATTTTATAAAATGGTACCTTATTAAGGTGGCATTTACATCCTGATACCTTTATAAATTAAATTTTTGTTAAGGTACTTCCTCAATGAAGTTATTGTGGGGTTGTACATCGAGTCGAGTCAAGTCGAGTCGGGCCAAGCTTGGCTTGACTCGTCCGTGCTCTCCTCGAGCTCAAGCTAGGCCTCGAGCTTACTAACAGAGCTTGGATTATTTGCTAAACCTTTCGAGTTGAGCTCGATGCGAGTCAGTGGATTGCGTTGAGGCGAGTCTACTCTCAACCTGACCCAACCTGACACCCAACCAGCACCTGACTCAAGTCAGCAACCTGACCCAATTGACACGTAACTCAACCTAGCCACCCGACCTAACTAACCCAACCCACACTCGACCCAACTCGATAAAGCTATAGAGGTACCTTACTGTTGGTGTTGTGTGTGTGTGTGTGTGTGTGTGTGTGTGTGTGTGTGTGTGTGTGTGTGTGTGTGTGTGTGAGAGAGAGAGAGAGAGAGAGATGGGGGGAGTGGAGCTCGAGCACAAGAGAGGGAGAGAACGAAGCTCAGACGCGCGCGAGTTAGGTAAGGAAGGAAAAATGGTAAGAAAGGGATATACTCTCTCTCTCTCTCTCTCTCTCTCTCTCTCTCTCTCCCTCTATATATATATATATATATATATATATATAGGAAAAGGTACTATGCGCTCGATCTCATAAGTCCGTCCCATAAGGTTAAGTTGTGTGGGCCCCACCATGATGCGTTTCAAAAATCTACCCCATCAGTCAGATGCACCATTCCATCGTGGGCCTAGGTCTCAAAAATCAAGTCAATCCATGACTTGTGTGGGCCACACCACATGCAGAAGTGAAGAGGGGCCGTGCACCATTAAAACATTCAAAATCATTTTTTGGGCCCACCGAGATGTGGTTTGCAAATCCAGCCCATCCATTATGTGTGTCCCACTTGGATGAGGGTTCAAACCAAGTTTCAAACGCATGCAAATTTCAGGTGGGCCCCACCAAGTGCTTTTATATATTTTAACGGTGTCTTCACATGATTTTAGATGGTATGGCCCACTTGAGTTCTGTATACGGCTAATTTTTGGGATATCCCATAATTTAAAGGGGACCCATCAAATGCACGGTGTTGATGGTTGACATGCATCACGGTGGGGCCCACACAGCTCGACCTCACGGGAGCTTATCATGAGGTTGAGCGCATAGTACCTTTTCCTTATATATATATATATATATATATATATATATATATATATATATATATATATATATATATATATATATTTGAGTCAAGCTCGAGCTCAAGCTGAGCCGAGTTCAAGTTAAGTCGAGTCGAGTCAAGATCCATTATGATCAAACTCAGCTCATTTTTAAAACGAGCTGGGTCATATGAAGCTTGGCTTGCCTCGGGTCGACGTTTAAGCTGAGTCAAGCCGAGGTAGATCGAGCCGAGCTAAGCGAGCTTTTGCAGCTAGCTTGACTCGTGTACAACTGTCACGCCCCAAATTCAGAAATCGGATTCACAGGAATCCCGATCACCGAATCCAGTGCCGACAGCCTCCGTAGTATTCCATTCTCGGCTCCTAGCATTCATATGATAGATTTCAATCTCGGGATCCTACGAGGAGGATTTTTTTTTATACAATTAACTCATAATAAGCATAACCACAATATTACCCAATTCATAAAGGTAACATCATCATCACATATCCACTAATATAATCATTTGAGTACAATACTGAAAGGGAAATATATATATCAAAATCAAGCTTCGAAAGACCACTGCACGCTCTAAGCTCAACGCTGCTGCAAGCTAACTTTACCTGCACGCATCTATCGTGCATAAGCTTATAGAAAGCTTAGAGGGTGGTGTAAGTGTGTGCATAAGGTAAGTGTCAAGTATTCAATACAGTGCCTTAATCATACAATACCGGAAACACTGATAATCCATAAATCATACAATGTCGGAATAAGCAGAAATACTGACAAGAGCAAAAATTATCAGAGTAAACCGAAATACAGACAACATCATAAATCATACGATAACAGAGTAAGCAGAAATACGGACATGTCCATGAGTCAATCAATATCAGAATACGCAATATAGGACAGATATGCAAATGATGAGTCATAAATAATCAAATATCGGATGACAAGGATATAATGCAATATACGATTCGGAAGAGCTAACAAATATCATCACTCTCATCTAAGTCACAGGAATACAGAAACATAACAACCCAAAATGCCATATGTCGAGGATATAATGCAATATGCAATATGTGGTGCTAATGGAATGACCATGCTGGAGTATGAAGTCGGGATGATAATACGTAGTATCGTAGGCTACGAGATCCACCATAAGGGACTTCTATCCAAACCAGTCTCATACCTAAATTTGGATAGTCAGACTCAATGTGGTAAACTCTTGATCTTAGGTTAGTCGCGCGCCCCAACCGAAATCATGGCCATTGCGAAAGCACACGTGACAAATAGTTATGTACCACCAGCCCAAGTAAATAGTGAATGAATGAATGAGTATGCAACTCCTGCTCACTAAATCCACATATCAGTACAGTTCATCTCGGGGATCATCACCGGGGTCTATTACACTTTACGCTAGCTTGCCGCCCCTATCCAAGCGCACAACTGGATAAGTGGAAGAGACCTCACTATCCTCCTGCCAATATCAGGCCCGGCTCGTCGATAACAGACCCATTCCTCAAGCTGGTCAAACTCAACCTAGACATTGTCCCCTCACTCAGGCGGGTAAGGTCACACCCCTTTCCAACCGACCACGACACAGTGGGAGACGCGGCCTCCTGGTATTCGGCCTTCGTGCACTTATATATCCACTCGGTCTCGACGTTGGAGTCATCTCCTGGCCACGGAGGTTTAAGGATTTTCACCCAGGGACATCTATGGCGCTCGTATGCTAGAACCAAACATTTTCGGTGTCCCGTCTGGCCATCCACAATATGCCTGTGGAAGCTACGACCCTGATGTCTCTAGGGCGTATAATACACAATGCAAGATGCATGAGTCACACAATCCAGTCATGCATCAATCCTGCGCATGTCGTGCGCTCATGTGAGGTAACCTCTGCCTATCAGGGAGTCTCATATCAACATATTCAATGACATATGCAATGATCAACCACAACTCATAACAAACATGCAGATGATGTGTATGGGCATGTATCATGATGCTATGCTATCACATACTCACAGTTAATATCAACAATCGGCCTCGACAATGTGGACATTTAACCAATATTATCCCATGAAATGGCCCACATAGAGCCTAACATATAGTGGACCCATGGCCTCATACAAGGGCCAAATATACAACACCATGAGTCCCACTTAAGAGCTTAATACACACTACGATGGGTCTCTCACATGGGCCTCATACAAGGGTTACATATACATTATGACAGGCCTCGCTATACAGGCTACAAATACATCACTATGGGCCTTATCAACTGGGCCGTAAATACATCACTATGGGTCGTTCGCATGGGCCTAATATATATTTCATAGGTGGGCCCTGCGCATGGGCCTCATTCACATCAAGTGGGCTGCATCAATGGGCCGCACTAATATATCAAGATGGGCCATAAAAATATCATATTAGCCCTAACCACGGGCTGGATACACATCACAACGGGCCTCATACAAGGTCTAATATACATCATCATAGGTCATAATTTTATCACATCGGGCCTCACTCGTGGGCTGCATATACATCGCCATGGGCCTTAGCACAAGGGCCGTAAATGCATCTCATTGGGCTACTTCCACGGGCCTTAAATACAGGCGGGCTTTGCTCAAAATGAAGATGGGCCTAAACGGCCTATAGACTACAATATGGGCCTATCAGTGGGCCCTAGGGAGAGTGACTGTGCGGACATTTAACCGTCGTCATCCTTACAATATGGGCATCTAACCATCATTGTTCCCAAGGCATTACTTGCTATAAACATCATCATATGCCATGGGGGACCACGCATTGCAATGGACCTAGTTGCCCCCAATTGGGCCTAAAGTACATCAATTTGGGTCGTATCATATGGGCTCTACATTCATCAAATGGATCACCTCAATGAGCCTCACCAATGGGCCTTAGGTCCTTTGCAATGAGACATAACCCATGGGCCTCAGTATGCATTAAAAATGAGCCCCAATCACATGAGCTTTATGTGCATCAAATGGGCCTAATCACATAGGCCTTATATATACCAAGGTGGGCCTCAACAGTGGGCCACAAATACATCAAATGGGCCTACACACATGGGCCCATATATAACAAAGTGGGCCTCGACAACGGGCCACAAATGCATTAAGGTGGGCTTAATCACATGTCAAGATGGGCCTAAATACATCAGCCCATATATACCGAAGTGGGCCTCATGTGAGGCTCGCCAAAATGTTTATTTTCCTATCCAATCTGTTGATAAGGTCATATGAATAGGGGCCCACCAAAATGTCTATTTACACCCAATCTTTTCAAGCCCACAGCGATGTTTATTTGCCACCCAAACAGTCCATAAGGTCATGTGTTCCTGGAGCTCATGGTGAAGTTGGTTCACCATCCAAACTATTCATGAGGTCAAGTGGACCATGGGCCCACTGAAATGTTTATTTGCCATACAATTTGTCCATAAGGTCACATGGACAAGGAGGGCCCACTGTAATATTTATTTGACATCCAATATATTTAAAACAAATCGCGTGGACCTGTGAAAGCTGGGGTCCACTGGAAATGTTTATTTTCCATACAACCTATTCACAAGGTCATGCAGTCAGGGGGCCCACTGTGATATTTGTTTGACACTCAAACTGCTAATAGGGTCACACGTACGTAGAGCCCACTGAAATGTTCATTGCCATCCAAACCTGTTCATAATGTCACGTGGCCAGGGGCTCACGTGATGGACAGCATGGACACAATACATACATCTGAGTGGGGGCCCACGGCCACGCCACCGCTGGGCGCTTGCACGTTCCAGCGACATGGGCCCACTATAATGTTTATTTGTCATTCAACCAATTCATGAGGCCACAGTCGGGGGCCCACCGCAGGGTGGTTCGCCAATCCAACCCACTCATTATGTGAGTCCCATCTAACTGAGGGTCCAGACCAAGTTTCAGCCATGTCCAAATCTCAGGTAGGCCCCACCAAGTGCTTTTATATGTTTCAAGCATGTCTTCACATGATTTTAGATGGTATGGCCCACCTGAGTCCGTATACGGCTAATTTTTGGCAGGGACCCCACTGCCCTAGGGGGCTTCCTAATGGACGGTGTGGATTTTTAAATCGCACCACGTGGGGTCCACTGCTGGGGCCGTGAGCCCCAGCCACCTCGTCCGCCCGCCACTCGCCAGCGCTGGACGCTGGCGTCCCCCCCTTTTTTTTTTCTTTTTTTTTATATGGGCCCACAATGAGATGATCCAAACCATCTATTCTGTGAGTCCCACATGGTGGACCGTCCAGTCAAATTTTAGGGTGCATCCAAATTTTAGGTAGGCCCCACCAAGTGCTTTTATATTCTTAGGCATGTCTCCACATGTTTTTAGATGGTATGGCCCACCTGAGAATCAGATTGATCCCAAATTTTGGCTCAACGCCTAAAATAATCGGATAAAGAGAATGGACGGCTTGGATCAAGAACATACATCAAGGTGGGGCCATGTTGGAGCAGCCCACTATTTCTCTTCCTTAACGTGGACGTCTCTGGACGTCATGGCATAAAGTCATGCCAATAAAAAAATTATTCTTTTTATCCTAGGTGGGACCCACGTTAACTAGATCTATCCCGTCCATTGCATGTGTCCCACAAAAATAGGGGTCCAAAACAAGTTTCAGGTGGGTCCAAGCTTCTGGTGGACCCCAGCAATCATTCTTCCAAGTTTCAATGGAAAATACTATCATTCTTAATACCACGGCCTGCCAGATGATTGGATCGGTCTCATTTTTTCGCTCAACGCCTAAAATGATCCCGAGAATAGAATGGATGACTTGGATCAAATATAAACATTAAGGTGGGGCCATGTTGGAGGGCCCACCATTTCCCTTCCGTTTCCTTTTTTTTTTTAAAAGCTTGTAAGTACACACCCCTGACAGTACACACACTCCACGTTAACCTCTTCACTCCCATGCCTCTAGTCCAACGTCCCTGGACGCTAGACGGCATGGATGAACACATCATCATGGTGGGTCCCACATGTACGTGGCCCACCATACCCATATACATATACATATATATATATATATATATAATATTATATATATGTATATATATCAATAAATATGTATATATACATATATCATATCACCTAAAATGTGGTGGACCACACCATTGATGAATGGAGTGGATATAACATGGCCCACTTCATTCTAGGGAGAGGAGAGAGAGAAAAAAAAAAGAGAGAGGAAAATAGAGATACGGTGAGATAGAGGGGAGGGTCCCCGCCACTATGGGCCCTCCGTAGTTACAACACATACATCGAGTGGGTCCCACAACAAGTGGGCCCTTAAAAATTGAAATGAAGGATGATCACCCACCTCTAAGCCTCCTCCTTGCTCCCTTGGCCTCTAATGCTCCTTTGCTTGACTTTTAACGGTGGTAGATGATGAATCAACGGTTGAGATGAGAGATGAGAGAGTAGGGAAGGTGGGCCACACTTGGCATTTGTGAGAGGGAGAGAGAGCTTGGACGTGTGAAGCTCTTTTGCTTGGAATTTTATTTTTTTTTGAGAATGAATGAAAGAGAAAGAGGAGTGATGGGTGAAAAAGGGTGATGGATGTGGTGTGATGGGTGATGGGTGGAGTGGTGTGTTGTAAGAAGGGATGGGTGGAGAGAGAGGTGAAGTGATGTGAGGGTTGACCTTGGGCTTGCTTGTGTAAGAGAAAGGTATGGGTTGTTGTACTTGGGTATGGAGTGACTTGACTTGTACTTGACATGAGTGATTGATTGATTGATGGGACATCTCGTAGAGATTCCCTCGTAATTCGATACGTGCGGTGTTTTCTTCGAATTGAACGCAGACTGACATCTTTTAGCCTGAGTATTGGGTCGGTGTGCGAGTCGCGGCGTTAGAACCGCGGCGACGGCGCAGTCGCTAAGGTATAGGTTTCAATTTTAGCCATCTTTGGCATACAGGTCTCAGCTTAGGATTGCGCGCAAACATCAAAAAGTGGTCGAGGATTGCCGAATTCGACCGGAAGGATCGCGGGAGTTGACAGAACAGTACAAACTAGGATACGGGTCCTACAACAACCCTAGGTTATTGTCAAGGTGCATTATATGTTAGTTTTCTCCCACTTCTCTTATGATTTTTTCTAAAATAATTAAAATATCCACCAATTAATAAAGTTTCTTAAAAAGAATTAAATAGATATCTAAAAGTAAAATTAGTAACTAATATTATTATAAAAAATCACAAAAAATAAAATAAAAAACAACAAATTTCTTTAGACACGGATTGCATAGTTAGGATGAGGTTTCCGGATTAGGCGCGGTCATGACCATAGGCCCACCTTGATGTATTTATTGTATATGCAGGCCATCCATCCATTTTCCAGCTTCTTCTAGGTCATGAACCCAAAAATTTAGAGGATCCAAATCTCAGGTGGACCATACCATAAGAAAGGATGCTAATTGAATGCCCACCATAATGCTCATCTTGATGTTCATTTGTCATCCACTATTGATAAGAACAGTCCTAGATGAAGGATAAAAACTTAAACTAGCTTGATCCAAAACTTTTATAACCCATAAGAAGTTTTTAATGGTGGCCGTTTAATCACCACTGTTTCCTCTATAATGGTCCACCTTAGAATTGAATCTCCTTCATTTTTGGGCTCATGCCCTAAAATTATCTTAGTAAAATGGATGGACAGTGTGGATTAAATAAGTACATCATGATAAGCCCTATATAGCAGAGATCAGTAGCCACTCGCTAGTGAAGCCAATCGCTAGTGACATGGTACGTAGGCGATCCAAATATCTAGTGAACCATATTGGAGGAACAGTAGTTGTTGAATCTCAGCTGCTACAAAATTTTTGTGGGCTACAAAAGTTTTTTATGAAGCTGATATTTGTTTTTCCCTTCATCCAGGTTGTTGTGTCCTGATCAACAGGTTTGATGGCAAATAAACTCATGGTGGGTATTACATTGAGCCCTAGGAAATTTTTAATGGTGGGAATTCAATCAGCACTGTGGTCCACTTGAGATTTGGATGTGCTCTTTTTTATTTTTTGTTAATGCCTCATAAGGAGCAGAAATATGGATGGATAGCTTGGATATACAATACATGACTTAATCCAATCTGATCGCCTAAAGCCACTGATCTAGTGTTTTTGTCATCCAAGTAGATGGATTACATCCGGCAGCTCAAATATCCATTGTGGTTATTGCGAAGTCTAAATCATTTGCTTGGATCATATGGTTATGGTGCTTAGATGGACAACCTAGATCTAACATCAATGTTAGTTGTCTCAATGGATGATTAGGATCAAATAATGATGGACAAAGGATTTTGTTGTTAAGATTTCTAGGTGAGATGGGCAGTCCAGATTCAATAATTCCACATTCATTCAGGAAGCAGATCGCCTGGTGTGCCCTTATAAACATGGGCCCTAGGAAGGTTTCAATGGTGGGTGTCATTGTATATGGTCCACTTGAGCTTTGAATCTGCTTCAATCAGCTTCCATTCATAACAATGTGTACCACAACTTCTTTACAACAGTATTTTGAAGCAAGTAGATGTCACGGTATAAAGTCTTCACGTCATGGGGGAATAGATACACTATTATGATAGCATCCACTTGGAACATACACATTAGCAATCTCGGTGAGATTGAGCTGTTGATCAGGCAATCCTGACCGTGTAAATGCCTTGCCTTAAAGAATTGGGCTCATCATCTAATAATGAGATGCGCAATCAATTCTATCAATCTTACATTTTCATGTGAATAACTGGTTAGACTGGACTTGTTGCTTGTGAAGCAAGGCATCTATGAGATGGTGACTACTTTGTTGACATTCATGACTTGCAATACAAGGTATCTGGAAAAATGGTAACTACTCTAATGAGTGTCTCCTGTAATTTACAAGACTTGTATAATTTTCCATTCTTTCATGACCATCAGGCCAAAGTAGTAACTTGAAAGTCGATATAAAAGTTGGGCCCATAAAGTGGCTAATGAATGTAAGTACATTTCCATAGTCCTTACTTAAATATATTTTATATTAACATGGCCAACTTTTCGTCACAAAAGGACAAAGTGGTGACTTGATAAGTCAATAGAAAAGTGGACCCCACACCGTGACAAATGGATGTCAAGTGCCTTTCAGTAGTCTCTACATAAATAGAATTCAGACTACGACAACCGACTTAAAAGTAAAGACTTGGAGACTAATAATGTAGGGACATTATAGTGACTTGAAGCTTAATTGTGGAGATGAATATAGTGGGGTTTATTAGGTGGTAGATGGATTAGTGCCTTAATATCTTTTCGTGTTATTGTGACCCTCTTTTTCTTCAAAAGAGAGCAAAGTCACAAGTTGAAGGGATATGATTAATTACTATCCCTAGCATAACCTAGCTAGAGATGGACGGTCCTATTAGGGTCTTTGTGGGGTCCACTATGATGTATATGTTTTATCCACGCCATCCATCTATTTTGACAGATCCTTTTAGGGCATGAACCTAGAAGGAAAGCAAATCCAAGCTCAAGTGGGCCACAACACATGGAGTGGGGATTAAATTCCTACCAATGAGATGCCGTAAAAAGTTGTCTTGTTCAGAGTTCCCAAATTTTAGTATGTGTAAGTTACATTGGCTTACAAGCTGACACTAAAAAAAAATAAAAATAATAATAATAAACAAAACAGAATTAGAAAAAAATTTCTAATGGATTCTTGAAACCTGAGTTTCTTAAATAATTGGAGCGCAATCATTGTTTCATGTGGTGTGGTCCACTTAATATTTGGATCTACTTTTTTTTTTTATCATGCCTAAAGTGAGCTTATTGGGGGCCTTGCACAAAACCTTAGGATCTAGCCCTCCAGAACAAACCAGAATTATGGGATAATAAAAGTAATGAAAACAATCAAAGTACAATCACATACCACACAAGAGATTTTTACGTGGAAAACCCTCCAAGAGGTAAAAACCACAGGACCTCGTCCAGATCAACAATCCACTATGAACTAGAACATTACAACCTTCGTCACTCACGCAGGATTGGATGAACAATAAGAGAATAAAGGAATAACAGAGGGATCTCACCGATCACGAGGACGTAGAAGCACTGAGACGACGACTCCCTTCCACAAGCTTCTTATCTCTCTTTTCTCTCACTCTCTCGCCTCTGATATCCCTAAAACCTTTACGAGACCCTCTTGTACTTTTTCTTCACACAACATATTTCCTAAAAAAACCCTAGGGATCCCTTTTTATAGTTTTAGGAAACTCCCTTCCGCATCCCAGTTGCGAAAAGACTTGCGACACGAAATCCACGTAAAATCACGGAACGAATCTGCATAGCTACAACTGGTCGTACTGAGTCCACGACCAGTCATGAGCCACCTACGATCGGTCGTGGACCACCTACGACCGGTCGAGCACCCTCGAAAACAATAGTCCGCACTCACCGGACTTTGAGTCATGCGACCCATGACGAGTCAAGCAACGACTCACAACCGGTCGAGCAGGGATCTCGACCTGTTAAAGACGGGTCAAAAAATCCATCAAATCTCTCTCTTTTTTACCCAAGAGGGATTCACCTTCTTCAAGTCAGCGTGGTTTCTACAAACCTCAAACTTTCCCTTGAACAAAGCCTTGGTCATCATGTCTGACCCATTATCGTCCGTGTGGACCTTCTCAAGCTGTAACACCTTCTGTTCCAAAGTATCCCTGATCCAATGATACCGAATCTCTATGTGCTTCGACTTGGAATGCTGACTTGGATTCTTACTCAAGTGTATAGCACTCTGACTATCGCAATAGACCACGTGCTCCTCCTGCTTCAAGCTAAGTTCCTGTAGGAACCTCTTCATTCAAAGCATCTCTTTACATGCCTCTGTAACTGCAATGTACTCAGCCTTTGTCGTCAACAATGCTACGACCCTCTGTAGCTTGCTCTGCCAAGAAATCGCTCCCCCTGTATACGTGAACATGAACCCCGATGTAGAATTCCTGGAGTCTATGTCACTTGCCATATCTGCATCTGTGTAGCCCTCTAGCACAGGTTTACCGTCACCATAGCATAGGCTTAACCTGGATGAGCCTCTTAGATACCGCAGTATCCATTTCACCGCTGCCCAATGCTCATTGTCAGGATTGGCAAGATACTAGATGACAATACCAACCGCATATGCTATATCTGGGCGTGTACACACCATAACATACATCAAACTTTCTATAGCTGACGTGTAGGGTATCTTCCGTATCTCTTCCACCTTTGCCTTCGTCTTGGGACACTGCCTGTCGCTCAATCTAAAGTGACCATCCAGTGGAGTACTGACTGGCTTCACTACATTCATATTGAACCACTCTAGGACTTTCTCAATATACCGCTCTTGTGACAGCCAAAGCTTCCTGCTACTTCTGTCACAGGTTATCTCCATTCCCAAGATCTGTTTAGTCGGGCCCAAGTCTTTCATTGCAAACAACTTGCCCAACTCCTGTTTCAGCTTGTCGATCTTCTTGATGTCATTTTCCATGATGAGCATGTCATCAACGTATAAGAGAAGAACTATGAAATCACCATCTGAGAACTTGCGCGTGAACACACAATGGTTCGACTCCGTTCTGTCATACCCATGTTGTAACATGAACGAATCGAACTTCTTGTACCATTACCGTAGAGCTTGTTTCAACTCATACAAGCTCTTCCTCAGCCTACACACCATATGCTCTTTACCCTTGACTTCGAACCCTTCTGGTTGGTGCATGTAGATCTCTTCTTCTAGGTCACCATGGAAAAAAATAGTTTTAACGTCCAACTACTCTATCTCTAGATCCATGCTAGCTGCCAACCCAAGAAACACTCGTATGGATGTCATCTTCACCACTGGTGAGAATATCTCCTCGAAGTCTATGTCTTTTTTCTGACTGAACCCTTTTACCATAAGTCTGGCCTTGAACCTTGTCTGTGAATTCTTCTGCTCAACCTTCTTTCTGAACACCCACTTATTGCTCAAAGCTTTCTTACCCTTAGGCAGTTTCACCATGTCATAGGTGTGGTTCTTATGCAAGGATTTTATCTCCTCTTGCATAGCTTTCAACCACTCCTCCTTATGCTTATCGGCCAGGGCCTCAGAATAGTCTTCTGGCTCCCTGTAACACCCCGGATTTTGGCTAACCTGGGATTTGATGTCCTTAGGCAGTGGGTCAATTAAAACACCTGAAAAATCGTTCAGAACCCAATTCCATAGCCAAAGAAACCACTTAGGATAAATTTCTTTAGAAACTAGCATAAGTTAGCTAGCGCAACGTTGGAGTGGCTGGAAAATAGTCCCTGATCACTTTAAATACGTTTTACAAGACCCAAATCGAGTAGAACCAATGACTCTAGAATACTCTATAACCTCGGACCAAACTCTAAGCAGGTTTGTTCTCTGGACCACTTTGAATCTTTGTATTGGATCTAGACCGCACGTCGAAAGTCCGATACCTCCTATCTTAGACCGTTAGAACCGTCTAGCTGGACTTGACACTCATTCCAAAAATCAAGTCAAACCGATAATCACAGGCTATTTCATTGAGCCCGGACCGAAGAGAGTGAGAATAGGGTTGGAATTGGAATTTGAAATTCAAATCTGGCACACAATTTGACCCATCAGTATTGAGCGTTCTGACCGTCAGAATACAGCCAAATTACACCCTTGGATCAGGAAAAATATCTATTATATATTACGAGACTTATAGGCCTGATCTTGGTGCGATGACCGTTAAACTGAAACTGGGCCGCCACGTGCGATCTGGGAACCCAACAGGTCTGAAAACTGGATGTGTGCTAGATCCAGTATGCATGAGCTTAAGTCCGACCGCATTTGGCCTGGGGACCTTCAGAAATGCCCTTTTGGACCGAAACGGCCCCGATTTGGTTAGGCACCAAGTAAACATTGTTTCCAAGCCTATTTTGGGCATGTTTTAGGTTATAAAAGGGGTTGAAACCCTCACTCCTCTCTCCCATCCGAATTTGAGAGAAGCCCTAGCTTGGAAGAGAGAAAAAGGTGGGAGATTGTGAGAGTGTGGGAGAGTTCTTCCTGCCACTTGTACTACGCGTTGCACGTGCTTAAGCAACACACCTCTACCGCTTTCCCGGCGATTCCACCGCGATCCTAGGTAAGTAAAAACCCTAAATAGTTGTTGATTTGAGTTTCCCTTGTTTTCATAGCGATGTAGCTTATGGATCTTGTGTATTAGGCTCCTTATTCGCCGTAGACGAGGCGTATACGCTCCGTTTCAATTCCCGAGTCTACAAGACATAAGGTGAGGATTTTAGACGCTTTGATTGACGGTTCCCAACGCTTTCAATGTCGTTTAATAGTAGATTCTTGACGGCATCGCCGTTTGACATGTACAAAATGCTCTCCGTTTCCCGTTTCGTAAGCTAACGAAGAATATGAGATTTAGGGCATTTTAGTCATTTGTAGGAAGTACTGTTTACATTCATATTTTTCTGATGTGATTGACATGGTTTGTTGTCGCATTAGGAAGTTAGGAATGCGTGTATAATTAGTTTGGCGAAGAGATTCGCCTAGTTGCGCACTTTGGGTCGACATACTATATGTAGACTTAAGTGTGTAGTGTATGTGTTTGTATAAATGCTTGTATTAGTATGTATTGAATTAAATGATATTATTTGATAGTTTGTGATTGATTTTTCAATTATTATGCTGACCTAAATGATTTTCTACATGTTGACTAAATGCATGATTTCATTACATGCATGGAATTTATGTGCTTGAGGATTTGCTTAAGTTGAATGTTATAACATGTGTTAACATGCTCACATGATTGTATTTCAATTCCAATGCTCTTACATAACTTGTTGATGTGATTCCATAAGTGTTTGGGACTAGACTTAGTCCAGGCAGTCGGTAACCGAGCGAATTCGTGGCTGACTGGTCATAGCCACGAACGACGCGTCGATGAACGTGATTCGTGTTTAGAGTTGGCGGCAGTGGTTAGGCCACGCGAAGTGTTTTACGCACTTCATGTCGTTCGACTTGCGATGCGATCGCACTAGTCGAGCCCGTCAAGTAACCCGACTGGCCGATGTATGTTCACCTTGTATGTGTCATAACTGCTTGAACCTAGGGTACTGAACTTACCATTGTAAACCCTATTAACCGTGGTACCTTGATCCACGAAGACTCATGAGCCGGGCATGGTGGTATGGGACACCGTGGTCGAGCTGTCGGCCTACGCTGGGGCCACAAACCTCCCCGTAGTGACCAGTGAGCACCTTGATTTGTGAGCAGATTATGGTGGTATGAGACACTATATTCTAGCTGTCGGCCTACACTGATCAGGCGACGAGCCCTTTGTAGTGACCGCGAGCGTATTCTGAGTCCACGAGAGGCGACGACCCTTCCGTTGCAGTAGAGTACGGTAGGCCTGTATTGATAAGGTGATGGGGGAGCGGTGCAACGAGTGCGAGCAACAGCCCTGGCAGCCCTTACAGTGACCTACGAAATATACATCGTATGAGATTACTAGGAGTGACGACCCTAGACAGGATCCGTGTTGGGATTGATACAAGGGAAGTACCTTAGTTTCCCAATTCTGCTGTTTGAATGGACTAATAACAACTTGGAAATCATATCACCATAGCATTGCATGTGCCTGGAAGATGTGGAGCACTCTAGGGAGTGTGGCATGCCGCGGTCGTAAGATGTTGCCGCATGAGGGTGATCGTCGGTGAGGGCATACATCACGTCATATCATCTTGCATTAACAACAGTATTAGGATTGTCTGATTTACTGCTTTACTATTATCGCGTGATTGAATTGTGAACATGCTAATCTCTGCTCTCTTATCCCACTGAGTTGATCACTCACTCCCACGTTACGGGATGGTGTTTCCGGACACCCACCAGTACCTTCTGTGATTGCAGATGATGGCGCGGCCTGTGAGGCGGAGCTGGACTTGATGATGAGGAGGAGGATTCCTCCTTTATGCGTGTTCTGATTGACGGGATTGCAGGGAGGTTGATTAGATACTCTGACATTGTCATTTTGTATTTTTAGTGCCCTCATGTATGTTCACTTTGTTTACTTTTGAAGTATACATGTATGTGTATAACCTGGTAATATATTCACACTCTGGAGACATACAACAGTTTATGTATATATATACGTTATACATACTATTACAGTCTTCCGCTTGCAAATTTAACTGTCTCTGGAGTATGATATGCTGTTCTGGCTTAATCTCACTCATGTTTAATACATTATCACAGACAACATTCAATCATACATATCCATGTTGCATAAATAACATTTTGGAACTCAGGAGTTGGGTTTTTGCTCGACCCCCCGATTTTCGGGATGTTACACTCCCCCCATCAGTCAGTATAATGTACTCATGTGGTGAGTACCTCTTGAACGACTGTCTGTCCCTAGATGACCTCCTCACCTGTGGTTCACCAGGTGGATCAAGTGGGGGCTGCTCCCCTGGTCCATCTTCTAAAGGAACTCCCTCATCCTCTACACATTACTCTACTCCCCCGTCATCAGGCACCACGGGAGGAATAACCGGATCTATGTCCTCTAGCTCACCTGAACTAGGCTGGTTCTTCTCTAGTTTACCAATGTCTTCTATACACTGATCTTCAAAGAAAACCACATCTCTGCTCTTGACGAGCTTCCTCTCGGTCAGATCCCACAATCTGTAATCGAACTTTTCATCACCGTACCCTAAGAACACTCACTGCTTGATCTTCATATCGAGCTTGGACCTCTCGTCCTTCGGTATGTGAACGGATGCCCTGCATCCAAACACCCTGAGATGACTGTACGATGGATCTTGTCCAGTCCACACCTTCTCAGGTACTTCTCCATTCAACAGGGCTGATGGAGACCTGTTTATCAGATACACCGTTGTGTGCATTGCTTCTCCCCAGAACGTCTTGGGCAACTTCGCATGGGATAACATGTATCTGATTCTCTCAACAATGGTGCGATTCATTCACTCAGCTACACCATTATGCTAGGGGGTCTTGGGAACCATCTGTTCATGTCGTATACCTAGGGACTTTCAGTACTCATCAAAGTCGCCAATGTATTCACCACCATTGTCAATGCGGATGCACTTCAATGATCTACCTGTCTCTCTCTCGACCATAACAGGAAACAACTTAAACACACCAAAGACCTCGTCCTTAGATTTCGAAGCATAAACCCAAACCCTCCTAGATGCATCATCTATAAAAGTAACAAAGTACAATGACCCACCCAAGGTTTTTATCCTCATAGGACCACAAACATCAAAATAAACTAAATCTAATGCATGCACTTTATTAATATGAGAAACAGTTTTAACAAATGAAACTCTATCCTATTTTCCTGATAAATAATCAAGACGAGTTTTGAGAAGCGTACCTGTCACATATGGAAGGAGTCGCTTCCTCGCTAGTTGTTGAAGCCCTTTTTCACTCATGTGGCCTAGACGCCTATGCCACATGTCTATAGCTGAATCTTTCTCTACGTTCAACCCACCCTTGCATACACTGACACTTGCCTTGTATAGGGTGTAACACTTCTTTCATCTGGCTGCGATCAACGAACCTCCTTGATGAGCTTCCAGCGCCCACCAACAAATCGGCTTTCATAGCCATCATCATCCAGTCTTCTCGTCGACATCAAGTTGAGGCGAATGTCTGGGATATGCCTCACATCTCTGAGAACCAATGTACAGCCCACATCGGTCTTCACATAAATATCACCAACCCCTACAATTTTTGATACGCCAGAATTTTCCATCTTCACGGTCCCATAGTCGCCTGACTTGTAACTTGTGAAGAAGTCCCTGCGTGGAGTCGTGTGAAAAGAAGCCCCTGAGTGTATCACCCAGTTGGTGTCCTGACTCATAGCCGTGAGACATACATCATGATCTGTAGAAAGAATAACTACAACGTCGCCATCTGAAGCGACCGCTGTGGAATCTGATTCATCTTCCTTCTCTTTTCTTTTTCCTTTCTTGTCGTTTTTAGCTTTACGACATTCATGCTTATAGTAGCCCTTCTTGTCATAATTCCAGTATTTAACATCTTTTCTGTTACTCGACTTGCCTTTTAATTTATCTCTGGCCTTCCCGCCCTTCATGTTCTTTCTTCTCCCCCGTTCCTATGTCACAAGTGCCTCTTACTGAGTAGACCCCTGAGACTTCCTCCTTATCTCTTCATTGAAGAGACGGCTAGTAACCTGTTCCATGGATATCTTTCTGTCTGGCGCGGAATTACTTAGAGACACTACCAATGTCTCTCAGCTGTCAGGCAACGAACTAAGCAAAAGTAAAGCCTGCAGTTCATCATTCAGGACCATCTTCATAGAGGAGAGTTGGTTCACTATATTGCTGACATCATTCATGTGCTCGGCCACAGAACCACCATCCTTGAACTTGAGATTCACAAGTCCTTATCAGAAAAATCTTATTACCGGTTGTCTTCCTCTCATACAGCCCTTCTAATTTCAGTCATAAGCTAGCGGCTGAGGTTTCCGTAGACACATGGAGGAACACAGTATCATCCAGCCATTGTCTAATAAACCCCACCGCCTTCCGGTCCAACTTCTTCCAATCTTCATCAGACATATCCTTGGATTTTGCTAATATGCCTAAAATTAGAGAGTATAGGTCCTTGCAATAAAGCAAGTCCTCCATCTTAGCCTTCCATATGGTCCAGTTAGAACCATTGAGGCTGATCATCCTTGATGAGCCACCTTCCATAATTTCAAACCGATCCTACCCGTTCAATGAACTTAACGCTCTAATACCACTTTGTTGGGGGCCTTGTACAAAACCTTAAGATCTAGCCCTCCGGAACAAACCAGAATTATGAGATAATAAAAGTAATGAAAATAATCAAAGCACAATCACACACCATAAAAGAGATTTTTACGTGAAAAACCCTCCAAGAGGTAAAAATCATGGGACCTCGCCCAGATCAACAATCCACTATGAAGTAGAATGTTACAACCTTCGTCACTCACGCAGGAGTGGATGAACAATAAGAAAATAAAGGAAAAATAAAGGGATCTCACCGATCACGAGGACGTAGAAGCTCTGAGACGACGGCTCCCTTCCACAAGCTTCCTCTCTCTCTTTTCTCTCACTCTCTCACTTCTAATATCCCTAAACCTTTAGAAAATCCTCTCGTGCTTTTTCTTCACACAACATATATCCTAGAAAAATCCTAGGGATCCCTTTTTATAGTTTTAGGAAACTCCCTTTCGCATCCCAGTTGCGAAAGAACTTGCGCCATGAAATTCGCACAAAATTGCGGAACGAATTTGCGTAGCTACGATCAGTCGTACCGAGTCCACGACCGGTCGTGAGCCACCTACGACCGGTCGTGGACCACCTACAACTGGTCGAGCACCCCCGAAGAAAACAGTCCGTACTCACTAGACTTTGAGTCTTGCAACCCACGACTGGTCGAGCAACGACCCCCGACCGGTCGAGCAGGGATCTCAACTGGTCGAAGATGGGTCAAAAAACCCATCAGAGCTATCATAAGATTTGGATCTACTTTATTTTTATTTTTTTATCATGCCCCAAAGTGAGCTATCATAATGGATGGATGACCTAGATGTAAGGGACATACACCACGGTAGACCCCATAGTCGGGAATCCTCCGATCTCGATGGACACGAGAATCTATCAAAGTTGCTCCCAACAGGGAACACCGGATGGACAAATTAAAGGAGTTGTGAAACCCTTGACCATTTTATTATTGTTATGGACCTACGAATTTATGTATATTATATATGATATAGTCTTGATAATCAACAAGTAGCACAGCCACACTAGCGTGAAAAGTTGTTTGATGATGATTACGAAAAGATTGTTGGTGATGTCTTAAATTTGAAAACAACAAGTCTGTCAATGCCATCAACAGGCCGCTCGATGCCATCGAACAGACTTTGATGCCATTGAAAATTTTTGAAAAATCTATGTTTTCTTGCTATAATATTTTGGTGTTTTCTTGATGCCACCAAAGGAGTAAAATGCCATCAACAATCTGATGATGCCATTGAAGTTCCATCGAAGGTGCCATCGAGCGCGCGCATAGAATTGCGTTAGTGCGGGATTTATTTCCGATTTCGATTGTGATTCTCATATATATATATATATGTGTGTGTGTGTGTGTGTGTGTGTGTGTGTGTGTGTGTATGTGGGTGGGTGGGTGGGTGGGTGTAATCAGGATTTGAGGACAAGATAAAAGTGTTCTAGGTTTTCTAAATTCATTCTTAAGGGTTTCAAGGGCATAGCTTGGGCTTAAGGAAGGAGATTTAAGGCTTTTTCAGATCAGTAACTGCCAATCTCTTGTAATTTTCTACTTTTATGGTGCATTATTGTCACTTTGTGTTGTAATTTTTTTCCCCGCAAGAGTTTTTCTACATTAAATTCGTATTTGTGATTGGACTCATTTGTGCGATTGAAATACTTTGTTTGATTCATCTCCATGTGTTCATGTGGTCTCCCTACAAATATAACATCCATTTATCAAATTAGGGACCTACTTCATTAATCCAATGTGTACTCTTAAAAAACTTGCAGGACAGGTGTCACATACATGCATAGTTGAAATCATACATGCTCTTCTACAAGGGAGAAGAAAAAAAGTACGGGGAAGAATCTGCATTCGTGGTTTGCTAGAGTACATTACCATGTGTAGCAATAAGATATGTTGGGGTGCTAGTGCTCGGATCATGGTCTTTTCAATGGTCTAAACCATTCATATGATGGGCCTCATGGTCTATGGGATGCTTCAAAAATAAATACAATCAAAATATAAGTGGACCACATTGCTTGAATTTGGAAGGTTGAGCATGCTTTCACACTGCTTCATATGGTGTTGCCCACGTGAGTTTTTTATCGGTATGAATTTTAGTGTGTCCCATCTTCATGATGGGCCTCATTAGATTCACAGTTTGGATATACACAACTATTACCATGGACACAAAAATATACCCCTGGCCATTTTTTTACTTCTAATATACACTCGTTCACTTCTTTCATTCTTTCATACATTGTAAAGCATTCACATTTTCATCCAAGGTGAGGCCCATTGATCCGACCATTGAAAGATCAAGCCAGGTCGGAAAGACTAAAACCTATGTATATATATCCAATAGCAATAGGGCGGACAATATATTCTAACAACATTAGTGAGGAAAGGTGGGGTGTGATATTTTAATGGATGGTGGTGTTTCCATGGTCACCATCTGCCAGACTTTTGCCGCTGATAGGCATGACTAAATTGATGGAATGGTTGGACGTGCATAACATGCTTGTTGACTCCTTTGCCTCTCTTCTCTTTTCATGTGGTATGCCTGTCAGAGGAAGGACTTTGAAGTCTTATGCAGCATGCTCAGGCCTAGCCCAATAGCAACTATAGGATTAAATCTAGAGTTGAGATAAACCGTCCAAATCAATTACTAAAATCATTCAAACTTTGACTTATGGATTTTCTGATGACCCATTAAAACTTTTCCTTTTAGTGTTTCGAATTCATATTCATATACATTCATTTGTATTTGTTCACAATATATACTACCTTCAACAAAATTTTCTTAGATTGGATTAAATCAAGCACTGATCAAAATTGGTGGATCCTGTAGATGTGAAACAGACATGGCAGTGGACCTTACAAAGCTTTTGGTTGTAGAACCACTTGGGATGTAGTGCATGTCACCATCCATCTTGATAAATGAAGGTCTTTCATGGCCACAATCTGCACACCTTTCTACACTGGCGTGAGTAAATTGATAGGATGGTTGGCGTGGATGACTGGCTGTTTGATTCGATTGACTCTCTTTGCATGTTAGGCGCAGGGAAGAAGGCGAGGTCGAGCACCGTCTTCCTCAGGAGAGTAACTATTCCGAATCCACGGAACTTCTTTGGACTCACAAAGATTTCTCGAATATTCCATGAGAAAAGAAATAAGAAAATATAAATAAATTTTATAAAATTCAAAATTTGATTGATGCATGAAATAAAGAGTTTACACCCCTATAAATAGGGATACCAAGCTATGGAAGAAGTTTCGGAATCAAACTACAACTAAAACTCCTAGAATTCGGGACTTACTATAAATAGTAAACTTACTATTTATAGATGGTCGTAATGTCTATTAGTGAGCAAAGTTTTCAGCCAAAAATAGTGTCCTATTTGGCCAAACAATGCTCTTTTCGAAATTATTCTAAGCACTTTTCATGTTCGGCGCAACTCCTAAAGCCCAATGGATGAAGAGTTATAATAAAACTAAAACTTACTATTTATAGTAAAAACGGAATTAAAATAGGGAAATGACCGTCGATCTGATAGTATTTTACAAATCCGGCTTGCGCAACCTGGCATAGCAGGGTTGGGTGGCTAAAGTAGCCCGTCCTACCCTAAAATCATATATTTTACGTCCAATAACTCATTCCTCTTTGTAAGATACGTCTGTTTTAAGTACTGACGGTCTGGATCATCTCCGTCTCCGATCAGGGCTCTTCTGACCCATCCTAGCCACAAAATTATCCGCGACTTACTCTACATCAGTTCCCTCCACTTCAAAAGAACTCGGTTCAATCCGCGATGTTGAAAGTACGCGAGATCTTCATGTTATCTAGAAGATCAACAATGTAGGCGTTGTCATTAATCTTTCGAAGGATCAGTACCAGTTCAATTTTCTTGTTCTTCAACTTGTTGTACGTCCTGGTTGGAAATCTCTCCTTATATAGATGGACCATAACTTGGTCGCCTACCTCGAACACCTTTTGTCACCGATGCTTATCGGCTTGTTCCTTATACTTGTCATTCGAGCATGTAACTTGTCTTGTACCTTAGCATGAATGCCCATGATCCTGTTTGCTATATGTTCTGCTACGATGCTTATACCTGGGAGCTTGGGCAAAGGGACTAAGTCAAATGTGTGGCAAGGTACACGATCATAAATAACCTGGAACGGGGACCTCTCTGTCGATCGATTCACCATGTTATTGAATGTAAATTCCGCTTAAGACAGGCCTAAATCTCACTACTTCGGCTTTTCTCCTAAAATACATTGAAGGAGGTTCTCCAACGTGCGATTCATAACTTTAGTTTGCCCATCGGTCTGTGGGTGGTAGGCACTGCTGAACTGGTAAATAAACGGTGTCACTTACTTGACCTGGTGAGATTGTTGGGTTAGGAATTCCAAGAGCAGTTGGAAATTAAAGCATGTTGGCCTCACATCTAATGGCGACTGTCAAAGTCATGCATGTATATATGCCGTGTGGCATGTTGAAGTGTTCCATTTTAAGAAAAATGGAACGATAGAGATGGGAAATGGGACACTTGATGCTGCCTTCCTTGAATGATCACGACCAATGATACCCGTTCATGTAGTCAATTGATTATCAATGTTTAGAAATAGAGTAAAGTTCATCCCATCCATCTAAAAGGCCTAAGCCAAACTTCTACATTACATCATGGATACAAGGTGAGTGGCCCCACTCTATTGTTCACGGTGCATGCCTCCACATGATCATAACGTGGAATTTATGAACTGTAGATCAATGTGCCTCACTGCATAGATGCCTTGGCTTGGGAAAAAAAAAAGATAGTGTCAGTCAACTTATCATGTGGGACATGGTGCATGAATCAATGTATGACAGAAGATCATCTTTCTCATGCGTTTGTTCAGTACACTTTATTTCAGCACTTAAGACACGCACAGAAAAAGTTACACGAGTGAGATTGAAGCCACTCACTATGCAATCCTCATAGTGAAGATGCCTTGACTCAAATAGCTAGGCCCACCTATGCATACGGAATATGGTGACTATAATTTACTTTATCAATCATTCACGTCTTGATACGTGTCTGGCCCTGATTTGTGAGACTGGGGCAAAGATAAAGTAGTGACCACCTAATGAGTGGCTGTCATCTTTGTTAGGCTGATCAATTACCAGACAATCATGATAGTGTAGATGTCTTGCCTAAAAGGATCTGGTCCATCTAAATATCAAAATGTGGGATGCAAATTACCTAGGACAACCTGTCACAGGAAGTTTCTATGCTTAGAAGCTAAGTGGGCCAATGTGAAATTTGTGAGAAATCCACCTTATCCATCTATGTTGCCTAAAAGGATTAGGATCGGCTGAATATCTAAATCCAGTAAGTGGATTGCTTGTACAGACTGTGATTGGAAGTTCCTGTACTTGGAAGCTAAGTGGGGCCAAACTGTGGTGTTTGTGAGAAATCCACTCTGTCCATCTATTTTTTCAGGTTTTGTTAGGATATGAGCCCAAAAATGAAGCAGATCCAAAACTTTAAGTCGCAGCACAACAGGAAAAAGTAGCCCAAAGTTCCTTACCTGTGATGTTTGTGAGAAATCCACCCTGTCCATCCATTTTTGCAGACTCTGTTATGAGATTAACCAAAATATGAAGTAGATCAGAAACTCAAGTGGCCCATACAACGAGAAGAAGCGAGTAGGAAAATGCCTAGAGTTGAAATCTCCCCGGTTCTATCATGTTTATATATCATCTATACTGTTCATAAAGTCACTTTTACCCAGAGGAATTGAAAATACAAAAGTATTAACCTGATCTAAAACTTCTATTCCCCACGATCAATTCAACCACTGATGTTCGATCCTCACTGTTTCTGTCATGCGGCATATTTAAATTATATCAAAGGAATTTTACAAAATGGTACCTTATTAAGGTGGCATTTACATCCTGATACCTTTATAAATTAAATTTTTGTAAAGGTACTTCCTCAATGAAGTTATTGTGGGGCCGTACATCGAGCCGAGTTGAGTCGAGTCGAGGTAGGCCAAGCTTGGCTTGACTCATTTGTGCTCTCTTCGAGCTCGATCTCGGCCTCGAGCTTACCAATGGAGCTTGGATTATTTGTTAAATCTTTTGAGTCGAGCTCGATGTGAGCTAGTGGATTGAGTTGAGGCGAGCTTACATTGAGTCGAGTCGGGTTTGCTTCCAACCCGACCCAACCCATCACTCGACTCAATCCAACAACCTGATCCAATCTACACCTGACTCAACCTAGCCACCCGACTTAACTAACCCAACCCACACTCGACCTAACTCCTAAATCAAATATTCAATTAATAATATATATACAATATTAGATAAAGCTGTAGAGGTACCTTATTGTTGGTGCTAAGAGAGAGCTCGAGCGAGTGGCTGAGTGCAGGCGGGATGGCTAAGACGAGATCAGGAGAGTAGAGAGAGAGAGAGAGATGGGGGGACCGTGGAGCTCGAGCACAAGTGAGGGAGAGAGCAAAGCTCAGGCGCGCACGAGTTAGGTAAGGAATGAAAAATGGTAAGAAAGTGACAAATGAATAGAGTAGGATTTAAGTTTTAATTTTTTATTTTTAAATATAATATATTATATATATAATATATATTCGAGCCGAGCTTGAGTTCAAGCTTCGAGCTGAGTCGAGTCGAGTCAAGATCCACTATGATTGAACTCGATCGGCTCAATTTTTAAAACGAACTAGGTCATATGAATCTTGGCTCACCTCGAGTCATTGTTTGAGTTGAGTCAAGCCAAGCCAAGTGAGCTTTTCGAGCTAGCTTGGCTCATGTACAGCCCTAAGTTATTGTCAAGGTACCTTCCGTTAGTTTTCTCCCACTTCCCTTACAATTTTTTCTAAAATAATTAAAATATCCACCAATTAAATAAAGTTGCTTAAAAAGAATTAAATTGACATCTAAAAGTAAAATTAGTAATTAATATTATTATAAAAAATCACAAAAAATGAAAAAAAAAAAAAAACAACAAATTTCTTTGGACACGGATTGCATAGTTAGGATGAGGTTTTCGGATTGGGTGCGGCCATGGCCGTGGGCCCACCTTGATGTATGTATTGTATATCCAGGCCATCCAACCATTTTCCAGCTTCTTCTAGGTCATTAACCCAAAAATTAAAAGGATCCAAATCTCGGGTGGACCATACCATAAGAAAGGATAAGAAAGGATGCTAATTGAATACCCACCATAACATCACGATGTTCATTTGTCATCCACTGTTGATAAGAACACAGTCCTGAATGAAGGACAAAAACTGAAAGCAGCTTGATCCAAAACTTTTATAACCCATAAGAAGTTTTTAATGGTGGCCCTTTAATCACCACTGTTTCCTCTAGAATGGTCCACCTGAGAACTGAATCTCCTTCATTTCTGGGCTCATGCCCTAAAATTATCTTACTAAAATGGATGGACAATGTGGATTAAATAAGTACATCATGAGGCCCTATATAGCAGTCAATCACCATTGTTTCCTATGGTATTGTCCACATAAGCGTATAAAAAATATACATTACGGTGGGTTTATAGAACATCAACCACTAACAAGTACCAAGAATGCAATCCAAATCTACGTTGATGTTTATATGCCATCCAAACCGTTTATAAGGTCATTACCACTGTGATGAAGTGAAAACACCCAAAAGTTTGCCTGAGATGAAACTTTCTGGCCATACTAATGTTTCAAACCATGGTCACTGTATTCCTAGTGTTTCCTCCCGTGCTGCCCACTTGATTTTTGGATCCACCTCATTTTTAGTCTTATGCCCTATAATAATCTCTCAAAATGGATGCACGGTGTGGATTTCTCTTAGACTTCACAGTGGGCCCCACTTAGCATCACAGCGCAGGAACTTCCTGGGAAAGGCAATGGCTGGAAATCCCCGTCCCGCTGACGCTCGCCGAGCTCGTCAAATGAGATGGGCATCACAATGTTGTATTTATTATATCCACACTGTTCAACTATTTGACAAGATCATTTTAGTTAATGATTCCAAAAATAATTCATATCCAAAGTTCAAGTGGACCACACTACAAATAGAAATGGGATAATGATTCTCACCATTAAAACATTTATAGGCCCACCCTAACGTTTTAGCCAACATTTTGGGGCATCAGCTTAAAAACATGACTCAAAAATGAGGCAAATCCAACACTCAGGTGGCTCACACCAAAGGAAATAGTGTCCCTAAGAAGTTTTTAACGGTAGGTGTTAAATTCCTTTTCCATGTGGTGTGGTCCACTTGAGATTTGGATCTTCCTCAATTGCTTTCCGAGAAATTTACGACTGTACGACCCATTTATGACCTATTTACGAGACGAAGCCCACCTCATTTTACCTTGCAAATAAGCCCTAGCTGTACGGACGCTTCCCAAAGGTCGAAAATGGCCCTCCATTTTCCTTCAAGCGGATCGGCTGGTTTTCGAAGACGAGCGCTGACGCTCCTCAAACTCCGAGTTTTACGAACGGTTCAAAAGATATCAAAGCTACATGGGCCCTGCAGTTATGTATTTACTATATCCACAACGTTCATCCATATTTTGAGATCATTTTGGAGCAGTATCGAAAAAAAAAAATGATGCCCAAAGATCAACTGGACCACACCACAAAGAGCAGCAGGAAAATTAATTTTCAAGGTTAAAAATTTTGTAGGGCCCACCACAATATTTATTTTCCATCTAATCTATTCATAAGGTCACAAAGACCTGGATGAAGAGGAAAAACAAATTCCATAATGATCCAAAACTTATACGTCCCCTAAAAGGGTTTCAATAGTAGACGTTCAGTCCTCCACTGCCTTTTACGATGTGGTCCACTTGATAGCTAAATCTGCCTTATTTTTCGTCTTAAGACTTAATATGAGTTCACCAAATAGATAGACGGTTTGGATATAACACATACCTCATAAAAGGACCCACAAAGGCGGTGGGGATTACAATATGAAAAAAAAGAAGCCTGGACCCTATGGCTACGGATTATAACCATAGCCATAACCAAAGCCAGTGCTTTTTTGATACGTCCTTTGATATGTATCGAAGGCCTTTCAATATGTACTTCGATGTATCGAATGTCTTTCGATATGATCGAAAAAGGTTCAGAACTGTCCAACAAGTTTGCATAAAAAATCCAGCAATTTTCGATACATATTGAAGTGCATTCAATATGTATCGAAGTTATAGCTATGGGTTATAGCCGTAGCTATAATGGTAGTTCGAAAAAGTCTATGCAAAATTTTTTCTTTTTTCTTATTTTTATTTTTATTTTTATTTTTTATATGGAGAACTTTATTCTACCTACAATTTTCTCTAGTACATATATATATATATATATATATATATATATATATATATATATATATATATATATATATATATATATATATATATATATATAAAATTTTCCTTCTTTTTTTCATTTCTTTCTTTATTCATTTAATAAGAATATCTTTTAAATCAAAATTAGTTATTTAACATACCATATGTGATTTTGGGTTAGGAGAAGCTACTTTAGCCAACTAACCTTGTTATTTTCCAAGATTTCATCAGGTCGATGGTTAAAAATCTATTTCATTCACTTTTTGATCATTTCGGCGCATTTCACGGTCATGCCCCTTCACTTCACGGTCATTTTTCACGCATTTCACGGTCCAATCGCTGCACTTCACGGTCATTTCCATGCATATCACGGTCATTCCCGCCTATTCCGTGTTAATTCACGGTCATTTCGGCGCATTTCACGGTCATGCCACTTCACTTCACGGTCATTTCTGTGCACTTCACGGTCCATTCGCCTCACTTCACAGTCATTTCCATGCATATCACGGTCATTTCCGCTTATTCCGCGTTGATTCATGGTCATTTCGGCGCATTTCACGATCACATCCCTTCACTTCACGATCATTTCCATGCATTTCAGGGTCCAATTGTTACACTTCACCATGAAATGCGTCGAAATGACCGTGAATCAACACGGAATAGGCGGGAATGACCGTGATATGCATGGAAATGACCGTGAAGAGTAGTGATTAGATCGTGAAATGCATGGAAATGACCGTGAAGTGAAGGGGCATGACCGTGAAATGCGTTGAAATAACCGTGAATCAATACGGAATAGGTGGGAATGACCATGATATGTATTGAAATCATGGTCATTCCGACCTATTCCGTGTTGATTCATGGTCATTTCGATGCATTTCACGGTCATGCCCCTTCACTTCACGGTCATTTCCATGCATTTCATGGTCCAATCGCCTCACTTCACGGTCATTTCCATGCATATCACGATCATTCCCACCTATTTCGTGTTGATTCACAGTTATTTCGATGCATTTCACGGTCATGCTCCTTCACTTCACGGTCATTTCCATGCATGTCACGGTCCAATCGCTACACTTCACTGTGAAATGCGTCGAAATGACCGTGAATCAACACGGAATCGGCAGAAATGACTATGATATGCATGGAAATGACCATGAAGAGTAGCGATTGGACCGTGAAATGCGCGGAAATGACCGTGAAGTGAAGGGGCATGACCGTGAAATGTGTCAAAATGATCATGAATCAACACGGAATAGGCGGGAATGACCGTGATATGCATGAAAATCATGGTCATTCCTGCCTATTCCGTGTTGATTAACGATCATTTCGGTGCATTTCATAGTCATGCCCCTTCACTTCACGGTCATTTCCACGCATTTCACGGCCCAATCGCCTCACTTCACAGTCATTTCCATGTATATCACGGTCATTCCCACCTATTCTGTGTTGATTCACGGTCATTAATTCGGCGCATTTCACGGTCATGGCCCTTCACTTCACGGTCATTTCCGAATATTTCACAATCCAATTGCTACATTTCACCGTGAAATGCGTCGAAATGACTGTGACTCAACACGAAATAGGTAGGAATGACCGTGAAATGCATGGAAATGACTGTAAAGGGAAGGGAATTGACCGTGAAATGCATGGAAATGACCGCGAATCAAAACGAAATCGCCGAGATTGACCGTGAAATACATGAAAATGACCGTGAAGTGAAGTGAATTGACCATGACATGAAGTGAAGGGAATTGACCATGAAATGCATGAAAATGACTGTGAATCAAAATGGAATCGCCAAGATTGACCGTGAAATGCATGAAAATGATCGTGAATTAAATGAAATGAATGAAATTGACCGCAAAGTGAATGGAATGAATTTTCGACCAACGACCTGATGGAATATTGGAAAAAAACTATGTTAGTTGGCTAAAGTAGCTTCTCCTACCCCAAAATCATACAGGGTACATTAAGTAACTAATTTTGGTTTAGAAGATATTCTTGCTAAATGAATAAAGAAAGAAATGAAAAAAAAATAAAAAAAATAAAAAGAGAAAAAAAATTTATATGCTTATATATACATATTTATATAAATATGTATTAGAGAAAATTGTAGGTAGAATAAAGTTCTCCATGTAAAAAATTTAAAAAAAAAAAAAAAAAAAAAAATTACATAGACTTCTACGGACTGCAATTATGGCTACAGCTATAATCCGTAGCTATATCTTCGATAATATCAAATACACTTCGATATGTATTGAAAATTGTAGAATTTTTTATGCAAAGTCGTTGGACAGTTCCGGGCCTTTTTCGATTAATCGAAAGACCTACGATATATCGAAGTACATAGTAAAGGACCTTCAATACATAGCAAAGGACATATTAAAAAAGAATAGATTGCGGTTATAATCCGTAGCTATAAATTTCAGGCTTTTTTTCCTATTGTAATCCTCACCGTCTTTGTGGGAGGTATGTGTTATATCCAAACCGTCCATCTATTTGGCGAACACGTACTAAGTCTTGAGAAGAAAAATAAGACAGATTTAGTTATCAAGTGGACCACACTGTAAAAGGCAGTAGAGGATTGAACGTCTACCATTGAAACCCTTTTAGGGGCTACAGAAGTTTTGAATCATTATGAAATTTATTTTTCCTTTTCATCCAGGTATTTATGACCTTATGAATAGATTGGATGGAAAATAAATGTTATGGTGGGCCGTGCAAAAGTTTCAAAGGTGAATATCAATTTTTAGCTGCTCTTTGTGGTGTGGTCCAATTAATCTCTGGATACGATTCCTTTTTTTTTTTTTGTATAATGCTTCCAAACGATCTCGAAATATGGATGAACGTTATAATATAATAAATACGTAACTGCGGGGCCATGTAATGTTGATTTCTTTTGAACCGTTCGTATAATTCAGAGTTCGAGGAGCGTCAACGCTGTCTTCCCGCTTGAAGGAAAAAAGCAAGGGTATTTTCGACCTTTGACAAGTCGTCCGTACAGCCGGGGCTTCATCTCGTAAATGGGTCGTACACTTGTAAATTACTCATTGTTTTCTAATGAACTAAATTCAGCTGACATAATGAATGGACGGCGTGGATAAGCCACATACTTCACGGTGGGCCCCACATATATTACCCATTTACAGGGAATTTGGAAATTCAAACGGG
This sequence comes from Magnolia kwangsiensis, assembly GCA_037074715.1. Classification (NCBI taxonomy): domain Eukaryota; kingdom Viridiplantae; phylum Streptophyta; class Magnoliopsida; order Magnoliales; family Magnoliaceae; genus Magnolia; species Magnolia kwangsiensis. Next base: position 81,710,258 of record CM073582.1, read on the forward strand.
CACCACGAGCGGCTCTCGTATTTCACACGTATGAGTCTTGACAGTAGTAACCTCTTCACTTTTTGTCTATAAATAAAGCTGACGCTTTCTATTCCTACACATCCCAAACTCCCAACACCCATCTATTATTGACCAATGGCTCTCCTCTTTTCTTCTAAAAACCCTTCATTTCTCATTCTCTTCTTTTTATCATCTCCTCTTTCTCACTACCCAACAATGCAACCATCATCACTTCTCTGCTTTACTCCATCTCAAGCATGGTTTTAACTTCACTGCTTCCACCCTTACCCTCTCTACTCTCCCCTCTTGGAATTCAAACAATACCGATTGCTGCTCTTGGGAAGGCACCACGTGTGATGAAGCCACTGGTCACGTGATCAGTCTCAATCTCAGTGAGCTCTATATTTCTGGTTGGATTGATTTTGAAAGCCTCTTTCGTCTTCGGAGTCTGCAGAGGCTCAACCTCGCTTACAATAAATTCGATGGCTCTGCAATCCCATCTGGGTTTGACCAGCTCACCAGTTTGACCCATCTCAACCTCTCTCACTAATCCTTTTATGGCCAAATCCCACTGGAAATCTCCCGCTTGACCAATTTGGTTTCTCTCGATCTTTCTTTCAATGAATATTGGAATGGTTCATCCTTTGAAGACCTGAAACTCGAAAACCCAAGCATTGTAGCAGTCGTCCAAAACCTGTCCAATCTGAGTGAACTCTATCTGGACTGGGTACACATCTTACTGCAGGGCCAGACCTTAGATTTGCCACTTCCTACTCTCCGCAAGTTGAGCTTACGAGATTGTCTTCCTTCAGGCTCCAACTATTCTTCCCTTTCACACCTCCATTTCTTATCTGAACTCGACCTCAGCTATTACAATCTCTCCTCTGCAGTGCCCAGCTTCCCAGGGAGTCTCCGCAAGTTGATCTTACAAGAATGTGGTCTTTCAAGCTCCATCTATTCTTCCCTTTCACAGCTCCATTTCTTATACGAACTCGATCTCATTCGAAACAATCTCTCCTCTACAGTGCCCAATTTCATAGGGAACTTATCCTCCTGGACATCCTTGCTCCTTGCAGATTGTGGATTGCATGGAAAATTCCCTCAGAGTGTTTTCCAGCTGCCAAATCTACAAATCATCGACATATCAGACAATCCACTTGTAGCTATCAATTTGCCAGAGTTCCCTCAAAACAATACTCTACAGCGATTGGTCCTTTCATACACTGGATTTTCAGGAAAGTTACCAGCTGATTCTCTTAGTAATCTCAAATTCTTGACTCATTTATACCTCAGCAATTGCAACTTGTCAGGATCATTACCATCCTCACTTTCGAACCTTACCAAACTTCAATACTTGGATTTTTCACACAATAGATTGAGTGGCCCAATTCCTTCTTCCTATGGAAATGAGCTTCATAATCTCAAAGAGATCATCTTATGTAATAATTTGCTTAGTGGGACCATTCCATCATCATTGCTTTCACTCCCATCATTATATAAGCTGGACCTCACAGGTAACCAACTTAGCGGTCAACTTGGTGAGTTTCACCATGCATCTTCTTCACAGCTGCAGATCCTCTATTTGGATAGCAATAAATTGCAGGGGATGATACCCAGATTTATCTTTCAACTTACCAAGCTTCAACTACTTTTCCTTTCTTCCAATAATTTCAGTGGTGTTGTGGAGCTAGGCTTATTTCAAAACCTCAAAAAACTTCACATTCTGGATCTTTCAGATAACAACTTGTCAGTCCAAGATGGCAGTGATAATTCCACATTTGTTTCCATCCCCCAGTTTCTTGTTTTGTTGTTACGTTCTTGCAACATCAGCACATTTCCAAATTTCTTGAGAAATCAAGAGCAGTTGTGGCGATTGGACCTTTCCAACAATAAAATTAGTGGTGAAATACCCAAATGGATATGGGAGGTTGGCAATGGGTCTTTAAACTCTTTAAATCTTTCTCAAAATGTTCTACGGGGAATAGAACCATCTCCCCATCTTTTGTTGAGTGCCTTGCAATTCCTTGACCTTAGCTCCAACAAGCTAGAAGGCTCACTTCCTATCCCACCACCCTCCATCCTTTTCTATTCAGTTTCAAACAATAGCCTTGGTGGTGAAATCCCTCGGTCATTTTGCAATGCAACATCCCTAGCAGTCCTTGATTTGTCTTACAATCACTTCTTCGGTCAAATTCCACCATGTTTGGGTGAGATTGGTGATGCCCTGTCTGTGTTGAATCTTCAAGGAAATGCTTTCAATGGCACCTTACTTCAGACATTTAAAGAGGGATGTAACATACAAACTCTTGATCTCAGTGGGAATCAATTAGAGGGCCAAGTGCCAAGGTCTTTGGCTAATTGCAAAATGTTGGAGGTATTAAACCTTGCAAACAATCAAATACATGACACCTTCCCTTTTTGGTTGGAAGCTTTGTCCCAGTTGCGTGTTCTCATCTTGAGATACAATCAATTTCATGGCACCATTGGGCATCCTCTAACAAATCACCCTTTCCCACTGTTACAAATTTTCGACCTCTCTTTCAATAGCTTTGATGGTAATTTGCCATCAAATATATTCAAGAGCTGGAAGGCAATGATGGAAGATAACAAATCCCAATCTTTGGTCCTTGGCAAAATGATAAACATAAGTTCCATATACTATCAAAACAAAGTGTCCGTAGTCAACAAAGGGCTAATGATGGAAGTGGTAAAGATACTTACTGCCTTCACTGTAGTGGATCTCTCCGAGAACAAATTTCATGGGGATATTCCAGAATCAATTGGGAATCTAAAGTCACTCATTGTGCTCAATATGTCCAACAATGGTTTAACGGGCGGAATTCCAACATCACTTCAGAATCTAAGGGATCTAGAGTCATTAGATCTCTCACATAATAAATTATCCGGAAAGATCCCTTGGCAGCTAACAGAGCTAACATTCCTTGCAGTGTTGAATCTCTCATAGAATTTTCTCGTGGGAAAAATACTGTAAACCCGGCAGTTTCTTACATTTAACAACGAATCATTCAAAGAGAACTTTGGATTGTGTGGACCTCCACTATCAAAGAAATGTGAAGATGAAGAGAGTGCACCACCATCCGCTCTGTCAACATTGCAATCTGAAAGGAAATATGATTGGGAAGTAATGCGGATAGGATTTGGAGTTGGACACGGAGTAGGTGTAGGGATGCTTTTCTGGACCCTAGCACTTTGGAGGAAGGGAAGGAGAGACTTCTATATGTTTATTGATAGAATGCTTTCTTTAAATTTTCCTTCCACGGTGTTTCCTAAATAGCAATGACGGTGAGATGATTGGAGCTAGGGAAAATATGTTTGTATAGTTTGTGTCTAAAAAAAAAATAGAAGCTTTAGTTGTTTTCTCCTTTTTGTAATTTTGTGTATTTTGCTTGGTCTATATGATATGTGTGGCAGCTGTTTCTTGTATTTGCACCTACTTGAATGGTTGTATGCAACCATTTTCAAATCAATAAAATTATAGGTGGTGTGCTCCCACCTTTCTGCAAACAAATAAAAATAAAAAAAATATATGTCTAAGCTATCTCTTTGTTTTCAAATTTTGGCCCACCTCAGCAACAAGATAACTTAATCTGTGACCTGGATGAACTAACTAATGTGTCCTACCTAGCCTGTGGTCTTTTTTCTTTCTTTTTTTTTTCTCCCAATGGTCTAGACAAATGAGGGCTAAGCAAATTAATATTCAGATGAAGAATAGTACAAGTGTGGGCTAAGCAAACATTTAGACGAAGAAGAATGGTGTTTTATGTATATTTTTATATTTTGTATTTTTCGATCATCACACATAGAGTTCTTTCAACTTACCACATTCATGTACATAGGGTGTAAGAGTAATCACTTGTTACTAAGTGGTGATTTTCGAGTTGGACTTTTGTGATGCAAAAGGAAGTGTGGAATCATCATCTGCTCTCAAGGCACCATGACATGCAGTTTTCTACTTGCAAGGGGACACTTGGCTAGTCTAACCAAGCAATATGGGCTGTGCATTACTGTAACATCCCGTATTTCTATTGCCCGAGTTTATGCACGAGCCCGAGAAATCCGCATGTTATTAAATGCCAACGTGAATATGCCTCAAAGACTAACCCTGAGACTTCCCTCATCAATATCACATTCATTTATACTTGTGTTGGAAACCCATCATAAGAATAAAGTTAATTATATCTCTTATTCCAAAAAAAAATCAAATTGTCCAAGGCTCTCACAATGGGAGCGTAAAATTAGAGTCGAGTAGTAGCAAAACGTAAATAAAACTAAATCCTATTCTTTGGTCTATTCAGCACGTTCTTCCTCAGGGAAGTGGTTCTCCAGTTATTCAACCTGTTCATCACCTGCATCATCTATACGGTCGGGAGAAGGTCAATGCCCTACTCATAGTGAAGGTTATTCTTCAAGATTAACAATAATTCAAGAGATTTATAATAGATAAAGTAAGGGTCTGATATGTCCCATGCTCCACTAACACGAGGTATCAACATGCGCAACCAACCTACATGAGATGCATGCCTAGTAAAGTATGTGGGGCTCATCATACGTAGTGATCATCACATTGTGTAGTACAATTTACAGATAACCGGCTCAATCCGCATTCATAACTACGGATATTCGCTGGCATGGCCAACGCTTCTGTGGATTTACGAGGGGACCTTAGAGCGCACAACAACATGAGCTAGGTGAATTACATGACATGATTATTCATGGAACGACTATTTGCGACATCCAATCCCAAAGTGATGTGACACTGCATCTGCAAATTACACACATCGATTTATGCACCACTACCCGAAGGCTCAAGGACTTATGTGCCCCAAGAGGATCTCTACCCAGAGCATATTACGTCCATGATATAATATTTGAATCACTAGTTATGATACATTTTACACATCACTTGCACTTATAGAGATAAATTGAATCTTAAAATATATAACTGAATCTAAATCATGAAGGATATAAACTAAATTATGGAGGTTTTGAAATATCAAGACACATGCCCAAGCCGTGGAAACAGACGGTACGGAGCCAATATAATAAAAAAAAAAGAGCGACAAGGGTCGACTCAGCACAAGTGGCAATGACCAACATAATAAGAGAAGAGTGACAATAATCAACTCAATAATAAGAATAGTGATAATGACCAACTTAAATAAAGAGACGAGTGACAGAGCCAACTCAAATAAAGAGACAAGGCAGGGGCAATGCTTGCATTCATGGCCTTACATAAATTCAGAGAAATCCATTATAATTAACATCATGTCATAATCCCAAAAGAGCCAAAAGAGCCAATAAAAGTAATGATAATCACTAAATCAATTGATAGGATAACACCTAGAAAGTTTAACATGAAAGGCAGGATAATCCGTAACATCAAAGGCATGAAAATGCTATAGAAATAATAAGAATTCAGGTAGAAGGCAGAGTAATTTACATCGTAAAAGGCACGAAAAGGCCATAAGTGATGGTGAAACATATAATAGCATGGAAGATTCAAAGTAATGTATAAAAGGCCAAATAAAATATATGTAAAGGCACAATCATATTCATGAAGGCATGTGTAAAGGCAGGATAAATTCAACTGCTTAAATTAATGTAAGCACAAAGGATTAACCCTCACCTTCGGTTGTCTGCCCACCTGATCGTTTTGGAAACAAGAGAAAAGAAAAAGAAAATTGGAAACGAAAGAAGAAGAGAGGGAAGAAGTGCACCAGTCTCTTCCTTCCAAGTCGGATTTGGGACTTCTTCTTCTTGCTGTCGTGGACGTGCAACCGATCAGTTCCCTCTCCCGCTTCTTCCTTTCTCTCTCTCTCTTTCTTGTTCTTTCTTCTGAGTGTTGGGCGATGGCCCTTTTATAACGTTGCGTCGGTTGCAATCCCTGCACCGACCATGTTTACGCAAAGGAATAATCTGGAATTCCTCATACGCAGGTCCCTGTGTGCGTGAAATAGGGAATGGGTGCGTGGACACTGGCTCTATTCATCTCTCCGTTTAGAACGATGCAGGCTTGGTTGGCTGGTGGTATGGACTTCTTGGATCTGCCTGCTGGCGTCCACGGTCCCACCAGCTCACTGATCAAGCCGTTGTTCTTGATCTGCCTTCCGCACGGAGAGTCCCAGCGCACGCTGGATTGGCGGACACAGATCCACTTGGATTTTTTCTCCTCTGCCCCTGGTGTTGAGGAGGGATCCGGAATCTCCCTTTCCTCCTTCTGAACGGTCCGGATTAGATTCGTGATTTCTGTTCAAAGCTCTTCTATGCGAAACGGACTCAACAGTGTCCTTTCCTGCGTTGTCTTTGCAACCGATACCTCTCCTTGTCGGATTTGCAAAACGGGCCCATGGATCCGATCGTTTTTCTCATCCCAAACATTTGGACGGTCTGGATTTCCCATCCCAGTCATGATGCGAGACGAATGGCCCACCTTAACGGTCTGCGTTTGTTTAAAACGCATCAGACGCCGAAACAGGGCCTGATGCGGAAACTTCACGGGTCAAACGCGGTTTGACCGTGCACCGTGCACATGCACCTCTTGGTGGGACCCACAAATGGGTTTTCAATAGATCCGCTCCGTCCCTTCATTCAGTCAGTTCTTCAGTGGACCAACTATGGTGTTTCGCGATAAATGGTTATCTTTTATTTATCTATTTATTTATTTCATTATCATTATTATTTTATTATTTATTCTTGAAAAGTTCGAGCGTTACAATTACGTCCAGGACATTTCTTATGCCACCATGAAAAATTCCCACCAATAAGATGATTCATACCATATGAACAATAACTATTTAGTGGACAATCAACATAATTTATGGGGAAGTATGCCTATTCAGCAGTCATCCATCCATCTGTTAGGCCCATCATCTATTGCTTACAGTTCTAAAGAATCAATTTTATCGAAAAATCCCAACCATCCCATCCATGGTTTGGCAATAAATAAATATAAAAAGAAGTCCTACATATGGATGGATTAGATATTCCAACTGATGTGATTTTCATATTGTAGCCCATGAAATGTTTGCTAGAACTAGTAAACCTCTTGTCGAATCGCGCCGTGCAAGTGTCCTGCTACGAGGAGTCATTGATGAGAATAGAAAAATTATCTTTGATTGAAAATTGTGATTGTTGAACGTATCAAATGAAAATTGTAAATGTAGATCGGTGGAAAGTATGTAATTAGAAACTGGATGAAACCTTATTTAGTCTCCCAGGCCATGGGACCACTTAGAACTCTTAGGGCTGGTTTGGATGCAAGTGCCCAGCACGCGCAGTCCGGAGAAGACATCTTCTTTAAGCTTATTTATGCATAAGAATATATAAAACAATAATGATAATAATAAGGACATCACGCCCTTGAAAGGTGGAATACAGCCATGTGAGATTTGTACTACCAAAAAAAAAAAGAAAAAGAGTTAAGGATAGATTCTTGTGAAGAGGGGGAATAAACATGAGCAAGCTCATCCCAAGTTCAGTGCACTTGAATAAAATGCTCCGTAGAGGCATCAATCTCAATTACATGCATGTGTGCCAGATGTGTCGATGTACAAATCCGTTGTATTTGAAGGTGCTTTACAAACAACAAACAAAATAACTAATCCAGGCAACATTACCTTGCTAGCCAATTCAAGGTGCTTTACAAACGGCTTTGCTTGCAACCAAATGGCCCTTTATTTTATATATATATATATATATATATATATATATATATATATATATATATATATATATATATATATCTCGGAAACGCTCACCTGCGAACCAGTTCGTACGTACGTACGAGCTTTTTTGAAAACCCATCCTACATGATGGGGATCCAAAATCTGAACCGTTCATGTGAAGCAGCACCTCGTGAAACCCCCCGGACCCAAGTATTACTTTGATCTAAAACTTTGATGGGCCGTGAAAAATGAAAACAGTTTCCTCCCTTGTTTTGCATTTATCTTCGTTATGGCCCACCAGAATTTTAGATCGGGGTGAAAATTTGTCACATGGAATTTCATGGGATTCCGCATCACATGGACCGTTTAGATTAGACACCCATGGCATGTGTGCAAAGGTGCGCACATGCATAGGTGCACAGGAAAACATGACTCATATATATATATATATATATATATATATATATATATATATATATATGGGAAAAGGTACTATACGCTCGACCTTACCGTAGGTTTCCGTAAGGTCGAGCGTTGGCATAACGCTGGCCGTCGGATGCTTAAATAAAAAACCAACGGCTGGAGTCAAAACGGAAATTTCCCTGTTGAAACTGGTCGTTCCGGTTACAATTACATCCTTACCCCTGCAACCTTCTCTCATCGGACTCAATTCTATGCCTCTCTCTCCCTCAATCCCTGCCACGAGCGACGTCCGCGTGCAGCCCTCTCTCTCCCTCAATCCCCACCACCAGCAACATTCGCCTCCACCTCTCTCTCCCTCCTTCTCTCCCTCAATCGGTACCACCAGCCGCGGCCACCTCCACCTCTCTCTTCCTCAATCGGTGCCCCCAGCCGCGACCGCCTCCACCTCTCTCTCCCTCATTCCCTACCACCACGCTGTGCAGCCTCAAATTACAGGTAAGACCCTACCACCACGCTGTGCAGCCTCGGATTGAACCTTACAGGTAAGGCCTTTGTTTTTTGGGATTTTCTTTGTTGTTGTTGGTTTTTTTTTTTTTTCCAGATTGAGATGCTCTGGATCATGTGTTTGATATATTTCTAGTGTTTGAATAATGACAATACACATGTTTTGGTGATTCCGCAATCATGCGGTCAGGCTTTAGAAAAAATCTGGTGACTCCTTTGCCCTAGAAATCGTCATGTGACTCCTTTTCCCTTTCATTTAACTCATTTGTTAATCAAAATTTGGTAAATTGCTTCTTGGATTATAATAAATTTCTCTCTTTTATCAATGACCAAGAAATTGCATAAGTCCTCTAATAGAACTGATCAAACTTTCCCGTTCATGCGCTTATTTTGCTCATGCTCTGTTTACAGTATGATCCATTAGATAAACGGTCCAGATCGCTGGATTGTGGTTTCTTTCATCAAATGAGAGGATGCTTGCACTGCTATCTTGGCCAGACCATCAATTTCTGTTCATGCTGTTATGCTATGGTCTACCTTCCAAAGATCAGTGCATCCTTGGAAATTAACTCCAAATGAAGTTGGAGAGATATTTTATTTACCAAATTAAATGTAGTGATAGTAGTAACAAAAAGTGTAAACTTAGATTGTTTGCCCGTGTGTCAAGGTTTTCTTTTGGCAATTTTAGGATTTGTGGATGATATTGATTCCTTTTTAAAAAAAAAAATTTTTGAATACTTCCAATACAGATTGCAGAAGTTAGGAGCCCTTGCTTGGGATCAAGTGGTCCATGGAGGTCAAGGATGGAGGCTTATTACCTGTATCTGGTTACATGCAGGTGTCGTTCATCTACTTGCAAATGTGTTTAGCCTGGTTTTCATTGGAATCCGACTTGAACAGCAATTTGGGTTTGGTAAGCCATGCTCTTAATGATGCTCCTTATCTTTTTCAAGGTTTTAGTGGCCGTGAAATTTTTGTTCAGACTTACATGTAACCAATGAGTTTAATCTAACAAGTTCATCTTTCATTAGAAAGACAATGAAAAAGTTCATTGTTTATTCATTTGGATTTTTTCCTCCTATTTGGTTAGTGAGATATGATAACCCCACATCTGGGTTAAAAAAGAAAAAGATGGTCATGCACAATTCGATTGGTTTATTTTTGTTGTGGATCACTTAGGTCCTATTTGGATTGGTGGAATTCAAAAAATAGATTTGAAAAAGGAAAACATCATATATGAGGAAAACTGTGGTAAGGAAATTCATGGAAAAGAATCCTAGAAAGGTTTCTTATTAGAGTAAATGTGATTTCCATGGAAAAACAGAAAGTCAAATGGTCAAAAGGGAGTATAATCTCAATCTCTCTCTCAATCAAAAAAAAAAAAAAAAAAAAAAAAAAGTGGAAAACATGATATTAGATTTTTGGGAGGAAAGAAAATTGCCCTTTTTTGAGTAAAACCATGCAAAGGAAAACGGTCTTCCACAGGCTTACTTTTTTTGTTGCAATTGGCATAAAAAGTCACACATGCAGCTTTTTTATTTTTTATTTTGGCCATTGTAGAAAGGATTCTACCAATCTAAGGTACCATAGTTGGATGTGCAGATTCAATCCAAGGTACTGTAGTAGGATGTACCTTTTTCCCTCATGTGTTTCATGGTAACCTCATTAGATCATTTGTCCTAGAGCCCCCATCCTTTGGACTTGTTTCTTCTTTCAGTGTTCTACTTTTCCATGAGAAGCTGTAATTCTACTTCTTTTTTTTTAGTAATTACTTTATTAATCTGGTAGCTATCTTTATCATGATATCATGATATATCGCTATGTATCAAGATTTAGCATAGAGAATGCTTATTAGAGACCCAAAAAAGCAGCTGACCGCCCATCAAGTTCTGTGTGAGTGTTTTTTTTTATTATTGCTATATCATGTTTTATAATTTAAAGATCTTGAAAGTGGTGAAATATTTATGGTTTTGTTTATTAGTGCAGAAATACTTCTCAATTCTCATTTTATTTTGTTATCTTCCAATGATGGACATGCTTCTCACTGTCCATAATCTAGAAAATTCAATGGTCTTCAGAAATTTCCTTTAGTTGGCACACTATTTAAGGATAATGAGACCTTATAACTTCTAAGCACTGGTCATTACGGCTTAACAAGGCAAACAAAAAATCATCATTACAATCTTGCAGCTACACTCGCAAATATATAGGCCATGCGTGCTTTCATTTGACTGCCTTGAAATATTTCTATCTGGAAATTCATGTGGCCTCTCGTCCTTTTACAGAAATTATGGATAGTTATGTCATTTTGGGTAGATTGGAAATCATATCCTTCCTAGTAAACTGGATGGTCCTTTTCTTTTCTTTTTTGCCTGTGCTTAATGTATAGTTGGTTTTCTTGCAGGCCATCCATGGGTTCAGGTTGATGGTATAGCTCCTGATAAGCCTCTTGATTCTACAGTTCTAAGTCACATGAAGAAATTCTCTGCTATGAACAAGATCAAGAAAATGGCCCTCAGAGTGACTCAAGTTGCTTGCTGAAATTTGTACTTTATCTACAACTAGTTGAAGGCGAACTTAACCTACAACCCGTTTTTTACAAGCATTTTGCCCTTGAAAAGCGAATTCAACGGCATAAGAAGAATGAGTCCCATTTTTATTTTCTTTGATCAATCTGAATTTTATTATAAAAGGAGTCAGTGATCTCCACCATCATAGCCTTGTTTCAGCTTTCATCTTTTTAGATCCTACTTTTATAGATCTAAAAGGAAATATATTACAATAAATGTTATCTTGTTATTGTATGGATATGTCACTGTTATGTTTCCACAGTGAACATGTCTGACCACATATTTATACAGATCTCTAGGGTCTTATGTCTCTCTGCTGTTGGGTGTGGTCTATCAGGTCATGTACTAGCAATGGTAAAAGCACCGCTATTATATAAATTTTTGAAATAGGTAATAGCTACGGATTTTAGCCATAGCTATTTATATTATAGTCGTAGCCCTAGTTCTAGTTTTAGCTGCAAATGTAACATATCTTCGAAACCTATGGCTACTAATTTGTACGGATTATAACCGTAGCTATAGGTGAAAGTGCACTCCGTCAGGCTACCCACCCAGAAGCATGTGTTTTATCATCCACACCATCCATCTTCTTGTTCTATCGCACAACAAAGTGTGATCCACAGCTGAAATTGCAGGAAAAATGGCTGCAAAACAGTAAAACAAAAAACATGTAGTAAAAAAATTAAAATTTTTTTTTTTTGCTGCAAAAAATTGATCTTATATAAAATCCCCTGCTCCAAAAACATAAAGAACAAAGTATTGGAATTGATGGTATCAACGAAAAATCCAAATTATGCCAAATGGAAGAAAAAATTGATAAAGAAACATATTTTAAATACTAGAAAGAGGAGGTCACTAGTTTGCATGCATCATCCTTTTCATGTTGAACTAAGAGAATAAGTGTAGCATGTCATTCAACTAATAAAGAGAATGTTGGCTGAAAAAGTTCCCCAATTGCAGAAAAAAAAGGTAAGATGGCAAATGGCCTGCATGCTGGTCGAGCTTGCAAGCGGGCTAGGCTCATGCCTGATTTTCAAGGACATGGTATATTTGGACAAGAACCAGACTGTTCATTGGGTGGGACCTATACTGGTGGGTCCAAGGTTAAAAAGGAAAAAAAGCCACAACCAAAGGACAATACTAACTGCCCAATTAGTGGCACATAAATAGACACTGAAAGACAAGAATAAGTATACAAAGCAAAATTACTCCACTTGGATGCATAGAAACATCCAATCAACTTAGTTTTAAGGTGTGCACAATCCACACAAAGGCCACTTGATGAACAGTCCATATCACGTCCACGTGCACCATATCTACATTTTGTTGGATCAAAGACAATTAGACAATAGAATTTTCTCTGTTGGCAACTGATACAGAAGCCAAGCTTACAATTCGAGGAATGCAGCAAAAATCAAGTTGCAGGGATGCCTTCTAATAGCAGCCAACTAATGATACAACCAATAAGATTAATCGTACAGATCACAGCCACACATACCACATGTCTAGGAAACAACATGAAAGATAAGCCAAACATCCAATCAGCTTTTTTTTTGGTCATGTAAATAAAATAAAAATTATCTAAAGCAATAACCTCGTTAAAGGACTTTCATTTCAAGATAAGCCAAACATTGATCATTTCATTTAATCATATTCCCATATGTTCATCATACGACCACATCATCCAACTGGGTTGGGAAGGGTCTTCTAATCTGAATGGTTTTCGAGATATGCCCTTCAAAAGTGGGGGCCCATAGTATCAATGGTCTAGATCGCTGAAGCACAGTTCCGTTGACACAAACTGCAAACTGGAGGATACCATCCATGTACTTGGTTGAGGACTATATAGTACCTTCTTATATGCTGGTGAGAGCTTCAGCTGCTCCTGCAGTCGATTGTATATGGTTGCATCCTCCTCTAGTCCCTTTTGTTCTGCTTCTAGCTTGTATATTTACGGATATCAAAACACCAATATCGGAGGCTATCAAGAAATGTGTGTATCAGAAGTAGCAATTGCCTCATGTTGTCAGGCAAAATAGACATGTCCCAAACCTGTTGACAAAGGCGGTCCAACGATGACCTGTCAGCCTTGAATAGCAGTGCCTTTGTTATTGTAAACTTGCGTTGAATGATCTCAGATATGCACAAAAACAAAAAGTACTTGAAATTGGTAAAAAAGAAAAGAGAAAAAAAATGCAACCCATGAGCAAGTCAGCACATTGAACGAGATGATAGGCACATACTTATGCTGCAATTCATTTCTAGCCTCAATCAGGCAATTTGCAAACTGTCCAACCTGCATAATGAGAAGCTCTCCACTCCTTGAAATCTGAGTGTATACAGACTAGTATTTTGTGCACATCTCCACATGCTTGGAGAAGTCTCTGTGCATCTTAGGCCAATAGAAACTTTCTTCTACGAAGCTTAATTTGATTAAAGAGATGGATGAGCAAATCAATTTCAGTAACTTGCTACCTGATCAAAACTTATAAATGCTACCACCATGCTGTGCAGCCTCGGATTGAACCCAGCCCATGGCTGTGGAGAGTTCCGTTTATCTAATGGATCATACTGTAAACAGAGCACAAGAAATATAAGCACATGAACAGGAAAGTCTGATCAATTATATTAGAGGACTTATGCAATTTCTTGGTCATTGATAAAAGAAAGAGAAATTTATTATAATCCAAGAAGCAATTTACCAGATTTTGATTAACAGATGAGTTAAACGAAAGGGAAAAGGAGTCACATGACGATTTCTAGGGCAAAGGAGTCACCAGATTTTTTCTAAAGCCTGACCGCATGATTGCGGAATCACCAAAACATGTGTGTTGGGGAAAAATGCGTCAAGCTCGGAGACCCGGATAAAAGTAGGTCGGCTTTGCTGACACTGCCTGAAGAATCCGAGACAACACCGACGGAACAGAGGATAGGCTAGGAGGCTTAAGCAAGGACGACTAAAGTCGCTCTGTCAGAGAGATGACTTCGCCTGCATAAGCCCACTAAAGGGCAAGCGTGTTAAAGCCACTCAGCCGATAGAACAAGGCTGACTCAAAGAGTTGGTTCTGTCGGTCATGGAGCAAGGGATGACCGATAGAAATCGAGATTATTCCGCCCGTGGAATGGCCGTGAACCCGTCCTCCTATGTCGGCCGAGACTCCCCCTGGGTCGGTCACGACCTGGCCGAGATTCCCGCAGAGTCGGTCGAGATCTAGCCGAGACATAGAGTGGCGGAACGAGGACAGATGCTGGTCTACGGAAATCCAGGGATACGGGTAGCGGATCCCGAGATTCTCGGGATCCTGAGCAATCCCAGGAGAAGAATCCTCTGAAGATAAGGATTGGCAAACTACATAAATCTCTAAGCTTGGAACAGAAGAAGGTACGCAATACTAACCGAGACGAGCTCTTGGCTATTGAGACGATAACTGACTTAAGCATCGGAGGTTCCCCGGCTCTAGCCAGGGTTCCCTTGACATTGTTTTCTGTGCAGGTGCAGGAGGGTCCGTCTCAAAGAAACCGTCCCATAAAAACACTGCAACAGTTTGGCGCCGTCTGTGGGAAACGGACAAAAAACCATTTTTTCCAATTTTCCGAATGGCAAGAACCAGAAGGACGGATCCAGATGAAGCGAGGGAGGCCGCTGCTAGTACAGCTCAGGGAGCCCCCCCAACAGCACCACCCGCAGCTACAAGCCAGCCTAATCAGGCGAACGCACATTTGGATCGTGAAGTTCAAGAAATGCGTTCTAAGATAGCTGCCATGAAACACATGTTGGAACAACTTTGTAGCCAACAGATGCAGCGTCAGGAGTCGGCACAAGTCCTTCCACCAGCGTCTGTAGCGCAGCCTCCTGCGCCGTAGTCGCCCAGACGACCAAGTCAGCCTCGGGAACCGAGCCATCCAGCGCCTGCCCGTTCAGCGACAGCCATTTTGCCTCCCTCAGATCTGAGACATAGAATAGATCAGAGGAGGCGAAGTCGGCTACCTGCAGACGCTGAAGAAACGGCAGAGAGCGCTGAACCCTTGAAGGCTGACATGCAGGACTTCAAGAATGAGGTCCGAGAGAAGATGGAAAAGGAGATGGCAGATATAAAACACGGTCGAAACCCGAATCTGACCAAATCCGAAGAAAAAGCTTCGCCGTTCGTGGACGAGGTAATACGGGCCCGGTTGCCGGAAAGGTTCCGCTTACCCCAGATAACTCATTTTTCTGGAAAGACCGATCCGACAGAGCATCTTGAATGCTTCAGGACCTACATGGAATTGCACGACGCCTCGGACGCTGTTATGTGCCGAGCGTTTTCTCTGACCTTGACAGACGTAGCCCGACTTTGGTTTAAGCAATTGAAACCCAGGTCGATAAAGTCGTTCGCCGAACTCAGTGACGCCTTCCTCAGCAATTTCATTGGCGGAAAAAAGAAACTGAAGGCTCTCGCGCATCTGAACAACATAGTTCAGAGGGAAGGAGAACTACTAAAAGATTACATTAAACGCTTCAATTTCGAGTCCCTGCAAGTTCGAAAGCATTCTGAGGAGACAGCTCTCAACGCTCTCATGCAGGGAGTTAGAGACAAGCCTTTTCTGGCGTCACTGGACAAAAACCCGCCCGACACTCTGGGTGAGTTTATGGTTCGATCGGACAAATACGCCGATGCGGAAGAGACGCGACTCCTAAGGGAAAAAATCCAGAATACGAAACCATCGGCAAAAGAGTCGACCAAAAAAGAAGCCGACTCGGCCGGAGGGAAAAAGCGAAAAGACGACCGGGGACGAGACGACAGCAGGCCAGGAAAGCGACCAGACAGAAAATTCTCTACATATACCCCCCTGAACAAGTCTCCTGAACAAGTACTGATGGAAATCAAGACCGAGGGTGTAAGACCCGTATCCTGGTCCGTACCTTTCCGTACACTTCCGCGGTCTTACCGGTCGAATTCCGGCAACTTTCGACCCTTAAACAATATCGACGCGCGACCTGGATTCATGTACCGACAACCCGAGTCGACTCAACCCGAGACCAATACCATAGCGACCGCACCGTCGCCGCGGTTCCGATACCACGACTCGCGCGCCGAGGCGATACCAGGATCAAGAGATATGGGCTAACGTTCGGTGCGAGAAAACGCCGCGCGTTGCGAAAACCAAGGGAATCTCAACGATGTGTCACATCAATCACATCAATCCCATCAATCAATCACCCATCAAGCCATCACATGTCAAGTACACATCACTTCCATCCCTTTTCCCAAGCAACCACCAAAGTCTTCTCAACCCATACCTTTCTTACACAAAAAGCCACAAAAGTCTTCCTAACCCATACCTTTCTTACACAACCATCACTCACCCATCCATCCATCACTCTCTCTCTCTCCCTTTACATCACTCTCTCTCTTACTCTCTTTCTCATTTCAAAATTTCCAAGCAACAACAATTCCAAAGGGCTCCCACGTATGGAATTTCCCAAGTCCCTCTAAGCTTCAAGTGGCCCACCTTCCTACCCCAAAATCTCCCATCTCAACCCTCCATTCTTCATCCTAACCGTTGAAGTTGAAGCCAAGGTGCCAAGGAACCCCTAGGAGCGAGAAGATCGGACGGTGGGTGCTTCTATAGGGTAGATTTCTTTTATTTTTATGGTGGACCAAGTGAGGCACACCGATCAATGGTGTGGATCTCACTTGGGACCCTTATTTGTGGCCGATGGACCACTTGGATCATCATGATCGTTCCATGATGGGGCCATTCTCCATGGACCCCATCATGATGTTTATTTCATTACAAAAAGGGTCATCTAGACCGTCCATAACGGTGGAGAATGGATCTCCACCGTTGATTTACATTTTTTATGGTCCTTTGTTCAAAGGGGTCCGTTGATGTATGATTTCATGTATGGGAGGGCCCATAAGGACGGGGTCCCTCCATCACAAGCCGTGTCCCACTTTCCATGTCTCTCTCTCTCTTTCAATCCTTTTATTTCATTTTATTTTATTTTATTTGATCTTATTTTTTTTGGGTTGTGTGGCCCACTTGAATGGACCTCACCTTGAGGTATTTATTTTGGCCCAAGAGTCCTTCAAGTGGGGCCCACCTTGCATGTGTTTCCCTCTCATCTGTAAGTGGTGGCCCACTTCAAAGAGGCCCATCACGATTTATTTATTTTTTTTGAGACACCGTCCAGCGTCTGGGACGCTGGACTTCCCTGGACACACAAAAAAAAAAGAAAACAAAAGAAAAAGGAAGGGGTTTGGGTGGTTCCGTTGCATGGGCCCCACCCTAATGTTTATGTCCAATCCAAGCCGTCCATCCTCTTACCCACGGCATTTTAGCCGTTGGGTAAAAGTTTGGAGCTGATCCAATCACCTGGTGGGCCATAGCATCAATTAATGCACCTCGACCATTAAAGGATCCATTTTCTCATTTTATCCTTTTTCTAGTGTCAAAAAAATTCAAACTCTAGACTCATTTGGACGGCGATGAGCCACTGAATGCAATGGTCGGGACGGATTTTGGTGTAGCGGGCCCCACGCACAAAAACCCAGGGAAAAAGCGATTTTTTTTTTTTTAAAAAAAAAAACGTTAAAGAGGCATGGCCTCTGCCTCCTGTCAGCGGCCAGCACGCTGCTGGCGTGCAGGCGGGCGGGCGGCTACCGTGCTGCAACCCACGGCTGCCGCCGTGGGCCCCACATGATGTACATGTTTCATCCACCCCGTCCATTAGGTGGGTCCCCTTCTCAGGTGGGCCCCCTCCAAATTTCAGGTCAATCCAAACTCTAGGTGGGCCACATCACAAGAAACAGTGTGAATGAGCACCCACCATTGAAACTCTTCCTGGGGTCCACAGAAGTGTTGGATCAAGCTGAAATTTTATATTTTCCCTTCGTCCAGGTTGAGTGACCTTATGAACGGGTTGGATTTCAAATAAACATCACGGTGGGCCACGTACATGGGACCCATAGTGATTTATGTATTTTATTCACACCGTCCACGGTCCGTGGACGGTGATGCCCACGGTGATTTTGCTGAATCCACACCGTCCCCACTTAACGGTGGGGCCCACGCCCACGTGTGGGTGCTGGGTGCCGCATGTGTGTGTATATATAAATTATATTATATATATATATATATATATATTACATATAATACTGTATATATCATATTATATGTAGTTTACATATTATATAATATATACGATAGTTCACCTCCTTGTGGGCCCCACCATTGTCACAGACGACGCATCCAGACTATCCATCCACTTTAAATGATCATTTTTAGCCTATGGGTTAGGCCCAATTGAATTTAGAAAGGGCTATGGGCTAGGCTTATTTGGTTTATGGAATGTTTATGGGCTAGGCCCATTGGATTCATTTAAGGCCTAGATCTAGGCCCATTTGATGTGTTGCAAGTCCTTGGGACTAGGCCCATTTGATGTACTTCAAGGCCCATGTAATTGGACCCTTTTTGCTGAAATTAAAGCCCATGGAGGTAGGCCAATTGATATATGTAAGGCCTAGGGGTTTAGGCCCACTTCGACATACGTGCAAGCTCATGGATTAGGCTCATTTGAATTGCTTAAGGCCTAGGGATTTGGGCCCATTCGACTCATAAGGCCTCTGGATTGAGGCCCATTGGATATACATTTGGGGGTCCAATTGGTGTGGCCCATTTGATACATATTAGACTCATGTGACTAGGTCCAATTGGTGCAATCCAAGGCCCACGGGTTTAACCCATTGCAATGCACTTAAGGCCCATTGGTTTGGCCCATTTCTGTGGCCCATCTGATGAATAAGAGCCCATAAGCTATGGCCCATTTGATATATATGTAAGGCCCAGTGGGAGGAACATAAGGTCCATTGCAATGTGTAAACCCAATACCGATTATGTAGCGGTGTTTTAAGAAGATCGTACCTGAGAAACAATGTTGGTTTGACGTCCACATTGCGAGTCTAATGTTGGTTGGATGTCCACATTACGACTCTCCTTGGGTCCATTGCTGGGCCGTACTTATCATATTTAGGCCGTCCAGGACCATCTGCATATTAAGATAGTTCATTTCATTATACCATGACTAATACAGTTTCATGATTCATGATCATACGCATCATACGTATGCTTGTTATGAGGATTGACTGATCATAGCATTTGCCTTCGGGCAGGTTGTTTATGGGCTCCCGATTAGGCGGTGCTGCCCTACATGAGCGCACGGTATGCGCAGGATTGGTTGCATGACTGGATGGCGTGATTCATGCATTCCGCATTAGTATGATATGGTTGTTGTACGCCCTAGCGACATCAGGGCCGTAGCCTCCACAGACGCATCGTGGTTGGCAGGATTGGATACCGGAAATCTTGACTTACATGGGGTACTATAGATATCCCTGGGTGAAAGTCCCTAAACCCTTATGGTACCAAGAGGTTGCTCCAACGTCTAGACCGAGTGGGTAGATGAGCGTTGAGTGCCGATTACCAGACGGTTACGCTCTCCACTGTGTCGTGGTCGGTTGGAAGGGGGTGCGGCCTTACCCGCCCGAGTGTAGGGGGCAATGCTAGGCTGAGTTTGACCAGCTCGAGGAATGGGTCCGCTATCGACGAGTCGCGCCCGATATTGGCAGACGGATAGTGAGGTCTCTTCCACTTACCTTATTGCGCGCGATGTGGCGGCAATCTGGTTTAGAGTGTACTAGACCCCGGTGATATTCCATTACTATGAGCTGTATTGACGTGTGGACAGTGATGAGTATCTGTGTGCTTGAGTTGCATTGTACATTGCATGGCCTTGGGATGGCCGATACCATTCATGTCTTGCATTGCATAGCCTTGGTACGGCTCATGACGTTTTGGTTCCATCTGCATATTCCGCATTACTCTGACATTGCATTCATATTACTACCTTGCGCACACACTTTCACCACCCTCTAAGCTTTCTGTAAGCTTATGCACGACCGTTGCGTGCAGGTGACGTTGGACTGCAGCAGCGTTGAGGCAGGAGCGCGTTGCTGATCATTTTGGAGTTTTCTGTTATTTACCATTGTATTTCCCTTTATGCTCATTGTACTTGTAAAGTTTTTGATCATAGTGGAAATGTGATGGAGTTCTTGGTTGTTGTTTGTGGGTTATGCCTTTGGTTATGCTTATTACGAAACAAACTGGTATTTAAATCCTCCTCGTAGCATCCCAGGATCGGAACCTGGCGAATGGGAGCTAGGAGCCGAGAATGGGGTTCTACGGAGGCTGTCGGCGCCGGATTCGGCGATCGGAAATTTTGTGAGCCCGGTTTCCGAGTTTGGGGCGTGACAGAGGGCTTCGTCAACTGGCCTCGAAAAATGCGAGGGAATCCTGATCGTCGGAGCAAGAACAAATATTGCCATTACCATCGTGACCACGGTCACAACACAAGTGACTGTTATCACTTGAAGGACGAGATTGAGCGGTTGATTAAAGAGGGCCGGTTAAGAGAACATACAGTAGGGACTGGCGTCGCCGCAGGACCGAGTGAAGAGCGGCCCCAAGAAGAAATTCGAACGATCGTCGGAGGTCATCAAGGGGGCGGGGACTCAAATAACGCCCGAAGAAACCATGCCAGAAGCCTCGATCGCCCCGAGTCCGAGGTTCTCCTGCTATCTCGGCCTCCCAAGGAGAAAAAATGAGAGAAATATTGTATCTCGTTCACTGAAGAAGATGCTCGAGGCATTCATCATCCTCATGATGATGCGCTCGTAGTCACCCTCACCATCGCGAATAGAAAAGTGTTCCGGATACTGGTGGATACATGGTCATCAGCGGACGTCCTATTCGCCCAAGCATTCGATAAAATGGGCATAGGTCGGTCGGTACTACGGCCTGTCCGAACTCCGCTCATCGAATTCTCGGGCGGACAGGTACTCCCAGAGGGAATCGTCTCGCTGCCGCTCACCGCGGGAACTGCGCCCCATCAAAAGACTGTGATGGTATACTTCCTAGTCGTGGACCAACCATCAGTGTATAACGCCATCCTCGGCCGACCGTCCCTCAGCCTCCTTCAAACCGTGGTGTCTACCTACCACATTTCCATGAAATTCCCGACCGAGTCGGGAGTAGGAATAGTGAAAGGAGATCAGCAAGAGTCTCGGAAGTGCTACGTCACCGCGGTAAAAGCCCCGGCTAAGGTTTCGATGATTGAATCACTGGACCTCCGTATCGGATCGCACGAGCGGGGAGAACCGATGGAAGAACTCGTCTCGGTGCCATTAACCAAGACGAACGTTTCAAAAGTAGTCCGAATCGGCTCATCTTTGAGCCCGCCTCTTAGAGAACGGATAATCACCTTGCTTCGACGGTATGCCGATATCTTCGCCTGGAGTCATAAAGACATGCCTGGGATCGATTCCTCGGTCATAACACACCGACTCAACATCGACCCAACCTACAGGCTCATCCGACAGAAGCGCCGCCCTCTCGGCCCGGAAAGGTACGCTATCATTGAAGAGGAAGTCGGCAAGCTTCTTAAAGCCAAATTCATCGAAGAGATATATTATCCGGAATGGATAGCTAATGTCGTACTCGTAAAGAAAGCCAATGGGAAATGGCGAGTCTGTATAGATTATACGGATCTAAACAAAGCCTGCCCCAAAGACAGCTTCCCTCTTCCTCGCATCGATCAGCTGGTTGATAGTACCGCGGGTCATGAACTGCTAAGCTTTATGGACGCCTATTCAGGCTATAATCAAATTGTAATGCACGAGAATGATAAATCAAAAACTGCCTTTGTCACCGACAAAGGCCTTTACTGTTACCGAATGATGCCGTTTGGGTTAAAGAATGCCGGAGCAACATATCAGCGGTTAGTGAACAAAATGTTCGCTCGACAAATAGGCCAAATGATGGAAGTCTATATTGATGATATGCTCGTCAAAAGTAAACGGGCGTCCGACCACGAGAAGGACTTGGAAGAAATGTTTTTGACTCTACATAAATATAAAATGAAGCTGAACCCCAGCAAGTGCGCGTTCGGCGTAAGCTCGGAAAAATTCCTCGGTTTCCTCGTTAGTCAGCGAGGAATCGAAGCGAATCCCGAGAAAATCAAAGCCTTACTCGAAATGGAATCTCCTAAAACAATCAAAGATGTTCAAAGGTTAACAGGAAGAGTGGCCGCGCTCAATCGCTTCCTTTCCCGAGCCACAGACAAGTGTCTCCCGTTCTTCAAGCAATTGAAGGGACGACAGACGATGGAGTGGACGGACGAATGTGAGAAAGCGTTTCAAGAACTGAAGGTTTACCTCGGATCCCCACCGCTGCTATCTAAGCCCGAGCCTGGTGAAATGTTTTTGTTGTATCTGGCCGTGTTTGAAGCCGCAGTAAGCTCAGCATTAATACGAGAGAGTCAAGGGAAACAGCTACCAATGTATTACGTTAGCAAAGCCTTGCTACCAGCAGAGACAAGGTATCCTCAGCTTGAGAAAGTAGCCTTCACTCTTGTAATTTCATCACGACGCCTTCGGCCATACTTTCAGGCCCACACCATTGTCGTCGTGACCGACTTACCACTCCGCCAGATTCTCCAAAAGCCGGAAGCCTCCGGCCGACTTACAAAGTGGGCAGTCGAGTTAAGCGAGTTTGATATACATTACAGGCCCAGGGCGGCTTTAAAAGGACAGGCCGTCGCCGACTTCCTTGTCGAAGTGGTTCATAATCCCAATAGTATGCCCGAACCAGAGAGAATTAATGTACCTGAGGCTTCCTTCTCTCTCGGGCCGACACCCTGGAAGCTATTTGTCGACGGATCATCCAACTCGAAGGCAAGCGGGGCAGGGGTAGTGTTAGAAACTCCCGACCAAACCTATATGCAATATGCCTTGCGACTCGGCTTTCAAGCGTCCAACAATACAGCAGAATACGAAGCCTTATTATTAGGTCTTAGACTCGCCGCGAGTCTGGGCGTGACCCATTTGAACGTTTTCAGCGACTCACAATTGGTTGTTAACCAAGTTTTCGGTGTTTATCAAACTCGAAAAGAGCAGCTAAAGGCGTACATGGAAAAGGCTAAAGAATTGATCGGCGGATTCCAGAAATGTGAAGTAATTTGAATACCCAGAACCGACAACTCCAAATCCGACCTATTAGCAAAGCTTGCCTCAGCAGACGAGAAAGACATACCCCGGTCAGTTCCGATTGAACATGTCCCTGAACCAAGCGTAAATGAGCCGACAGTCTCGGTCCTATTTTCCATCGATCCAGCGACTGCTTGGTTTGACCCACTCGTCCGGTACCTCAACAATGGTGAACTGCAAGAAGACCGCGCCGAGGCATGGCGATTAAAAGTTCGAGCCTCACGCTACACTCTCTTAAATGAGATTCTGTATAAAAAAGGCTTTCATTCTCCTCTACTAAGGTGCGTCGACTCCCAAGAAGCCGACTATATCTTACGAGAGATACACGAAGGAATATGTGGAAACCATTCAGGAGGACGCTCGCTCGCCAACAAAGTGTTGCGGTAGGGATATTATTGGCCGACCATACAGCATGACTCCAAACGATTCGTCCAAAGATGCGACAAGTGTCAGCGGTTCGCAGTGATCCCGAGACAACCCCCCGAGGAGCTGACTGCGATGTCGGGACCATGGCCCTTTGCGCAGTGGGGGATAGACATAATCGGGCCCTTTCCATTGGAGAAGGGTCAAACTAAATTTGCCGTGGTTGTGGTGGACTACTTCACGAAGTGGGCTGAAGCAGAACCATTGGCGAAAATTACAGAGCAAAGGGTCACGGGTTTCGTTTGGAAGAATATCATATGTCGGTTCGGGATACCTCCGACGATAGTGACCGACAATGGAAGGCAGTTCGACAACAAACAATTCCGGGAGATGTGCAGTAACCTCGGGATTCGTAACGTGTACGCCTCGCCTCATCACCCTCAGACGAACGGACAGGTCGAGGCGGTCAACAAAATCATAAAGTAGCATCTCCGGACGAGACTCGACGAAGCAAAGGGAGCGTGGGCCGAAGAACTTCCAAATATACTGTGGGCCTATCGGACCACCGCACGGACCGCGACGGGAGAAACCCCCTTTTCTCTATGTTAAGGTGCGGAAGCAGTCGCACCGGTTGAGATCGGTATTGGTTCAACCCGAGTCAACTTATATAATGGACGAAAGAATGATGAACTCCTCTCATTCGCACTTGATTCTTTGGAAGAAAGAAGAGAAAGAGCTCGATTGAAGATGATGGTCCGACAAAGACGGGTATCTCGGTTTTACAATCGCCGAGTTAAAGTCCGACGATTCCGAACCGGGGACATGGTGCTCCGAAAGACCTTCCCAAACACTAAGAAAATTGGGTCGGGCACGTTAGGGCCGAATTGGGAAGGCCCCTATGTCGTCTCGGGCACCATCCGACCGGGAACCTACCGGCTGGAAGACCTAAATGGGCAGCTGTTGTCTCATCCTTGGAACGCCGAGCATCTCAAGACTTATTACCCGTAAAATAGAATAAAAGGCGCTGTAATTGAAGTCGACTCAATAAAAGTTCTATTTCGTATAATTACCCAATGTCGGGTCAGTAACACAAAAAAAAAATATCACAAAAAAGAAAAGTACATATCCGACTGTCCCATTCAGTGGGGGTTCAACTCCTATGCGGCGTCCGAAGGACCGGTCTCGTCAGCAGCGGCATTTCCTTCAGTGGCTTCGCCCTCCGCCGCCTCGGCAGTCGGACTGTCGACTTCGAAGGCGGAGAGATCGAGATCGGGGAAAGCCGCCCTCATCTCCAAGACACAGGCCTTGTAACCACCTTGATAAAGATGGTCCCTCTCCTCCTCAAACTCGGTAGATTCGAGGAAGGCGTCCACGGCTCGATCTTGCTCCTCTTTGGCTCGGCGCGTTTCTTCCTGAGCTTCTGGAATAAGGCCGGCGATGTAAGACCCGTATCTTACTCCGTACCGTTCCGTAGACTTCCGCAGTCTTACCGGTCGAATTTCGGCAACCTTCGACCCTTAACCGGCATTGCGCGCGACCCTGATTCATACGCCGTCAACTCGAGTCGACTCAACCCGAGACTTGTACCCTAGCGACCGCGCTGTCGCCGCGGTTCTGATGCCACGTCTCGCGTGCTGAGGCGATATCCAGGCCAGGAGATGTGGGACCGCGTTCGGTTTGAGGAAAAACACCGCGCAGTTGCAAAATCTAAGAGAGGACATGTCAAATCAATCCCATCAATCACTACATCATGTCAAGTACAACTACCCCTCTCCTAAAGTCAACTCTCTCTTACAAACCCATCCCTTACATGTCAAGTACACATCACCCATCACTCACACCCATCCCTCTCTCTCTCCCTCTCCTTCTCTCTCTTTCATCCTCCAAGCAAGAAACCATCCATGGCTTCCATGGAGAAGCTAGGTGTGACCCACCTTCCTACCATCAAATTCAACTCTTGAATCATCATCTCAACCATTAAAACTGTCCTCTTGGAGGTGCATAGGCGGAAGAAGGAATAGGCGATCAAAGTGGGTGCTTCTTTCTTTCTCTCTCTTCTTCTTTTGCCTTGTGGGTGATCTTAGATTTTCATTTTTTTTTTTCATTTTATTTTTGTGATGAGGGATCTCACCATGTAGCTTGCCCGCATCCAGGCCACGCTGGACCCATATATGTATATATTAATGTAATATGTGGTGGCCCACGTGGGGACCCACCTGATTGGAGAAGGGATTGGTTGATATACCAGATGGCAGCAGGTTCTATGGATCCCACGCTATATGAGTTATCTACACCGTCCACTGTGTGGACCCCATCATGATGCATGTATTTTATCATGTCCATCCATCATTAGGGCGTGCCCCCCCCCACCGTTTTCTGGTGCTGCATGCACATCGTCCAGCAGCTGTTGATGCTTGTTGCTGGACATTTGCAAACAAACATAAATATCAGCCTTCTCCCAAGCATGTGGGTTCACACGTGTGGATGCCACATGAGGTATGTGCCTTACCTATGCCATCTAAATCATGGGCCTCACCTATCGGGCACGTGTGGAGCATCCATGACCTCTCTGCTGAGGCAGACACAAATCTATGGTGGGCCACGCTGGAGGGACTCACCCTGATGTATATATTTGAATCCACACCGTTCATATGACGGTGGGTCCCATGCAGCTAGCAGCTGTTGCTATCCACTCACGTCAACAGGCCAGGTGGCCCTGACCATGATGTATGGTCCACATCCACACCGTCCATTTCGTGGTGGACCTCACCATGATGTACGTGTAGATCCTCACCGTCCATTGCTTGGACGGTGGGCCACATCTTTATATGTGTTTCATCCAGCGGTCCACATATCTGGACACCGGCTGTTTTTCAAAAAAAAAAAGAAAAGAAAAGAAAGAGAATTAATTAAATAACAATAAATATTGTAATAAATAGTGTGTATATATATATATATACACATATATATGTAGGTGGTGGGCCCCATGGGGGACCCACCTGCTGGACAAAAATGGGGCAGATTCAAAAGGGCTGGTGGGCCATGTACGTGGACTCCACCCCTGATGGATTCATTCCATCCAAACCCTCCATCCGGACGTGAAATCTTCCCCACATGTGATATATATATATATATATATATATATATATATATATATATATATATATATATATATATATCTACGTGGGACCCACCTTTAAAAAAAAAAAATGAAATCTGCACCGCCCAGATATATCTGGACGGTGAGTATGGGTAGCGTCCTACCCTTTTGGGTGGGTATTTAATATATAACATTATATTATATAATTTATATATTCATCTGTCGGGCCCTATGTGGGATGCACCTCTTTGAATAAAATCCCTGAGATCAGTGGTTGATCATGAGGTATTTGTTATATCAAAACCGTCCATCTATCTGGAGAGCATGGTCCACCCCTGCACACGCGGGTGGAGCCCACAAGACGTAATTATTTCATCCACACCGTCCAGACCTCTGGACGGTGTTGAATGGGCTGGACGGTGTCAGGCCACCGTGATGCACATGTTTTGCACACCACACCGTTCATCTGTTTTGCTGGTGGGGCCCGTCGGTGTGTGGCGTCCATACGTGGGACCCACCTTGAGATAGGTATTTTGTATCCACACCGTCCTTCTGGACGGTGCTCGAGATGCTTACCGTGATGTATGTCTTGTATGTACCCACCATCCAAAGGCAGGGACGATGGGCCTGTTGTGCCACGTGTGGCAATCCACACCACCCTTTTTTGTGGCGCCCCCCTACATGATGCATGTGTGGTGTCCGCACTGTCCAGACCTTGGACGGTGGGACCCACCATGATGTTTATGTTGTATCTCTCCACCGATAATTCTCTGGACGGTGGGGATTGGGTTGGCTGATTTACCACATTCCACTTATATAGCTGTTGTTGTGACGTCACTAATGAGGTGGGACCCACCTTGATGTAAGTGTTTTATATTCACTCAGTCCGTCCAGTAAAGGGACGTGGACCCCACAATGATGGAGTACTTCATCTGCACCGTTTATCTGTGGACACCACCACGACGTATGAGTCTATGCACCATTCAGATAGTAGACAGTGGCAACCACCTTGATCTATGATTTCTTGCACGCCGTCTAGGGATGGGAGACCGCCTTGATGTACTTTCCTATCCACATCATCCATGGGACGTGAACCCCACACAATGTATAATTTATCCACACTGTCCATGGGACGTGTGACCCACCCCTGATGTATTTCTTCTATATCCACGCGGTCTATCAGGTAGACCACATTGCAACCAGTGAGGGATTGAATGTCTACCATTGAAACCCTTCTGGGAGTGAAGAAGTTTTGGATCAATATGATATTCATTTTGTTGTTCGGGTCTTTATGACCGTACGCATAGGTTGAATAGAAAATAATGTTACAATGGGCCCTACCTTGATGGCACATGTGGCCCGCCTTATATGTTGTATTGTATATCTATGCCGCCTATTGATGCTGCCCGCTTGATGGATAAGGGGCCCATTGGTGCGGCCCCATGTATCGACCCATCGTGATGTGTAGGCCTACTTGTAACGACTATTTGAGGCTCACCTATTGGATATTTGGGCCCACTTTATGTTTGACTCTATGTGGATCGCTCCTTGGGAACAATGTTGGTTAAATGACCACAGTGATGGGCAAATGATGGTTTAATGCCCATATTGTGACCTTCCCTTAGGCCTTATTTGACCAATCATCAAGACAATCCCGTCGATTGCCGATTTCGATCGACTTGACCGATTTGCCGACTCTGATTATCGATCGATTCCGAATGTCGTGACCGATTGCCAATTTCGATCGACGTGACCGATTTGCCGACTCTGATTATCGATCGATTCCGATTGTCGTGACCGATTGCCGATTTCGATCGACGTGACCGATTTGCCGAGGCCGATTATTGATCAATTCTGATTGTACAGTTATCGAGCTTGTCGATTCAACCCTCTCTTGTCGCTAGGGTGATCGAGGCTCAGCAGGCTGATGAGTCGTCGCAGGGTTATATGGCTGAGGCGGCATCTGAGGGTCAGGTTGATTGGCAGATCGGTACAGACGGTGGACTTCGTTTCAGAGGCCGATTATGTGTCCCGGATATTCCAGAGTTACGCAGAGATCTTATGACCGAGGCACATCGATCGCGGTTTTCTATCCACCCGGGCTCGACGAAGATGTACCGTGACATGAGGCGACAGTATTTTTGGGTGGGGATGAAGCGCCAGATCGCCAGTTTTGTGGCCGAGTGTGACACGTGCCAGCATGTCAAGGCCGATCATCAGAGACCTCCTGGTCTTTTGCAGCCGTTGAGCGTCCCGATGTGGAAGTGGGAGCACGTGTCGACTGATTTCATTATGGATTTGCCGAGGACTCAGCGCGGTCATGACTCCATTTGGGTTGTTGTGGATCGTCTGACGAAGTCGGCACATTTCCTTGCGATGCGTGCGACTTGGTCTATGGACCGGCTTGCGAGACTGTTTATCGAGGAGATTGTGAGACTGCATGGCGTTCCAGTCTCGATCATTTCTGACCGAGACTCGAGGTTCACGTCTCAGTTTTGGGGGAGCTTCCAGCGTGCGATGGGGACTGATTTGCAGCTCAGCACCGCGTACCATCCGCAGACCGATGGCCAGACCGAGAGGGTCAATCAGATACTTGAGGACATGCTTCGGGCCTGCGCGATTGACTTCGGGGGTAGCTGGGATGAGCATCTGCGATTGGCTGAGTTCGCGTACAATAACAGCTATCAGGCGACTATCGGCATGGCTCCTTTTGAGGCACTATATGGCAGACCATGCAGATCACCGAGTTGTTGGACCGAGGTTGGAGAGCGTCGTCTCCTAGGTCCCGAGCTTGTGCAGGAGACTTCAGAGGCTATTGACATCATCAGGCAGAGGATGCGCACAGCTCAGAGCCGACAGAAGAGTTCTGCTGATCGTCGGCGTCGTCCCTTGGAGTTTGATGTAGGGGACCATGTGTATCTCAAGGTCTCGCCCATGAAGGGCGTAGTTCGATTTAGAGCGAAGGGCAAGCTTGCCCCGAGATTCATAGGACCTTTTGAGATCACTGGACGCGTTGGCGCCGTGGCCTATCGGCTTGCCTTGCCATCTCAGTTGACTGGCGTCCACAACGTGTTTCACGTCTCCATGTTGAGGAAGTGTGGGTCAGACATAGTTCCCGTTATTGATTGGCAGCCGTTGGAGGTTCGTGAGGACGCTTCTTACATTGAGCAGCCAGTTCGTATCCTTGATCGGAAGGAGCAGGTCCTCAGAACCAAGGTCATTCCGTTGGTGAATGTGCAGTGGGGTCACCATTCTGTAGAGGAGGCTTCTTGGGAGCGTGAGGCTGAGATTCGAGAGCGATATCCTCATCTCTTTGAGGGTTGATGATCATGTATTGTATTTTGTACGTTGTCCCTGATTCTATATGATGACGTTATGTTTCTTATTCCTCGCGAGTTATGCTTAGTTGCGACGCTTATGTAAATTTCGAGGACGAAATTTTTATAAGGAGGGGAGAGCTGTAAGACCCGTATCTTAGTCCGTACCTTTCCATACACTTCCGCGGTCTTACCGGTCGAATTCCGTTAACGTTCGACCCTTAATCGATATCGACGCGCGACCCGGATTCATGTGCCGACAACCCGAGTCGACTCAACCCGAGACCTATACCATAGCGACCGCACCGTCGCCGCGGTTCCGATACCGCGACTCGCGCGCCAAGGCGATACCCTGATCAAGAGATATGGGCCAACGTTCGGTGCAAGAAAACACCGCGCGTTGCGAAAACCAAGGAAATCTCAACGATGTGTCACATCAATCACATCAATCCCATCAATCAATCACCCATCAAGCCATCATATGTCAAGTACACATCACTTCCATCCCTTTTCCCAAGCAACCACAAAAGTCTCCCAAACCCATACCTCTCTTACACAAAAGCCAACAAAGTCTTCCTAACCCATACTTTTCTTACACAACCATCACTCACCCATCCATCCATCACTCTCTCTCTCTCCCTTTACATCACTCTCTCTCTTTCTCTCTTTCTCATTCCAAAACTTCCAAGCAACAAAAAAATTGCAAGGGCTCCATACGTATGGAATTTCTCCAAAGTTCCTAAGCTCCAAGTGGCCCACCTTCCTACCCCAAAATCCCCCATCTCAACCCTCCATTCTTCATCTTAGCCATTGAAGTTGAAGATAAGGTGCCAAGAAACCCCTAGGAGCGAGAAGATCGGACGGTGGGTGCTTCTATAGGGTAGATTATCTTGTTTTTATGGTGGACCAAGTGAGGCCCACCGATCAATGGTGTGGATCTCACTTGGGACCCTTATTTGTGGCCGATGGACCACTTGGATCATCATGATCATTCCATGATAGGGCCATCCTCCATGGATCCCATCATGATGTTTATTTTCATTTAGAAAGGTCATCTAGACCGTCCATATCGGTGGAGAATGGATCTCCACCGTTGATTTACATTTTTAACGGTCCCATGTGCAAGGGACCCATTTCTTGTATGTTTCATTACAAGGGAGGGCCCATAATGACGGGGTCCCTCCATCACAAGCCGTGTCCCACTCTCCATTCTCTCTCTCTCTTTTTATTGCTTTTATTTCATTTTATTTTATTTTATTTTATTTTATTTTTTTTGCTAGAGGTGTGTGGCCCACTTGAATGGATCCCACCTTAATATTTATTCTGTCCAAATTTTATTCAAGTGGGGCCCACCTTAGACGTTGTACTGGGGTCACCCATCAATGGTGGCCCACTCCATCAAGGCACAATGCAAAAAAAAAAAGAAAGAGAAGAGAGAAAAACCGTCCAGCGTCAGAGACGCTGGACGTTTCAGAAAAAGAGAACCAAAAAGGGAGTTTTGGTGGGCTGGCTTTTTGTAGGCCCCACCTTGATGTATTTGTCCCATCCAGGCCGTCCATCCTCTCTCCCTCATCATTTTAGGCGTTGAGCCAAAGTATGAGTTCAATCCAATGATCAGGCGGGCCGTACCAGAGAAAATGGTGCTTTTATTCTTCCAAGACTATTAGTGCCCATTTTGTTGTTTTTACACTCCAAATCAGTGCTAAAGATGAGATTTGTATGGCTTGTTTGGGCCCTAGAACCAAATGGGCGGAGTGGATTCCTCATCAGTGGGCCCCACTTTTATTTTTTTAAAAAGCACAAAAAAAAAAAAAAAAAAAAGAGTGGCAGCAGGCGCTGCCAGCCAGCGGGCGGGCGTCCAGCAGGGGCCCACGGCCCTGCGTGTGGGCCCCACCATAATGTTTATTTGTCATCCGACCTGATCATGAGGTGGGCCACCCCTGTGGCGGGCCCCCCTCCAAAAAATGAGTCAGATCCAAAACTCAGGTGGCCCACACCACAGCAAACAGCATGAATTGAATTTTTACCATTGAAAAGTTTTTGGCCCACAGAAGTATTGGATCAAGCTGGAAATTTTATTTTCCCTTCCTCCAGGTCCAAGGGACCTTGTGAATGGGTTGGATGTTGAATGGATATTATAGGGTGGGCCCCACATGGGACCCACAATGATGCATTTATATATATAATAAAAATAATAATAATAATAATAATAATAATAATAATAATAATAATAATAAATAAAAGAAGACCACCGTCCAGCGGACGGTGGGGCCCTGAGTGATGTATGTGCCTTACCCGCACTGCCCACTGGACAGTGGGACCCACCATGATGCGTGTAATGCATCCAGACCGTCCGTCTACTTGGTGGGATTATTTTAAGGCCTGATGTTATTAATTGGGTGGGCCATTCAAATGGGTTAGGCCATCTGATTTGTAACAGGCCTATGGGCTAGGCCCATGTGAATTTCAAAAGGGTTATGGGCTAGGCCCATTTGGTTTATGAAGTGCTTATGGGCTAGGCCCATTGGATTCATTAAGGGCCTTAGAACTTAGGCCCATTCGATGTGTTGTAAGTCCATAGGACTAGACCCATTTGTTGCACTTCAAGGCCCATGTAACTAGACCCATTGTTGCATTCTTGAAGCCCCTGTAAGTGAACCCATTTGGTATATTGTAAGACCCATGGGACTTAACCCATTTGATTATAAAAAGGGCCCATGGGATTAGGTCCACTGGATTTATTTGAGACCCATGAGATTGGGCTCATTTTATTTGATTAAGGCCTAGGGATTTAGGCCCATTCGACTCATATAAGACCTCTGGGTTGAGGCCCAGTTGATATACATTTGGGGTCCAATTGGTGTGGCCCATTTGATGCATATTAGACTCATATGACTAGGTCCAATTGATGCAATCCAAGCCCATGGGTTTGACCCATTGCAATGCACTTAAGGCCCATTGGTTTGGCCCATTTATGTGGCCCATCTGATGAATGAGAGCCCATAGGATATGGCCCATTTGATACATATATAAGGTCCAATGGGGACAACCTACGGTCCATTGCAATGTGTAAATCCATTACAGACTGAGTGTTGATGTTTACAAAGATCGTGCCTTGGGAGAAATGTTGGTTTGACGTCCACATTTCGAGTGTAATGTTGGTTGGATGTCCACATTACGACTCTCCTTAGGGCCCATTACCGGCCGTACTTGCCGTGTATAGGCCATCCAGGTCCGTCTGCATTGTAAAATAGTTCATTATAACATGTTTAGTATAGTTTCATGACTCATGATCATATGCATCATATGTATACTTGATATGAGGACTGACTAATCATAGCATATGCCTTCGGGTAGGTTGTTATGGGCTCCTGGTTAGGCAGTATTGCCCTACATGAGCGCACGATATGCGCATGGATTGTTGCATGACTGGACAGCGTGAATCATGCATTTCGCACTTGTGTGACATGGGTATTGTACGCCCTAGCAACATCAGGGCCGTAGCCTCCACAGACGCATCATGGTTGGCAGGATTGGATTCCGGAAATCTTGTTCTACATGGGGTACTATAGATATCCCTGGGTGAAAGTCCCTAAACCCTTATGGTACCAAGAGGTTGCTCCAAAGTCTAGACCGAGTGGGTAGATGAGTACAGAGTGCCGAATACCAGTTGGCTGTGCTCTCCACTGTGTCGTGGTCGGTTGGAAGGGGGTGCGGCCTTACCCGCCTGAGTGTAGGGGGCAATGCTAGGCTGAGTTTGACCAGCTCGAGGAATGGGTCCGATATCGACGAGTCGCGCCCGATATTGGTAGACGGATAGTGAGGTCTCTTCCACTTACCTTATTGCGCGCGATGTGGCGGCAATCTGGTTTAGAGTGTACTAGACCCCGGTGATATTCCATACTTTGAGCTGTATTGACGTGTGAACATTGATGAGTATCTGTATGCTTGAGTTGCATTGTACATTGCATGGCCTTGGGATGGCCGATACCATTCATGTCTTGCATTGCATAGCCTTGGTACGGCTCATGACGTTTTGGTTCCATCTGCATATTCCGCATTACTCTGACATTGCATTCATATTACTACCTTGCGCACACACTTTCACCACCCTCTAAGCTTTCTGTAAGCTTATGCACGACCGTTGTGTGCAGGTGACGTTGGACTGCAGCAGCGCTGAGGCAGGAGCACGTTGCTGATCATCTTGGAGTTTTTCTGTTATTTACCCTTATATTTCCCTTTATGCCCATTGTACTTGTAAAGTTTTTGATCATTGTGAAAATGTAATGGATTTCTTGGTTGTTGTTTGTGGGTTATGCCTTTGGTTATGCTTAATACGAATCAAACTGATATTTAAAATCCTCCTCGTAGTATCCCAGGATCGGAACCTGGCGAATGGGAGCTAGGAGCCGAGAATGGGGTTCTACGGAGGCTGTCGGCGCCGGATTCGGCGATCGGGAATTTTGTGAGCCCGGTTTCCGAGTTTGGGGCGTGACACATAGTGCCGGTTGTTATAAGACTCCCCGATAGGCGGAGATTGTCTCACATGAGCGCACTGCATGCGCAGGATTGATGCATGACTGGATTGTATGACTTATGCATCTTGCATTGTGCACTGTGATTACTGTATGCCCTAGCGACATCAGGGCCGTAGCCTCCACAGGCATATCGTGGATGGCCAGATGGGACACCGAAAATCTGTTATACATGGGGTGCTATAGATATCCCTAGGTGAAAGTCCCTAAACCCTCTTGGTTCCAGAGGTTGCTCCAACGTCTAGACCGAGTGGGTAGATGAGCGCCGAGTGCCGATTACCAGATGGCTGTGCTCTCCACTGTGTCGTGGTCAGTTGGAAGGGGGTGTGGCCTTACCTGCCCGAGAGGAGGGGGCAATGCTAGGCTGAGTCTGACCAGCTCGAGGAATGTGTCCGCTATTGACGAGCTGGGCCCGATATTGGTAGGCGGATAGTGAGGTCTCTTCCACTCACCTTGTTGCGCGCGATGAGGCGGCAATCTGGTATGGAGTGTAATAGACCCCGGTGATTTCCCAGAGATGAACCATATTGATATGTGGACTCATTGAGTAGGAGTTGTATGCTCATTCATTCATTTATTCATTCACTATCCACTCGGGCTGGTGGTGCGTAACTAATTGTTGTGTACCTTCGTTATGGCAAGGATTTCGGTTGGGCGCGCGACTAACCTGAGATCAGGAGTTTACCATGATGAGTCTGACTATCCAAATTTAGGTATGGGACTGGTTTGGATAGGAGTCACTTGTGGTGGACCCCATAGCCTGCGATACTACGTACTATCATCCCGACTTCACACTCCAGCATGGTTATTTCATTCGCATCGCATATTGCATTACATCCGCAGGCTTATGGCATCTTGGGTCGTTATTTCTGCACTTATATGACCTAGACAGACTTAGCAGGATTTGTATATTGTATTGTATTCTCGGCATCCTATATTTGGCTCTTTATGATTCCTTATTGCATAGCTGTTATATATTGCGTATTCTGATATTGATTGACTTATGGATTTGTTCATACTTCCGCTTACTCTGTTATCGTATGATTTATATTTTGTCAGTATTTCTACTTATTCTAATAATTCCTGCTCTTGTCAGTGTTTCTGCTTATTCAGACATCGTATGGTTTATGGATTACTAGTTTTTCGGTATTGTATGATTATGACATCGTATTGAATACTTGGCACTTACCTTGTGCACACACTTACACCACCCTCTAAGCTTTCTATAAGCTTATGCACGATAGATGCGTGCAGGTGATGTTAGGCTGCAGCAGTGTTGAGCTTGGAGCGTGCGGTGGTCTTCTGGAGCTTGATTCTCTATTTATGTATTTCCCTTTCAGTATTGTATTCAAATGATTATTAGTGGATATGTGATGATGATGTTGCCTTTGTAAATTGGGTAATCTTGTGGTTATGCTTATTACTAGTTAAATGTACATTTCAAAATAAAAAAAATGAAAAAAAAAATCCTCCTTGTAGGATCCCAGGATCGGAATCTGGCATATGAATGCTAGGAGTCGAGAATGGGGTACTACGGAGGCTGTCGGCACCGAATTCGGCGATCAAAATTCCGGTGAATTCGATTTTCGGGTTTGGGGCGTGACAGGCGGCCTCGGCCCTCGCGCGAGCAAGAGCACCCTCGCACTCGCCGTGAACTTGGAGAAGGCGCCACTCCCTCCCCTCGGCCTCTTGAAGGACCGAAGTCAGACGAGCATTATCAGCCTTGACTCCTTCGAGAGCTGCACGGGCGTCCGCGGCCATCTTCCGAGCGACAGAGAGATCGCCGGTCATGATGCCAATCCGGCCCTCAGCGATCTCTCTACGGCCCTCGGCCTCGGCCGCGACCTTCTTCGCAGTCTCCGCCTCGGATGCGAGCTTCTGGGAGGCGGTCAGCTCCGAGCTTGCTTTAACAAGGCAAGGAGCCAGCTGCAATACAGAGACGGTGAGCGGTGCTGAAAAACTTAGCCAGGAGCGACACAAGATTGGAAAAAAGTTTATCTCAAAAAGCAGCCTCGCTGCATGCCCGAGGGTCTGGGTCGTTGGGGCGTTATAATAGCTGGCGAAATCTCTCTCGCTCCCGTGGGCAAGCGCCCAAGGAAGCATCCCCGCAATGATCTTTGTGAAGGGGGACTCCTGTTGAGTCATCTCCCTTCTCGGAGATTCCTCGCGAGGGGCCTCTCTCGGCCTTCCGACCTCCTCAGCAACGGGCACCGATTCGGGCGTCACTTGAGTCACTGGAGGAGTTGGCTCCACTTCATCGGCCCTCTCATTGGGATCGGAAAGGATGACCACTTGGGGAGCAGCGGGTGCAGCAGCAGGTGGAGCGACCGTTTCCTTCCCCTTGCTCGTGGTCTTCTGCTGTTTCGAGGGCCGAGACCCGGACAATTGAGCCGATCTCGGGGGGGCCTTCACTTTGGAAAGTGGCTTCAAGGCAGGGCGAGGTTCGGCCATGCTCTCGGGCGTAGGCTTCAGAACAGGGCGAGCTTCGGGGAGGTCTGCAAGGACGAGTAAAAAGAATGAGGGAGCAAATAGGAAATCAAAGGAACAAGGATAAGAAGGACGAACTACCTGAGACGAACGAGTCTAAACCTGCAAGGTGGAGGCACTCAGGTTGCAGAAGCAACTTCCAAGATCGCTCTGCTGCGCTTAGTTTCCTCAGCTCTCTTATCCAAGTCAGAGCCCCGGATTCGAGCTTCCCTCTCCTCTTCAAAATATCTGCAAGACATTGCGAAATCAGGATTAGCGGAAGAGGATATAAAAACAGAAAGCAAGAAGAGGAAAGACCAGTGGGCCAAGTCACCGAGTCACCTGCTCTACGGAATGTGCGGGATACTTGGGGCTCGTACGGCCACATGTCGGCCGACTCCCACTGACCGCACGCCCAGAACCACCTTTCCTTCCAGAACTTGTTCGAAGTAGGTGGATCGGTTATTAAAGACCCCCCTCTGCCTCTCCACGCGCTCAGAAAGTAGAGGCCAGGGAAGTTAGGGTTTGGTCGGACTTGGTACAAATAGAGGAACTCATCGACCGTGAGGGAAGGTTGCTCTAACTCGGACCAGAGTACTGCACATCCAAACAAATTCCTCCACGCATTCGGAACAATTTGACCGGGAGCTATTTTGACTCGGGATAGAAAGTCACGAGCAATGGGCTGGAGTGGCAAACGCAAGCCGCACTGCATCGCGACTTGGAAAATTGCGACCATCCCTGCTGGAGGATGGTCGGGCAGATCACCCGGACGAGGGAGATGGAGGACGACCAAGTCAGGGACATGGTATCCGGCCCTGATCCGGTTTAAGTTGGATTCATTTAGAATGGAGGCGACGAGACCGCTAGGCTCGTCTTCTTCCCCTTTTGAAGACGACCCAGAGGCTTCCGCGGTTCGGTTCACAGGGTATGGAATGGCCGTTCCTTCGCCCGTGATTAAATCATCCTCTCCATCCTCGTCCTCCATCTGATCCATCCAGGGGTTAGGTCTCCCTGAACGAGTCACCAGATACGTCCCACCGCTGGAGGGACCAGTCTGGGCAGGACGTCCAGCAGATGAGTCGCCGGACTCTCTGACAAGCCGGAATGCGGCTTCAGCACCGACGGCAAATTCCGTCAACAGTGAAGGTGGTTCCGCAACGTCCCAAAGGTGCTGGGACACACCCTCATCTACGGACATTTCCTCCCGGGGGCTTTGAGAGCCGTGTGCGGCCATTAAAGCTGATAAAAGAAGGAGGAAAGGACTCACCAAGGAAATTGACGACGACTGCAAGGAAAGATTGACGGAGAAAGAGGCAACAGCGGAGGAGGAGAAGAAAAAAAAGCGAAAACGCACTCGGAATGAGACATAAGCGGGAGGAAGAAGGGCGAAAACAAAATTCGTGTCATCCTCCCGCCCGGCCCTTTTATAGCCGCGCCACGTGGCCGGGTAATTATGGCAAAAGCGAAACGACGTTCGCCTCGGCTCCCCCGTTCGACGCGTGGCAACCGCTAACTGACTGCGGTGAAATCGCGGCCACGCGTCCGCTTCTCATACGCGGACGGAATGAATTAACGGCTAGTCGCACGTGCAACCTTGGGAGGCGCAACGTCGCGCTTTAGAGACGACTCAAAGAGCATTAAATGCCTCATCATTGTCTCGGATGCTAATACGAACCGACCGAGAGAATTGTACTCCTTGATGTCACAGACGACACAAGGAGTAAGGGGGGCTCACTGTTGGGGAAAAATGCGTCAAGCTCGGAGACTCGGATAAAAGTAGGTTGGCTTTGCCGACACTGCCTGAAGAATCCGAGACAACACCGACAGAACAGAGGATAGGCTAGGAGGCTTAAGCAAGGACGACTAAAGTCGCTCTGTCAGAGAGATGACTTCGCCTGCATAAGCCCACTAAAGGCCAAGCGTGTTAAAGCCACTCAGCCGATAGAACAAGGCTGACTCAAAGAGTTGGTTCTGTCGGTCACGGAGTAAGGGATGACCGATAGAAATCGAGATTATTCCACCCGTGGAATGGCCGTGAACCCGTCCTCCTGTGTCGGCCGAGACTCCCCCTGGGTCGGTCACGACCTGGCCGAGATTCCCGCAGAGTCGGTCGAGATCTAGCCGAGACATAGAGTGGCGGAACGAGGACAGATGCTGGTCTACGGAAATCCAGGGATACGGGTAGCGGATCCCGAGATTCTCGGGATCCTGAGCAATCCCAGGAGAAGAATCCTCTGAAGATAAGGATTGGCAAACTGCATAAATCTCTAAGCTTGGAACAGAAGAAGGTACGCAATACTAACCGAGACGAGCTCTTGGCTATTGAGACGATAACTGACTTAAGCATCGGAGGTTCCCCGGCTCTAGCCAGGGTTCCCTTGACATTGTTTTCTGTGCAGGTGCAGGAGGGTCCGTCTCAAAGAAACCGTCCCATAAAAACACTGTAACAATGTATATTGTCATTGTTCAAACACTAGAAATATATCAAACACATGATCCAGAGCATCTCAATCTGGAAAAAAAAAAAAAAAAAAAAACCAACAACAACAAAGAAAATCCCAAAAAACAAAGGCCTTACCTGTAAGGTTCAATCCGAGGCTGCATAGCGTGGTGGTAGGGTCTTACCTGTAATCTGAGGCTGCACAGCGTGGTGGTAGGGAATGAGGGAGAGAGAGGTGGAGGCGGTCGCGGTTGGGGGCACCGATTGAGGAAGAGAGAGGTGGAGGTGGCCGCGGCTGGTGGTACCGATTGAGGGAGAGAAGGAGGGAGAGAGAGGTGGAGGCGAATGTTGCTGGTGGTGGGGATTGAGGGAGAGAGAGGGCTGCACGAGGACGTCGCTCGTGGCAGGGATTGAGGGAGAGAGAGGCCTGGAATTGAGTCCGATGAGAGAAGGTTGCAGGGGTAGGGATGTAATTGTAACCGGAACGACCGATTTCAACAGGAAAATTTCCGTTTTGACTCCAGCCGTTGGTTTTTTATTTAAGCATCTAACGGCCAGTGTTATGCCAATGCTCGACCTTACGGAAGCCTACGGTAAGGTCGAGCGTATAGTACCTTTTCCTTATATATATATATATATATATATATATATATATATATATATATATATATATATATATATATATATATATATATATATATATATATATGGGAAAATGTACTATACGCTCGATCGCATATTATACCTTCCATAAGGTTGAGTGCTGGCGGCACATTATTCGTCATATAGTCAAAATTTTAAACAAATGAGGAGATTTTATATGGAAACTAGAGAAACAAAACCGGTACAACAGGTTATTAAAATATCCATCCACCTCTCTCACGTGTAATTTCTGCAAAAGTCTTGTACGTGACCTGGGAACCTTCCTAAGGCCCACTATGATGTTTATCTGAGATCCAACTTATTCCTAAGTTAAGACATACATGAAAGAAGGGAAAACACAAATTTAAGCTTGATCAAAAACTTTTGTACCCCTTAGAAATTTTTAATGGTGGGAGTCCCTCTATCTACTGTTTTCTGTGGTGGGTACATTCCAGCTTTGGATCTAACTCATTCTTTATCTCATGCCTTAAATCGATATCTCCAAGTTAATGGACAATATGGATATAACACATACATCATGGTGGGTCTCATAGAAGTTGGTGATGTAGGATGCATATTGCGTCGTCTGGGAGGGCAGGGCTCTGTGGGGCCCACCGTGATATAAGTGTTTTATCCACGCCATTAAAAGAATTTCGCATATTTTTTTAAGTTATTATCCTAAAAATGAG
The DNA here is from genome assembly GCA_037074715.1 of Magnolia kwangsiensis. Taxonomy (NCBI): domain Eukaryota; kingdom Viridiplantae; phylum Streptophyta; class Magnoliopsida; order Magnoliales; family Magnoliaceae; genus Magnolia; species Magnolia kwangsiensis. The sequence goes on from CM073582.1 coordinate 81,751,081, forward strand.
GCAAGTCCATAGCTCCAGTGGATCACAATAAAGGAGGTTGTACTGATAATGACACTCACCAAACCTTTTTAAGTGTCAGCATTATGTTTTTTTGCCATACAACCTATTCATAAGGTCATGTAGACTTGGATGAATTGAAAACACAAATATCAATCCAAAACTTCTCCAACTCACAAGAAGTTTTTAATGGTGGATGTTCAATCTCCACCTTATGGTCTACTTAAGCCTTGGACCTGCTTCATTTTTTTGTTCATATATTAAAATGATATAGAAAATCGTTGAACGGAGTGGATAGAACACTTACATCAAGTTGGCCCCACAGAGCCCCTGCTCGGACGGATTACCGTCCCGCCGAGGGTAGCACGCAATCCGCCTTATGCGGATGGGAATTCCCTGCGAAAGCCTTTTGCAAAAGTTCTAGCGCTAGGAACCAAGGTAGGGCCGTGGTGATGTTTTTCAGAATTCCACTCCATTCATCCATTTTTTGAGCTCCTTTTAGGACAAACACAAAAATTATCCACATCTAATACTTAGGTGGGCCAAAATTGTGAGTATTGAACATCAACAGTTTAAATATTCATGTGGCCACGAAAGCCTTTGAATCAGGATAATATTTGTGTTTTCATTTCATCCCAATATAAATGATGTTAAAAACGGTATATATGGCATATAAACATCACTGTGGACTCCAAGAACATTTCAACGGTAGAAATTTTTCTACAAACATTTTTCTTTAGTGCGGTCTACTTAAGTCTTGGATCCTTCTCAATTTTGGTCACAAGTATTAACATAAGCTCACAAAACGGATAGATGGGGTGCATTTTTCACAAACATCAGGGTAGCCCCAGCTAAGTTTCCACGGCAGGAACTTCCTGCGAAAGCCTTTCGAAGGAAATCCGCGTCCGACGTACGCGGAGTAGATAGGAAACGGATCGGCTACTCCCCTGCCACAAGCCAATGGCTGGTGGTCGGTGCTCTGTGGGCCACCATAAAGTGTGTGTTTCATCCATGCCGTCCATCTATTTTTATAGATCATTTCATGTTATGAGAGAAAAAATGAGGTATATCTAAATCTAAAGTGCACCACATTACAGGAAACAGTGTTGAATGAACGCTGACCATTAAAAACGTTTTGGGGCCATAAAAGCTTTGGATCAAGATGATATTTATTTTTTCCCTTCATCTGGTTTTTTATGACCCAGTCAACAGATTGGATGTCAAATAAACAGTAAAATGGGCCTTAGGAGTATTTTAATGGTGGATATCCAATCATTATTGTTTTCCTGTGGGGTGGTCCATCTGAGATTTATATCCTATTATTTTTTGTATAAATCTCTAAAATGATCCATAAAAATGGATGAACGGAATGGATGAAACAAATACATCATGGTGTGCCCACATAGCACTGACCACTAGCAATGGGGCTGTTGTCGAGGGAGTAGCCAATCCGTCTCCTATTAGATAACAGGTTGAGTGCAAGTCAGCTATTGAAGTTACGTCACCAAGTTTTGTGAGCCTACTATGATGATGTATGTGTTGTATCCACACCGTCCATCCATTTGGAAATATAATTTTAAGGCATGAGTGAAAGAATGAGGAAGATAAAAATATGTGGTGGACCTCACTACAGAAAACAGTGGGGAGAGTGATTCCCACCATTGAAACTATCCCAAGGCTCACCATAATGTTTATTTGAAATCCAACCGGTTCAAAAGTTAAAAAAGACATGAAATAAGAGAAAACATAAATATCAGCTTGATCTAAAACTTTCATGGCCTTTAAAAGTTTTTAATGGTGGGCGTCACTATCCCACTAATTTTTGTGCTGGGGTCCACTAGAGCTTTGGATTTAACTCATTCTTTGGATATTGCCCTAAAACGATATCTCCAGATGGATGGAAGGTGCGATATAAAATATATATCATGATGGGGCCTACATAACTTGGTAACATGACTTCAGTAGTCATATCTAATCTGCAATTGGGTTCGAAGTGGATGGAAACAGTATGAATTAAACTTTGTTGAGAAATTCTCTGATTTTCAAGGTTGTATTGTTTTTCATCACGGAATATTGTAGTGTTTGTGAAAAATCCACCTCATCCATCAGTTTATGAAGATCATTTTAGGACACGGGAACAAAAATGACCTTGATCCAAGACTCAAGTGGGCCACACTAAAGGAAAAGGTAGGTAGGGAAATTCCTACAGTTGAAACTTCCCTGGGTCGAAAGTGATGTTTCAATTGCATCTATACCGTTCATAACAATATTCCTACTGAGATGAACTGAAAACAAAAATATTATTCTAATTTAGAACTTTTGTGGCCCCACGAATATTTCAACTGTGGATGTTCAATCCTCACATTTTCGGCCCACTTGAGCCTTGGACCGGCTCATTTTTGGCCTCTTGTCCTAAAATGATATGGAAAATGGATGGACGATGTGGATTTCTCCAAAAAAAAAAAAAAAAAAAGACCAAGGTAGGCTCCACGTAAGTTTCTATCGTCAAGTTTATCCAATTTCCCTATAAAATTTTCCGACTTGTTTAAAATTTTCAGCATCTGACGAATAACATGCCGCCAGCACTCGACCTTATGGAAGGTATAATACGGTCGAGCGTATAGTACCTTTTCCCTATATATATATATATATATATATATATATATATATATATATATATATATATATATATATGTTGCTTTGAGTAAGAATATAGAAAATAGGAAAGTTTCCTTCTTTCATCCTCTCTTTTCTCTTCTTCACTTTCTAATTACAATAATAAAGATAAGACTTCGTGGTATTTAAACAACCAATCATCAAAACCTTATCACTCTTTTGACATATAGTAATCATCTTGCAAGCCACACCACCCTTAAAGAATATCCTTTCTTCTTTTCTTCCCTAAAGTTTCACTATATAGAATAAAAGATAGATCCACAATTTTTATGTTCTTCTATTTCTCCCACTTTCACTATATAGATTTATTTTATTTTTTAAGTCCATATTTAGAATTTCAAGATTATCTATTTCTGCAAAACCTAAGATTCTCTTTACTTTTCTTTTACCTTCTCACATTTTTCTTTACCTTCCCTTTCCTTTTTCTATTTAGAAAAAAACCAATAAATTTTGATTCCATATATCACTCTCTCCAAATTAATCCCCAACTTCACCTCGCTCTCCAAAATCATCTACAAGCCTGGTTCTCTTTTTTAAAACCATCTCCAAAGACTATCTAATTCACCAAAACTTATTCGAAATCATTCCATTGACTTCTATAATTCCTTCTCTCTTCATGGGCTCTCCTTCCTCAATGCATCCCTTCCTTCCCAATATGTCTTTAAGCACGCTTCTCTAACTGATGCAAACTAAATTGAAAAAAATGATACTATTTTTTATTTGGAAAGGCCATACCAACAAAGCCGTTAGAGGCAAGGAATAATGGGCCATATGGATATAACAACCATCGCTACCTATGACTACTAAGCATTCTTCAAATTAAAGAGAAATGGAAATCTCCTATCCTGAATGTTCGAAATGTTTGGAAAATGATTACATGGCCTTTGCTTGCTTGTTCTCTGTTATTTCTCCAAAAAATTATGGCACATATGTTCTAGCTTAAACTAGCCCATGTAATTGGGATGGCAATTCTTAGATGTTCTTGCAACAGTCAAAATCCCATGCAAATGCATGATCAACATTCAAAAGTATAAGCAAAAAACCTCATATATCAATGATTACCTTGGCGATCTCAAAGCCACATATGATAATCATGCGATCATCAAGCATTCTCTCAGTCATTCACATACAAAGTCCACTACATGCTCCAATCACTTTTAAATAACTAGAAGATGATCTCCACAACCATTAAGACCAACATCACCACTGCCAACATTCTCGAAGCTTCTAACCCTTCTCCTTTAGGAGGAAGCTTCACTACCTCCCTCTCCTCTTAAGTCCATATCATATTATGAGGTTCAACAGACAACTCTTTAACTAGCCTGAGACATGTTAGGGATTCACTTATGCACATTGTCTTTAACCACCTAGAGACAGGTCAAGGATTCACTTATAGACATGGCTCTTAGGGAATGGTTGTGCCATTTTACCTACACTAAAGATTCCTGTAGTTGTTGCGGGCCACATTGTCAAATATGTGGATCCACAAATCACAAGAATGCTAGTTGCCTTCACTTTACAACTCTTTTTATATGGATAAATTGTTGGGGGGGACCACAAAAGCACACAGAGATGAATCTAGTATAAAAAACCAAAAGCATCGAGCAAAGAGAGAAGAACACAAAGGTTTAACGTGGAAAAACCCTTTCGGGAAAAAACAATTGCATAAAGCGATAGATGATCACTATGAAAGTAGAAATTACAAAGAAAAAGAGCTTACCCGATTCGAACAACCTTGAATCTCACCCTAGCTACACTCCTTTGAAACCCTAGGATTATTTAGAAACCCTTAGAATACCTCCCAATCCCATTTACACCCATATATATAGCCTATGGGAGAATCCCAAATGAAATCGGAAACAAATTTCGCAGATCTTGTGTATCTGCAAAATTCTGCGTGAAACCGTTCAATGTTATCGAAACGTTCGATGTCATCGAACACTCTTCGATGACATCAAACAATGGCCAAAATTGTCCAGTGACAAAACATGGATTTTTCAAAAATCTTCAATTGCTCAACCCGGCTTTGATGACATCAAACACATCTTCAATGTCATTAAAAAATGACACCAATATGTCCAGCAACCAACAAAGGAAATTCAGAAAATACTCGATGGCATCGAACCAACTTCGATGGCATCAAACCTGTCTTCAATGGACTGTTGATTTTACAAATTTAAGACATCTATCAACAACATAAATGTTCCATAAGGCCTTTACAACAATAACCACCTAGTCAATATGCCTTTATGCATTTCTTCAAACAAACTTCTACAAATCACAAGAATGCTAGTTGCCTTCACTATACAACTTTTCTTTTTTTTTTTTGTCTGTCTAGGATTGTAAATGGTTATTTTTGATATCAATAAAATTACAGGTGGTGTGCTCCCACCTTTTTGTAAAAAGGAATACATGAAAAAAAAAAAGTATCCTAATTGATGCAAAGAAATAAGGTATTTTGGTTATTTTTCATTCTGAATGCTTGTGTTCAAATGCTTACTCTACACGCATGTTAGCTAGCATAAGGGAAAAGGAAGAGTGTTGATTGGCATATCAAATACATGCCCAATAGTTGTTGGTGGGTTACATATCATACTTTTGCTATACCATTTACAATCTTACATCAATCAACTTTTAAGAGCTTTGCTAAGCCCATATACATGTGCAGCAAAGCTCATGTACATGCCATAATGCTAGTGTGGAATGATGAAGCACTACAACAAAGTTGGCCTTTCCCAGCGGTTCCGTCGGTAAAGGTTTTACAGGGGTCAGACAAGTGCCGGTAAAGGATTTACTGGCGGCTAGCAGACTTTACTAGCACTTTTGTGGGACGCCCCTAAATCGTAAGTTTGTGATGACTACCAAAAAATTGGTCAAAAGATACGGATAAACCCGTAGCTAAGTATATTTAGCTACGGTTATAGTACTGTAGCAATAGCTTTTGAACGTATATGACGAATGAAATCCGTAGCTATATAGTTTTGGTCACGATAAACCGTGGCAATAGAGCAAATCTTTCTCATCAACAAGTTAAAAAAAGAAGAAGAAAAGAACAGAAAATGCGACCCTCATGTATCCTAGTTTTTTGTTTCGTTTTGTTTTTGTTTTTGTTTTTTTACACCAGTTTATGTAGCTAACATACCTTGGTTAATGTTAATGCTCTCCTTGTTGCCAATGAACAGGATCACAAGATACAAGACTTCAGATCAAGCATGGTTCAAAATGAAGCATACCTCAACTGGGCCATGTTCCTCAGATGGTAATTCCCTTGCAGGGACAACCAGCAACTCACATTTCCCAACCTGCAGCAGAAACTATAGTTAACAAAGATAAAATCGGAGCAGTTAAAATAATTCTACAGCAAGATTCATGCATTCTCGTTTCTAAATGAGACTGTTCCTAGATATCCAACCATCCATAAGTGGTGGATGGGAATCATGTACACAACCAAGTTTCAACTTGGGTCACATGGACAATAGGGGCTAGGATCTTCCAAACTAAGAGATTTTCTGGGCGTGGTCCATCCATAGAGGGTCACGTCAGCCATTGGTTTGGATTACTGAACCATGAGGCCAACTTGATAAACTAAAAATATGAAATCCTGTGCATAGAATTCATAAAATTTCTATGCTTGAAAACATGTGAATTTCAAGCTATAAACTACTACATAACCAGCAAACTATTATTCATAATGAGGAAGTAGCACTCAAAATTGCAGTTATTGCTCAAGTTGAACTTCAAAGGTCATGTCAGCAGATCTTATGCGAAGATGGCTGGATCTTCTCTGTATTCCATTCCAGTAATGTTGTTTCTCCTTGTTAGTACAATGATGATGATTTAAAGATTCCTTATTTTGGCAAATGAATATATACACCCCGATTCTACCATCATGTAATAATTGTGCAAGGATAAGATAATGAGGGATTTACCTGAGACCGCGCACATTCTCGAACTGTAAGTATCCTGTCCTTGTCAGGGTGAAAGAACATGCCAACCTTACCCATGGGCTGAGGGTCTGTGATGGAAGTTGGGAAGTTTCCTTCCCAATCCAACCTACCAAACAGTCCCTTCCACTGATTGTGCCTATTGGCTGTGATTGGCAAGCACCAAGGTATCAAATCCACCATTTGACCAGTAGACAGTTTAACCTGCATTTTGTAGACATTGTAAGACAATACACCACAAACATCTGAGTTTATCAAAAAGTTGGAGGAAAACTGATAAAAAATCCAACATGTACTGTTAATGAGTATTTTGTTGGCTGATTAGTTTAATCCATCACTGTTAGTAGCACGAGAATCAGTGATGTAAGTACCTTTTCTTCTGATAGGTCATGCCAATCAGCACCGGGGCGCTTTGGAATTCTTTGGCATCGGAATTCTTTGCCCCTCCAGCTGTACTCCTGACAGCAGCATACTGTACATCCCCTGGTAATGTGATTTTCAGTTCTGGGCCTGCATGTCCTGCAAAGACATGCATTGGCTCTGGCTACTCTGGGAGTGTCTCTTCTGGAGAAGCTGCCCATATGAATGCTTGTTTCCTGGACTGAGAAACACCAAAGACTCCAGCCTCTAGAACACCAAATCTCACCTAAAAAGGCAGACACAGAAATTATATAGCTGCTTTACAAGAGAAAAAAAAAAGGAAAAAAGAAGATGAAGAAGAAGATCCCAAGTACATGCAAAGGGACAATACCTGATAACCCATTTCAAGAAGTGAAGCAAGCATTAATCGGATTGTCTGCCCTTTGTTAAAAGAAACAAAATTCCTCACATTTTCTAAAAGAAAAAATTTCGGCCGGAAGTAATTGGCAAAGGACAAAAACGCTAAGATCGTTTCACACCGGACCTTACTCCAAGTGCTCTTGTGTAATCAATCTTTACCGTCCATATTGAAGGCTATTGAAGATGTTTAACATTGTCAAGTGATGTTTGCATGGTAGCCCATGATATGTGAAATGTGCTTTGGATCTAGTGAAAGTCTAGATTAACGGATTAGACTGTTTTAAATTAAATGTCTAAATGCAGCTAGGAGCATTATGACTTAGGTGTATTCTAAGGGAACTTGAGCATTGCTGAACTATAATGGTTATATATTAGGCCCTGTTTGGTAGATGCCTAAAAATGAATTCATCTCATTTCTTTAACAGTAAGCGTGTATTGGAGATCTTGATCCCTAATACATTAGAGATCAAGATCTCTAATACAAAATTACAATTGACTAACATGAGCTCATTTTTAGGTTTCTACCGAACAGGGCCTTACTATTTTAAAGGTATTTTAGTAAATTTTTATTTTCTAATATTATTGTACTTTGGCAGGATTTTAAATATCATTAGATGCCTACTTCCCTGTTTTTCACCAACATGAAACTTCCCTGTTTGGTTCCTAATCTGTAAATTTGGGGCTCATTACATACCTGTAAATTTTCATATTAACAAGAGTTAAGGAAGCATTTCCATTCTTTATAGACAGTTGGAAACACTAGCAAATACATACCCGTGCAGTAGGGGTGCTGTGCAAATGCTCCAAAAGAAAATATAGACAGTTGGAAACACAATATCTTGCCAACCTGATTAGTTGATTTGTCCAATTTCAAGATAACCCAACAAGGTTTATTGAGAATATCTCTCTTGGACTGGGCCTCATCACCAACATAAGCATCTTTCTGTCTCTCACCAACATAAGCATCTTTCTGTCCCATCCCAACTATAACACCTATGTGACGAGGCCGACCAATGGTGTTTGGGAACACAACCCTTGGAGCATCATATCCAACAAAGCCAGCCTGTTGAAAGAAAGTGGATGATATACAGATTGAAATGCAATATTTATGTGGTTGGAAGTGAAAAAAGCATGGGAATGGAAACAAAAAAACTGAACTTCCATTCCAGTTCCATTGTCACACAGAAGGGGCTGAATGTCCTCAGTATCAGTCATCTTTTATATTTAGCCTGTACCACCAACCATGTGTCGAAACAGTTATAAGCAAGCATGTTCGATGGGACTTTAGCAAAATCAGACACATAATTGATGTATAAAACTGGCAAAAGAAGTGCCTGTAAACTGGTTTGAGTGAAGAATACTGATGTATGATAAAGTTGAGATGCATTTTTCAATGGAACCAAGCGAGCATTAAAAGCACCCGGCAAAGATTAAAATTGGGACCTTAACATTCCTAATGTTCGAATATGCAATGAATAAGAGCATAGTAAGACAAAGGCATATTGTCATATAAATAACTGAAATGATGCCATATCAGAACTAAAATGAATATGAAAATGGTAAGGTGAAGTAATGAACCTTCATCTTATCAGATAGGTCCTCATAGTAATGAACTTTCATACCAAAAAAAAATAGATGTACTTGACCACCAAATGGTTAGGGAAGAAAGTGATGGGAGCAAAAAAAAAAAAAAAAAAAAAAAAGAAATGAACTTACATTAGCACCTGCAAGTTTTGACTTTTTCTTCATTTCCTCCTTGAACTTGTCCTTCCCAATGCAACCCATATGTCTAGTCACACCAGGAATTTGTAGCATCCGCTGTGAAACACATTAAAAACTCAACCTATTTGAATAATGAATTACCCAGAATAATAAGCAGCAAAAAAAAAAAAAAAAAAAACAATCAGTAAATACATACCTGAGCAACCTTGATTGAATTATGAGTAGCTCCTGGATATATCAAAATAGGATAAAACTGAAATGTTTGTGTGTGTGTGTGTGTGTGTGTGTGTGTGTGTGTGTGTGTGTGTGTGTGTGTGTGTGTGTGTATAAAGAAAGGTAATGACTTCATAGAACCCTGTGATCAATATAATCTGTTTTACCTCCTGCAATGTACTCCACATTGTATTTTGTGGCCATTTCTTCATACCTATGATTCCACCAAAAGAATCCATGTTCAAAGTAATATAGCAATTATACTCATAGCAAGTTGAACTGGTACGTCCCATCTTATAATTGAAGAGATTCAACAAGGCTATCGCATAAGTCTCCACAAAACAATGTTAATGGTGAGTTTGTTACAATTAAGGGAGCACCATCAAGACATTCACATTACTTTGTTTAAGGCACTACTTCAGTCCCTTCTGACAACATAGCTTGAAAGATGTACTACAAATTAGTTAGACCAGACCTTAATCCTCCTGGGAAACAGAATACAGTTAAATCCTTCATCCGAATGGACAAGCTCTTCCTAGGAGGATACTTGAAAAGAATCTACAATGACCAAAAGACAAACAAACATGTCAGTTGTGGCAAGGACAGTTTTGGAGAAATGTAAGTGAAAATTCAGATCCACAAATAACTATTTTCAACTCACAACCATGATAAACCAATAAGCATTAAAGAAAAGTGAATGCATCATCCTGAGTGGACAGATCCGAAAGAAGTTTCGTTGGAGCCAGCCTAAAGAACTGTCCATCAATATGGGGGAAATATTAAATTATAAGATTTCATTAGAATGATAACATTCAAAAAGTACATAGGTTTGCATGAACAGATGCATACAATAAAGATAAGGGTGCTGGCAGCCCACAATCCAATTGCCATTTTGATGTAGTGTGATGAAAATGGCAAGTGAGAAGCGAGTACACTTTGTCAGATCTTTCTGAAGTAAGAAAACCTAGTCATTGCCTATAAGAAAGTTACCTATAAGTTTAAAAATACCAATTTCAACTCAATAAATCATATAAACAGTATGTATCCTAGTAGAATCAAAGTAGTGAGGCAACAATGAGTCTCCTAGTGATGGGAATGATTTCCTAGATTTTTTTATTTTTTTTTTTTTTCAGGAACATAGAAGAAATAGTTGGCAGGTACCTAGGCCGGTAATCTTCCTTTTGCATTATACGCACCATTTATTTCCCACTCAAGAGAGCAGACTATTTTCAACGCCTTAAAAGTGCATTTGGTTGTAGTTGTTAGACAGCCCATATTCCTTGTATTATTAGACAGCCCACATTCCTTGTATAGAAGATTTGTAATTTTGTACTTATCATCTTTCCTTATATAGTCGTTGTAAATCTCTATATATTTAACCCTTTCAAAAAGTAAGTGTATTCCCTTTCCTCTGAGTACTACAAAATCATCGTCTATCTTTGAACTGGTGCATACGGATGTCTGGGGCCCTTCCCCAATTATGTCTCTCTCTGGACTATGATATTATGTTATATTCATTGATGATTTCACCCGTTACACCTGGATTTACTTTCTGCACTCTAAGTCACAGGTGTTTGAAAATTTTAAAATATTTCATTCTATGGTGGACACAATTTCAAGTAAAAATCCAAACTCTCTGCTTTGACTCAGGGGGGGAATATCTCTCCACAAATTTTCATACATATCTTCAGGGTCATGGGATTACTCATCAGACCACCAGTTTTGATACTCCACAACAGAATGGGGTGTTGAACGCAAAAATCGTCATATTGTTGAAACTACCAATACCTTAATGACAGCTATGAGTGTTCCTTGTTTCTTCTGGGCAGAAGTTATGATGCATTCATTCTACTTAATTAATCGGTTGCCAACCACAGTTTTGAATAGTAAATCTCCCTACTTTGTTCTCACCGGTTCTCTTCCTACATATTCCACATTTCGTGTTTTTGGTTGTGTATGTTATGTTCATCTCGCATCACGTGAACGTAACAAACTTTTCCCAAAATCAGTAAAATGTATGTATTTGGGATTTTGAGAAACTCAGAAGGGTTTTCGTTGCTATGACCCGATCTCTCGTCGTGTACGAGTATCACGACATGTTGTTTTTCTTGAGCATATTGTCTTCCATTCATCTAGTCCTCCTTCGCCCACACCAGACTCTCTTGGTCTTACTATTTTTCCTGACATTCCGGTTGCATCAAGTCCACCTTCTTGTCCATTGCAAGTTTATTCACGACGACCACATACAGATCCATCACCTACTACTCTCCCTATTGTACCTGTAACCAATCTAAAACCTATCTTAGTACATCGTTCCACTCGTGAACATCGACAGCCTGATCGCTTGATATACTCTATTTCTGCCATGAATACTACCCTGGATATTGTATCTATTCCTACTTCATATCATCAGGCAGCTAGTCATGATTGTTGGAAGAAGGCTATGCAGAAGAACTTGCAGCATTAGATGATAACCATACGTGGGACATTGTTACTCGACCTCCTGACCACAAATTAATTGGCAATAAATGGATTTATTCTGTGAAGCTCAAGTCTAACGGCTCATTGGATCGATACAAAGCTCGGCTTATCGCTCAAAGATAAAAACAGGAACACCGAATTGATTATGATGAGACATTCGCTCCTGTGGCCAAGATGAAAACTGTTCGCACTCTTCTAGTAGTATCATCAGTTCGCTTTGGCCCCTCACTCAGATGGACGTGAAAAATGCTTTTCTTCATGGAGACCTCTAAGAAACAGTCTATTTGAAACCTCCTTCTAGATCTTTAATCCCTGCCAATAAAGTCGATCGCCTAAAGAAAGCCCTATACAGTCTCAAACAAGCCCCTCAGGCATGGTTCCAACATTTTCATGATGTTGTTACAGGAGCTGGCTTTACTCAAAGTGGTCATGATCCATCATTATTCTTGCACACCTCTGAGCATGGAATGTCATTGTTCTCGTATATGTTGATGACCCACTTCTGACTGATAGCGATGATACTGGTATCTCGGCTTTAAAGGAAGTTCTGCAGTCTTCCTTCAAGATGAAAGACCTGGGTAATCTAACATACTTTCTTGGACTTGAATTTTCACATTCTATACATAGAATCCTGGTCAGCCAACATAAATATACCAAGGAGCTTCTCGCCTTGGCCTCCTTAATGGATCAGAAGATAGTTCAAACTCCCTTGGAACTTAATATTCAATATGGCCGCGACGATGGTACACTCCTTACAGATCTCACCTTATACCGTCGTTTGGTTGGGAGTTTGGTTTACTTAACAATGACTCGTCCTGATATTGCCTACGCGGTTCAAGTTGTCAGCCAATTTGTTTCTGCTCCTCGAACCCTTCATATGACTACAATATTGCGCATCTTACAGTATCTACGTGGAACTCTGGATCGATCTCTGTTCTTTTCCTCCACAGCTCTTTTGGACCTTCGTGCTTATTCAGACGCTGACTGGGCCGGTTGTACTCTTACACATAGGTCTACCACTAGCTACTGTATTTTTCTCAGTACTTCTCTCGTCTCTTGGAAATGTAAGAAGCAGACCACTATTTCCAAATCAAGCACAAAAGCTGAGTATAGAGCAATGTTAGCAGCTTGTAGTGAGATTATCTGGTTACGTGGACTCCTTTCTTACTTGGGCGTTCATCTACAAGATCCTACTCCACTCCATGTAGATAATCTGAGTGTCATTCAGATTGCCTCAAATCCAATTTTTCATGAACGGACAAAGCATATTGAAGTTGACTATCACTTCATCCACGAGAAGTTTCAGTCTCGGATCATATCGCTACCACATGTTGCATCCCATGATCAGCTGGCCGACATTCTCACAAAGTCCCTCACATCTGCACGCCACTCATTTCTAGTTAGCAAACTATTACTTGTTGATGACAAGCATTAGTTTGAGGGGGGATGTTAGACAGCCCACATTCCTTGTATAGAAGATTTTGTAATTTTGTATTTATGATCTTTCCTTATATAGTCGTTGTAAATATCTATATATTCAACCCTTTAGGGTTGTCTAAAATACAGAAAAACATTTTCCAAATCCGTGTGTTTTCAGTAAAACATTATTCTACAGATGCCTTTAGCAATTCCTTCTTCAAATAAAAGGGCAAATGCTTTATCCATGCATAATTCCAAAAAACAGGTGGCTTGACCTGAAATTCGGCTAACTTGGCTCAGCTTGATCCCGTGACAATTTTATTTGAAACTCACTGTGAAGCATGACTCACTCGAGACTTGATCAACTCAGCTTGGAAACTCAGAAACACAATTTAACAGAAATTAACGGACTTTTTTTCTTTTTTTTTCATAAACAACCACATTAGTTAGCGCCGACAAAGGCTTCTCCAAAATGATGGAAAGCTCTATGGGGTTGCTCATTTATTTCGATCATACTAAGCACCAGCAATTCTTATATACGTCAGCGCTAAGTGTTGGCCGCTGGAAAAAAATGCGCCGACAATGACATATTTTCTTGTAGTGAAATCACACAGCCACACACACACACACAAAACGAATCCATAGCAAAGATTACTTTAAAATTTCAAGTAAGAACAGGATCTTTCCAAAAATTAGAAAAATGCAAAGAAAATCAACAAAGCCCTAGATCTACTATCTCAAGAAAAATTCAGAAAACATTTTTAAAAAATGAATCAAAGCAGAAAAGAACATGAACAACCAGCATTTACACAAGTATATGTGTTGAAACGCACCCTGCCTACCACTAAGCCATGTGAGTTAACGTTTAAAGTATCATCTGAAACTGGCACATATTGCCGAATACATATCGGTATTGCCCATGAACAATTTGGCTGTCTCAACCCAAAACAGACAATACAGGGCCATATTGGTGGTGAACGATACCATAGTACCATACCAATACATTGGGACTATGTTGGTTGCTTTGAGCTGAGACAACTAAGGAGGTTTAAAACATTGTTGTGAGTGCAATAAGAAAATAGGTATGGAAGGATTTCAGTTAAATATCCACTTCCATAACAATCGTTAAAGCCAGTAAAAAAAACCCTGTCAGAAATAGATGAAGTAGTGTTTGAAATATAGTTTTGGGAGAAAACCTAAGATTGGAACTTGTATAGGCAAACGCTAAACCACATATAATTATTTGAGGAATAAACCACATCTGCAAAATATGAAAACATTGAGTGCTCACCAAAGACAAAAACAATAGTGACTTTCTTTTCACTTGAAAGACCTCCATTTGTATTCTGCAGTCACGAAGTATGCATATTATAGAGCTATTACATAGCAAGTTGAGAGGCATATCACATAAGCATTGACTTAAATAGCTATTTTGGAGTTCAACTCGCCTAAGGACCAAAACCAGATGACTCGCCCTGACTTATACGGTTCAGTCTGATGACTGATTTCATTGGGAGCCAAAACTGATATGACTCGGACCAAACCAAGTTGTGTTGTATGGAACAATTTTAAAAACCTTCCCATAAGCACAAAAATTTGACACATAAATGATCGAAAATCCTCGTCAGAGTCATATTCATGCATGGAGACACCACTTGTACAAGAATTCAATGTAGTTGGATTTAACAAACAATTTACACCCTTGTATAGATTACCCAACACATGTCATCCACATGTCTTATTAGCGAGGCATGCCTGTGCCTGCTCCACAAATGCATTAAAATATTTTCATGGCGAAAGTTCACTTACAAGATTACCTGTAAAGAGGTCATATCCAGAGTTGACGACTTTTGAGTCCTATTTTCTTGGACATATGTATGTATTCCCTTTGAGAAGGATGAGTATCAGATGTTGTTACCCCACACACTCAGGTGATCAAAAGTCACTGGATTTCTACCTTACATCAATAGCTTCAGCATCTTCAAATGCATGTTCATGTAACAACCTAAATGACAATCACATTACAAATTATTATTTTGGATTATTGATTACTAATTTTCAAATAAAAAATTAGTTCCCTAATCTTAAACCCCTGAGTCTGAAATTTCACACATTTGTTTCAGGAATTTCATCAAACACATAACATACTTGTTGCTCACTAGATAATAAAATTACACACATTTGTTTCAGGAATTTCATCAAACACGTAACATGCTTGTTGCTGACTGGAATTTCATCAAACACATTTGGATCAGTACATTGTGCGACCCACCTGATAAGCAGCTTAGATTCTAAACAAGCATAATTTGTGTAAGAAACAAGTGGCTTGTAACATTAACATTCTTCCCATAGTCATTTAAAGAAAATAAAATTCCTATAACACAACTCAGCACAACTAGAACCGAAGCTCAGTTGGTGATTTTTTTAGAATAATAGATAAATAACCAAGGGGCAGAGCAATTCATGAAACTTGGTACCTTCTCTTGTCCTCATGCAAAACTCCGTAGCAATTTGGAGAGGGTTGTACAAGAAAATCGACTAAAATCACTAGAGTTTTGGGATATTCATGAGAGGAATGGGGTGTGTGTGTGTGTGTGTGTGTGTGTGTGTGTGTGTGTAGAGAGAGAGAGAAGGGAATCGAGGCGGAGGGGGCTAGGAGAGAGTGAGAGAAGGATGGGAAGGGATTCGGGCCGGTGCTAAGAGAGAGGGAGAGAGAGGGAAGGGAATCGGGGGGTGGAGGGGGCCGAGAGAGAGAGAGTATAAAAAAGATTGATATAGAGATTAGTCTTCTTTTTTTTAAACTTACGGGACCCTTTGCCAGCGCCCGGTTTTAGTTAGGGCCGGCAAAGGATCCTCTAAATGCCGGCAATGCCCCAAGGCCAAAATCCAATCCATCCATAAAAAAGGCATCACCATATTCATTCCCTAGCTCAAGATTGATTTACTTTTAAGAGGTCACATGCTTAGTGGATCAGATTTATGTTGGGAAAACATATAAAGGGTCAGACCAACCTAATGAATGGATTGGATCTCGCACCTATATCCCATGTTGCCACATGTGTTGCCATAGGTGAGCTTATTGCATATACATGTGGGCTTAGCAAATAAGACCATTTGCAAATCATGGGCACTTTTCAAAGGGAACGTGTGAAAATAAAAGGCATTTTTGCCTTTCTCGTGGTTTGGAACTCTAAATATTCACACCAACATTAGGTTGCTCCCTTACATTTAAGAATTTACATGGCTAAGTGACAAACCTCCCTAGAAAGGTAGGTCCCAACCTAAATATCATCAGGTGGGCCACACTTACATTATTGAGTAACTTTTTTTATATTTATAATATATAGTTTTATGCAGTGTTGCTAGCCTGATGAATGGATATGCATGATTTTCATGCATGTCTTTAAGGTAGGCCTATAGCACAGCTTGAACAACAATTAAGCTCTAAGCCCACTATTTTGTGTGCTAGACATCCAGTCCCTAAATTAGGTATACCTGAAAATTTAGGGCATGAGACCAAAATTCATCTCCATCCCTAAACACAAGAAATAATGCAAGAGGGGACACCAACCATAGGTTGTGTGTGGCCTAAATGGTGTGTATATTCTATCCAATCCTTTCATCAAATTAGTCTAAAGTGGAGAGGATCCTTTCACACTAGCGTACTTTAGAACGCCCCACCGCATGTTACACGGATGTCATGTACCTTTCCATAGTCCCTACCTAAATAGCATTCACACTACTATGGTCGATTTGAAGTAGAGACTTGAATACATATAGTGGAGGAATCAAAGAAGTGACTTAATGACTTAATAGTGGGGTTTATGTGGTGGTGGATGGATCACTATCTTAATAAATTTCTATTCTACTATGACTAACTTTTTCATTAAAAGATGCTAAAGTAGTAACTTGCCAACTTGAAGAATAAATTATTTTTTAAAAAAAAAAGGTAGAGCCCATAAAGTGAGTAATGAATACCAGATACCTTTCCATCATCCATAGATATATAACTTACATTAATGTAGGGCAAGATGGTAGGGTTAATGAGATGACAGATGGATTGCTTTTTGAATTACTTTCCATGCTATTGATAGACTTTTTTTTTTTGATGGATAAAGTAAAGAGTTGAAGAATCAGTAGTGGAGGGGAAGGTAGGGTTAAGAGCCGATCATGTAGTCACTTTTCATGATCTAGATGCAACTCCCAATAGTGTATGCATTTATCCAATCTAATCTTCTACTAAGGTTTTAACTCTTTAAAATAATTGAATAACTACCCCAAATAATGTCATTCAGTTTGGACGCGATCTAGTGTATACATCATCTAAGTATATGGATTACATAGGGATGCTGAAATATCCTAGTGGCAATTGCAGAGTCTAAATAATCTTTCGTCTCATGGTTATGGCATCTAGATGGACAACCCACATCTTGCAATGTTGGTTGTCTCGGTGGATGGCGGGGATCCAATAATGTTGGTCAAAGGATTTAGCTGTTAAGATTGATAGATCAGATGAGCGATCCAGATTTAATAATTCCATATGACCCACGGTCCATGTGGCTTCAGATTCGTACCACTGCTTTCTATATGGATGACCATTTGTACTTTAGAATATGATTGAAGCAAGGGATGTCATGGTTTAAAGGATTTTTTTTTCCACTGTACACCTCACTTTTAAGCCACTTACATTTGTGGTTTCCTCCAAACTTACTATACCAAACTAAGCCTCTGCTGTATGGGTGCACTTTTATTGGACCAAAATGCCCCTGCTTTATCATAAATATAATTACTAAAAGTTGTTATTGCCTATGGTTACGGATTATAACCATAGCCATTAGAAAACACAAAAGGTAAGGTGAACTCTAAACCCGTGTGGGTCCCACCTATTGCCAAATGTGGGGCTATGTTGGGTGGGCCACCACCACACTAGCCTTTTGCACTCAAATTGTTGGGTGAGTCTCATCTAAAGTCTACTTCAATCTCAAATGAGCTAAGGAGTGACCAATTGGAGATGGTGGTAGCCCATTTTGGCCGTCGAAGGACTGGATTGTGTTGAAGTTAATCTTGTTCTATTCCATTCTTCCCACTCTTTTCAAATACGACTCCCATATGGTTCGTTCCATGGTCAAGGTGGACCAGAAAAAGGTGCGATAGAAAGTAGAGATGTTCGGACCATCATAAGTGAAATTCACCGCGAAGTGAGTGAAATTCACCGTGAAGTGAATGAAATTGACTGCGAAGTGAGTGGAAATCACTGCAAAGTGAATGAAATTCACTGCGAAGTGAATGAAATTCACCGTGAAGTGAATGAAGTTTACCATGAACTGATTGAAATTGACCGTGAAGTGAATGAAATTCACTGCAAAGTGAGTGGAATTCACTCCAAAGTGAATGAAATTCACCGTGAAGTGAATGAAGTTTACCACGAGCTGATTGAAATTGACCGCGAAGTGAATGCAATTCACTGCGAAATGATTGAAATTCATTGCGAAGTGATTGAAATTGACCGCAAACATCATGAAATTGACCGATGACAAAGTGAAATTGACCGATAATTACTTGGAATTAGCGTCTTCAACTAAGTTAAATTGACTGCAAATTGAGCTAAATTGGCCGCGAACGTCATGAAATTGACCACGAACTTAGTGAAATTGATGGCGAACATCGTGAAACTGACCTATAACTGATTGAAGTTAACCAAAAACTTGCTAAAGTTGGTGAAATTCATCAAGGATTGACTAAAGTTTACCGCGAACTGAGTTAAATTAACTGCAAACTAAGTGAAATTGACTGAAATTGATCAAGAACTCACTCATGAAGTTGTCGGCCAATTTCTGCAAGCTCTCAGTCAATATAATGTCAATTTGAAGCAATTATCGGTCAATTTAACTTAGTTCTTGGTCAATTTCACACAGTTCTCTATCAAGATGTCAATTTCAAGCAGGTATCAGTCAATTTAACCTCTGTTCATGGAGAATTTCATTCACTTCGCGGTCAAGTTCACTAACTTCGTGGTCAAGTTCACTCACTTCACGGTCAAGTTCACTCACTTCGCGGTGAATTTTATTTTCTTCGTGGTGAATTTTATTTACTTCGCGGTCAAGTTCACGCATTTCATGGTCAAGTTCACTTCGCAGTGAATTTCACTCACTTCGTGGTGAATTTCAGTCACTTCGCGATGAATTTCATTCACTTCACAGTCAAGTTCACTCACTTCGCAGTGAATTTCTCTTAGTTCACAGTGAATTTCACTCACTTCGCATTTATTAGACCATTGGAAACCGAAATGAGTATCTGCATGGGATGATGATGTTCATGCCCATCAATGAATATCCACACCACCCTATAGCGGAACTCATCGCCAATTTTGACCCCGGGCACACTTTCGAAGATTGACTTGCTAATGTTCATACACTTATTTGCTTCCTTGAGAGGCTTACTAGTAGCTAGGTTGATTCGTCTAATAGTCTTCCCTCGTCCCCTTATTGATTCCCTTGTCACCGCGAATCGAATGAAATTCACCGTGAAGTGAGTGAAATTCACTGCGAAGAGAATGAAGTGAATGAAATTCACTGCGAAGTGAATAAAGTGAATAAAATTGACCTCAAATTGATTGAAATTGACCTTAAAGTGAATAAAATTGACCATGAAGTGAATGAATTTCACTACGAACTAATTAAAATGATTGTGAAGTAAATGAAATTGACCGCAAAGTAAATAAAATTCACCGCGAAGTGAATGAAGCAAATGAAATTGATCACGAAGTGAGTAAAATTCACTGCGAAAGTTAATAGAACTCCTAAATAAAAGTCAAATTACCTACTATATTAATAGAAAAATGTCGCATGCACTTCTGGTAATAGATGTTTGGGGTGAAAAAACTCCTAAATAAGAGTTAGATTGCCTATTGTATTAATATAAAAATGACCATAAATATGAACTAATTCAAATCATCCAAATAGTGGGCTCCACTGTATATGGGTTCAAATTAATTAATATAGGGTTATCCATCATGTAGAGCTCACCTTTGATATGAACCCTCCATTGTATGAGCCCCCTTTTGATGTGGATAGTCCACCATGTAGGGCCTCCTTTGAAATGGATAGTAAAAAGGCCTCCATTGAAATGGACATTAAGAGAAATAGTTTTTTTAACTTTAGTTAAATTGACAATTATAATTGTAAATATAACTTATATATCCACTACAAGCTACTCACGATTAAGGTTTTTTTTTTTTTTTTAATTGTCAATTTAACTAAAGTTAAAAATAATAATAATAATAACTCAACATAAGTTGAAAAGTAAGTTATCTTGTGGTACCTAAACAGGCCCTAAAAATAGAGAGGGTACCTTATACATGACACGAATTCAATCTAATTTCCATAAGTCAGAACTGGCCACAGGTGCATCAAATCCAAACCATGGAAAATTTTTTTTTCTTGTGAATGTAGTGGATGGTGCAGATTAGATTCATACATACATAGCGCATTGGGTGGACAGAAATGGTTGTACGTCAAAGGACACCTGGACCCGATCGACCCGACCAGATTTTTCAGTCTAACTTTTTAACCTGTTTCCAAATCTGGTTGGGTGCCAGTTCACCATTTAAAAATAAGGTAGGTCGGCTGTTTTGGAGTCGGTTAAAGTAGGATAATATATTAATTATTATAGCAATAGAATCTTCGAAAGCTATACACGTGTAAGACAGCTCATTTACATACTAGGCATGCGTCAAAGTGACCTATTCCATCCATCAGGGGGCCCCACCATCTAATGACACAAACCAATAAGAACCGGCTCAAAACCAAGGCCCAAAAACCGGGCGGGCAACATAACGTCGATTCAATGTCGTCCTGACAACGAGATCGTGCTGTAGAGAAAAAATAAATATCCAACGGCCAATGTTTCGTACCGTTGAAACCGTAATAGAGCCCACCGTAATATTTCTTTGGCATCCCACCTGTCCATGAGCTCACGTGGATCTGTATGAATAGAAAAAACAAATATTAGATTGGTCCAAACCTTCCGTGACACTCAATGTGAGGGCACTACGGCCGAGCTGCCCAGACTGTACAGCTGGCTGCAGTACTACGGCCTGAAAGAAATTACAGCAACAATTCACATTAAATAAAAAACAAGGCCAAACATTAAGAGCGTGTTTGGCCGGACAGATCCTATAGGATTAGGGGGATGAGATGGTAAAATCCTAGAATATGCTAAACGAGCCAAAGAGACCCGAAGAACTTGTCTCAGGATATAGCAAACCCATGGATCTTAAACTAATCTACTAACATCACCATCGTTACCTTAAAATTGATCACATCCCTCCTAATCTTGCTCAATCGTGCATGGGGCATGTTTGGTTGGACGGATTGGAAGATAAAATCCCAAGATATGTCAGACGTGCCAAACAAACTCGATGAACCTGTCCTAGGAGATAACAATCCTGTAGATCTTAAACCAATCCACTGGCAACACCATCATTACCTTAAGGGCCTGTTTGGCCGGGCAGATCCCATGGTATTAGGAGGGATGGGATCACTTTTAAGGTAATGATGGTGGTGTCAGTGGATTGTCTTCGGATCCATGGGATTGCTTATATCCCGGGACAAGTTCCCTGGGTCTGTTTGGCACGCCCTGCATATCCTGGGATTGTACCTTCCAATCCATCCAGCCAACGGATAGGATCAATTTTAAGGTAATAATGGTGATGTCAGTGGATTGTCTTAAGATCTATGGGATTGCTCATATCTCAGGACAAGTTTACCGGATCTGTTTGGCTCATCATGCCTATCCCAGCATATTGCCGATCCCATCCCTCCTAATACTGTGGGATTTGCCTGGCCAAACAGGCCCTAAGGGCCTGTTTGGCCAAGCAGATCCCATGGTATCAGGAGGGATGGGATCGACAATATCCTTGGATAGGCATGACGGGCCAAACAGGTCTGGTGAACTCGTCCCGGGATATAAGCCATCCCATGGATCTTAAGACAATCCACTGACATCATCATCATTACCTTAAAATTGATCCTATCCCTTGGTTGAATGGATTGGAATGTAAAATCTCAGGATATGGAGGCGCGCGGAACGGACCCTGTGAACTTGTCCTGGGATATAAACAATCCCATGGATCTTAAGACAATCCACTGACACCACCATCATTACCTTAAAATTGATCTCATCCCTCCTGATACTACGGGATCTGCCAGGCCAAACAGGCCCTAAAATCCATTCCATTCAAGGTGAGTTTTGGTCCAGGGACCATCAAGCCAAGGGCCATTGTATCAACCGTCTGGATTACATCACCCGTACCGTGGGCCCCACTTGTACAAAATGAAAACTCAAACACTGTGAGACCTTTCAGCCTGAACACACTAATTAGCTGCAGCACCCACCGAACATACACGTGACAGATCGCATCTTTGCACCGTATACATAGGTTTTCAATCCCGACAAGCTGCGGTCCGTGATTAGGCAATCCAAACCATTGATCTGTTACTGTAGTACTGCCGCCGGGTCGACGGTAGTGCCGCGGCCATGAAAGGAGTGGAAGCGGATTGGCTGGTGTGTGGCACATCAGCTATATATATATATATATATATATATATATATATATATATAGTGTATTGATGTCAGTAAGTTCTGTGGGTCTTATCACGAGGTATGTGTTATATCCAAACCATCCATCCATTTGGTTAGCTCGTATTAAGGCTTGGGACAAAAAACAAGACAGATCTAACTATCAAGTTGACCACACTGTAAAAAGCATTGGGAATTGAACGTCTACCATTAAAATCCTTTTAGGAGGCATAAAAGTTATGAAATTTGTTTCTCATCTTCATCCATCTCTTTGTTACCTTATGAATAGATTGGATGGAAAATAAACGTTATGGTGGACCCTATGAAAATTTTAATGGTGAAAATTAATATCCCACTGTTATTTGCGGTGAGGTCTAGTCAATCTTTGGATATGTTTTTTTGTTTCTGGATAATGCCGTAGAATGATCTCTTTTGAACCGTTCGTATAACACGGTTCTCGAAGAGCGTCAGCTCATCGTCGCACACCAGCCAATCCGCTTCCAAAAGAAATGGTAGGGGCATTTTCGACATGAAACGGGGCCGTACAGCTGTGGCTTTTTCTTGAGAGGTAAAAAGCAAGTTGGCTTAAAAAGGTTGGTAGGCCATATATGAGTCGTACAGTTGGAAATTTCTCCAATATTGTAAGAAACAAAACGATAACTGTCAAAACGAGGCAAATCCGTCCGCACAAAATGGCTTTTTTCGGACGAGGCCGATCCTCTGCCTCAAGTTGTGCTGTGTTAATGTTATGCAATACTCTGTGGGGTCCAGGGCATCGCGTGTGTTCCTTCTGACCCACACATCACATGAGTCCATCAGATGCCTCAAAAATCAAGATACCACACCACAGAAAATAACGGACATCTACCGAAAACTTTCAAATTCAAGATGCGATGGCTGGATGAGCATTATTTTTGGGGTTTCCTGATTTCCTGGCTGGGCTATCCTTTTGGACGGGTTGGATTCTCTGGATTGTAAAATAATCTTTTTTTTTTAAAAGAAAAATAAGAGGATTAGCTAGAGAAAACGGAAGCCAGTTGCCTGACCCCTGCACACCCCAAGTTCATGTGGTCGGGAGCTGGGGGCACACTGAGATGTCAGGGAGAAATCCATCCCTTCCATCAGTTTGCTCCTGTTAGAGCATGATCCAAGAGCTGAGGCAGATCCAAAAGTTTACATGAAACAGTGGGGATGGAATGCCCACTTTTAAAACATTCATAGGGTTACATAAATTTCGGAGAAATTTTCAACCGTACGACCCATATATGCCCACTGTTGAAATTGTTTAATTATTTTTGTTTTGCTTATCTCCTTGTTCCATCCATCATATACTTTGAGGGGTATTTTTATTTTTTTTTGGTTTTTTGTCTTCAATTATAGCTTTTTCACCTTAGTATTGAAGACAAAATCTTTACTGTTTCTAACATATATGAGCATATCACAAACCCTTTGCTTCATAATGTACCTCATTTAAAAGATGTCGTGTAGATATATTTCGTTCTTTGACAAGCACAATTTTCTCATGATCAAAGTGGTGGATTGTGATTCACCACTGTTGCATGGTGGTTTTTAATTTACCACTCGTGTCACACCATGAACATGATGATAGAAAGCTTCATTGCTAATATTATGTTGCTTATCCTTACAAACATGGGTCTATCTTAAAGATCTCGTCAAACGGTCAATTAACACTTGCAATCCTTGAATGGCTCGTCAATTCTTCCAACAAAAAGCTTCAAACAACAATATTACCCATCGAAACAAGAAAAAAACTCACTATGATACTAACACACACAAGAATTAGCGTGGAAAAGTGGAGAGGAAGAACACCGTCTCGTGTACATTTATGAACCTTGAATCCACAAGATAATTTTTTCAATTCACTAAAAAAAAAAATTAAAAAGAAGAAGAAGAAATAACTCAAATATTTTATTAAATAATTTTCATTGTCTAATTATTTATTTTTCTCAATTTATTATAATAAAGAAAAAATAAACCAAAATTCCTAATTACCAAAAATAACAAAATTCTAACATTAATAAAAATCCTAATCCTAACAAAACTCATCTAAAGCCTTATTTCTAAAAATAAAAATTTTGAATAAACTTTTGTTACAAGTGTTCTGAGCATGATTATAAAACATCTTTAAAAAAATAAAATAATAGTAATTAGAGATTGAAATCTAAAACTCTAAAAATAAAAAATACCATAAAAAGTATAATTATTAAAAATAATAATTTTTTTCTTAAATCTCATTTTTAATCTAAAATTGCACATTTTATCTTGTAAAATGGATGGACACGACTCACTAACTGGGTAGGTTGACCTCAGATATTGGTCCATCACACTAAAGATTAATAGGTTATGCGTTCCATAATAATACCCGGATCAAAATTCATGGTCAATTTAATGTTCATTTTCTTTTGGTTCAAACTGGATGGTACCATTTTCTGTGGTAGTGGTGGCTTATTCACTATGCATGTGTCCCTCTTGAGAAAGGAGCATAGGCCAAAAATTGCGCTCACCCAACTGGAGCTCTTACTTAAATAACTCAGGGCCATCCATTTTAAGATATTATGATTAATGTATAATTTTTTAAGATATACTTCATGCAAGCGGGCCTTCTTTCTTTCTTTCTTTCTTTTTTTTTTTTTTTTTTAACTCACGTACACACACCCCCACACACTTACGCTGGTGGAATTTCATCACCTATCCCTTGACCGGTGTTGAAATTCGTGAGAGTCGACCACCCGAGCAAAGTAAGTATCCTCGTTCAAGCGGACCTATGATGGCTGCTATGCAGTCTTGTACATTCAAGCCTACTTAACCTTGCATCTGCCTCATTTTTGGGGTTATATCTTAAAATGATGTAGCAAATTTAATGGATATCGACATCGTGGATAAGATCCATATATCATGGCGGGCCCCACAAATCTCCTGTCCGGACCTAGTCTCCAGGCCGGGGCAGGATGCAATCAGCTTCCTCTATCAAAACCCTTGCTCATTTGACGCTTTAGGCAGCGATTAGATGTTTCTTAGGATTGCTACTTGCCTCTGTCCACGCCACATGAAGTTCCGGTGGTCGGAAGCTACATATAGCCTACCATGATGTCATTGAGAAATCCACCATGTCCATCAGTTTTTCCGGTTCATGACAGGACACAATTCAAAAAGTAATACAGATTCAAAAGTCAAGTGGGCCACACTACAGGAAACAGTAGTAGGGATGAAAATGCCTACCACTGAGACCGTTCTGGCCGCCATGATGTTTATATGCATCCAAACCGTTCATAGGGTCATTCTAACTGAGATGAAATAAAAACAAAAATATTAGCCTGATCTGAAATTTGTATACCCCATAAAGGTTTCGGTGGTAGGCATTCCATCCCTACTTTTTTCTACAGCGAGGTTCATTTGAGTTTTGGATCTGTCTCATTCTTTGATTTGTATACCAAAGTGAGCTTGAGAAACTGATAGACGGGGTGGATTTCTCACTAATATCTCGGTTGGCTCCACTGGTTTCGACCACAGCAACTTCGGGTGAGCTAGGGGTGGAGGCAACTCATGTCCGTTTTCTTCGGTCTGATCCTCAACAACGTTGTAAAAAGAGAAAAAAAAAAAAGAACAAATTCTTACCATTCTATTTGTAGAATAATGCCGATTGATTCCAACCCGTTCAAAACGGCAGCCCCACTAAGAAGTGTTGGGGGCTTTACACAAAACCTTAGGATCTAGCCCTCCAGAACAAACCAGAATTATGGATAATAAAGTAATGAAAATCAATCAAAGCACAATCACACACCACACAAGAGATTTTTACGTGGAAAACCCTCAAAGAGGTAAAAACCACGGGACCTCGTCCATATCAACAATCCATTATGAAGTAGAAAGATACAAAATTCTTCATTCACGCAGGAGTGGATAAACAATAAGAGAATAAAGGAAAAACAGAGATCTCACCGATCACGAGGACGTAGAAGCGCCGAGACGACGGCTCCCTTTCACAAGCTTCCTCTCTCTCTTTTCTCTCTCTCTCTCACCTTTGATAACCCTCTTGTATTTTTCTCATCACACAGCATACCCTAGAAAAACCCTAGGGACAGCTTTTTATAGTTTTAGAAAACTCCTTTCCGCATCCTAGTTGGGAAAGGACTTGTGCATCCCAGTTGCAAAAGGACTTGCGCATCCCAGTTGCGAAAGAACGACGGGTCAAAAAAACCCATCAAATCTCCTCCTTTTTGACCCAGGAGGGATTCACCTTTTTTAAACCAGCCAGGTTTCTACAAACCTCAAACTTCCCCTTGAGCAAGGCCTTGGTCATCATATCTGACCCATTATCGTCCGTGTGGACCCTTTCAAGCTGTAACATCTTCTGTTTCAAAGTATCCCTAATACAGTGATACCGAATGTCTATGTGCTTTGACTTGGAATGCTAACTTGGATTCTTGCTCAAGTGTATAGCACTCTGACTATGGCAATAGATCACATGCTCCTCCTGCTTCAGGCTAAGTTCCTGTAAGAACCTCTTCATCCAAAGCATCTCTTTACATGCCTCTGTGATTGCAATGTACTCGGCCTCTGTAGTCAACAATGCTACAACCTTCTGTAGCTTGCTCTGCTAAGAAACCGCTCTCCCTGCAAATGTGAACATGAACCCCGATGTAGACTTCCTGGAGTCTATGTCACCTGCCATATCTGCATCTGTGTAGCCCTCTAACACAGGTTTACCGTCACCATAGCATAGGCTCAACCTGGATGAGCCTCTTAGATACCACAATATCCATTTCACCGCTGCTCAATGCTCTTTGTCAGGATTGGCAAGATACCGACTAACAACACCAACCGCATATGCTATGTCTGGGCGTGTACACACCATAGCATACATCAAACTTGCTACAGCTGACGCGTAGAGTATCTTCTGCATCTCTTCCACCTCTGCCTTCGTCTTGGGACAGTCTGTCGCTCAATCTGAAGTGACCATCCAGTGGAGTACTGACCGACTTCGCTGCATTCATATTGAACCGCTTTAGGACTTTCTCAATATACCGCTCTTGTGACAGCCAAAGCTTCCTGCTGCTTCTGTCACGGGTTATCTTCATTCCTAGGATCTGTTTAGCCGGGCCCAAGTCTTTCATCGCAAAAGACTTGCCCAACTCCTGTTTCAGCCTGTTGATCTTCTTGATGTCTTTTCCCATGATAAGCATGTCATCAACGTATAACAGCAGAACTATGAAATCATCATCTGAGAACTTGCGCGTGAACACACAGTGGTCCGACTCCGTTCTGTCATACCCATGCTGTAACATGAACAAATCGAACTTCTTGTACCATTGTCGTGGAGCTTGTTTCAGCCCATACAAGCTCTTCCTCAGCCTACACACCATATGTTCCTTGCCCTTGACTTCAAACCCCTCTGGTTGGTGCATGTAGATCTCTTCTTTCAGGTCACCATGAAGGAAGACAGTTTTAACGTCTAACTGCTCTATCTCCAAATCCATGCTAGCCGCCAACCCAAGCAACACCCGTATGGATGTCATCTTCACCACTAGTGAGAATATCTCCTCAAAGTCAACACATTTTCTTTGACCGAACCCTTTTACCACAAGTCTAGCCTTGAACCTCGTTTGTGAATTCTTCTGCTCAACCTTCTTTCTGAACACCCACTTGTTGCTCAAAGTTTTCTTGCCCTTAGGCAGTTTCACCATGTCCTAGGTGTGGTTCTTATGCAAGGATTTCATCTCCTTTTGCATAGCTTTCAACCACTCCCCCTTATGCTCGTCCACTAGGGCCTCAGAATAATTTCTGGCTCTCCCTCATCAGTTAACATAATGTACTCATGTGGCAGTACCTCTTGGACGACTGCCTGTCCCTAGATGACCTCCTTACCTGTGGCTCAACAGGTGGATTAAGTGGGGGCTATTCCCCTGGTCCATCTTCTGAAGGAACTCCCTTATTCTTTGCACCTTGCTGTACTCCCCCGTCATCAGGCACCACGGGAGGAATAACTGGATCTATGTCCTCTAGCTCACCTGAACTAGGCTGGTTCTTCTCTGGCTTACCAATGTCTTTTATACACTGATCTTTAAAGAAAACCACATCTCTGCTCCTGACAAGCTTCCTCTTGGTCGGATCTCACAATCTGTAACCGAATTTTTCATCACCGTACCCTAAGAACAAACACTGTTCGATCTTCATATCGAGCTTGGACCTCTCGTCCTTTAGTATGTAAACGGATGTCCTGCATCCAAACACCTTGAGATGAATGTACAATGGATCCTGTCCAGTCCACACCTTCTCAGGCACTTCTCCATTCAACGGGGCTGATGGAGACCTGTTTATCAGATATACCGCCGTGTGCATTGCTTCTCCCCAGAACATCTTGGGCAACTTCGCATAGGATAACATGCATCTGATTCTCTCAACAATGGTGTGATTCATTCGCTCAGCTACACCATTATGCTGGGGGGTCTTGGAAACCATCTGTTCATGCCATATACCTAGGGACTTACAGTACTCATGAAAGTCGCCAATGTATTCACCACCATTGTCAGTGCGGATGCACTTTAATGATTTACCTATCTCTCTCTCATCCATAGCATGAAACAACTTAAACACATCAAAGACCTCGTCCTTAGATTTCAAAGCATAAACTCAAACCCTCCTATATGCATCATCTATAAAAGTAACAAAGTACAATGCTCCACCCAAGGTTTTTATCCCCATAGGACCACAAACATCAGAATAAATCAAATCTAATGCATGCACTTTATTAACATGAGAAACAATTTTAACAAATGAAACTCTATGTTGTTTCCCTGATAAACAATCAAGATAGGTTTTGAGAGGTGTACCTGTCACGTCTGGAAGAAGTCGCTTCCTCGCTAGTAGCTGAAACCCTTTTTCACTCATGTGGCCTAGACGCCTGTGCCACATGCAATAGCTAAATCTTCCGCTGCGTTCAACCCACCCTTGCATAAACTAACACTTGCCTTGTATAGGATGTAAAACTTCTTTCCTTTGGCTGCGATCAACGAACCCTTGATGAGCTTCTAGCGCCCCCACCAGCAAACCGGCTTTCATAGCCATCATCATCCAGCCTTCCCGTCGACATCAAGTTGAGGCGAAGGTCTGGGATATGCCTCGCATCCCTGAGAACCAATGTGCAGCCCACATCGGTCTTCACACAAATATCACTGACCCCTACGATCTTCGATACGTCAGAATTTTTCATCTTCACAGTCTCATAGTCACCTGACTTTTAGCTTGTGAAGAAGTCCCTGCGTGGAGTCACGTGAAAAGAAGCTCCTGAGTCAATCACCCAGTCGGTATCCTGACTCGTAATCATGAGACATACATCGTGATCTGTGGAAAGAATAATAACAATGTCGCCATCTGAAGTGACCGCAGTGAAATCTGATTCATCTTCCTTCCCTTTTCCTTTCTTGTCGTTCTTAGCCTTACGACATTCATGCTTATAGTGGCCCTTCTTGCCACAATTCTAGCATTCAACATCTTTTTTGTTACTCGACTTGTCTCTTGATTTATCTCGGGCCTTCTCGCCCTTCCTATTCTTTCTTATCCCCCGTTCCTGTGTCACAAGGGCCTCTTACTGAGTAGACCCCTGAGACTTCCTCCTTGTCTCCTCATTAAAGAGACAACTAGTAACCTATTCTATAGATATCTTTCCGTCTAGCGCGGAGTTACTTAGAGACACCACCAATGTCTCCCAACTGTCAGGCAACGAACTAAGCAATAGTAATACCTACAATTCATCATCCAGGACCATCTTCATAAAAGAGAGTTAGTTCACTATATTGCTGACCTCATTCATGTGCTCGGCCACATAGCCACTATCTTTGAACTTAAGATTCACAAGCTGCCTTATCAGAAAATTTTTATTACCAGTTGTCTTCCTCTCATACAGCCCTTGTAATTTTAGTCATAAGTTAGCGGCTAAGGTTTTCGTAGACACATGGTGGAACACAGAATCATCCAGCCATTGTCTAATAAACCCTACCGCCTTCCGGTCCAACTTCTTTCAATCTTCATCAGACATATCCTTGGATTTTGCTGATATGCCTAAAATTGAAGAATATAGGTCCTTGCAATAAAGTAAGTCCTCCATCTTAGCCTTCCATATGGTCCAGTTAGAACCATTGAGGCTGATCATTCTTGATGATCCACCTTCCATAATTCCAAACCGATCCTACC
Organism: Magnolia kwangsiensis; assembly: GCA_037074715.1. Lineage (NCBI taxonomy): Eukaryota > Viridiplantae > Streptophyta > Magnoliopsida > Magnoliales > Magnoliaceae > Magnolia > Magnolia kwangsiensis. The sequence continues at coordinate 81,782,103 of CM073582.1, forward strand.
CGTTCAATGAACTTAGCGCTCTGATACCACTTTGTTGGGGGCCTTACACAAAACCTTAGGATCTAGCCCTCCAGAACAAACCAGAATTATGGATAATAAAGCAATGAAAATCAATCAAAGTACAATCACACACTACACAAGAAATTTTTACGTGAAAAACCCTCAAAGAGGTAAACACCACGGGACCTCGTTCAGATCAATAATCCACTATAAAGTAGAAAGATACAACCTTCTTCACTCACGCAGGAGTGGATAAACAATAAGAGAATAAAGGAAAAACAGATATCTCACCGATCACGGGGACGTATAAGCGCGGAGACGACGGCTCCCTTCCACAAGCTTCCTCTCTCTCTTTTCTCTCTCTCTCTCACCTTTGATAACTCTTTTGTGTTTTTCTCATCACACAACATACCCTAGAAAAACCCTAGGGACTCTTTTTTATAGTTTTAGAAAACTCATTTCCACATCCCAGTTGCGAAAGGACTTACGCATCCCAGTTGCGAAAAGACTTGCGCATCTCAGTTGCGAAAGGACGATGGGTCAAAAAAACCCATCAAGAAGTTGGGAAGTAATGCCGATCTACACATTATGTCTAGAATTAGAAAATTTTAGATAGATTTTCATTAGTTTCTATGGTTTGGCCACTTAATGTTACGCATAAACTTGATTTTTGGAGCATTTCATCCTTATTGTGGGATTCATCTGATGTGTGGATTAGATGGAATACAAATAATACTATGGACCCCAAACTGACACTTGCCATGATATTAACACTCACGTGCATCAGTTATTTAAACGCATGCTAATAACCATCGCACGGATGCGACCTCACTTTGAAAATACCTTTTTGCGCCGACGGATTTACCCTTGTTTTGGAAGCTGTCCTTTTATTTGGTACAGTGTGTACTAATTAAGAAGTGGACCGACTTGATTCTCGTGGCAGTCATTGTCACGCCCCAAACTCGGAAACCGGGCTCACAAAATTCCCGATCGCCGAATCCGGCGCCGACAGCCTCCGTAGAACCCCATTCTCGGCTCCTAGCTCCCATTCGCCAGGTTCCGATCCTGGGATGCCACGAGGAGGATTTTTAACATCAGTCTGATACGTAATGAGCATAATTAAAGGCATAACCCACAAACAACAACCAAGTACTCCATTACATTTCCACTATGATCAAAAATTTTACAAGTACAATGAGCATAAAGGGAAATACAATGGTAAATAACAGAAAACTCCAAAATGATCAGCAACGCGCTCCTGCCTCAACGCTGCTGCAGTCCAACGTCACCTGCACGCAACGGTCGTGCATAAGCTTACAGAAAGCTTAGAGGGTGGTGAAAGTGTGTGCGCAAGGTAGTAATATGAATGCAATGTCAGAGTAATGTGAAATATGCAGATGGAACCAAAACGCCATGAGCCGTACCAAGGCTCTGCAATGCAAGACATGAATGGTATCGGCCATCCCAAGGCCATGCAATGTGCAATGCAACTCAAGCATACAGATCCTCATCAATGTCCACATATCAGTACAGCTCAAAGTATGGAATATCACCGGGGTCTAGTACACTCTAAACCAGATTGCCGCCACATCGCGCGCAATAAGGTAAGTGGAAGAGACCTCACTATCCGTCTGCCAATATCGGGCGCGACTCGTCGATAGCGGACCCATTCCTCGAGCTGGTCAGACTCAGCCTAGCATTGCCCCCTACACTCGGGCGGGTAAGGCCGTACCCCCTTCCAACCGACCACGACACAGTGGAGAGCGTAACCGTCTGGTAATCGGCACTCAACGCTCATCTACCCACTCGGTCTAGACGTTGGAGCAACCTCTTGGTACCATAAGGGTTTAGGGACTTTCACCCAGGGATATCTATAGTACCCCATGTAGAACAAGATTTCCGGTATCCAATCCTGCCAACCACGATGCGTCTGTGGAGGCTACGGCCCTGATGTCGCTAGGGCGTTCAACAACCATGTCACACAAATGCGGAATGCATGAATCACGCTATCCAGTCATGCAACCAATCCTGCGCATACCGTGCGCTCATGTAGGGCCGCACCGCCTAACCGGGAGCCCATAAACAACCTGCCCGAAGGCAAATGCTATGATCAGTCAGTCCTCATATCAAGCATACATATGATGCGTATGACCATGGGTCATGAAACTATACTAAACATGTTATAATAAAATGAATTATCTTACGATGCAGATGGGCCAGGATGGCCTATACACAGCAAGTACGGCTAGTAATGGGCCCTAAGGAGAGTCGTAATGTGGACATCCAACCAACATTACACTCGCAATGTGGACGTCAAACCATCATTGCACTCCAGGTACGATCTTCTTAAACATCGCTACATAATTGGTATTGGGTTTACACATTGCAATGGACCTTAGGTTCCTCCCATTGGGTCTTACATATATGTCAAAGGGGCCATATCTTATGGGCCTTTTTATTCATCAGATGGGCCATATTTTATGGGCCATTTATTCATCAGATGGGCCATATAAATGGGCCACACCAATGGGTCTTAAGTGCATTGCAATGGGTCAAAACCCGTGGGCCTTGGATTGCATCAATTGGACCTAACCATATGAGTCTAATATGTATCAAATGGGCCACACCAATTGGGATCCCACATGCAGGTCAAGTGGGCCTCAACCCATAGACCTAACATGAGCCAAATGGGCCTAAATTCCTAGGTCTTAAGCAAATCAAATGAGCCTAACCCATGAGTCTCAATTAAATCCAGTGGCCCTAATCCCATGGACCCTTTTTTATAATCAATTGGGTTAGTCCCATGGGCCTTACAACATATCAAGTGTCCTGCTCCCATAGACTTTAAAATTTCAATAAAAGGGTCCAAGTACATGGTCCTTGAAGTACATCGAATGGGCCTAGTCCCATGGACTTACAACATGCCAAATGGGCTTAAGTTCTTGGGCCTTTGATGGATCAAATGGGCCTAGCCCATAAGCTTAAATAACAAGTGAGCCCAAGCCCATAGGCTTTACGTATCAAGTGGGCCCAAATTCTTAGGCCTCAAATAGATCAAATGGGCCAATCCATTAGCATTTTATAAATCAAATGGGTCCAACCCATAGCCCTTTTTTTTAGTCCAAAGGGGCTTAACCCATAGGCCTTATATGTAAGGTGGATGGACGGTATGGATGCATTTCATGCATCATGGTGGGTCCCACTGTCCAGTGGACGGTGCGGATAGCACACGTTCAATACACAGGGCCCCACCGCCCGTGGACGGTGGAGGCAGCCCGAGCATCAGGTGGGTGCCACCGTCCGCCTGGACGGTGGCTACAATATATACATCAATGTGGGTCCCATGTGGGGCCCACTCTGAAATGTTAAATTGCCATCCAACCCATTCATAAGGTCACTCAACCTACATGAAGGGAAAACATAAAATTTCAGCTTAATCCGACACTTCTGTGGGTCCCAAAATCCTTTCAACGGTAAGATTCAATTCACACTGTTTCTTATGGTGTGGGCCACCTGAGTTTTGGATCGACCTGAAATTCGGAGGGGGCCCACTACTGGGGACGGCCCACCTCACGGACGGCCTGGATATAACATATACATCAAGGTGGGGCCCACGGCTGGAGGCCGTGGGTCAGTGACGCCCGCCCGCCCGTCGCCAGGCTGCACGCGCCTGCGTGCAGGCCCTGGGCATTGTCAGAAGAGGCAGAGCCTCTCATCACTTGTTTTTAAAATTTAGAAAAAAAATGTTTTTCCGTCGTTTTTCGTGCGTGGGGCCCGCTGCACCAAGATCCGTCCCGACCATTACGTCCAGTGGCTCGACGCCGTCCAAATGAGTCTAGAGTTCTAATTTTTTTGATGCTTGTAGGTGAAATAAAATAAGAAAATGGAGATTGAATGGTAAGGGCGCAACATTCAACGCTATGGCCCACCAGGTGATTGGATCAGCTCCAAACTTCTACCCAACGGCTAGAACGCCGTGGGTAAGAGGATGGACGGCTTGGATAGGACAAAAACATCAAGGTGGGGCCTATACAAGTGGGCCACCAAAAAGGTCCCTTTTTCCTTTCTTTTTCTTCTTTATCTCACTTCCTTAGAAACGTCCAGCGTCTAGGACGCTGGACGGCTGGCTTTAAAAATAAAAATAAAAATACTTGTGGTGGGCCTGATGAAGTGGGCCACCACATGATGGGCGGCATGGAAATAACATCTAAGGTGGGCCCCACTTGAATAAAATACATACATCAAGATGGGATCCATTCAAGTGGGCCACACCATCCTTTTTGCAATAAATAAAATAAAATAAAATAAAATAGAGAGAGAGACATGGAGAGTGGGACACGGCTTGTGATGGAGGGTCCCCGTCCTTATGGGCCCTCCCTTGCAATGAAACATACAATAAATGGATCCCTTGCACATGGGACCATTAGAAATGTAAATCAACGGTGGAGATCCATTCTCCACCGATATTGACGGTCTAGATGACCTTTCTAAGTGAAAATAAACATCATGATGGGGTCCATGGAGATTGGCCCCATCATGGAATGATCATGATGATCCAAGTGGTCCATCGGCCACAAATAAGGGTCCCAAGTGAGATCCACACCATGGATCGGTGAGTCTCACTTGGTCCACCATAAAAACAATAAAAACTACCCTATAGAAGCACCCACCGTCCGATCTTCTCGCTCCTAGGGGTTCCTTGGCACCTTGGCTTCAACTTCAACGGTTAGGATGAAGAATGGAGGGTTGAGATGGGGGATTTTGGGGTAGGAAGGTGGGCCACTTGAAGCTTAGAGGGACTTGGGGAATTCCATACGTGGGAGCCCCTTGCAATTTTAGTTGCTTAGATTTTTTTGAAATGAGAAAGAGAGAAAGAGAGAGAGTGATGTAAAGGGAGAGAGAGAGAGTGATGGATGGATGGGTGAGTGATGGTTGTGTAAGAAAAGCTTGACTTTTGAGGCTTTGGTGTAAGAGAGGTATGGGTTGTGAAGACTTTTGAGGCTTTTTGTGTAAGAGAGGTATGGGTTTGGGAGACTTTTGTGGTTGCTTGGGAAAATGGATGGAGGTGATGTGTACTTGACATGTGATGGCTTGATGGGTGATTGATTGATGGGATTGATGTGATTGATGTGACACATCGTTGAGATTCCCTTGGTTTTCGCAACGCGCGGCGTTTTCTCGCACCGAACGTTGGCTCATATCTCTTGATCAGGGTATCGCCTTGGCGCACGAGTCGCGGTATCGGAACCGCAACGTCGGCGCGGTCGCTATGGTATAGGTCTCGGGTTGAGTCGACTCGGGTTGTCGGTACATGAATCCAGGTCGCGCGTCGATATTATTTAAGGGTCGAAAGTTGCCGGAATTCGACCGGTACGACCGCGGGAGTGTACGGAAAGGTACAGACCAAGATACGGGTCTTACAGTCATCCACAAGGCAGGTCCTAACTGATGAACATCTCAGATGTTCCACACATATGTCACGTCTACATGTTTGGAACGCAGGTATTAGGTTGGGATTAGGTTACACACGAACGTGATATTGACGGTATTCCAACGATACCCCAAGGGGATGTTTGTTCTATGAATAGAGGTAAGTACTAGTAAATAATTATAAATGGCTTATTGTTATTATTATTTACGTCTGATTGATAGTTAAGAATAATTTCACCTTAAAACTTATTGCAAAAAGGACTAATTTAAATCCATGGGGTCCATCGTTGCCTCCGTGACATATCTACGTCCTCCATCCATTTTACCTTAATATTGTAGGGCATGAGCCAAAAATGAGAGAATTTCAAGCTCGCATGGCCCACACCATAGGAAATCATGATCATAAAATGTTTTCAATGGTGGGCATTCAACTCAGTGCTCTTGTGGTGTTGTCTACTTGAGCTTTGGATTTCCCTCAATTTCGGTCCATGCCCCAAAATTACCTGGCAAAATGGATAGAAGATGTGGATAAGCCATGGGTATTAGAGTGGGCCTTATATAAAAAGGGGGGACAAAGCTAGCCAGTATATCGTTCCCCCAAATTCTATGCGTAGCAGGGTCTGGTTTGCTGACCTGTCAAGTACGACTAGGTCCCCTCTGGAAAGGAATTGAAGATCCAGAAGAATCAGTGAATACCTTATTGTAACATCCCGAAAATCGGGGGGTCGAGCAAAAACCCAACTCCCGAGTTCCAAAATGTTATTCATGCAACATAGATATGTATGATTGAATGTTGTCTGTGATGATGTATTAAACATGAGTGAGATTAAGCCAGAACAGCATATCATACTCCAGAGATAGTTAAATTTGCAAGCGGAAGACTGTAATAGTATGTATAACATATATAAACCATTGTATGTCTCCAGAGTGTGAACATGTTACCAGGTTATATACATACGTGTATACTTCAAAAGTAACCAAAAGAATATACATGAGTGCTCTAAAAATATAAAATGACAAGTGCCAAGGTATTTAAGCAACCTCCCTGTAATCCCGTCAATCAGAACACGCATAAAGGAGGGATCCTCCTCATCATCATCAAGTCCGGCTCCGCCTCACAGGCCGCGCCATCATCTGCAATCACAAAAAAAGGTCTGGTGGGTGTCCAGGAACACCGTCCCGTAACGTGGGAGTGAGTAGCTAACTCAGTGGAATAATAGAGCAAAGATTAACATGTTATCAAATCAATCACGCGATAATAGTAAAGCAGTAATTCAAACATTCCTAATACTGTTGTTAATGCAAGATGACTTGACGTGATGTATGCCCTCACCGACGATCACCCTCATGCGGCAACATCTTACGACCGCGGCATGCCGCACTCCCTCAAGTGCTCCACATCTTCCAGGCACATGCAATGTCATGGTGATATGATTACCGAGTTGTTATTAGTCCTTTTCATACAGCAATATTGGGAAACTAAGGTACCTCCCTTATATCAATCCCAACACAGATCCTGTCTAGGGTCGTCACTCCTAGTAATCTCATACGATGTATATTTTGTAGGTCGCTGCAAGGGCTGCCAGGGCTGTTGCACGCACTCGTTGCTCCGCTCCCCCATCACCTTATCAATACAGGCCTACTGTACTCTACTGCTACGGAAGGGTCGTCGCCTCCCGTAGACTCAGAATACGCTCGCGGTCACTACAAAGGGCTGCCAGGGCTGTTGCTCGCACTCGTTGCACCGCTCCCCCATCACCTTATCAGTGTAGGCCGACAGCAAGAATATAGTGTCCCATACCACCATAATCTGCTCACGAGTCATAGGTGCTCACTGGTCACTACGGGGAGGTTTGTGGCCCCAGCGTAGGCCGACAGCTCGACCACGGTGTCCCATACCACCATGCCCGGCTCATGAGTCTTTGTGGATAAAGGTACCATGGTTGACAGGGTTTACAATGGTAAGTTCAGTACCCTAGGTTCAAGCAGTTATGACTCATACAGGGTGAACATACAATGGCCAGTCGGGTTACTTGACGAGCTCGACTAGCACGAGCGCATCTCAAGATGAACGACATGAAGTGCATGAAACACTTCGTGTGGCCTAACCACTGCCGCCAACTCAAAACACGACTCGCATTCATCGACGCGTCGCTCGTGGCAAAGGTAAGCCATTCACGGATTTACTCGGTTACCGACTGCCTGGACTAAGTATAGTCCCAAACAATATGGAATCACATCAGCATTCATGTAAGAGTAATGGAAATGAAATACAACCATGTGAGCATGTTAACACATGTTATAACGTACAACTTAAGTAAATCATCCTACACATGTCTTTCACACATATAATGAAATTATGCATATAGCCAACATGTAGGAAATCATTTCCATTGGCATATTAATTGAGAATTCAATCTCAAACTAAATCATAATGAAATCATCAAGCACATGTTATAACCTACCAATTTAGTGAATCATCAAGCACATGCATTTCATACTTATAATGAAATCATGCATATGGCCAACATGTAGGAAACCATTTACACCAGCATGTTAATTGAGAACTCAATCTCAAATTAATTCATGACACCATTTAATTCAATATATACTAATACAAACATTTATACAAACACTTACACTACACACTTAAGTCTACAGATAGTATGTCGACCCGAAGTGCGCATTTAGGCGAATCTCTTCACCAAACTAATTATGCACGCCTTCCTAGTATCCTAATGCGACAAAAAGCCATGTCAATCACATCAGCAAAATATGGATGAAAACAGTACTTCCTACAAATGACTAAAATGCCCTAAATCTCATATTCTTCGTCTATTTACGAAACAGGAAACGGACAGCATGTTGTACATGTCAAACGGCGTTGCCATCAAGAATCTACTATTAAACGACATTGAAAGCGTTGAAAACAGTCAATCAAAGCGTCTAATATCCGCACCTTTTCCCTTTTAGGGATGAGAATTCGAACGGAGCGTATACGCTTCGTCTACGGCGAATAAGGAACCTAATACACGAGATCCATAAGCTACATCGCTATGGAAACAAAGGAAACTCAAATCAGTAACTATTTAGGGTACTTTCTTACCTAGAAAAGTGGAGAAATCACCGGCAACGTGATTGAGTTGCGTTGCTTAGGCACTTGCAACAGGTAGCACAAGCGGCAAGGAATTCTCCTCCAATCTCTCTCACAAACTCTCACCTTTTCTCTCTCCCAATCTAGGGATTTTTGCAAATTCGGATGGGAGAGAGGAGTGAGGGTTTCAACTCCTTTTATAAGCCTAAACATGCCCAAAATAGGCTCCAAGTCAAGGTATACTTAAAGTATATCCAAATCGGGGCTGTTTCGGTCCAAAAGAGCAATTCTGGAGGTCCCCTGGCCAAATGCGGTCGGACTTAAGCTCGTGCATACTGGATCTAGCACGCATCCAGATTGCAGGCCGGTAGGGTTCCCAGATCGCACGTGGCGGCCCAGTTTCAGTTTAACGGTCACCGCACCAAGATCAGGCCTATAAGTCTCGTGATATGTAATAGAAATTTTTCCTGATCCAAGGGTGTAATTTGGCTGTATTCTGACGGTCAGAATGCTCAATACTGATGCGTCAAATTTGTGTGCCAGATTTGAATTTGAAATTCCAACTATGTCCCTATTCACACTCTCTTCGGTCCGGGCTCAATGAAATAGCCTGTGATCGTCAGTTGGACTTGATATTCGAAACGATTGCCAAGCCCAGCTAAGTGGTCATAACGGTCTAAAATGGTAGGCATCTGACTTACGACGCGCGGTCTAGATCCAATACAAAGTTTCAAGGAGGTCCCGAGAACAAACCGGCTTAGAGTTTGATCCGAGGCTTTAGAGCATTATAGGGTCATTGGTTCCACTCGCTTTGGGTCTGGTAGAACGTATTTAAAGTGGTCCAAGTTAATTCTACTGAGTATTCAGTTTGGTACTCAACCAAATTCTACCTTAATTATGGCAGAATACGGTCCTAGGGCCATTCTATCCCCCATTTTGGGAACTTCTAGGTATTATATTATTTTTATTATTTTTTTAGGGGTTCATCATTAAGTTTACCCTAACTCCTCCAAATTTCATAAGATTTTGAGTTGTAAAAAAATTCTAAAAATTCCAGAAGCAGCAGCTGTCCAACAAGTGATTATCAGATAGTTGCTCACAATGACCTACTTTAAACTATATTAAATATTTTATTATATTTTTGACATATTTTTATATAAAACTAGACTCATTTAGCTTCAATCTGATTTTTGAATCACCTAAATCGGAGTTATAACGAAGGAGATATGATTTTTCAAAGTCCGAAGAAACGCGCAGGAAAAAGGGTACAGAAACTCGCTGTACGGACGAGTTCGGCGATGCATCGCCAAACCGGCGATGGCATCGCCGACTACTGACCTGTTTGGGGTGGTTTTTCCGTCTGATATTTGAAATGGGTGTATTTTAGAACCTGGGATGAGTTATTTGACATGCAATATATGATTTTGGGGTAGGAGAAGCTGATCTATCCAATTAGTCTACTTATTTAGTGAGACTTCAAAAGGTTAATGGCTAAAAACCCTTTTCATTTATTTATTTACTATTCTTAGTACTTTTTAGCTTAAGTATTGATCAACATCACCTAAACTTTAAGATTTGTGTCTAATGTGAGAGCTCTTAGAAAATTTTGAAAGATAAAGTAGTAAAAGGTGAGATTTTCGAAGGAAATAAGTATTTGAGACTTTTGGATTGAGTTTTGAGAAGTTAATCAAGTGTTAGGATAGACTCATTGCCTAAGGACGTCTAATCCCAAGTTGGCAAAAATCTGGAATGTTACACTTATCCAGCTGATTAGCGCTACCTATTTGATCCAGGCCATCAGCCACGTACACTCTCTCGGAATGTGGGCGGTTGAGACACTTGCAGTGCCCCTGATGGAGTCAAAACGCCTTTTCCAGCAGAAGAAATTCCATTGGACTTGCTCATCTTTCAAGAACAAAACACCACCGCTAGCGAGTCACTTTTCACTTCCAACGGAGTAATCCTTCCTAAAATCACTTCTTCTTTTTTACTAGTGCCTTATACTCAACTCCGGTACAATGAATGATTCCTTGGTTTCTGAGTTTTAAAACTATTTTTTTTTTTTTTAAAGTAATATTCATTATGAAGGGACTGTACAAGACCTGGGAAGGCTTGTTAGCAAAAAGGGGAAACAGGCCCACCGAAAACAAAACAAAAAAAAAAAAAAGGGAAAGAAGTTTGAGAGTCGCTAGGATTCTCTCAAGTAACCTAATTCCATGCGATCCAGGAAAATTAGGCCTATGATAACAAGAGGGAAATTGGACATGGACTGGTAAAAACAATGGACCTGACTGCTGCTACCTCTATAAGCAAGACCGTCAGCCATCGCATTTGACTCCCTAGGGGAGTGGGAGCTGATCACATCCCTGCCGTTCATAAGGGACCTTATCCTCGTATACCAGTACCACATAGACCAAGCTAGGGTGGCCTTGTTGTTGAGGGAGTCAACCACAGATTTGGAGTCACTAACAAGCTCAATCTTGGAGTAACCAAGGTCCATGCAGCAGGTTATTTAAGCCTTCCCAGATGGCCCTGATTTCAGCCTTGCCGTTGGAACCAAAGCCATAACCAGACGAAAAGGCAAAGATTAGATCCCCTGAGTGGGTCCCACCAATCCCACCACCCCCTATGGGCTTGGTTTCCGAGGGCAGAGCCATCGGCATTAACCTTCAACCAGTCGACAGCAGGACACAACCACCTAACTGTCTGGAACATTCTTAGTTTTAAAACTATCTAATACTCTAGAAGAGTAACACGATTAACCCTTTTTTTTTTTTTTTCTTTTTTTCTTTTTTAACACATGCACACATACACCACCACACACTCACGCCACAGTGGGATTTCACTGCCTATGGATACTCAACCCTTGACCGGGTGTTGAAACTCCTGAGAGTCTACCACTGGAGCAAGAGTAAGGATCCACGTAACACCGTTAACCTGCATGCACTTGTAAATTGTATATGTGATCTAATTAACTTAGATGCATGGGAACCTTCCCATGCGGCACATGGTTAGCATTCGCATCACCCATCTAGGCCTTCCATTAAGTCCGTACTACTTTTCTTCCACTGCAGCACAAAAATCACAGGAATGATGTTATATAAATATCTAAAACCGACTCATCTTCTATGAATGATCTTATCCGCCTATTTTTACATGACTGAATAGTTTGTTTGAATGATCTGACTAGTATAAATTTTTCAAGGCATGGTAGCAGGAATAGAGTACAGTCGAGATATTCGATGTGGTTTTCATTGAGCCCAAATGCAACTGTGCGTTAAAAGCTTACCTTGCACTCAACTCACTAGATTAGAACTCCGCTGATAAACCAAGTGCATGGACTATTATTATTATTTTATTTTATTTTCAGAGTTTTTTTACTTTATGAATTTAAGGATTATTATTTTATTTTTTTTACAAGAGGAAAACGATGTTTTATTCCTCCCCTTTCCACCACACACCCGTTATGCAATGATACAACCTGACTGGACAGTGTACGTGTTTTTTGAGGTTTTAAACTAGTATTCATGGCTATTAATATACACGTGTAGTTTTTCAGTTGTATCTAATATCTAATACATTTTTATCCTGGTACGTGTGTAGGATACATTTACCATAGCACGGGCATAGAGTCATGCAATCCTGACTCAATGCGTGCATAGTCCACATTACCCTCATGTATGTAAACCATCCAGGTTTAATCAAGCTCTTTCAACTACTCATAATAATAATAATAATAACAACAATAATAAAACCACTCATCATCAGATATTCAGTATATTGAATTGGCTAGCTACTTTTCAAAACCATTCATTTTCTTTTTTATGCTCATTGTGAAAGAAAAATGGGAAAAAGTGTTGAAGTCTCAATTTTTTTGGAACCGATTCAGTAGTGACCCTACCATTATGGATATTGGTTGGTGCACTCTATGGGCCCCACCACAATGTATGTGTTTAATTCACACCATCGAAAAATGAGGTAGATTCAAATCTAAGGTGAACCACACCAAAAGGAAAGATGGTGATTGGACACCCACCATCAAAAACTTCCTAGGGCAATAAAGTTTTGGATTAAGATGATATTTATGTTTTCCCTTCATCCAAGATCTGTCTAAACTAATCAACAGGTTGGATGGCAAATAAATGTTGCAGTGAACCCTAGGAAGTACTTAATAGCAAGCCTTCAATCACCACGGTTTCCTATGGTGTGGTCTACTTGAGATTTGATTCTTCCTTAATTTTGGCTCATGCCCCGGACTGAGCTGGAAAAATAGATGGACAGCATGGATATAGCATACACATCATGGTGGAACTCACAAAGCATTTTCAACACCAATCAGGACCATCTTAGGTACTAAAGGGGTCACTATCAAATCTGAGTCCAAATTTGTTGCTGATGGGCTTAGTCAGGCTGGCTACTATAGACGACTCACCTGACTGACAAATCTTTGCTGGTAAAAAAAAAAAAAAAAAGTGAAACTAAGTGAGAAAGAAAAAAGGTTCCGGGCACGTATTTTTATGAAAAATCACCATCGTGTGCTTGAGTTGCTGACATGAGTGGTTCTAATCCTGAAACGTATGAATATTTAATTCAGAGAGCATTTGGAAATTAAAGCATATCGAGCCCACATCTAATGTCCATTGTCAAAGCCATTGATATATGGTGTGAGATGTGTTTGACTTTAAGTGATGCTCTTTAAGAAAATCGGATAAACAATGTTTGTAATTGTAAGATATAAATGGCAAGTGGGCCACTTGATGCTACTTTATACCCTATAATTAGCTAGAAAAATGGAGGATGGTGCGGATAAAATACATGCATTGTGGTGGTGCCTACAAAGCATTTCCAACACCGATCAAGACTATCTTGGGTAATAAAGGGGTCCCTACTGAATTTGAGTCAATTTTTTTTTACTGGTGCTTCTAGATGAGGACAATTCGTTGTTGAGTAAAATAGAAACAAATCACATGTGCATTCGATGGGACCTTCAATGGCAGCAACAGACATTGAAGCCCCGTCGATGACATCGAAGATCCTTCGTTGCCATCAAGTAGCAACTTTCAAAACTATCCAACAAGCAAATAGGATTTTCTTGATTTTCTCGATAGGTTCGAGTGGATTATCAATGGCATCGACATCATCCTCATCTGCTCGATGGGATCGAGTGGTTTATCGATGGCATCGACATCATCCTCATCTGCTTGATGGGATCGAGTGGTCTATCGATGACATCGACAAACCCGACAAATTTAAGACATTAACAACAATCTATACCATGTCTTCAATCTTCATTAGTCTTCATCATCTCTAATTTTCTTCCCATCATAACTTCATTGTCGCTTCTCATGCACACTTCGTCCTTCATTAAACATTCACCAAGCCTAAAGAAGTAGCACAAAACTTGAACTTTTTTATGAGAACCATTTTAGTAAGCATGTCAACTGGATTCATGCTTGCGCAGATCTTTTATAGAATCACGCCTCATTCCTCAAGCACCTATAAAATAAAATAATGACATGTATCAATATATTTAGTACATGTGTGATAAACAAAATTCTTAGCCAAATTGATCGTGTTTTGCTATCATAATTGACTGGCACGGCTTTCTACTGAAGCTTCAAATAATTTATCATTCGTCTTAACTAAACGCCTTCCTTAAACACTTCTATCACTGCAATATACTTAGCTTCGGTTGTGGAAAGAGTTAACATAGACTGAAGCCTCGACATCCAAATGATCACTCCACCCGTTAGTACAAACGAGTAAACAAAAGTCAATCTTCTGTTATGCACATTGCCCGAGTAATTTAAGTCCACATAGTTTACTAACTTGTACCATGATTTTTCAAATGTTAAGACGTACTCCTGCGTGGGACTCGTAATGGATGCACCATTGCCCAAAAACCTCCCATATTCAAAGTTGTTAAGCCTTCGAACATATATACCACGTTATCAACTATAGGGTTTGGACCCTCCAAAATTGAGAGGTCTCTAGTGCATCGCCATTTAAAGTGGGAGCTTAACATTAAAGGCTAGGAATCACCATATAATGGACCCACATGGGAAGTTATACAATTAATTAATTAATTATTTATTATTATTATTATTATTTTTAATGCTCAACATGCTAGATAATTCATTGTTTGTACCGAGGACAAGTCACAACAATTTTTTAGGCCAAAGTCCTACTATGACACTCAAAGGTGGAAACAATCCATTCATATCAAATCACTTCTGGAAGCTCCAATTGCCAGGCATCTGATCAAATAAAGGGGTCCAATAAAAAATTAAAACAAAATTGAGCTTATTTCCAACCAATCCTCCCTAGCATAAGCAAAATGCAAGTGATAATAAACTAACTATGCATGCAAATTCAATACTTAGTAGTCCCACCAAGTCCGAGTTGAATCATTCGAGTTGCACCCATGACCCCTAGTATGAATTTTAGGACCATAACCTCAATCATTCAATCATTCCTCAAAATGATGTGTTAAGTGCCACTTAGAAATTTCTTAAGTGGCGGTAAATTAATGTTTTAAGAAAATTTATCAGCTACACTCTGATTACAGAGGAGAGTACTATGCTCATTTCTCTATGAGGGGTGGAGGACACGTGACCAAAACATCAAAGCCACGGGACAGAGCAAATAGCACTTTGTGAGGTTGCAAGGCTAAGGACGGCAGTACATGTATTGAATTCGGCTCCAGCCACGGATAACAGTAAGCCGATTGATGAAACTGTCACATTTTGCATTTCACTAGGTGAACTGGAGGCAAACCATTCATTTTGAAAGTGGCAATAGCTTTACCTGAATTAATTGTGTTGACTTGGGGACCAATGCCGGGGTGAGAATCTGATAACTCAGGGGTAGTTCTTCTTGGTACCATGCTAGCATATCACCAATGTTGCTATATGATATCCCATTGGGACTAGTCTTTACATTTTTTCTTTGCAGGGGCGGCCCAACATTTTTGGGGGCTTTGGGCAAGTTATAAAAATGAGGCTTTTTAGTTTAAATTTTAAAAAAAAAAATTAATAAATTTAAAATTAAATCATAAATTTGCTTCTTGCCTTTTTAGATGCAAAATTACTAATTAAATTTTTGTATTCAAGTTTACCCAATAAATCAGTTTCGATAGACAAAATTGCTAAACTGTTTAATCTATCTTGAGACATAATTGTTTATAAATAATTTTTTATAATCTTTAGTTTTGAAAAACTTCTTTCTATAGATGCAACTGTAACAGGTATGGTAAGTAGTATTCTATATGTAATAAAACAATTTAGAAAACAATCTAGTTCTTATATTAGATTAAGTATTTCAATTGGAATATTAATTTCTGTTTTTGCAATTTCTTTTAAAACTTTTAATTCCGAAAATAAATCCAAACCGTTAGAAAATGAAGTTAAAATTTAATTTAGAAAAATAACGTTAGAATTTAATTTTTTTTAAACTCAATTAGCAATAAAGTAGGTAGTTGTGGTCCTAGGTTTTAGGAGAAGAATTTATTGGGAATGATGCTATTATTTTGAAAAGAAATGATAAAGTTAGACTGTTATTATTAATAGTGCTAGTTTCTAGGATTTGTTTTTTATTTTCAATTTCAAATTTGTAAACTAATTTTTAGATGTTTCTATTATGTAGGCCTTTCAATAAGATTTATTTAAAAAAATTTAAGCTTTTTTTTTTCTTCTTAATTTTAATTTTGTTATAATATAGGACCTTCATAATTAAGAAATTTTAATTTTGCTATAATATAGGGCCTTCATGATTAGGTGGCCTTAGGCTATTGCCTTACCTACCCACCCCTTTGAGTCGCCCCAGTTTCTTTGTAGTAATTTTCTCCTGAATCTAGACGGTAAAAGCATGATTCGAAATTCAGAAGTCACTAAGCAAGAAAGATTCTTGATCTTAAAAAAATAGTAAAAAACATACAACATACTATTTCTGTACTTCTTAGAAGGATTCTTATTTCATCTCGGGGCACCAGTTGTACTAGTTTTTTCCTCCTTGGGTGACCTGTAGCGACAACAGTGTACAAGATGTGTAATGGAAATTGCATTCTCGAAACCAAGTACCCTACCTGGTGCGGCTACTTGTGAGATTGGATTTTTTATTCCTAATCCCCAACACATGCCAATTTGCCACCTGTACAAGATCCAGGCCCATCAAGTGAGCCTTACCTTGTACCTAGTGTGAACAGATAAAATGGCTCACCTGGCCATTAAGTGCGCCACACATATGGTGGATAGTGACCTTAAGTGCCAATTGTTTAATTCATTGGCATACTATAAATGAGCACCCTGTCACTGGGCCATGACACATACATGGTGACCATTAGTCTCAGCAGATGAACAACCCAGATCAAGCATACACCAATCAATTGGCATGTGTGAGGAGATTAAGATTCATAATCCCACAATCACTAGTAGTCATCTCATTGCTCGAAAACCAAAATAATCACATAGGTAAGTTTGGGTATGACATCAAATCATTCTGTCCACTGCAATGATAATGGGCTTGGCACCAGTTAGTTGCATAAAATGGAAAGGAAAGCAGAAGTGGACTTTGGTGCAGGAGTAGGGTAGCAGCAGTTCCAAAATGTTGCAAGTATGAACTCCTAGGAAGTGAGAGTAGGAACACTAAGTTTAAACCAGAAGAAAGGTGGAAGCTTTCTGGACAAGTTTAAAATTCGCAAAGCATCCTACACAGCAGATCCATTCAGGATCTCATATCAGTTTCTATAATATTATGGTTCAAAACTCCAAATCTATGCATCATATCGACCATATACTACTGTGTTTCTATTAACTAAAATGACACAAAAATGAATCATGGAAAGAAAAGCTTTTGACAGTGATACTTAGATTCCTTTGAATGGGGAAACATTCAATGATTGAAGTCATTGGAAAAAGGTTGAAAACATTATATTCCATCTTAAAAACTTGCAATTTAGCCAAAGAAGAAAAGATTGCTATATAATAGACAGATCAATACCTTTCTAGGCTAGGAACCTTCACTAATAACCTCCCACTACTCCTTAACTGGAGAACTTCATATCTCCATTGTCGGATAGTATCTTCGATGCAATATCATTCATCAAATAAGTCTTCAGGAAAGGGGACGGTTTGGACATGGCTAATTAAGATAAGTATGCAAGTTTCGTAGTTTACCACTTGTTTCTTCTTTCCTGGCTCATAAAATTGCACCACGTCTACATAAAACCTGCGGGTAAGAATGATATAGTTTACAATGCATACAACATCAAACAAGTCCATCCTAACAACTCTACTATCTCAAAAATTTAATTTCCATGCTAAGAAGCCATGAAGTCAAGCTATCCTTACACAAAATAAAAATAAAAAATAGAAAATAGAAAATTTTGAGCCATCCCAACTAAAAGAACCAGTAGTTCAATGAATATAATGATTCAGGGTATGTTTGAGTGTGCCCCCTAGTTGTCCTAGACAAGGCTTCCCAGTCATCTTTAACACCCTCGGTTTGGGCAATGAGGAAGACAGGGCCTCACACTAAGCGTTCTTCTGCTTTCCAGCCTTTTCCGGCCCAACATGTTTGAGGTGGTAACAAGGTCCTATTATTATTTCAACCATGATTTGGCAGTGGCGCATTTTGTCTGCCTTGGGAATTGGCAGCAATACAATTTAACTAGTAACAGAATTTTGTCTGAGAATAAAAGGTGGAAAAGAAAGACACCTCCAACCCACACATATAGATGTGATTATTAAACGTTGTTAGCCAAGGTTCAAATTATTACGTATCGGCCAGATCCAATCCTGATAACTATTGTATGTATCAACCAATGCACACTACGTGTGGTTTTTCTTTTTCAAGAAATATGCGTTGCTTATATGTTGTAAGTTCTGCAAAACCATAATGTCAAACAAAACACTTACTGTTTCCATGTTTTCAAGTTTGATTGATTCAAAATGGGTCAAGAGTTTGTCATCAGCCAACCATGACATCTCTTCACTGGCCTGAAAGGAAGGAGTGGGAAAAGTAAAATAGGGACAAAATAAACAAATTATAATGCTGTACTGAAAAGTTAAGTTAATATAGATGACTACGGCATATCTGTCTGGTAATGTACCCTACAGGTCCAAATGAATCAGACACGAAAAGAAGACAATTACATATTTTAACCACAATTACACTTCAACATGCTTCAGTATATCGATAAGATAAAACAAACTTTAAAAACATCAATGACAATGAAAGAATATGCCATTTCAAGCTTTCTAAACTGACTCTTGTATCATATTCCATGAGATTTCAATTAGATCATAGGATCCAAATAGCAAACTATATGTGAGCAAAACATTCTACTCATAAGTTAATTTACATATCCGAATAGTGCTAAAGTAAGCTACTAGGAAATATCACACACCTGTAAGTTATGTATAAACATTTGAGTGGACGAATTCCCATAATTGTCATGATGGATATACAAGAACCAGTAGAAACATAAGAATAATCATGGGGCATGTGGAAATCATACCTTGAAGACTTAGAACCATTACTGATGGCAATCACCAGTTAAAACTGCATGGCTTGAAAGCCACTTCCCCCTAACACTAAACCATTAATATCAGCAATGAAATGATCACTATAAATTCCATGCCTTCAACCGAAAGATATCTCCCCTGTTACAAGTGCGATGTAAGATCCTTGCTGGAGTCTGGCTGTGAACTCTAGGACATGGTAGTCCCATGGCCATCAGATCAATGGATTTTGTCCCGTGTCCATCAAGATCAAGGAGTCTGGCACCACAAAGAGAGATCATACAATCTTAACCGGCGGGTAACAAGAAATGGATGTCAGTAGGTTAAGCATCCAAACAGGGACATCCATATATGTTGTTTAACCATAGATCCTCTATGACGAGCTGAAGATATTAAAGTTTACAAGCCAACTGGACATGGGTTCCCCACAAGATACCCCTGATTGAGAACTATATGTGTAGCACAGGTTTATAATTGAGGTGAGATAGACATTCGGTGGCATAAACCAATTAAGAGAGAAAAGCAGGTGTGCGATCCCTACATCAAAGGTTGTTTCCCTCTTTGTTATAAATACAGTTGTTGGATGGTTTAGAGTCTCTATTACACAGAGTATTCTATCTCTTTCTTACAACTCATGGGCATATAAGATATGCTTGGGAAAAATATTCTTCTCTTTGTTTGGTTCGTCTTTCACTTCAACCCATTGAGTTCTAAAAGGTGTCCTTGGGATGGCGGTCTAGTTCCCGATACAACAACATTCAACTAACAGAGTATGCAATTCAAACTCTCAATTCCATCTTTGATTCAACACCAATCAATGATATGAAGGATGTCTTTTGTGTTAAAGGATTTCATTCCAGTATACTATAAATAAACAGGTGACATGGTTTAGAGACCCTATCACAGAGTATTCTCTCTTTGTCCCTACTTGTACGTATAAAATAAACCTTTGTCCCTACTTCCCTTTGAGTTGACAAGGGCAACCTTGAGAAAGGGGTCTAGTTCCCAATTAAACAATTTTTTTCATTGATAAGGGGTGCAATTAAAACTCCCAAATCCATCATTCCTTAAAAGTTCAAATCCATCTTTATTAAAAGCAGAGACTTAAATATGGACACCATTCATATCACATGTATCCAATGTGATATACAGGAGGAATTATTAAATTCTCTTGTATCACACAAATATCAGTGTATAGCTGATATATTGTAATTAGGTCGATACATTGCGATATTTTTCCAAAAAAACTCATGAAATTCTCCCATATTGTTGATGCATGCGATACATTGCGATATGTATCGGCGATATGTTGCAATAAGTTCCTCCACTGGAAATTTAAAGGAAAAAAATCACAAAAAAAAACCTCAAATTCATTTTTTACCTTTTTTTTTTTGGGAATCTATTTTCACACTTGCATTCTATGATTGTGAATTATATGAACTCATTTTTTATATAATTGCATCATTTTTGTCAGATGGTCCAATTTAAGACCCTATACAACGGAAACTTGTTGTGCATGCTTATTTTTTAATGATATTTTGAGTTCTTAGTATGCAAGCATGTCTCTTTCCTCTTTCAACATATCCTTAAGGTTTATTGTGCAATTCCATTTCCCAATGTTTCCCTCAAACAGCAAGACATTCTCCAATATATGCAATATTGCTCATGCGATACTGACATGTTTCCATATCCCAGAGGTGTGATGCGTGCATCAATAGATTCAATACCGATATTTGAATCACTGATTACAAGAAAGATCAATGATATGGACTCTGATTCTATCTAGATTCTATGTGTCTAACAGAATAAGTACCACAACAAGTAAATTTTTATGAGACAGGGTTGCCTTGATGTGTCCAAGGGGTTCCGTCAACAGATAGCAATAGCATGATGGGTGGCATTCATCCAAAATAATGTGTTGATGAGACATCTTTGATTGTGTCCTTCACAGCATGAGGAACAAATGCATGAGCAAACTCAGGTAGACATTCTGGTTAGCAGTGATGACTTGTCACCCCAATATTGGTTGAGTATATGATTATAAGACAACCAAATAGTTCTAGTTCAGTAACACTTTTTATCTTTCAATTTTTTTTTACTCCTTCCTTTCTTTCTTTTATTCTTTTTTCTTCTTCTTCTTCTTATTCTTTTTTTCTTTTTCTCTTTTTTCTTTTAAACTCTAGTTCACAAACACTAGATTAATGTTTACCTAAGGCCTAACAAACATGTACAATATGGGCTATTACACAAATAAAGCAGATGAAAGGAACAAATATCAATCCCTAGTGCAGCCTTTATATTGGTTGTTTTGTTCATTTGCATGTTTAATTCACTAACAAAAATGCATGTTTAATTCAAGTGATTCAGACTACCATGAATATATATAGATTTTCGGATTTACTTGATATAATTTCTTCCCTATAAATTACATCCCTACTGTAAATAGATTCAATTTGATCCATTCAAGTGGTCTCTATCTATTCCTTCATCTGACATGATAGGAACTGGAAAATTATCTGGACGGTCAATATTGCTTGAATGCTACCATCAGCTGATAAGTAAGAAAACTTAAACAGGATAAGAATATGGTAACATGAAATGGCATATAAAACCAAAACATTGCATCAGATAAGTAACTTATGATAAGAACATGTGGATATGCATACCTAAGCAAACAAACAACATGCAATCAGTACCTTTCCCTTTTGCAGAGTGGTCATCCCATTAACAATATAGAAAAGCTAAATAAATTTAATGGATGAGGATAGTCACCCCAGAGTAGCGCCTTCATTCTTCTCAAGTGGCTTGTATAATGCTAGAGGTAGCGGAAATGATGTGGTTCATGCTGTAGAGTCTGCCTCATTACAAACTAAGCACTTGGTGATTGCCAACCCAAGATCACATATATTGCAAGTGAAATTTGTAAAATTCACATGATCAAATCATAAAATCACTCAAGGTTCATGGTTTGACAAGGGAAATTATATCATTTAAACCCATATGCAGGGTTAGTCTGGGCAGCAGCAGAAAAGTCTCAACTTGAGAAAATGGAACCTCTACCTTAGATTTCATTCCATCAACTACATCTTCGGAATACTTGATACTTTCGAAGATAGTATTGTAGAGAGACTTTCCCTTGTTGGGAGTAATGCTTGATTGCCCACCTTCATATTCGTGCATTAGCACAGAAAGAAACAAATGCAATTGCCTGGAAAATACAGAGCTTAGATTGCCAAAAAGAAAAAGAAAAAGGATGCCCCACATATCCTGTGTTCATTTCTCATCTTACAACCAGAGGCATCAAGGAGCTGGACAGCATACCTGTGGATGATAACAATGCTGACTATAGAGGGAGGGACACGGGGCAAATGCAGTGAAGGAGCTGCTCAATCTGAAAAATAGAGATCTGGCCAGCCCTCTGTGGATTCACTTCTGCCCATACCAGATGCGCAATAGGCAAACTGCAAAGCAGCAAGCCCAGCAAGCACACAACAGAATCACAATCCTGCCTGGGCTAATCACACCTTGCAGCAGACTACTCCATCAGCGGCGTAAGAAAACAACAGCACCAGAAACCCAGCATCTCTTCAGTTGGAGATCTTGCAAGATTTAGCACCATATTCTGACAGAGAGCTAGGAACTCCCTGCCCTGCCACCAGACCAGACACTGGGCACAACATAGCTCTTGTATTACAAACCACGGATGGATTCTCGACACAACTTACAGCCCATACAACAGAAGCATCCACACATACTATACCTGCTCAGAATAATCAACAGCCCATACATTACCTCTGATCCCGCTCAGACCGAGCACTGTGCCAGCACCATAGGTACCAGACCCACCCTCCACAACACCAGCAAAAACAGGACAGCAGACAGGCCACAACTGCCACCCAAAGAGAGCCACTTGCAATGAACACAGCCACCTGAACAACATCTGCCAAACATCCAATATCTCCCAAACTGCAATTTTTAGCACCTGCACGAACCACCAACTTCCTCCAACTGCCAAAAATCTAGCTCCTCCCAAGCAACAGATCAAACATACAAACATCAAGCAGTAAGAACATTACCCAGGGACACCATATGCAGCACAGCATGGCCTAGAGCAGGAGGCAACCCATACGCAAGCCACAGTTTTTGGATTGTCAATGCAAGAGCCGGGCTGAGGGCATAACAGAAGCTGAAAAAAGAAGAGTAGCGGAACAGGGCCAAGCTTACCAGGCACTTCCAGCGCTGGAGGCCCCACATCAAACTTCCGTAGGAATGAGCCAATGCCCTGAGACCTCAAGGAGAATTACCCTGTCCCCCTCCAACTGCTGCACAGTGAAATTCTGCAAGCACACCCATGAATTGATCACCAGTCCATCATCCATTCAATCGCCACTGTCCACCGAACAAACATTCCCGACACCAGATATACAAGCCATCCTGCAAATGACGCTTCCACCAGACACCCCCATGTCAGCAGCATGCATGGGCAAAGGGGGTCATATCTCCAATCAGCAGCAAAAACAACAATATCAGTTTCAAAATTAACAGCACAAACAGCAATTCAGAGGAGGCCTAAACAGAGACGCATTTCTTCTACAGCGTACCCAGTACGTATAATGGATGACCTATTAATGTGTATGAGCATTACCGTTTAGTATATTTAGAATAATTATGTGGAATAAATACAATGTCTTTTAAACCAAAATCATAACTAAACCTGTAAATATGTAATTTTAAGTTCATTTATTTATTCTTAAATCTCTGAAGTTCGAATTCTGAATCTATAATCTGAATATAAGGTTTGAATTTGAAGTCGGAAAACTAGCAGTGAATCTAAAAAAAAAAAAAAACCAGTTTATTAACTAATATGTTGATTTGACACATTTACCCATACAAAATAACCGGTTTTGAATCCATACCATTAAAATTTTCATATCTTCTACTGGAATGTTTATTTGCCTCTGACCTATTATGTGAAAAAAAAATCCGGTTGAAGAGACCATATAAATATCATCTTAATTTAAAGCTTTTGTTGTCCACGATAAATTTTTAATCATTGTGTTTTATCCATGCGGTCCATTCATCTTTTCAAATCATTTTAAGGAATAATCCAAAAAATGATGATGATCCAAATCTCATATGGCCTAAAACTTTAATGGCCCATTAATGGTCAATGACCACCGTTTCCTATGGTATGGTCCATTTAATAGTTGGATTCGCTTCATTTTTTTTTATATATATATAATGACGTAAAATGATTTAAGAAAAATGGAGCGTCGATATAGAATATATACATCGAAGTGGGCAGCGGCAAGGGTTGCACCGTCTTCGTACTACATCGAAGTGGGCAGCGGCAAGGGTTGCACCGTCTTCGGTGAGTACGGGTGTGGCATAAAAGGAAAGCAAGTGGGTAGTGGCACACCCTGTAACGCTGATTTCTTGAAAAAGGGTTTGGTTGGAGGTTGGGATGTTAGTGGGTCCCACCGTGATGTTAGTGAGAAATCCACTCATCTATCCGTTTTGCGAGCTCATTTTAGGACACATGACAAAAAATGAGGTAGATCCAAAATTCAAGTGGGCCACATGAGAAGTAAAATTGGAGAAAGAAATGCCTACCATTGAAACCTTCCTTGGCTCCAGCTTGATGTTTATACGCCATCCAAACCGTTTATAAGGTCATGAACACTGGGATGAGGTGAAAAGACAAAATACTTGGGGTGACACAACTTTTGTTGTCATACTAATGTTTCAACAATGGTCACTGAATTTCTATTATTTCCTCTTCTGTGGCCCACTTGAGCTTTAGATCCACTTCTTTTTTGTACCATAGTCCAGATTGAGCTCGCAAAACATATGAAAAGGGTGGATTTGGTACAAACATCACAGTTAGCCCCAACCTAACATACAGTGCAAAGTTCTCATTTCACACAAAATACCCGTCCCCCCGGATCCGGAAGTGGATTAGGTGAGACCTGTATCCATCTAGGCGGGCGGGACCCTGTTTGTGGGGCTCTCACAGTGATCTGTGTATCTTAAATCCACACCATCCAACCATTTTGAAAGTTCACTTCAGGGAGTTATTCCAAAAATGAAGCTAGCAAAAATTTTATGTAGACCACATCATAGAAAATAATTGTAATTTAATCTTTAACAATAAAAACTTCATGATTTCTATCGAAATGTTTATTTGCCATTCAACCTGTTGATAAGGTCATAAACAACTAGACGAAGAGACCACACCAATATCATCTTGATCGTAAGCTTTTGTGGCAGAAAAGAAGTTTTTAATGGTTAATCACTACTGCTTCTTGTACTATGGTCAATCTCGTATTTGAAGCTGCTTCATTTTTTGGATCATCCCATAAAATGAGCTTTCAATACGGATCTACAGTGTGGATGTAGTCACATACATCACAGGGGCCCCACAGTAAGGGATCCCACCCACCACAGTGGATCCGGGGTCTCACATAATATGCTCCCCAAATCAGAAAGGCTAGTGACCCCGCCACCAGCTAATGGCTAATGGTCAGTGCTACGTGAGCCCCACTATGATGTATTTGTTTCATCCATTCCATCCACCCATTTTTTTCAAATCATTTTATGGTATAAACCTAAAAATGAGATAGATCAAATTTTCAAATGGGCTACACAGTATTGATTGAATTCCCGCCATTAAAAACTTATCAGGGGTACAAAAGTTTTGAATCAATTTGATATTTACTTCCACGTAGGACCTGATCAACGGATTGGATGTCAAATAAAAACTACAGTCAGCCCCAGGAAGTTTTAAATGGTGTACATTCAATCGTTACTGGTTTTCTATGGTGTGGTCCACATGAGATTTAGATCTGCCTCATTTTTATGATGAAGCTCTAAAATGATATTTAAAAATGGATAGACGGTGAATAAAACACATAAATCACAGTAAGGCCTGGAGCACCAACCACTAACCACCCCGGCTTAACTAGCCAAACAGCGTCCAAATCCGGCGGTAATTGCGCAACTGGAAGCGGATTGGCTGGTGTGGCACCAAACACCACCGATCTGGAGAGTGGGTTCACGTCAGCAAGTTATGTGAGTCGTATCATAATGTATTTGTTATATCCTAACCGTCCTTTCACTTGGAGGGCGTATCCTAAGGCTTGAAACTAAAAATAAGACAGATTCAAAGATCAAGTGGACCACACAGAAAAAAGCTGCAAGGGATTGAATGTCTACCATTGAAACCCTTTTGCAGTCACAAAAGTTTTGAATCAATATGCTATTTGTTTTTCCTCTTTATCCAGGTGTGTGTGATCTTATGAACAGATTGGATGGAAAATAAGCACTATGGTGAGCCGTATAAATGTTTTAACGGTGAGAATCATGGTCCCACTGCTATTTCTGGTGTGGTCCACTTAAAATTTGGATATGATTATTTTTTGGTATAAAATTCTAAAATGATCTCACAAAATGAATGAACATTGTGGATGTAGTTAATACATCATTTTAGGCCAATGTAACTTTGATATCCTTTGAACTATTAGGTACAGCCCGCTGGAGGAGCGACAGCCCTTTCTTCGCACACAAGTACCACACCAGCTAAACGGCTGATGTGCGATCCACCGGCCACTCCTCTTTCGTCGAATTAGTTAGAATAGTCTCGTCAAAGGGCTGGACGCGGATTGCGTCCTACACCATCCGGGCAGGGCTCGGTGGGACCCACTGTGATGTAAATGTTTTATCCATTCTGTTAATCTTTTTTCTCATATTATTTTAATATATATTATAAAAAAAGAGGCAGGTGCAGTTCTTATGTGGACCACAAAGTGGGGATTGAACGTCTACCATTAAAAACTTCTTGGGAGCTGGAGAAGTTTTGGATCAGGCTGATATTTGTGTTTTCACTTAATCCACGTCTAAATGACCTTATTAATAGGTTGGATGGTAAAAAAACATAACAGTGGCCCTTAAAAATGTTTCAACGGTGGATGTCATTATCACTGCAGCTTCCTTTGGTGTGGTCCACTTGAGTTGTTTACCTACTTCATCTTTATAATCATATCTTAAAATTATCTTAGAAAAGTGATTAACGGCATGGATAAAACATTTACATTACGGTGGGCCTCACAGAGCTCTGCCCAGACAGATTACCGTCCCGGGTGGGGGTAGGACGCAATCCACATCCCAAAGGGCTCTGTGGGGCTACTGTGATGTATATGTTTTATCAATGTTATCCGTCCATTTTTTTTTGTATCATTTTAGAAAATATCACAAAAAACAAGCCAGATATAAGGCTCAAGTGGGCCACACTACAATAAAAAATTGGTATCTCCGGCTCATATGGCACTTTTGGATTTTATTTTTTTTATTATTATTATTTTAAGTTCGGATTGTGGATTCACCGTTAAACTAAACACTGACGGCTCTCCAAATTCTGCATTAAGTAAACATTTTTAGTATTAACAAACAGGCCCTAAGAAACATTTGGTATGCCCAAAGCATTCCAACACACAACGATGGTCACTCAACACTGAAATTCATTTCTTGTTCTTGAAAGCAACTTCTTTAAAATGCTGAAATCATTCGTGGCCCTTGTATTTTGGCATGTATAATATGGCCTTTGAAAGCTGGGCTCAGACACTTCTATCAACACGTACACCTATGTCTGCCCAATTCTTCCAAAGTTGCATACACAGAACTGAGAAATACAAACACAGAGATTTACACATAACTGGCTATTGGCTTGTACTCAATCAAGACACCATCCCATTTAGAATCCTCATTTAGAGCAATTGAAAGTAAAGTAAATCGTACAGAGCAACAAATGCAACATAGAAGAGCAACGGATACTGGTAAATTGATTCAATTCAACTGCTTGAACCTCCTTGCGTTCATCAACATTAGGACATGAAGGATGATGTGCAATTGCATGGACCACATGTGAGAATATTTTTTGTACAAGTGGAGGATCGGTTCACACGTTGCATGGAAAGTTGGCATGCCTTCCGTTGGTGACACATTTGAACGACTTCCATTAAGTTATTTACGTTTGTCCTGTGGAATCAATATGATAAAGATACAACAGACATTTGCCTGAATGAGAAATTTCATCCTATCCACACAGGCCAGAAAAGGCACAACATTTAGTGAAATGCCATCGAGGAACTTTGCAAAGTGATTGGTCTGTACGATAAATTACAACAAATACTTACCTCTTTGAACTGAAGAAGATGTGATCCAATTATGTTGAATAAGTACACACAAGCATATATACTTCACATTCAGAAGCCTTTTGATGAGGATATCACATCACGTATGCTTCTGCGTACGTATTAGAGGAAGCGGCCGGCCACATTTTTTCTATGGCTAGGTGACTATCTGTGTTGAAGAACCGATTGTGCATATGCTACCATCCGGAGACCCCACACTGAAAAGATCCACATGTGTTGCTTTACGGAGTGATTTGGACTGTTGGATTTGCGGGAGGTGACGATCGGGTCATTGGATCGCATAGATTACATGATTGGACTATTGATCATGAACCATTCTTTTCAGCATAGGACATATATTTTAGGATATAGTTTATGTTTGATTTATTATTTGGACATTTTATGAGTAGTTTTATATGATCTTTTCATTAGATTATGATTATTTTGGTTAAAAGTTATAAAACATGATCTATTTTGTAATTTTTAAAACTTCTAAAGACCATATAAGGGGGTGAAGCTTTTCAATAATATTTTGCTTATAAAAGAAGAAGAAGAAAATACTATTTCTTTTCCATTTTTCATGAGATGTGAAGAAGTCTTTCATTTAATTTGGAAGAGAGATTGGTGCGAGGTTCTCATCTATCCCTTTAAGTTCTTCTTTGCAAGGTATTTTATTAAAATTTCTTTAGCTCTTTATTCCAAAACCTATCAAAATACCTTCATTTCTTCTTCCTTATCATTTTCTCTCAAAACCCCTAGATTATGGACCAAACCCTAACTGACCGGTCCTGACATGTGCAACCGTACAGACACACGTGTGAGCCCACATGTTGATCCGTACGGCCACATCTCTATTCCCTCTTTCATCTTTGAACCTTCATTCTAAAACCCCATCTTCCCTTATCCAATACTCTAACCCTAACTTTAAAATCTCAAATATCTCAATTTCTCGACTTTTCCAAACTTTAGATCTTTAAATCTTTCAATTAACCTAAAATCCATAATTTTTCTACATCCAAAACCCTAATTCTCACCTCCTAATACCTAAATCATTTAATCCATTTATTCCCCACTTTAACCTTAATTTGACCATTATATCTAAACTTTCATAACCTTAGCTTCACCCATACCCAAATATAGTAAACCCTAAGTAGTATTAGACATTCCCCTTTATAATAGGTCTAACCCTATGATATTTGGATGCTTCTACATCCATTAGATCATAGTTTCTCAAGTTTAATGGTCTTGTAGGATTATACTTAGTAACTTAGGCTTAAACTATTCATGTTTTCCTCTTAGAATCTTGATATTTGTGATGATGGTAACAAGATTTGTAGTTTTCATTAATTAATTTTAATTTGCTGATTGATCTCTCACAATATTACTTGAGTTCATGGATTGGTCCTACATCAAATTTAGTATCAAAGACCATAAGTTTAACATATGATTTTTATATTGCACTTAAGTTAGAGTCACATTTAGGGTTAGCAGAGCATACATTGCATGTAGGATCTAGGATCATATTGCTAATTTTTGTTCCTAGCATGGAGCATCATATTACTAAATTTTTAGGTAGCGTTTTCCACTTTTACCATTGCTTAATTTTCAACATTGTAATCTCAGGTTGTCGTCTTACTGAATTTTCAGTTTGTAATTTTTATATTACACTCTTATTGACTGAATTCTCAGTTTTGTACTCTTAGATTGTTGTTCTGCTGAATTTTCAACATAATATTTTAGAGTGATAGCTTACTGAATTTTTATATTTGTGTTTTTAGTGTGTCCAGTTTGATTTCTAGATTGATTTTATATTTGTCATAACATTATCCTAAGATATATGTTTTCCTTTTAAAGTTCCCTTATGTATGCCCACTTGTTTGGGACATGTTTTTGGTTTACATCCCACTATCAATCTAGAGCACAAGACCCTTGATGTTATTAACCATCGTCTGACAGCCATTGAAGAGTACAATGGAATCACGGCTACTTAATTGATTGAAACCATTGCACTCATCATCCTCCCTATAGGCAAACCTCGACACGAGGGAAGATATTCAATCTTAAGCTGGAGATTAACTTGATAGGCGAGGGCGTGGTCGTGGCTAGAGCATTGGCCATGGTCGAGCACACATGCAACCACAACGTAAGAAACATCATGACTGTCATGATCCAAATGCGCAAGTCATGAAATGTGTAAAAGTTGAGGCTCCCAATTTTGATGGTTGCTTGGACCTCAAAGCATTCCTTGATTACATGACAGACATTGACCACTATTTTGAGTGGTATGATATGTCTAATGCTTATCGAGTGGGATTTTTCAAGATGAAGCTAGTAGGCTAGGCCAAACTTTTTAGACCAACATGAAGTGTAAAATTGAGAGGAGTAGAAAACCCCCAGTTGCGCACTAGGTTGAGATGACAAAAGTCTTTAAAGAAAAGTATATCCCTCTCTTATTGCCAGAGGTTCCTAAATCAATGTTAGGCCTTGCACCATGGATCCATGACTGTGTCAGACTATATCACAAAGTTTGAGAAATACATGATGCGATGTGATGTGATGTTGAGGAGGATTTAATTATTGCATTGTCCAGATTTAGGATGGACTTCTAATTTAAGATCCAATGATAACTTTATTCTTGTGACGTTGACACCTTGAAAAATGTACTAAGTTGTGTAAGACATTGAGTATTATCTCAAAACACCAGTTGGATGACTATCGACTCTCGGGATTCAAGTGTTAAGACTTATCTTCAAGGGAATAAATCTAACGTGGGAAGTCAATCTCAGCCCCAAGTGGGTTCCTAATCCGACCTTAAGGATGTTAAAGGAAAATGGATATCAAGTGCTAATTTTAGGGAAGGTGAGCAAACACAATGCTTTAATTGCCATGGATTTGGTCACTTTGCGCATTAGTGTCCCTCGAAAGAGAGGAACAAGGCCCTAGTAATTGACAAATGTGAGGAAAATGGAGAAAAACATGGCAATTTTGAAGAAGAAGTTTATCAACCTAATATCACCGGTGCTAGTGATGAGGAAGTAGATGAAGAAGAGATCACACCACTTGTAGTAGTTAGGTGTGCCTTGACCAATGTTGAAGAGATTGATGACTTGTGTTGGACTATGATTTTTTACACGTATGTAAAATGTTGGGAGAAGAATTGCAAGGTGATCATCGATAGTGGTAATTATACAAATGTGGTATCCACTAGCACTTTATCGCATTTGGATTTGAAATCTGAACTGCACCCTCAACCCTTTAGAGTTTCATGGGTTGGTTCATCTTCCATGCCTATTACCTAGTAATGTCTTGTGCCTGTTCATTTTGGATCCCACTCAGATTCACCATAATGTGGTGTTTTTTCCACGAATGTTGGACACATCATTTTGGGCAGCTTAGTTATTTGAGAAAGATGTGACAATATATGACAACTTGAATGTGTGTTCATCATGCATCGGGGTAAGAAGATCACTCTAGTTCTTTTCCCACAAAACAAGCAATGCAAAGAAAAAAGATGAAGGGAAGTCGAGTAGCCCAAGGGATACGAGGAGATCCTAATCTAAGTCTCTCCATGTTATCAATACCAAGAAGTTTAAGAGAGGCTAAGGTGGATTCGATAGTGTACACCTTAGTGGCTAGAGAAGTTACACCCGAGGTTAGTGTAGAGAGACCCCTTGAGGTAATTTCGATTATGGACGAGTTTCACGATGTATTCTCAAAGGACTTATTAGATGAGTTTCCGCCCATGAAGTACATCCAACATGCCATTGATCTTATCCTTGGGGAGACTCTGCCAAACCTTCCTCGTTATCGAATGAACCTTACGGAACATGCAGAGTTGAAGAAGCATGTAGATGGGCTCCTTAGGAAGGGTTTCATTTGAGAGAGTTTGAGTTCGTGTGCCGTGCCAACGCTTCTCACCCCTAAGAAAGATGACACATGACGATTGTGTGTGGACAATAAAGCCATTAATAAGATCATGGTCAAGTATCGATTTGCCATACTGCATCTTGATGATATGTCAGGGATGATGGTGAGAGCCACCATCTTTTTGAAAATTGACCTCAAGAGTGAGTATCATCAAATACGTATACGCGCAGGAGATGAATGGAAGACAACCTTCAAGACGGAGGATGTGTTATACGAGTGACTAGTCATACCTTTTGGCTTAACTAATGCCCCAAAAACATTTATTAGAGTGATGATTTAGGTGTTGAGACCTTTTATGGGTAAGTTTCTTGTGATATATTTTGATGATATTTTTATGTATAACACATCAAAAGAACAACATCTCCATCGTCTAAGTCAAGTTTGCAAGATCCTTAAAACTAAAAAGCATTATGTCAACCTTAAGAAGTGCGCATTCACGTCAAAGAGCATTATCTTCTTAGGGTTCATAGTATCATTTGAAGACATGAGAGTGAATCCTGAGAAGGTTAGATCCATAGTTAAATGGCTTGATCAACACTATTCATGAGGTGCAAATATTTCACGGCTTTAACAACTTTTTATAGGTGGTTCATTAAAGGGTTTATTTCTATCATGACCCTCATCGCTGATTGTATAAAGAAATGAGAGTTTGTATGGATTAAATTTGTCTTTAGAGTGTTTAAGGAGATTAAAGGTAAGATGAGTGAAGCTCCCGTTATGTGCCTTTTAGATTTTTCTAAAGTCTTTGAAGTTGCGTGTGATGCATCTAGGGTAGGTATAAGTGGAGTGCTTAGTTATGAATGACAATCCATTGCTTATATTTGTAAGAAGTTGAATGAGGCAAACCAATTGTATTGTACGTATGACAAAGAGTTCTATACGGTTGTCCAATCCTTGTGCCATTAGCAGCATTATTTATTACCATAAGAATTTTTCTTTTTTTCTAACTACAATACATTATGTTACCTAAATTTCTAAAAGAAATTAAACCCTAGGCATACTAAATGGATGCAATTTTTTAGAAATATTATTTCGTTCTTAAACATAATGCCAGAGTCGAGAGCAAATCTGATGGTTCCTTTAATCATCATATGACACTACTCAAAAGTATGAGTGTAGTGTCTACCATTGAAAATTTTTAACGGCCCAAACAGTTTTAGATCAAGCTTAAACTTAAACAGGTTGCAAATAAATATCATGGTGGGCTAAGGAAGGTTTCAATGGAGGACGCCACTTTCCCCGGTACTTCCTATGGTACAATCCACTTGAGCTTTTGGACCTGCTTTTTTCGTCCTTTATCATAAGTTGATTTGGAAAAATGGATAGACGGTGCAGATATAACAGATACGTCATGGTGGGCCCACATAATGGGGATTGGCTGGTGTACCAGACACCATTTATAACACCAGCTATATAGCTGATGTAGGTAGGTGTCGTGCTAAGATTAGCGCTGACGCTCCTCGAGCTCCGAGTTGTACGAACGGTTCAAAGGAGATCAAAGTTACATGGGCCCACAGTGATGTATTTATTATATTCACACCGTTCATCCATTTTTTAAGATCATTTTAGAGCATAATACAAAAAATGAATCATATCCAAAGATCAACTGGACCACACCACAAATAGTAGCAGGAAAATGATCTTCACTGTTAAAAAATTCATAAGGCCCACCATAACATTTATTTTCCATCCAATCTATTCATAAGGACACAGAGCTGGATGAAATTTCATATCGATCCAAAACTTCTATTACCCCTAAGGGCCCGTTTGGACGGGCGTATTAGGGTGGAGTCGGTGGTACTAGGCTGGATAGGAGAGTCTAATCCTACAGAGTACGGTTGCTAGCATGTTTGGACGAGAGAGAGATGAGCAGGGTGGCCTGTCCTGCTGGATTAACTGTTGGATTGCTTGAATTCGCTGGATATCCTGCCTCTTTATCTCTCTCTCTCGTTGGATTTGATCCTCTCTCCCGAGATTTACCTCGAGCCCATCCCCGTCCTTCGTACGGACTGAGGGATGGAATTGAAGGTCGCTGGATATGGCGGGAGCGGTGGTGGGAAGGACCATTTCCCCATTGCAATCTTATAAATCTCAGGTATTTTTACAATCTGAGTCCATCATAACCACCACCGTTGCTGCGCGCAGGTACTGCTTCTTCCTCCTATGGCCTTATTCGGTGGCATATAGTTTAGAATCTGTCATATATGTCATCCCTCCACCTTGTGAGAGGGTCGTTGGCTATCGATCTGCATGTACACTTTTATAGGCTCCTGAATTTTGGGAGTTCCTATGCAATCTGATTTTGTATGTATTATGCACTCTCGAAATCGGGGGTTATTGGTTTTTAGACCGTGATGGCTTAATATTTGTCCCACAGAGCACTCACCATCAGTCATTGGATGGTGTCAAAGGAAGTAGCCACTCCATTGAAAACCACTGCAACCTCTGACTATCTATGCGAAATGAATACTGACAAGCTTAGTAGCGAAATTGCTACGACAAGCTTAGTAGCGAAATTGCTACTGACGTGGCGTCACCAACCTCTGTGGACCCCAGCATGATGCATGTGTTGTATCCATACCATCCCACTATTTATATAGATCGTTTTATGGCTGTTATAAAGAGAATAATATGGATCATAATTTCACGTGGACCCCACCAAACAAAAATGGTGGGGACGGTGACATCCAGTCCACTCGAAACTTCTTATTGGGGCTAGAGTAGTTTCCGAAGATGCTTGGATATTTTTGTTGTCACTTCATTTTGGTAGTATGTTCACAAGTTTACATGTTGATCTCAAAAATACATGATTGTGGGCCCTATAAATGTTTCAACGGTGGGTATATCCGCTCCCAAGGTTTGTCTGTTGTGGGTCCACTTGAACTGTAGATATATCTTAACATACTTGGAACGCCAATGCCCGAATGCTAAAATTGGTTGGACGGTACGGATACGTCCTATACATCATCGTGGGGTACACAAAGCTTGGTGACGTGGCGTCACCATGTTCTTTACATGGAAGACTGAATCAGTGGTCAATTCGCTCCCGAAATGTGACATGCATGGTGATCCTGTCCCCTTGCCCGTCCAAACGTGACATGTGAAATGAGTCACTAGATCGGCTGGCCTTCCCAAACAGGCCCACCATTGTACGCTGGATTGTTTATTACAGTGGGATATCTGACAATCCACTGACGATGCAATAAATGCGTTGATATATGTGCAATGCTATCGGATCCCATCGACTCCACCCTAATACGCCCGTCCAAACGGGCCCTAAAAGGGTTTCAATGGTAAACGTTGAATCCCCCATTGCTTTTCGTAGTGTGGTCCACTTGATAGTTAGACATGTATTATTTTTCGTCTTAAGCATTACTACGATCTCGCCAAATGGATGGACGGTTTGGATATAAACCATACCTCATGAAGGGATTGCTGACGTCACTACAATCGCTATGTAGCTGGTGTGTGGTACACCAGCCAATCCACTTCCCCAGTCCCCACAGAACTAGGCGACGTGGACACACCACCAAGGTCGGTTGAGTGTGGTCGGTTGTGTGTGTCACAGTACATAGTCCGCTTCCTCCCTCCCCTCGTCACATGTCATTCCTTATCAGTGCGCGTGTGGGAAGCGGTCCACACGCGTGAGGAATTAGCGAACCATTTGTTTCCTCTTCACTTTTCTCTACGAGAAAAATGGAGGGAGCTCTGTCTCAGTTTCTCCTCTCTTCTCGGTTTCTCCTCACTCGAATTTCTCTCCGCTAGAAATCTCACCCCCCCCCCCCCCCCCCCCCCCCCCAAAAAAAAAAAAAAAAAAAAAAAAAAAATCCAATTGAAATCCGATGACTCTAATTCTCCAATCAGGACCGTCCATTCAGCAGACAGAAATGCAGCTTCGAGGATTTCTCCTCAAAGACCAGGTAACCGGACTAACCTCCTCTTCTGCCTTCTCCTTCTTCGCCACCGGCTCATGTTAGCCTTATCCACCTCTGGCTTGCTAACGTGCTTCGGGGCCGTCGGGAGCTAACAGCAGGTAGGCGTACTCAGATACCCCTATGTGTTGTCCTTCCTTTCGCCGGTGGTGTGCTGTCGCCCTAGTGCCGGTTAACAGCCTTTCTTTCGTGGCATGCTACCTTGTGTGGATTTCTAACAGAGAAGTTTTGGAATAACAGGGCTGTCGAATCCCCTGAGGAAACACATAGTAGCTGCATCCGGAGTTTCCGCCTCGTAGAGCAGGTAAGAATATGGTCGCTTCTTTTTCGTTGCCCTGCTGCTCAGGTTAGCATCGCGCCCAGTGTCTTGCTAACATGGACTGCGGGCATGTTGCCTGTATTGGCAGTGATGGATTCAACTGAGAAGTTCTACATTTTCAGGACATTTCGATCCTTCGAAGAAGATGCAGAATCTGAACTCGGAGGTTTCTCCTCACAGAGCTGGTGTTGTTTTCTGTAATTTTGTCCCACCAGCACATTTTAGTATCCCATGATGTGATTTTGCTAACGTACGCCCCTATATATAGCAGCTAGAACTCTGTGAGAGGTTAATTCCAGTTCATTGTGTAATGTACCAGTCTTATTGCATTGCCACTCTATACAGGTGGTGGTATGTCAGGTCAATCCAGCTGTCTATCAAGTGAGCCTTATGGTGTATTGTCCACGGTAAAAAAATGCAGTGACCCCAATCCCTAGGTGTTTCATCTTTGTCCATCAAATGGAGGGCGAAAATAAAAGAAAATGGTCAGTAGTTTACATTCAAGTGGGAAACATCCATGAATCAGGAGGCTAGAATCAAGGTGTAAAAAACGGATGTGTGATAGCCATTGTGGCTATTACATAATGGTAATGATGGGGATTGT
This sequence comes from Magnolia kwangsiensis, assembly GCA_037074715.1. NCBI lineage: Eukaryota > Viridiplantae > Streptophyta > Magnoliopsida > Magnoliales > Magnoliaceae > Magnolia > Magnolia kwangsiensis. The sequence continues at coordinate 81,819,117 of CM073582.1, forward strand.
TAGGTGTTACGGGGCCATGATGGTTAGTATCATAATGGCAATACCGGTGGGTGTTCTGGTCACCGTTGCCATTATTGAATACCTTGGCTAGAATTGTCCAATTGTTTTCATGGAGTGGACCATCTGAAGTAGGGCCAGCCAGACGGATATTTCTGGTCAGCAACACATATGGTGGTGAGCGGCAATGAACACTGAATGGTTTGCTGGGATGAACCAAAAAACTATTTGTTCTGGAAAATGTGGGCAAAACTGGTCCAGTAGATTTGTTCATTCGGTGCTAGAAGCCAACTTTATATGATAGAAATTTTCTTCATTGTGTTATTTGGATTTTCTTTTGATTTCTTTTTTTTTTTTCAAAATGTTTTTATTGGTATAGTTTCTGCAGTGAGATTGTTGTGGATAGATAAAGGTGGTGCTTTCGCTGACCTCTTGAATGACAAAGGAAAAAATTCCAGTGACAACAAGATGAGTTATGTGGAAAGAACTCTTGGGTTTCGCACTTATGCTTTGGATGATAGAGATATCAAACTAGTATCATTGGGGTGGCTTGTGGGATGTAGGGGCACACTCAGGGTGGGCGGCCCACGGAACCCATGTGAATTGGTGCCTGTGTGAGGCGGAACCCATGGATTTGGGGCCCATGAGGAGGGTTCGGCCGAGGACCTAACCCATGGATGTGGGGCTTAGGCTATGAGATAAATGGATTAATTCGTTATGCTCTATCAGTTCGAGCTTTTAGAGCAATTGGTTAATTGTCCTACATCAAATTGGTATCAGAGTGGGAGGTCTCGTGTTTGAGACTCTTTATCAGGGGTGATTAATGTGGGGGCATTTTCACACTGGGCTTGAGTGGGTTGTCCTGTGGGATACAGGGGCACACTGGGAGTAGGAGGTCCGTGGAACCCATGTGATTTGGGGCCCGTGTGAGGTGTGTGGCTCGTTTGAGGCAGAACCCATGCGATTTGGGGCCCACGAGGGGGCGGAACCCATGGATGTGGGGCCTGGGCTATGAGATAATGGAATTAATTCACCATGCTCTATCAGTTCGAGCTTTTAGAGCAAGCGGTTAATTGTCTTGCATTATATCATTTCTTATATTTATTTCCTTTTTGCTTTGATCTATTTATAAGGTATTCTTTGATGTCATTGACCAAAATTTTTTATCAAGAGAATATCTTTGCACGTGTAAATACTTTGGGTTACTTATTTGACTAGGTTAGCAGTTTTTCAAACGCAGGAAAATGTTTACCATTATGTGTTCATTTTTGCGTGTATGTGTAAATGCATCTAACGTTTGTATATCTGGAAAAAAAAAATTCATTCATGTGTAAGAGTACAAAAGTTCTGGCTTTTATGTAAAGAGTGCATGTCTAATGCAGAACCTAGTAGTGGGACATATGAGGTGGGATGCGTGCGAGGTTTAGTGGGCTTTATTTTATTTATTTATTTATTTATTTTGGGGGGGGGGGGGGAGGGAGACAATAAATAATATTATGTTTCCTACGCATGCATGGGCAAGGGATCCTTTGGTTGATAATAGAGTAAACATGACGGGATTTAGAGAATACTCCAATAATTTTCTGTATATTGCTCTATCCTAAATAGGGTTTAAATAGAAGAATACAATGCTCTATATGGAAATAAAATTAACTGGTATATAAGGAAAGTAAATCAATTAGAATAATTAGAGGGGGAGATTGATTCTTCTTTCTAAGAATGGAAAGACAAATTACAACAATCACCTCCTCTTAAATTGATGCGGGTGATCAACCAACAACAATTTGCAAACTAAGAAAGAATGTCTAGCGATTGTCATAGTTTTCGTCAGAACATCTGCAATTTGATCTTGACGCCACATGTGGAAGATAAATAATCTTAGAATGGAACTTCTCTCAGATAAAGTGATAATCTACCTCAATATGCTTTGTCCTCTTGTGAAAGATAGGATTAAAGACAATCAGTATAGCACTGTCTTTATTGTGGTAGTAAGGTGAATCCCTAAAACGGAAAGTAATCCTCATATCCACACAATCTCACTGCAGGTGGAAGACATAGCTTTGTACCCAATCTCCATGCTAGATTTGGAGACTTTTTTTTTTTGGCATTTCCAAGATGTAAGTGAAGTGCTAAGAAACAATAGTTCCCTATAGTAGATCTTTGGATGAGTGCGCAATCAACCCAATCAACATCGGCATAGGTAACAAGCTCAAAAGGAGATATCGAGGAAAAGAATAATGACTGATTAATGGTACCTCTCAAATATCTAATAATGTGTAAGATGACAGTCATATGCAGGGTATTGGGCGCTACAACAAACCGACTAACCACTTGAATAACTTAGGCAATATCAAGTCTTGTCATCTTTATATAAACAGAACCACCAACAAGGCAACAGAATAGAGTAGGCTACTCCAAGAGATCCCCATTTTGTTTACCATACTGAACATTTTTCCCATTGGCGCCTCGATAGTTCAGTGATTAGGTGTTAGTTTGATGAGGTCCTGGGTATATTTCCATTTACTTACAAAAATACCTTGGCGACGGAGATGCTGACAATGGGTTTGGGCTGCATTGGCATCATAACAGCAACGATGATTATGGGTTTGCAGTTTTGAGCATGAGTTGATGGAGAGGTAGGGGCGGATGGGGTTGGGGTTTTGTTGGATGCGGTTTGGGGTGACCGGAGAGGGTGCTACAATCACGCGTGTTCAGTATGGTTTGTGAAGGACACCATGTTAGGGTAGTGATGGGTTTAGGTAGTGACAGAGCATGGTTGGGTTGTTGGATTTGGAGATGCTATGGCGGATGACGATGGTGGTGGTGTCGGGATGACAAGGTGTTGGGATGACAGTGCCGATTTGATTTGTAGATTTGTGCACCACATAGAGGTTTGTTGCCAATCGGTAGAGCCGATGAAGATGGGTTTTGCAAAGGGAAGATGGGTTTTGGTTGGGGAACGGGGACTAGAACGGGTGTTTGTAACAATGGTTGGTTGTTGTGATGGGACCATAGTGATTGCAGTGGAGAGGATGGTTGACTACATTGATGAGGACCACGATGGATGGTGGTGAAATATAGAGACTCAGAGACCGCTTAGGGAAATGGATTGAATGATTAAGAGCAAAGATGAATCACTCTGATATGGGATACCACGATAATAGAGTAAACACGGGGGGATTTGAAGAATTCTTTACTAGTTTTCTATATATTGCTTTACCCTAAATAGTTTAGATAGAAGAATATAATGCTATACATGGAAATAAAATCAACTCGTATACAAGGAAGTAGATTAATTAGAATAATTAGAGAGAGAATGGTTCTCTTCTCTAAGAATGGAAAGATTACACCCATAGCAACTATCATTGGTAAGGGTAGTAATTTAATAACTCTAGTGGTGTTTTCTTGTCAAAGTTGTTAGTTTTTCATTTTGTAGGTTTCTAAGGTCATTTGTCTGCTGTTTTGTGTGATTTTGATGTGGTTCCGAGGGTCATGCATTCTTGGTAAGTAATATGGTGTAAATGTTGATTTGTGGGGAGGATGAATTTAGGGGAATTCAATATTAATTTTGTTTAGAAAAGATTGTCTTTTGTAGTTGAGATTTGATGTGATCGTATATAACAATCCTCCTTTGGGTGTTTATCTTCAAAATGGAAGCTTCCTCATTCCTTCTTACATCTTGGTTCTTCTGTTTTATCATCTTGTTCTTCTCCTCCATCAATGTGCCATGACCACATGGACGTGTACATATACATGTGTTACATGCCTTATATCTCTACAAACGCTACAAATCCATCATTTTGTGTTGTTCATCTTGTAAGAAATTATACTGTCGATGGTAGGATGTAACTAGATTGACTTCAGCTGCCAAGGAACATCCAAATGAGATTTTAGGAAGTTGAAATGTAATGATTTGTATTGTTGATACATTTGTAACATATAAAATCTGATCATGCATTAGATACTATGTTTTAGTACCAAGCTTGGCAGTCGAGTTGTGTACCTATTCTTCCAATGCGTGGCCTAAGTTTGAGTCTACTTATCACGGCACTTGGAGACAAAATGGCACATGCCCTTTGAGAAAAAAATAGATTATGTTTTGTTGGGGAAAAGTGATTTCAATATATGCATCAAAATAAGTTTTAATTAACTCTCTCTCTCTCTCATCATCATTATCATCATCACCATCATCATAGCCTTGCCTGAGTTGGGGTTAGCTTTATGAGTCATGTTTTGGCAATCATTTCTATGTAATTCTAAGGCATTGTCATCAGTAAGTCTACAACCCTTTTCATTGATTCTTAATATTGCTCCTGTGAATTGCATCTTTTAGGCCTTCCCCTCCTTTCCCACCCTTCAATCCTAGCCAATGGTACCACTTTATTGAGTCTATCTCCATTTTTTTTTTTTTGGTGGACTATCTTAATTAGCTGTTTCATTCTCTCTCATTGGGGCCACTCTTAGGCTGCTTCTGGTGTCATCCTTAATGCTATTCTTCATAGTCTTTCTGCATGCCCATCTTATGATCTTGGTTCTACAATGCTCATTCTGTGCTAATATTGCGTCCTAATTGCCCAACTCTGCCCCAGGATTGGGTAATGGAGGGTTGATGTTAGGTAGGCAACTGGTTGTAGACTCTTTTTTGATGAGAACTCTTTTTATTAATTATGAACTTCTTTATATCTAAAAAGAAAAAAACCATGATGAACATGTCAAGCAAAGTATTGAATGTTTTGTATTGCTCAAGGGTCTGATATGATAGGCAGAAACAATCTTTTGAACATGTATAAAAATTGCATTATTGATACTTCATGAGGCTGTTCAACAAGGCTTACTTGAAATATTGTTTACCCCCCAAAATTAAAATTGACTGTGAAATTATTAGTAGACAAATGCTTTTTTAGGCTTTAAGTGAATGCCACGTGATATCTTTCCATTCAAAGTTCATCCGTTGATTCCCTTATTGCTTTAGATAAGGTTAGAAAGTTACCATGTCATGTGATTTCAAGTCATTAAGCGAACAAGGAATTGAATTCTCTACTGTAGGCGACTGACATTGTTGGAGGTGTTGTTCGTTGGAGGCGTTATCTGGATCATCTGATACTGTCACTTTGCAATGAGGAGAACACGTTAAGAGGGATGGAGCCACTTCTCATACAGATATGTTGTTTGTACGCATATTTGGGTCTTATACTAATTTGGATAGACTGTAGAATGTGGAACTATACCTCAACAATAGAGGAAAAATTTGGTAACACTAACCTGTTTAACTCACTCATGTTGGTTACAGACTCACTATACAAAAAATATAATGATTTTCAGCAGCAGTACTTGTGTATTTTCCAATGTATTTTGTACAACTTATCCAAAATTTATGTTTCTTTGCTTTTAGATCCTTCGAATTGGTTTTGATGAGATTCTGAAGCTGGATATGGCCCCATATGCTGTTGTGGATGAGGTGAGGTGAGATGAGTCTACTTTTTGAAAGCATCTCACCTTGTAAAATTTGTTAACTGTGATGCGGTCCATTGTCTTGTTTTCCTTCAACTTTCTTGCATAAATTGCATCCCAAATGAAGGTATTCAATAATTGTAAAGATGGCCATAACAGCCACTACACGAACCGTTACTATATAGGGTGTAACAACCATTATGGACTTGTAACATTCGTTGTTTATTATTATTATTATTATTATTTACCTAAAAACATAAACTGTATCGGCATTACTTGAAACTTATTCAGTGCGTGCCTGACATTACTCATGTGGGTTAGACTTATGACCTGTTTTTCATGTCATGTTTTCCGTGTTTGGTAGATGTGAACCCCAAAAGTGTTTTCTTGAGGTGTCCCTTCATAGTCACAATTGAGATTTTTTCAATCCAGCTAAGATGTTGGCCATGTAATTAATGGTATCTTCTCTTCAACTACAGAATGTAAGGCTTGTAAAGGTAGCACTTAGGCCTGGTGCGGGTAACATGGTGAACGGAATTCTACAGAAGCTACTTTTACTCAAGGTTCGTCATTTTCTGTAAGATTCACTATACTTAAATCATTGGGCCGGTCACTAGAAACCAAGTTCATTTGAATGCCTTGGCCCTTTCGTATCTATTGATTCAAGGAAAAAAAATAAAATCACTTCCACTACCAAAACTGGATGGCGATGAACGTGCAAAAGCATGCTCTCTGGAAACTATTTATTCACATCTGGTGGTACGTTTGTCATTGCACCTTCCTATCTTTTTTCAAGAAATTTTATTTCAGAAAGAAAGGTTTTCACATTTTCATTCACTAATATTTATTATTGAGAAACTCTACCATGGCTGCATGCTTCATAGAGTTCTGCGAAGTGTACATCAGAATATGTCCAATGTACGTATGGTTCCTGTGCATGGTGATCAGCCCATCGATTTTGTGGACCCAAAAAGAAATGGTATCTGACTGTTCTAGGCTTCTAGCTAGACATCTGCTCAGTGGCCTGAAGAGGACAATTATCAGTGGGCAAAACTTGCAATAATTTGGTGGTCAAAATTGTTGAAAAATGGTTATGTCGATAGCCTAACCATATTGTGGCCAATGAGATCAATGGTACCGGTCAGCACAGATGTTTGCCATGTGTAAGGACACTTCACAAATGTGTGTTTCTATAGCAAAGCTGTCTTGATGCTTCACCACAAGTGTGTGTCTTTGAGTCTATATAGCATTCTATCTGTAATATCAAAGCCTGATCTCTTTATGTGTAAACTGAAGAACTTTCACCTTCTATTAGACTTATAGTTGTGCATATAACAAGGCTGAATAATGTTAGATGAGGACTCATCATCTGCAATAGAAATGTTGCTTGCAACCTCATGCAATGCTTATTTAGCATATGTGTATGACATTTGAGCCATGCGTTATGTATGCTCCATCATGAAGATCACTTGGCACACAAATCAGGTTTGTTGCTCATCAGGAGAACACCCTATATGGAAACAACACATGATGTTCTGATTCTACTTGTATTTGTGTCCCACCTTTTTTAAAAAGGGTATATTCATTTAAAAGGATAACACTTTACGGAGGGTTCTTCGGGCGGGCCTCACAACAAAAAGGGGAAAAGGCCCGCCTATCATGAAAATCAAACTAAAAGCCTAAAATCAGAGGCAATCAATCCACCCTCAGATTTCTCAGCCCCACCCTATCAAGAAATAACAGCCCTCTGGTCATCTGGGGGAGGTTCGCCAAGGATTGAAAAAAGAATGAGCTTGGCCGTTACTACCCCCACGTGCCCGGGAGGATATTGTTCAAAAAGGTACTAGGGGCGTGGAAATCTGCACAGAAGGTCTTTGTATAAATGTCTCAGAGGAAAATCAGCAAAGCCTTTCAGATATTCGAGTTAACTGCATAGAGGTTGGTGGTCAGAGTGCTTCACAGAACATTCAGCCATGCATTCCAGAGGTTCAAATTACTGCCAGAGGTGAATCAGAAACAGCATCCACCAGAGTCCAACCTGTCATCAGCAACTCAGAACCACGTCCTGCCCCTACCATCCACTTACAGCAGAAGGACACTCCAATACTGGTATCTCAGGCTGCAGACTATCTGATCCCACCAGCAGACGATACTCCGGTTAGAAGCCAACACCAATTGTGTAATATTCAGGAAACCAGATCCCTTGATATTCAGGTGCAGGACATCCTCCTTATCAGGGATAAGGTCAGAAGGTGCAAATTCAGGTCCAGATCAGTTGGCAGCTCCCCCTTAAGCTCCAGGGAGGTTAATGCACATGGACACTGGCCCAAATTGGATTCCAGCTCAAGCAGAAGTGGACTCCTCCCCGCATCCTCCTTTTTTTCCAGAGTTAGATATAGATGATAGTAGGATGGATCTTCAAGTGGATCTGTCCCCACATTTTTCTAGAAAATTTTCTCCAAATTGCAAGAGAAGGACAGAATGATCTCAGAAGAAGCAGGCCCTGATCAGCCCAAACAGCTCGAGGTCAGGCCAGTTCCCTCATTAGTAGACATCGACATATCCCTCTCCCAGAGCCAAAATGGGAACAAAAAATCTCCAGAATCTCAACTAGAAGCACCCAGAGCCCATAAGAACAGCCAGTTACATGCAGTCCTCAGGAAGGTTAGAGAGAAGAAGCTCCAAAAGCAGGCCTTTAGCTCCACCGCCTCGGGCATATGGAACTCAAGGTTGCGAAGACTGAAAAGAAGGGCTGTTAATACAGGAGCTGTTACTAATGGATAAGGTCCTAGTGTGAAATGCCCGCGGAATTGGTAATCAGCAGACTATTAGAACTGTCAAGAGGTTAATCAGCACTCATAGCCCCTGGGTTGTGGTGATCCTCGAGCTGATGCTCAGGGAGGAGAGGACAGTGGGTATTGGCCTGAAATTGGGTTTCCACACCTCCTTTTCCAATGGAGATGAGGGTGGCAAGATCTGGATCTTCGTCAGCAACCTGCTCTCTATCTCAGTTCTAAATCAATCTAACCAGTCCATCTCTTTACTGGTGAGTTTGCAGCACTTCCAGCTCCCTCTCAACCTAACTTTTGTCTATGCTAGCTGCATGAGGAGTCAAAGAAGGGTTCTTTGGGAGGAGCTTGCCACTATCTCTAGAGCTGTGCAAGGGCCTCGAGCAGTCAGCAGGGATTTCAATGCCATTGTTGAATCTTCTGATAGGAGAAGTAGAAGAAGCTTCAATAATGCCAACTCAGTGGAATTCTCAGATGCAATCAACAACTCTGAGCTCCTAGACGCAGGTTTTTCAGGCAGTAGATTCACTTGGAGTAACAACCAGGAGGGCGCAGCCAGGGTGTGGGCCAGATTGGACAGGGTGCTTATAAATGTTAGCTGGAGCAGTCTATTCCCCCGTTTCTTCGTGGAGCATCTGCCCCGCCTAAACTCTGATCATGCTCCGCTCCTGCTGGTCTTCCCTCGACAGTCCTCCTCGCCTAAGCCTTTCAGATTCCAAAGGATGTGGTTCCAACATGATTCCTTCCTACAAGTAGTGCGAAATGCTCGGGACTTTGTGGACTTGCCTTAGTCAATGATCAATATTCTTATGAAGCTCAAGAATGTCAAGCATACTCTCAAAACCTGCAATCAGGAGGTCTTTGGGAACATCTTTGTGCAGTTGCGGCAGGCGGAGAGGACCTTTCAACACTTCGAAATCAGCATGCAAAATCCAGGTACCTCCTCTTCGTCTAATAGCGAAATACAAAATGATTTCATTGCAGCTAGGGACAACCTCAGGCACCTTGAACTAATGGAGGAGATCTTCTGGAAGCAAAAAGCCAAGTCAACTAGCTGGAAGAAGGGGATAGAAACACCAAATATTTTCATGCCTCAGCCACAGAGAGACAAATGAGAGTAGTAATCAAAACCATTGAATTAGAATTGGGGCAAAAGGTGGAGGATCTTGCAGATATTAAAGTAGAGGCGGTTAGGTTTTTCAAGGCCCTTTTCAAATCGGAGGGTGCGTCCACTGATTCAGTCCTCCTCTCGGCTATTCCCTCGCTGGTTTTGTCTGAGGAGAATACTCAGCTGATGGCCATGCCTTCTCTTCTTGAAGTTCAACAGGCAGTCAGATCCTTCCCTAAGGACGGAGCTGCCGGCCTGGATGGCTTCTCGGCTGCTGGAGCATCATGAGTCAGGACCTGCTAAAGGCAACTGAATTTCTGTTCCAAGCTGGATCTCTCCCCAGGGCAATTACGACCTTGCTTATCTGTATAGTTCCTAAATCAGTTACACCTAAAAGATTTTCAGACTTCCGTCCAATAAGCCTCTGTAACTGTCTATATAAAGTTTTCTCAAAAATCATAACTGCTAGGCCGTCAGTTCTGCTTCCTAGGCTCATTTCTCCTGAGCAAGGGGCCTTCATCCAGGGCTGGTCCATTGCTGAAAGTATTGAGATTAATAGAAAATCTCGGGGTGGTAATCTTGTCCTAAAGCTTGACATAGAAAAGGCTTATGATAGGGAGGATTGGAACTTCCTAAAACAGGTGCTAAAGTGTTTTGGGTTCAGCAGTCCATGGGTCGATTTGGTAGAGAAATGTTGGAATAATAGCTGGTTTTCGGTGCTAGTCAACAGGGAGGTAGCGAGGTTCTTCAAATCCTCTAGGGGGCTTTGTCAGGGAGATCCGCTTTCGCCTAGCCTTTTCATCCTAGCAGCATAGGTGCTTAGCAGAGGGCTTAATTCGCTTGTCGAGAGGGGTTTATGTCATCCTTTCAAACTTTGTAGGGATCCTTCGATCTCCCATCTTTTGTATGCAGATGATACCCTAGTGTTCCTAAACGAGGGTCAAAATTCGCTTTGCGCTACATCAAATTTCCTGACAGCTTTCCAACTGGCGTCTGGGCAGAAAATAAATCTTGTTAAAAGCTCATTCATCTGCTCGAACAAGCTCCCTACCACTAGGATCAGGTCAATTGAAACATCTCTTGGGATCCCAAGAGCTGCAGCTGGTCTCATATACCTTGGAGTCCCGGTGGTCTTAGGCAGGATATATCGCGGAGCCTTCTTCTAGCCCCTGCTGGACAGAGTTGCTGGTCGTATTTGAGGGTGGCATGCCAGATGCCTTTTGTAGGCCGACCAAGCTATTCTAGTGCAGCATGTCTTAGGTAGTATTCCTGTGCACTCTCTAGCGCTACTCACACCACGAAGGTGGTGCTTGCGTCTTTTTAGTCCCTTTTTGCAAATTTCTTCTGGGGATGCGTAGAAGGCAAGAGGAAGCTTCATTGGAGGAGTTGGAAGGAAATTGCTTTGCCCAAATGTGAAGGGGGCCTTGGCATTCGGAAGCTCTCGGAAGTCATGAAGGCCCTCCGTCTTAAAATGGCATGGGCGATTCAGTATAGGAGGGAAGGTAGTCTTTGGGTTTCTCATATGAGGGTGAAGTATTCCCAAGATCTTTCCTCAGATAGTTTTCCCGTGTGGTTTCAACAGCCTCCCTGCTGTGGAAAAGGATTCTCGAACTACTTCCCTTGTTGAATTCGCATGTGCAGTGGCATATCAGTAAGGGAGATTGCAGCCTCTACAGGGATAACTGGTCAGGCCTTGGACAGTTAGACGTTTGGACTGTTTGACCAATTCCAGCAGAGTTGCAGTCGCTTAAGATGAGCCACTTCTTAGGCTCGGAAGGCCCCCTCCCTCTTGACGTCTTTGATTTCCTGCCCCAACAGGTAGTGGATTTCATTTTCCACGAAGGCTTGCGCGTCTCCGAGGGCCAAGACAGATGCTTTTGGCCGCTTGATCCCTCGGGAGAGTTCTCTGTCAAATCTTCTTGGAGCGTGAGCAAAGACCGCTAATCCCGTAGAGAGTGGTCTCATTGAGTGTGGCACGCCAGGCTGCCTCCTAAAATATCTCTTTGTTTGGAGACTTATCCAACAAGCTATCCCGATGGATGTTGCGGTCCAACTACGTGGGGTTCAGATGGCTTCGCATTATGTCTTCTTTGAAGGGAGTCTTACCCAAAGGCCATCCGTAAAAACTGTAGCGCACTTGTTTCTGGAAAGCTCTCGGGCTGATGCGATCTGGGGTTATTTCGGTGGCCTGTTTGGCATCCCTATTTTGAGGGCCCAGTCAATTGAGCTTAGGCTTCGCCAATGGTGGCTCGCCCCCTCTCCAGGTTTAATTTTTATGTCCCTGCAGAAGCTAGCCCCTTGCATTATGCTCTGGGAAATCTGAAAATTCTGGAATTCAACTAGGTTTGATGGAAAGTCTCCCCCTCCCTTCGACGCGATCGCACGAGTGAAATGGTGGCTTCAGTCAATCTCCTGTGGTATTGTAGGTCTCTTTGCCATTTCTTCGGCGAACATGTTATCCCTTAATGCTTTGGGCATTGTCCTTTGCCCTCCTCCTAGGAGGAATGTGCAGGTGGTGAGGTGGACAAAGCCTCCCAGTGGCTGGGTTAAGTTGAATGTAGACGGGTCCTCTTTGGGAAACCGAAGAATGTCAGGTGGGGGCAGAATTTGTAGGGGAGATAAGGGAGAGTTTATGTTCACATTCTTAGTGGGTTATGGAGTGGGCTCCAACACCAGAGCGGAGTTTAGAGCGGTTCACAATGGTCTTGCTAAATGCTTAAAAATGGGTCATCCCAAGGTGGTAGTGGAGTCTGACTCCCAGCTGGTGGTAACTATTCTGAAAGGCACTTGTAACCTGAGTTGGAAGTAGAAGTATTGGCTATCGAGGATTGAGTGGTTGTCTTTCACAGGCCAGGTCCAGTTTGTGCATGTTCCGAGGGAAGGGAATGCGCCAGCTGATGGGATGGCCAAATTGGGGAGTGGCAGACAGGGTTCCTCTCTAATTCAGCTGTGCTCAGATCTCCCAAGTCAAGTGAGGGGCCTCCTCTTCTTAGATAAACTGGGGCCGGGAGCCATCCGGTTGTCCCCCTTATAGCAGGCTTTTGTTCTATTGTTGGTTGTTTTCAGCGGTCCTTTTTCTGCTTCCACTTATTTATTTATTTGTTTATTTTTGTGTGTGTGTGTGTGTGTGTGTGTGTGTGTGTGCAGTTATGATAGGCTTTCCCTCAGGTAGTTTTTTATCCCGGGAAAGCCCGAAAGTTTCTTGCACTGTATAATCTTTTTAGCCCCTGAAAAGAAAGAACTGTCTAGTTTGAAAAAAAAAAAGGTCGTTGGCCACTCCATTTGCTTCCCTAGGATAGTGAGAGATGGACACTTCTATCTGGTTCATGAGGTTCTTAATCCTTGCCCACCAGTAGAACATGGTCCATGTGGGAGGATTTCCCCTTGAGGATTTCAACTACTGCCTTGGAATCACTTTCCACCTCCACCTTAGAGAAGTCCCGATCCACTCAAATCCGCAAAGGAACAGGCCCTCCAAGATAGCCCCGATCTCAGCTTGGGAATTCGATCCAATACCATACCCCGAAGCGAAGGAGAAAAGGAAAACACCTGCACAATCTCTAGCGACACCACCTCCCCCCCTAACAGGCCTAGGTTCTCCCGGGCCGAACCATCAACATTAATCTTGATCCAACTCTGCTTGGGTTTCGTCCATTTGATCACCTGGACCGACCTCCTATAAGGCATTGCCCTATCAATTCCTAGCCCAGCTAGAGCAGTAGCCAATGCATTGTTTATGTTTTTAGGGAGGGGAAGCATAGGATCCACTGATGAACGCAGGCTATCACTTTTGTAGCACAAGGAGGGGAATTGTCAAATCTGGCTTCGTTTATGGAAATTCAAACTTCCCAGAAAATTAGAGTGGGAACTAGGCCCCTTAAAGTATTGAGGCTGTCAGATTGCCCGGCTTTTGCCCACCATTTGGAGGCTTTGCCGAATGCTAAATCGTTGGCGAAAGAGTGGACTTGAAATAGGGGTTGGAAGTGGTTCCACACTAGTGATGCCAGCTCGCCCAAGGAGAAGACGTGGTCAATGGTTTCCGTGTGGTTTGGGTGAGGGACTTGGCAACATACACATTTGGAAACCATGTGGATCCCTTTGGCTTGGTTTTTAACGTTGACCGGCAACATACACATTTGGAAGCCATGTAGAGCCATGTGTCCCACCTGATGACTGGATTGGCCTGATTATTGTCCTGGGTGAACATGGTCTTGCTGCCTTAAACATGGCCCAGATTTCCTAATTCCTACATGTGCATTACAATGGCATTTCAACTAGTTTCCATGTGATGATCACATGAAACTGGTTTTGGTGATCAGTCATCATGTCAATTAATTATTATAGAGGTGCTCATGGTCAATTTTCTCTTATCCAGTGGATGGTTAGATGGTGGGTTAGAGGAAGCCACCAGGCTTATGATTTGGAATAATAGTGATCCCAGTTTCAGCCTCAGGTTCTTCTCTTATCTCATTTTCTTCAGTCGATCTTATGTCTGCTAATGCGTGGCTGATTTGCAGCCACCTCTTCAAATGACGGGGCAAACAATGCGAAAGGTTTTACAAGAGCTGACCTTGTTGGGCAGCTGACAATACTGAAGGTGCTTTACTCGTATTTTCTATTGTGCAAACTATATGATCTATAATTTAATTGTGTTAAGTATTTTGTTTTTCTTACACAGGCTATCATTAACAACCTTAAAAATAAACTTTCTACCGACGTGCCCCTCACTTTTATGCAAATGACTATCATCATCATCATCATAGCCTTGTGTCTTATCACAGACAAAAGTGCCCCTTTCTCTTATGGCCCCCATTTTTATAGGTAAGCTGGGAT